>CM072998.1:60282230-60907807 GCA_037038555.1 Rhynchonycteris naso | reverse complement strand
ATTTGGGTTAGTTTTGTAATGCCAAGTAAGTAAAAGCAAAACAAAAAGGTTAGTTGATGGCCAGTAATGGCAAGGTCTAAATTGAGTAGCAAAGATTTTTGGAGATTAACCTGACAGAATTCAAATGTGTTGTATTCTTATGTACTTATTATGTAGATGACTATAATTTGTGTAAAATTAAGTTTAAAGAAAATGAAAGTCACTGACATTACATTTATACAATTTACTAGGATTTGAAAAGTGTTTATGAAATGATAAATTTCTCATTTAATTCTTGCTTAGACTTGTTTATTGAATAATAATAAAAAAAAAACAGGTAGAAACAGAGAAGCTCTGAGGTAACCATCTCTTTGTATATTCCTCCCTTCTTTCCTTGTATATTGCTTATTCGCCTGAGTAAAATAGAAAGTGTCACCAACTTTGCATCCAGTAATTAAAATAATCTCAGTACAAAAGGAGTGACAAGTTTCTATCCTTTTGATACAGGTAATAAAGAAAAAAGAACAAAGTACCTGCTCATACTCAAATAGTGAATTAAAATATTATAAGATCTTCATAATCTAAAGTGAATGAGAGCCTGGGAAAATTTGCTTAAAAGACATATACTGAAGTGTGTATTTTAAAATTAATATTGTTAAAGCTTTCCTTATCTGAAGTCAGTATAATAATTGAAAATATCAGTAAAATTTTTGAATGAAAATTTATACAATCATTTCAAATTTTGTGAAAAATTAAATAAGAAGGATATCTTTTTTTGTGACAGAGAGAGAGAGAGAAAGACAGATAGAGGTAGAGTTAGGGACAGACTGACAGAAAGAAAGAGAGATGTGTAGCAACAATTCTTTGTTGTGACACTTCAGTTGTTCATTGATTGTTTTCTCATATGAGCTTTGATCTGGGGGTGGGGAGGTTACAGCAGAACATGTGACAACTTGATCAAGCCAGTGACCTTGGGCTCAAGCCAGAAACCTTGGGCTTTAAGCCAGTGACCTTTGGGCTCTAGGCAGCGACTATGGGGTCATGTCTATGATCCCACGCTCCAGCTAGTGACCTTGCACTCAAGCTGGTGAGCTTTTGCTCAAACTGGGTGAGCCATGCCACACTCAAGCCAGAAACCTTGGAATTTTGAACCTGAGTCCTCTGCGTCCCAGTTCAATGCTCAATCCACTGCACCACCACCTGGTCAGGCAAAGGCAAGATCTCTTAATGTAGGCATAATAATAAGGAATAACATGGTAAGAAATTTTGTATAGAAGTAAAAAAATTTACCATAAATATATTTAGAATGATAAAAATAATAAGCTTATATATATTTCTTTGTTTTCTTTATCTTTTCAGAAAATATTTTTAATTAATACCTTTATTGTAATAATCCACATATCATAAAATGTGAACAATTCATTGAGTTTTAGTATATTCACAGGGTTGTGCAGGAATCACAATTAATTTTGAATATTTCATTTACCCCAAAAGAAACTGCATACACATTAGCAGTCATTTCTCATTCTTCGAGCTCTATCCGCAACACCTGGCACACCTTAATACATTTTCCATCTTTATTAATTAGATAATTTATACACTTAATGTTAGGAGAATTATACAATATGTGATTTTGTTGTGTCTGGTTTCTGTCACTTACATAGGTTTTCAAGGTTTATCATTATTACATGTATTAACACTTCATTATTTTTATTGCCAAATAACATTTCATTGCATGGATTAACATTTCATTTATCCACTCATCAAATTATGTACATTTAGATTTTTCTATCTTTTAACTATTGATAATAAAGTTTATTTATTATTCTTTATATATATGTTCCCATGAAGATATATGTTCTCTTTCTCTTGGGTATTAGTGGTGAATTTTAAGTGTTTGCAACTAATCATATTGATAATTTTATAAGTCAATCTTATCTTGACAAAACATTGGTAAGCGAGAGCACAACTCTACATTTTTAGAGCATTTATATTTTATTAAAAAATAAAATATTAAATAATACATAGGCATAGAAAATTACATAAATGTACAAAACTTACACTAGCATAACATATTTACATAAATAGACAAACTCAAAAAAGATTTACTGGGTTTTTAAACACATACTTGCTCTTTTATTTAGTAGCTAATATTCAATTCAAATAGAATCATTTATTTTATTATAAAAATATTTTATTACTAATTTCAGTTGCTACTTATCTAATTTGATAAAAATATATTTTAGAATTCATTTACATTTTGCTACTGCAAAAACTCTCTTTGTACTATAGATTTCCATTAACATTCTGTACTTGGTTGAAATTAAGAGCAATTGATACAATTCTGTTATGTACTTAATAAAAGTAACATATGTTCTTAATGTAATATCTTTAGAAAAATATGGAGTATGCACTCTAACTCAAATATAACACTCATCTGACTAGAAGTTCAAGAATATGAGGGAGATCATAAGAACAACAGAGCTTCAAAAATCCTGTTTAAATCTATGTGCTATCAGCCTTATACTAAACTTTTCTCTTACTATTTTAGTATTTTTTAGAGTTAAAGGTATAATTGAAGTATATTCAAAACTTCCAGAGTGCTCATAATGGCTTGCATTCCTACTCAGACCTTTGTTCTAAATTGCCAATGTTCATTTTACTTTACAAAAAAAGATCAATCTTGTCTGTTTGCTTTTCGCATGTGTTTTTTAAAATATTGACTACTATATGAATAATAGCTTTTTCAGGCATCCACAGTTGTTTCCACATCAAATGGCTTCCAAACTTCATGACAGCTTTGCTTTGACTTGTTCTAAGTGCCAAGTATCTAGTTTAAACCATTTTCCCCGCCTGAGCAGGCAGTGGTGCAGTGGGTAGAGCATTGTACTGAGATGTGGAGGACCCATTTTTGAAACCCTGAGGTCGCTAGCTTGAGCATGGGCTCAACAGCTTAAGCGTAAAGTCATTGGCTTTAGCGTGGGATCATAGACATGACCCTATGGTTGCTGACTTGACCACTAAAGTCACTGGCTTCAAGTCCAAGGTTGCTGGCTTAAGCGAGGGGTCACTTGGTCTGCTGTAGCCCCCTGAAAAGGCACATATGAGAAATCAATCAATGAACAACTAAGGTGCTGCAACAAAGAATTGATGCTTCTCATCTCTCTCCCTTCTTGACTATCTTTCCCTATCTCTTCCTCTCTTTCTGTCAAATAAATAAATAAATAAATAATCAATTCTTCCCATTCAAAAATTGAATTCTTCATAATTCTTGACACTTAGTCAATGGTGAATTTACTTTCAGGAGATCTATTTTTCATTCTTCTTATAAATTATATTACATAGTCACCTAAAATCAACAATATGTACCAATACTTCAATGAAAATGAGATCATCTGTTCTTAGAAAACTTTGCTCTTGTGACAGTTGTTGCAACTCTACCTGTCTGGATAAGGGGAGAATGATAGTTGTCTAATCTTACACACACACACACACACACACACACACACACACACACACACATATATATATATATATATATATATATATATATATATATATATATATATGCGCGCATGTCAACTGTAGGTCAGTTTGCATTTAAATACCTAAATACCTCAATTTGGCTGTTTAAATAGTATTTTTTACAATGTATTTTATTTTTCTGACACAGACAGAGAGAGACAAAGGTATAGATAAGGACAGACAGACAGGAAGAAAGAGAGATGAGAAGCATCAACTGTTTTTTGTGACACCTTAGTTGTTCATTTATTGCTTTCTCATATGTGCCTTGATCAGGGGCCTAGAGGAGACAAATGACCTCCCTCTGAAGCCATCAACTCTGGGCTTAAGCTGGTGATCCTTGCTCAGACCAGATGAGTTTGCACTCAAGCCAGTGACCTCGGGGTTTCTAATCTGGATCTTTCCAGTCTCCGTTCGATGCTCTATTCACTGCGCCATCGCCTGGTTAGGTGGCTGTAGTAAATAGTATCATTTTTAATGATATTCAGGTATCTTAAGATGTTCAAGAGGAAAATAAAATGCCTAACTTTATATTTCTACATTTACTATGACTATAGTATAATTTGCTTAATAACTTGTTCAAAATTTTACATAGCTTTTAATATTGTCATAGTGAATAATAGTTTAATATTCTTGTAAATAAAATGTAGAAATATAGTAAATATCATTAGGATTGATAATTTACAGGTTCCCAGTGTACGAGGGAGAAATAAAGAATCAGAAAGCTTTAAGTAATGGTGTACCTAGAGAAACCTGTTGTCACATTCTTGCTAAAACTTTATATGTAAAAACTCTGTGAGCCCTGGCAGATTGTCTCAGTGGTAGAGCATTGGTCTGGTATATGGATGTCCAGGGTTCAATTCCTAGTTGACCATCTGCTTCTCTACCTCTCCTCCTCTCCTTTCTCTATCTCTCTCTTCCCTTCCAAAACCTTGGCTTGATTGGATCAAATTGGACTCAGGCACAGAGGATGGCTCCATGGCTTCACTTCTGGAGATAAAGTATGTCAGTTGTCGAGCAACAGAGCAATGGTCCTAGATGGGCAGGATCACCTGGTAGGGAGCTTGCTTGCCAGGTGGATCCTTATTGGGAACATGTGGTAGTGTGTCTCTCTGCCTCCCTACTTCTCATTTAAGAAAAAAAATATACGAGATTTTATTATATCATTTTATGATTGCCATTACATTTTAATATCTTTTTATTTATTGACTATTATTTTTTCTTCAATTACCTTTTTATCTCCAATTCTTCTCATTGCACTTCACACTAATCTCTCCATTCTTTTCTGCTGCATTCTAATAGTTTATGTCTATATAACAGATTTTTATTTTTATTGTCTATAATAGATGAATAAAATTATATTCTTTAGCACTTGGAAAATAAATTTTAATTTTGATATTATATCTAAGGGGTCAAAGCATACCTAAATTTTTTTCTCTGCTGCTGTTTCTTAGCCTCTTTCCATAGTGTTTTCTCCCAGTTCCTTAGAGTCATTGACCTTTGAATTTTATTGAAGAGGCTAAATCATTTTCTGACATTTACAAAATGAAATACAGAAGTAAAGCTTTTGCAATAATTATGCAAGATGATTATATATTTGCTTTATTCATGAAGTATGTTTTTCAATAATCAATTAAGTATTTTCATTTTACTTTACTTTTCCATGATGTTTGACATAATTTTTCCCATCAGCCTTTTGGTGCATTAGTTTCACTTATTTACTCTTTTCTTCAATAAGATAGTTATTCTAAGTTTCCTTTGTTGACTCTTCCTCTTTTATGTAGCTCTAAATACTGAAGAGTTCTGGACTGTGAGTCACATCCTCTATTTCTGTATCTGCATTTATTATCCTGATTTGTTAGCCTAGATGTATAAATGTCATTTATGCACACATTTTCTTTATTTGTATTGTTATTATTATTATTTTGAGAGAGAGAGAGTTGCAAGAGAGAGGCAGGGAGAGAAAGACACAAAAATTTAAGCTGCTCTTACCAGAGAATTGAATCAGCAATGTCTGTGTTCTGTGACAATGTTCCAGAGTTATCTGGCCAGGGCTTAACTTTTATTAATTTATAGAGAGACAGAGAGAGGAAAGGAAAGAGAAGGGGAAGGCAATCATTTGTTGTTCTACTCAGTTGTGCGTTTTTTGGTTGCTTCCCATGTATGCCCTGACCTTGGATCAAACCCACAATTTTGTTGTTTTGAGACAATGTTCTTAATCGATTGAGCTAACTGGTCATGGCCTTCATTTGTATTTCTAACCCTGATTTCTCTGTTGACTTAAAGTATTAGGTCAAATGCCCTGAAAAGTGAGCAATATAGGGGGATTTATGTTCAAGGAATTTAGAAGGAAATGTTGTCACAGGTAATTTAAAAGAGCCTAAGGAGATAGAGTAGAAAAAAAAGAAGCCCAGCAAAAAATTGTTTGCAGATAAGTCTATCCTTAGATGATGAAGATGAAAATTGAACCACAGTGTTTGTGCCACCTGGAGTAAAGGAAGATTGTCTTCAGTTATTTATTTGTTATGCCGCAGAAGAAATACTTTAATATGAGGTGGTGCCAATAACCCAAGATCAATGTCTGAGCAGGTATGGGCAGCAGTACAAGCAATGTACGTAGTGGTTGGGTGCTTGGTAACACTACAATAACCAACATTCTAGGGCCTTTCAGTGGTTCGCTCATAGTGTCTTTTCCAATGTCAAACTGCTCACTTGGTATCTCCTCTTTAATATGCAAATGTCATCTGACTGAAACAGTTTTAAAATATAATTTTGCTTTTTTCTAATCAACTGTTGTAGTATAATAATTGCCCTGTTTTTCCTTATTTGTAAGTGGCACAAACTTTTCCTCAGTGATCCAGACCATAAACCTAGAAGACCTCTTTCATTAATTTATTTTTCTCATGTCCTATATTCAAGGTTAATATAAGACCTGTCACTTCATATTCAAAACTTTTCCTGATTGTCAGTTTGTTTAATGACCTGAGCGGAAGAGGCACTAAGCATATTAAAATATATATAATTTTCTGTCACTCCATGCAACTATATTGTCATCTTCTGGTTAAAATTATATATTGCAGAAGTAGTTAGACAAGGTAAAATATTCAAAGCAAAGTGGTAAATTGAGAATAAATGTTAGCTAGTTAGATTAGCTTGTTAATTTTATCTACTTATTGTCATGTTCCTGCTTAGATTATAGAATTCTTGTTTCCACAGCAAAGAAAAACACTTAACAAGAATGTCTGGGAACCTCAGAAAATATATTTTTTTCTTATATATTTGAGAGTTTCTGTTGCTTCATTTTCCTAATTAAGTCATCTTTCAGAGTTGTTCGATAAAGTGTTCTGAGGAGATCAAAGGTTTTCAAAGGTATGTTTTGTTGATTTAGGTTCTATGATTTCATCATATTCAATGCAGTAATTCCATACAAGTCAAAGGTTACTTTTCAAATTTTATAGTAAATGACTAGATTTTCACAGTTCTGCTTGTATTTAAGAGAAATTATGCTGCATCCCTCACTCATTCCAATTCTTTATCTGACTCTCATTGCTAGAACATCATGGAATTCCAAACCTTTTATTCATTGAAACAAATACTGAAAATTAATTAAAATGTAAAAGAATCACTATAGTAGCATAAATTTAATCAGTTGTAAATCCAGATATCTATTTGGAACCTTATTAAATATGGTGATATATATAGTAGCTTCTAAATGTGTATTTTTATTTAAAGAGGACAGAAAAAGATGTTCAGCTGGTTTTATCCTTGGCTGTGTCTTACTTTCTTTGGAAGTAGGGCATAAATTCCCTTAGACTTTTACTCAGTTTGATTTTTCAAAGTATCCTATTTATTTTTAATGATTTGATATTCTCTCTGAACTGCCTTTTTCAAGGTTAAATTACTTCTATACTATTAAAAATACTGTTCAATATAAAGTACAAAATTCTCAAAACTGGCACATAGCAAATACAGGCAGAATTAATGACTGACAAATTATTCTTCATTTAATTTATCTAAAATGCAGAGTCTTGCTTTAGCTTTTAACTGTTGTTAGTACTATTGCTATCATGGAGTCTGCACATATTTGCCACTTAGTAGATCTCAGCAGGGTGATAAAATGTATGTTCTTTGTTAGAAACTAAGGTTTGTAAAACCTTTAATAGAAAGATTAAAAAATGAACACTTTTTTCACTCTCTGGGGTTGGCGAAATTCTGTTTTATAGAAAAAACAGTAAAATGTGAATGATGCACAAATAGAATATCTACTTCCAAACCACATTTCATTAATTAAGCATACTGAAAAATTGGCTATTCATGCTATCTTTCTACCTAAGATATCAATAATAGCATAAAAGTAATATTTTTTTTTATTAAATTTATTGGAGTACAGGCTTCAGGTGACAGCTCAATAAAATGTCTCCTGCACACTGTATCCTGCACGCATTGCCTTAAGGAAAGTCCTTTTCTCCTCATTTGCTCTTTTGCCCATCTCCACCTATATTCCACTCTCACTTTCCCTCTATCACCACACCATTGTCTGTGTCTATGTTATATACATGTATGTTTTTTAGTTTTATTTGCATAATCCCTTCACATTTAGTCATGCATTCTCAAACTTTCTCTCTTTTGACAGATGTCCTTCTGTTTATTGTATCCATGCCTTTGTTTTTACTTTATTTTTTAGTTTAATTTGTTAATTAAATTCAACATATAAGTGATATCATATAGTAACATTTTTTCTCTGACTGGCAAATAAGCCACTTAACACAATAATCTTCACATCCACCCACGCTATGGCAAAAGTTAAGATTTCTGCATATATTTATATGCTATAAGGTTTTTCAATTCCACGAATTCTTAATTTCTGTACATAAACTTTTGTCTAAATCTTAGAGTTTGGTTACCCTTTTATTTATATATTTGGTGACTTAATACCTTCTATTATCTTAAATTATTTTTTCAATATGTTGTTTGCATCTATCGCTTGAATAAGAATGTCATCAGAATCTAATGTTCTAAAATTATTATGAAATATGTTACTTAATTTTAAAATAAATCATTTATCTTATAAATAAAGACTAAGGAGATGGTACATAGAACTGGTATGGAAAAGATATTTGTTCAGGTGGTTAAGGGCATTGCCCTGAAACAGCGAACTTTTGGGTTCAATTTCCAGTCAGAACACAAATGGAAAGCAACCAATGAATGCATGAATGAGTGTAACAATAAATGCTTCCCTTTTCTTTCCTTTCTCTCTCCCATCTTCTCTGTCTCTCTAAAATAAATAAAAGTTAAGCCCAGTCAGATAGCTCAGTTGGTTGGAATGTTGTCCCTGAAAACGGAGGTTACTGGTTTGATTCCCTAGTCAGGACACATACAGAATAATAATTTATATTTGTCACACACACAGTGTTCTGATAACATTCCAATAAAATAACAACAAATATGCTTTAAAAATTTGGGTTTTATTTCCACTATTTATTAAAATCTTATTTTTGTCTAAAGCAAGAATAAGAAGAAAAAAAAACACTGTAAGACATAAAGCAATTATAGAAAAAAGGGTTTCTTAATTATGAAATAGAATCTTGAAGGTTACAGTTTTCAATCATGATGTACTTCATCTTAACACTCTCATTTCTTTTTGGTGTGGTAGATAGCCATCTCATCAAAAAGTAACATTTGCTCATATATTCTTGTTATAATTAGATTTAGATCTATATTGCCTGTAATAAAATTCACACTTTTAAATGTACAGTTATATGAGATCTAAATAACAAATATATTTTTGTAACTGCAACCACAGTCAAGATATATTATAGCCTGATCAAGTGGTGGCACAGTGGATAGAGTGTCAGCCTGGGATGAGAAACACCCAGGTTTGAAACCACGAGGTTGCCAGCTTGAGCACACGCTTATCTGGTTTGAGCAAGGCTCACCAGCTTGAGCCCAAGGTCACTGGCTTGAGCAATGTGTTACTCAGTCTGCTGTACCCCCCCGCCCCCCCCCCATGGTCAAGGCACATATGAGAAAGCAATCAATGAACAACTAAAGTGCCGCAACAAAGAATTGATGCTTCTCATTTATTCTTCTCTCCCTTCCTATCTGTTTGTCCCCATCTGTCCCTCTCTCTGTCTCTGTAACAAATAAAAAAGATATAAAACCAACATGACCCAAAATTTACTCATATTCTCAAATAACCTTTTGCCCTCATTTAATCTGGAAACTCATGATCTGACTTCTATCAATATAAATTTTACTTAATCCAGAAAGTCATTAAAATTGATGCATAAAATATGAAGACTTTTGTGTTTTTCTTTCTTTACTTAGCATTATGAATGTGGGACTAATCTCAGATAATGCCAGTGTCAATAATTTATTGCTTTTATATTGCTGAGTAGTATCCCATTGTATAAATGTAAAATTGATTGTTTTTATTTTTGTTGTTTTTATTTTCTAACTTTTTTAGAATTTTAATTTATTGTGTTAACATGATTTAAAGTATCCACTCAATATATATTCTCTACACACTGCTTCATGCTTCTGAAGTCTCATGCAGTCTTTTTCCATCCCCATACCCCCATTTGCTTCCCTCCCCCTAACACCATCTCCACTTTTCCTTTGACTATTGCTACTTTATGATTTGTATATATGTGTTATGAATATATAATTTTGGCTAATACCTTCATCTTCTTTGATCTCACACCCTCCTCTTCCCTCTAACAAGTGTTCATCTGTTTCCTGGAACCCTGCCTCTGATTCTATTTTTTTCTGTTTATTGTGTGCATAGGATTTCACATATAAATAAAATTATATGGCATTTGTCTTTCTCTGCCAGGCTTATTTCATTTAACATAATAATCTCCAGTTCCATCCATGCTGTTATAAAAGGTAAGATTTCCTTCTTTTTTATGGCCATCTAGTAGTTTACTATGTGAATATATCACCACTTTTTATCCGCTCGTACACTGATGTACACTTGGGCTGTTTCCAGATCTCAGCAATTGCAACCAATGCTGCAACAAACGTAGGAGTGTGTATCTTCTTTCAAATTAGTGTTTTAAGATTCTTAAGAGAAACAATTTTTTTTCTATATAGAATATGTATATTTTGACCTTGGTTTGTTGGCACAGTGATAGAGCATCAGCCTGGAATATGGATGTCTTGGGTTTGATTCTTGGTCAAAAAACACAGAAGAAACAAACACCTGCTTCACCATCCCTCCTCTTCTCCCTTCTCTCTCTTTATTTCTCTTCCCTTCCCACAACAATTGCTTGATTAGTTCGAACTCATTGACCCTGGTACTGAGGATGGCTCCATGGAGCCTCTGCCTCAGGTGCTAGAAATAGCTGGGTTCTGAGCATGGCCTGAGGTGTGCACAGCTTTGGCCCCAAGTGGGGTTAACTAGATCCCAGTTGGAGCACATGTGAGAGTCTTTATTTCTTTCTCCCCCCCCCCCTTTCACTTGAAAAAGAAGAAAAATAAATGAATATATGCATTTTGTGCTCAAGAATATATAAGCTATTTCTTTGTGTCTATGTGTTCCCTTTTTTTTGTTTGTGCATATCCGTGTGTGTGTGTTGGAGATAGTATCAATGATTAGTAACCACATATGTGAGCTGCACTAAGATTTCTTGGTAATGTTTGAAATTGGTGAATGTTTTCTTCATGTGAAAAAATTTATTCACAACTATACTAAAATGTTTTAAGATTTATGAGAATAATTTTTATAGATCACCAATGATTATAAAATAGAAAGTATGACATGTACACAATAGAAATTAACTCTCTAATAATATGTTTAAAATGTTCACTAAGCAATTTTTATTTCCTCATGTTCTTTATGCATGCTCTGATTAATATTTTTTAATAGTATTATATGTTCAACAATAGGAAGTATATAGTCATTCTTTAAAAAGTAACACAAATTCTGGATATAGCAGAGTTATTGATAAAATTTATTTTAATTTTGATAATAAATACATATACTTTGTCTTTCATTTCTAAAGTAGGTACTGAGACCATCCATTTACTTGTTATTTAAATTGTCTTTATAGGCTTGTTGTGAATAAGGATTATAAATAACGTAAAACTATGAGACACTGTGAATATACAGTTCTATACTGAGATAAAACTTAAAAGTTAATTACATGGATGTGAATAGCAGATTAATTTCTCAATAGAATGTAAAATAAAAAGAAAAAAAAAATATTGTGGCAGTATGTTCTAATGTACCATCTTAAGTAGCCGCGGCCACCATCACAGCTACCTGGTTCGTGCAGGTTCACATTTGATTTGGGCAGATGGTAATAAAGCAACAGAGTCAAGAACTGGTGGGCCATTTTTTTTTATTCTAGACTTGTACAGGTCAACGAGTAAAAACAAACACACGGGGCACCAAAACCTACTCACATTTTCTCCTGTTCCACAATCAGGAGAATCTTTCCTTTTCTATTTTTTCTAGAATCAAAGTTTTTATCAGCCTCACTCAGTCCCCTCTGCATGCCTCCAATTTTGTTACCTCCTCTCCTCCATGTGACCTTCCTGCCCTGCTATAACATGGTCTCCTTCTCTCTACAATAATGTGGTTTCTCTCTCCAAAATGGCCTTCTACCTCCTCCTTTAAAAATTTTTTTTGGCACTAATTTCCTCCTCAGCAAACTTTAGCATAACCAAGCCCCTTCCCAGCAGGAAGGTAATTAATATTATCACTTAGGCAATAGCCATCCACATGGGCAGAACCATCTTTAATAAAGTTAGCATAAAATTAGAGTTTACATACTTATCTGCCCAACAGAGCTAGCTATAAATGCCCTATATCCTATTATATTAAAATGGAAGATTCAATGCTGTGGTCTGCAAAAGCAACGATATCTAGAAGTTAAAAATGCAACAATTCCTAATGTAAGACCAAATATAAAATACTAAATAAAAATATTTCTAAGTTCCATACATGGTAAAAATAGATTCTGATTTAGAATAAGCCCATAGTTCTACCCATGAGAATAATCTATCTTTTGAATTTTTGTGACATGTTGTGCCACATCTTTATTTCTCTTTGGATTACTGGTAATGAAGAAGAATATCATAAATATTAATTTTATTAGTTATATTCAGCATTCTATACCTGTCATTATTAACAAATGATTAATACGTTAGAAGTAGCTCACTTCATCATAGGATGGCATTTTTATTTGCTGTAACATCTCATTGTGTCAGTCATCTCCAAATATAAGGTCACAGCTGTTCTGTGACATTTTTACAAAATAGAAAATTGACATGTTTCATAGAGAAATAAAAAAGAAACTAAATAATCTGGCATTTAGAAGTAGAAATAGCATTTCATATACTGGTAATTTTACATGGACCTTATGTGAAAAGAACATTGGTGTTAAAGAAATAAAAAAGAATACATTGTAGGACAATTACAATAGATAGACTTAACAAAGCCTTCACCACATATGATCTTTTTCAGTAAGAGAGACTGACTAGCTCATGAAACGTTTCCAGCTATCTACATCCACACAAACCTCCTCAGTTTCTACATTGTATTAGAAAAACTATCATTCACTTATGTTTTAAAAGTGCTTTTATAACTTTATGTACATATTTATTTTAATGCTTCAATAATGCATAAATTTTTATCTTAAATTACATACAGCATTTCAGATGCAATAAAATTTAATGAATATTATAATAATGTTCGAAATAATTCTATTATCTCCTTTGTAATACTGACCATTATCTAAAAGTATTTTAATACATTTTTTTGTCTTTCTTCTTAATAAGATATTATTTTCTTTGAGGGCAAGGATTTAAATTATTCAATACGCTGAATTGTTAAACACCAATATAACTCCAGGATTATAGCAGCTATTCAATAAATATTTCTTGAGTTCCTGAGATTCACTAAAAGTTTGTTTTTCAACAAAATACATATGTTGAAATCTTATTCTCAAAGTGATTGCATTCATAGATAAGACCTTTTGGTAGTAATAAGGTAATAATGGTGGATCCTTTTGATGGGATTACTGTCCTTATAAAAAGAGACTAGAGAGAAGAAGGTTGGGAAGATGGTAAAGAGTAGATGAGATCAAATATATAGTGATGGAAAAGTGTTGACTTTGGGTGGTGGATACACAGTGCAATAAACTGATTATGTATCATAGAATTGTGCACATGAAGCTTATATATTTTTATTGACCTATATCACCCCAATAAATGTAATTTAAAAAAAAAAGACTGGAGATTATTTGCTTTCTCTGTCCTACAATGAAACCAGGAATAAGGCCCTCACTAAACGTGACCAGATTGGCACCCTATTTGTGGACTCCCAAACTCCATAATGGTGCAAAATAAGAATAAATATTGTTATTTATGCTACTCAATCTATGTATGGTGTTTGTTATAGAAGTTCAAGGAGATTAAAACACTTACCAGGCTCTTTTCTAAGTAGAGACAAGAATATTTTAAAAGACATTTCAGGATAATTATTGTGACATTTAATCTATATAAACAAATGCACACATGTTTCTGATATATTTTCCTGTCTATTTGATTACTAATTATTTTTATTCACATGAAATTGATTTTTTTAATATATTGAATAGTTATACTAACCATGTTCTGTGTACTTGAAAATACTAAGATAAAATAATCACTTTTCATTTATCTACTCATTCATGCATTCAGCATTATTTATGCAGTGTCTACCATAATCCAGACAGCGTTCAGTGTATCCAGAGTACCATCAGCATGAGTCTACTGCTCAAGATAGGAGAAAATCTCAATAAATACAGAAATAAATATATTAATGTAGCAACTGAAGTATAAATTTAGGGAAAATTAAAGCTGGTAAATTCTAAGGCAATATTTACATACAGTATGGAAAAGTATTTGTTGACAAGATAAAATTTGAATACTGACTCAAGAAACTGATCAATGACCCAGTAGATAATTTTAAATGAAAAACTTGCAACATAAAGAAAACAAAGGACCTAAATATAGTCGTTATACTTCAAGAAAAGCAAATATTCCAATGCTGTTATAGCTGAAAGAGTAAATAAAAGAAAGGGCTAATGGATGTTAGAGTGATCATGTTGAGTTTGATGGCCCAAAAAAAGAGCTTGTGTGTTTGTCTGTTTTATTGAGATAGATACTTATTTGAAGGTGTTTATGCAGAGACTCATATATTCTGATATATAACTTATTTATTTTATATTTTCCTTTTTTATTGAATTTATTGGGGTGACTGGTCAGGAAAATTATATAAGTTTCAGGTGTGCTATTATATAACATATTACATCTGTACTGTATTTATGTGTTAACCACCCAGGTCAAGTCTCCTATCATAATATATTCCTCTATGTCTTCTACCTATTTTCACCCTACATTCCCTCTGGTAATCTCTAGAATGCTGTTTGTGTCTGAGGTTTTAGTTTCTTTTATTAATCCCTTTACTTTTTATGCCCCACTTTCTTAACCCCCATTCTTTCTGACAGCTGTCAGTCTGTTCTTTATGAGTCTGTTTCTATTTTGTTTGTTAGTTTATAAGGTTCACTATCACTTTTGTTTTCACACACACACACTCGCAAGCACAAACTAATGAAACTAGTTGGGATTATCAAGGATTAAATGTAGCAAGAGAACAAAACACTTCCCAAGTGAGACCCAGAACTTATTAAAATTTAAAAGTGGTTTAGCTCATGAGGGAACATCAAAAGAAACTGATATAACTCAGGGAATATAGAAGGAAAACGAGCAGAAAGTGGTAGTGTTTAGAAAGCTAGTTAAAGATGTGTTTTATGAATGAGAGTGCGGAAATAAGACTTCTGTTTCTAATCATGTCAGAGCAAGTGTCATGGAATTGATTATTCTGCTGAGAACAACCATAAAACTAGACATATGAAATGAAACAAGTGATTTCAAGCATTGTGCAGGTTGAGAGAAGCAAAATCATAAGGTGAGCCACACAATCAACCTGAAATCACCTCACTATTGTCTTGATGTGAAATTCCACTTTCAGTTTAGTTGCCTCCACAACAATTTATATATATGCCACCTGAAACAGCTAAAAATGGATATACATGTTTAAACAAAAGTCTCTTAAATATTTGGGTATTAGATTATGAGTAATATGTAATGATGTATTTAGTGATTTAGTGGTGGGATTCAGCCAGTTAGCACCAGTTTAGTAGAACCGATACTTAATTTTTTGTTGAGTTCAATGAACTGGTTATTAAACTGGCACTTGTAATCAGGGTTATCTTTGTGGTGGGTGCCTGGGCAGCTTCCCAATATAGAAATCTTGAATGTACATTCCTTACTCTTTTATTAACAATCATCTGCACAACAGCATATTCTAAGCCCACGTAATAATGTTCAGTCAGTCCATAGGTGAGAAATAATTGCAAGTGAGGATTCCAATCAAGAAGCAATATGTAAATATTTACATAACAGTTTTATTGTTTTCTTTTTGTCTGGTAGTATTTAATATTTTTTCATTAACATTTTAGAACTCTTATAATTTAGTTTTGTGAACCTCTTTCGTTATTCTTATTTAAGTATTAAATGCATGAAATAATAAACTGTCTTTTGGTATGGTATACTGTTTTTTTATATACATATATCTAAAATGGTCATTAGGGCAGAGAACTAGTTGGTAATTATATGAATCCCACCACTGTGTGTATCTAATTCAGGAAACTCATCAAGTAAACCTTACGGTTACCCAAGCTTTCTGTCTGGAGAATGTTCCCAGGAGAAAGGGGAGAGAAACTCAAATATAAGTGTCAGTCTCCCTGAATTGAGAAAATACTGGAAATTTGGAATAAATATGGTGGTTAAAATTTTCAGGACTAAAGAGTGGTAATGGAAGAGCTGCACAGACGCAGAACTCTGAGTAACTATAGAGGATCCCTTGAGTTGAAGAGATCTGATCAACACATGCATTTGAGAAAACTTCCTAAAGAAGGAAAATGATCCACTCAAATAATTAGAGAGAATAGTGCTAGAGATTACACAGAAATAGGAAGAATGTCTATTCCAAAAGCCAAGAGAGAAACCTTCATGACACGTGAGTGTCATTTAGAATGCCAAGAAAGATGCTGACACAGTACTGGGAAAAATGAATCTTAAATAAAACAGATTTGTTTATATATAAAAACATTAAAGGCAAAATTCAAAATGATCTAAGTAACTTAACTATATCTAAGGAAAAAACTCAAAAATATACATAGGAATTAAAAACCTTCCTACACAAAACAAGGAAGAATAATAACTTTAAAAAGATTAAGGAAAAGTAGTACCTCTAAAAACTGATAAAGAATAGCTAGCTAATGAGGAACCTACTGCAGAATTATACAAACAAAACTATTTGAACTGATGATGAGATCAATATAGCCAAAAATACAAAAATCAATCTAATAATTCATTCTATTTCCACACATTGGTGATAAACAATTGAATGCTGAGATTTATGAAATAGGGTATATATGACTAAATACGTTAAAGGTTTGCACACATGCTTTGAAAGTTAGTTCAGCGAGCCTGAAATTGGCCTGGATAGTTTTTCTAAATTATCTGAAAGATCTATCCTCCATCAATTCAGGAAACAGAATAAACAACTATACTGCTTTAAACTATGGGTCTGAATGATATGGAATGTTTTGTACAAAGTTTTTGCATTGTGTATTAACAATAGGAAAATCGATCATTTCTATTCTTTTTTAGTGATACATCCAGACTGCTCTACTGTTGGAGCTGCACGTATAGCAAACACATGTGTGCATATGTGTAGTATGAGAATCTTCAGTTCAAACTGCATTTTGGGCACTCAGCTTCTTATGCATCTGTATGCATGTCAGTGGTTTCTAACCTGAAATAAGTACACCCTGAAATGGCATTTGAAAACACAATTGGAGTTCACCTTTCATTTCACTGGGTCTTATGCTTTGAGAAAGATTTGAGCTTTCACATGTGTGATGAATCTTTTACTAGCATATTATTTGTTTTCCTGAAAAAAATCTGTAGTTTTGCAAACAATTTCATTGTGGATGTTATACAGCACCCAATTTAAGTGCAAACTCATTTTAATGCAGTACAAAAAAATACAAAACATTGCAGAAGAAAATTTAAAAAGATGTGCATAACTGAAGAGATATACTGTTCATATGGATCTGGATGTTTAATATTGATAAGATACAATATTTTCTCATTATAAGATGCTTCCATGTATAAGACACATGTTACTTTTGGGGCCTGAAATTTGAAAAAATAATATTGCATAAAGCTATTGAATTCAAGTTTTATTCAAAACTCCCATCCATTACCTTGTCCTCATCTGTGTCTGATGGTGAATCACACTGTTTTGTTCTTAGTTTTGTCTATAGCATTTGAAATGCCACACCACTGTATAAGATACTTCCATGTTTTAGACCCCAAATTTTTCAAAAAGAAGGGTGCACCTCATACATGGGGAAATATAATATATATATTCCCAAGTCAACTTAGAGGATTAATGAAATTCCATAAAAATATCATTTGTTTATACAAACAAACAAGGATAGTTTAAAGTCACATTAAAATGAAAATGACCTAGTGTATCTAAAACACATTGAAACAGATCTTTAAGACTTTTTTGTCAACCTTTTGAAAGCTTTATAATCAAGTAAGTATGAGATTAGGTCGAGGTAAATAAAATAAGACATTTCAGTAATAAACCCACACATTTTTTATCAGTTGATTTTTTTACAAAGTTGCTACAACAATGTTATAGAGGAAGGATAGTTTTTACAATAACTTATCTAAATCAAATTGGATGTGCATATGTGAAAAATAACCTTCAACCCAAACTTTGCACCTCGTACAGAAAAAAGGAGCATTGGTTTAAATTCATAGATCTTTTGTTTTAAAGTATCTATATGTGAACATGAGTAAAAAATGATGTGATCTTTTCCCCTACCAATCAATGTCCTCTCTTACTTTTGATTGTGATGTTATTCTGCTCTCTCAGTTCAACCTTACTTCACATTGTTTGAGTGAACGACATTCCTTGTCTGAAAGAGACCAGTCTTTTCACTTTGCCAAGGAAATGTCCTTTATCTAGCCTCATTGCTCATGGTAGTATGTTGAGGATATGGGTATGATCAACACTGAAAGAGACCACAATCCAAATCGGAGCTTAAAAGTTTCAAAAAACTGCATATCTGTAAACATGTTTTAAATGTTTTACACAATAAAACTTTGAAAGCAAGTTTACTAGGACCAGAAAATGAACAATTTTACCCATTTGTCAGTGTTCTGGGTAAGACTTCTTTGGTGACTACCATTAATGAAGCATATTAGCAATGTTTGAGAGAGACCTTCAGGGCCAGTATTCATGGGTGATACATTGCATGATGCATTTTTATGAGAAATGATGCAGCCAGCAATAAATAAATGGTGTTATAAAGCAACAGATGCTCATAATCTGTATTGGTTCATCGTATACTGGTTCTGATGGGCCACAGTAATATAAATAATAACAGAGTCATTACCATTTTATATCTTTACATGTAGAGATATGAAATTAATTAAGAATGGCACTTATAATAATTAAACAGATGAAGACATGAGTCTTAAACCTGACCAGGAGGAAATGGTTCTTTGATACTATAAAAAATCAGCACATCTGTTGATTGGACAATAGATAAATACTCTATATTATTTTGTTTTTGTGGGGGAGGAGTAAGAAACATCAACTCATAGTTGCCTCCTGTATGTGCTTTGATCAGGCAAAGCCAGGGTTTTGAACCAGTTACTTCAACATTCTAGGTCGTTTATTCTACTGCACCACCATAGGTGAGGCTATATTATTATTTCAAGCAATCATTAAATCATTAGATAAACCCCTAGATTTTCTAAAACATTATAAAATAAGTTGCTTAGACACAAAGTAGCTTTGTAAAATATTTCTCTTTGGTCTTACAGAACTAAGAGCAGCTCTGATATCAATGTTAAATTTTCTGATTATGAAACTGTATTGCTATATAACAATATATTATTTGGGAAAATATACATAGAAATATTAGGAATACAGGATTCAATGTCTGATATTTACTACCAAATGATTCAGAAAAATACACAGATACACACACACACACACACACACACTCACACAGTTCGCAATCTTTTCTTTTCTTTGTGTGTGACAGAGACAGAGAGAGACAGACAGACAGGAAGGGAGATAACTGAGAAGCATCAGTTCTTTGTTGTGGCACTTTAGTTGCTCACTGACTGCTTTCTCATATGTGCCTTGACTGAGGAGGGAGGCCTACAGCAGAACAAATGATCCCTTGCTCAAGCCAGCGACCTTGGGCTCAACCTGGTGAGCCTTGCTCAGATGAGCAAGCGACTTTTTGGGTTTCAAACCTGGGTCCTCTGTATCCCAGTTCGATACTCTATCCACTGCGCCACCGCCTGGTCAGGCATATTTACTTAATACTTCAGTTCTTTATTGAATTTGAATTTATAAAGATGTAAGGTAAAATAAAGAGCTGCTTTTTGATTGTGTTAAAGTAATTTGAAGATTACATATGTTCAATGTTATAACTTACATTATTCTGTTTAACTTCTATATACACTATCGTAAATTATTTTTATTTCCCAAATAATCTCTATGAATCAGAAACATGTAGTAAACCTTGGCTATGTGAAAGAAGCTTTATTTGCCTTTATAAATAAATGGATTTCTAAGTATACTGCTAAAATTATATATTGGTTTAAAAGACCAGACATAATTAATTACTGTGTATAAATTAAGATGTCTCTACTTAAGTTATTTTAATACTTCTCTGATTGGTAAAAAATATATATTAACATAATATATATCTCTTAATTTTATTTATAGCTGCACTCTGATTGTTATTCAAACACTGAAAGGTAATTTGGTACCTGGAGTGGTATGAAGCTGGAAATAGTACGTAGGGAAAAAATATTATAGCAAGATGAATGTGAGATAAGTCCAGGCTTAAGAGACGGAGAGGAAGTGAACCTTGTTAATATCACATGATCATGGACAAGAATAAAAAAGTATTGAAATACTCAAACTAAATAATCAATAAATTATTTTTACCTCCAAACTACTCAAAAAGTAAAATCATGTTTCTGATAGTCCCCATAAGTACGGCTCAATCACACCGGTAATACTGATAGCCACAGTGCATGCTATTTATTAAAATGCCAGAAACTTTGTTAAAGTAGTAACAAAGTGGTCAATTACATTTCCTCCTAGTGACCCATTAAATTTGTATGTCAGTGGCTGTAATAGAAAGCAAATATTTGAAAAATTAAAATGCATATATAATTTGCATTTCTAGTTTCACCTTTTTTTCCCTCTGGGCAGAAGAATATATTACTATTATTCCAATTAATTTGAGATTAAAACAAAAATGTAGCCAAATGATTTTTTTAAGAGAAAAATCAGAGTTTGATAAATCTAGAAACTGAGATCGCTTTGCTCTTTAAAAGTTTTTTCTGCATGGTCCATTTGCAGGTAAGCAATACTATGAATCTGTCAAATTTGCATTTGAAAAAAAATAGACAAAAGGTGAAATCCATTTATCTGTGACTGCCATATTGTACTTAACTATTTTGAGACATTAAAATTTGATATTTTATGCATTTACCTTTTAAAATATATACTTTTGAACTTAGACATATTTTAGCAGTATTTCCAATTATCTGTGATTTTGCCATTCATTCTGTTTTAAAGACTTAAAAGAAGATTTCAGACCATGATCTTATAACCCAAGAACTCTACTTACTCTTTCTTTAATAGTTCCACTGCCCAGGTCCAGGGCTCAATTTCTTACTGATAAGGTGAACACTCAATATATGCATTATATTTACTTAGTTTTAATGATGAGATGTATATAATAATTTAAAAATAACTAACAGTTTTCTTTTATGGAGATGTTACACATTTAAAACTAATACAGCTTTTGTAATCTTTGACATCTATTTTTATTTATCTAAAAAATCTAAGCTGCTTCTTGAAAAAAATGGTGTCAGAATAAACCTAGTTCATGTTCATAAATGTCTCCTTTCTTTTTTGTTGATCCTGGGCTTTTGTCCTGTTTCTGGTCATTTCAGAATCTGTGACTTTTATAAAATCTTCTTTTCTTTGGTTATAAGTTTCAATGATTTTGCTCTACCTTAACTTTCCAATGGCCACAGGTAAAATTATTGTGAAAGTAAAAATGTACTTTTTATTTAGTATCATTATCTGTGTCCTCCCTTGCTTTGATTTTGAATAATTTATTTAAAACAAACCTAGCTATCAGTCTAAAAGGCTTGGTAATTTCACTAGTTTTTGCTGCATTTCCCTTTATTCAGTAAAATGGAAATGTATTGGCTCTAGGACACATTTCTCCAAATCTTTTGATTCAGTATATCTTAAGTGGGACACGCTAATTTGCTCTTCTAACATGTTCCCCTCTGATGTCAATGTTGTTTTTCTGGGAATCATACTTTGAGAAACACTGATCTATTTGAAGAACTTCCCACATCACCATAAAATGAACTAGAAATATTGCTTCTTTTCTACCATAAGCATCGAAGAACATCTACTGAAAGGTTTTAGTTCTTCTGTGTTTAATGCATTTCATCCTAAAATTGTTTGGATTAAAGCTTTGCAGCATCAATGATACATAACTTAATTTAAAACCTGTAAAGGTTGGTTGTAACAACAAAGAAATTACCAGTCCAATAGCTATCCAGGACCAAACTTTAGACTACAAAATTATTTGGTGTATTTTCTTCTTTGTATACCATATCTACAGAGTTTCAATTTCTCCTCAGAGAAATCTGCTGATGACATACCTGAATAATACATCTCTTTCTTGCACAAGGACTAATAATATCAGATGTTTTTCAGAAGAATTGTTGTTGGTCTTATTTTTGATAATGTGTGCTAGTTTTATATTTTTCCTAACAAATTACGAAAACCTTTGCAACATAAAATAATACGCATTTGTTATTTCACCGGTCTAAAGGTCAGACTTCCAAGGTTAGATTAGACAGGTTGTTACTTAATCTCTCACAAGAAATCAAGTTGTCTCTTCCAGGGCTGGTTTATAATATGGAGGCTTAACCAGGGAAGACTACTTCTTATCTCTACCTCCCTTAGACTGTTGAAATAATTCATATCTTTCCAGCTGTAAGAATCCTGGCAGTTATCTTTTTTAAAGCCCACTTCACACAGTGAACACCTAGGATAATTCAGCTAGCAAAATAGAGTCATATAAAGCAATCAAAAGAGGAACATACCTTCATTGCCATATTCCGTTGGTAAGAGCAAGTCACAGGTCTTTTTGCAAAGTAAAGGGCATAGGATCACTCAAAAGCATGAACAACAAAACACTGCTTTAATATCTAATTGCTGATTCCAGAAATCTTTTAGTTTTTTTCTCTCAATGTGTAAGTTTAAAATCATGGTATGATAATGAATCCACACTACTCAAGAATAATTGTAACTGAGGTTCAATAATAATAATGATAATAACTATTATTATTATAAATGTTTTTGTGTTTATTATATTATTAAAAGTAATATTACTATTATAAATCTATCTACTCCTGATTAAAGAGAAATATACTTGATTCCTGTTTTCCTCTGTGTTACTTTTTTTTTTTTAAATTCTTACTATGTTTACATTTTGTTATAAGTACAAAACAAAATAAATTTTTCATGGTGAAAAGTTCAGGACAAGTATAGTGTTCTTTGTTTTTCTAAAATGGCAATATAAAATTCTTCTTGCCCACATAAATATCTAGCTTAGCGATTGACATCGTTTCAAAAAAAATCTTTAAATCAGTATTTCAAAATTATACCTTCTTTTTGAAATACTATATTTCATATGCCATTAAATATAAAAGGTTTCTGATGTTTCATAATTTCAAATTAATATTTCACATTGTATGCTAATTTTAGTTTGTTAATTGATATAGGCTTTGAACAATATTTCGACATAAATTAGAAAGAACTGTCAAAAGATCCATATGGCTATTTTTTAATTAAATGTAATTATTCACTAGTCATTATTATATATTTTGTATTTTTCAGAAAATATTTATTTTTCATATCACTCAAATATAACTATATATATATAACAAAAATTATATTTTTGACTTTTGATTATAATTCCTAGAAGGTATTTAAATAGTTTTATTATCTGCAAAGTGTATAAATGCTAATAAAATCATTGAAACTTTATTTTTTTTAAGAAATATTGGAAAATCAAAAAAGTTGTAGTATTTTAAGAAACATAGAGATGAAAACACCCACATGCCTATCTTAAGAGATGATTAAACATTAGGTATCATACAGTGATTACTATTCTAATTTCTATCTAACACATGTTCTCCCTGTTTGTGTTGTTAAATAGAATTTTGACAATTTCATACTTTTTATCTTTTTCAAAAAGTATTTTATTATAAAAATTTTCCATTTTATTTGTTTGATAGGGCTAAAATTTATATTCTCAATATAAACCTAATTGCATTTGGATCTTGCTTTAATATTATCTTGCAAATAAATTAATGTGACCTGTATTTCATTCTTTAAAAGATAAGATGTTCATTAAGGTGGCCAAATAATTTATTACATATATTACTATAGTAGCTTTAAAGACAGTTAAATTTAATGTTCTTAACTAAAGTCATAACTCACTAGAATTATAAGGTTGAATGTTTAATTAATATTTGGCTTCCCTTTTTCCATAAAGATTTGGTAGTGAGCTTTACCTATAAAAGAAATATAATCCAGTTTTAGAGGAAGAAGTAAAAATGAATCTCAACACATCATACACATATACTTTAGATTATTTTATATAAACCAATATAATTACCTATGTCTAAAGTTCACTATATCTATTTTCAGACAAGCTGAAGGAAATAATGTTCAGTAAGAAACATAGAACAGGAAAATTAAAAAAAAATGATTGCAAACAAGTGATCTTTCTGTTTATAATTTTAGAACAAATCAAAGAAATTGCTCTTTGAGGAAAATAAAATATTGTATATGAAATGGTTTAAAATAAAAAAGTGACTTTAGTTATATCTGATTAAATATCTTTAAATTTAATTAAATAACCCTTCCACTATTCATTTTTACTCATTCACAAAGAAACTGTGCAGTTTGTTAACACATTGGATAGCTTTTTATGCCAGCTAAATATTCCAAAATTTAATAGATTGTTTAATTCATGATCTTTATAAGAACATTTTGTTCTTAAATTCATTAATATGGTTTATTGGTTGATTTAATTAATTCATTAGTATGTTTTCTAACTTTAAAATACACTGTTGTTCATTAATATGTTCTTTAATTTTAAAATGCATAATATATTTAAAAGAGCTAGGAAAAAGAAAATGCAAAATACATTTCTCATTTGATTCTTATAAGTAGTATCAAAATATTCATGTTTTTAGATTTTTTTCATTATTATGTTTAATTTCAATATTTATTTTTGAATAAATACAAAAATAGAATGGCAAAATAAATGGTGGTTTATCCAGTATCAGGCCTCAACTGTTACCAAAATATAGAAATTCTTGTTTCATTTATACCTCTGCCTGTCTACTTTCTACCAGATAAATTTCAAGGACATTCTTTACACAAAGTCAATGCATTTTAGGAAGTATTTTTATTGAAGATTTTTCTCAACTACTGACACAATAACATGCTGCATCTAAAATTACTTACTATAGAGCACTTCCTGTCATTTTATGTGTAGTCATTGGTACAAAAAGAAAAAAAAAGAGTATAAATTTTAATTGATTGTTTGGGCTTCTTTAGTATCTTTAGTTTTCTATAGATTTTCTCATTCATATATTTTTCTTACATGTGTGTTTATGAAAGAATTTATTTTTTTTAATGATTTCTGCAGTCTGGCTGTTGATGTTTGGATTTCAATGGTGCTTTTGTAAATGTTTTTACCTTCCTCTAAATATCCTTTAAACTAATAATTAAACCCAGTGTTTATATACATTCAGGATCAGTATTTTAGCAATAATTACTCAAAGATGCTTTTATGTACTTCGATTATGTGTATCATAATGTTTGCTTCTTTCTCTTTTTGTGATATTGAAAACCACTAATGATTAATTCCTTGTTCCATTACTTCATAAGAGGTTGCAAAAAGTTAACATTCCATTTTGCTAGAATGTTTTTATATTTTTGCTTTTATATAGAAGGGAGAAAGTTAGCTCTTCTATTACATATCTAATTGTTTTTTCCCTATATATTCCAGTCATTTTTTTAACTTTTAAATGTTTATTTTATAACATTATTTTATTAAAACCTTTAACTTTTCTGTTAACTCTTTTGGTTTTCCTGGGTATGTAACCATGTCATGGTGATTATTTTTTAATTGAATTATTGGGGTGATACTGGTTAACACAATATATTTAAGAGAGCTGGGAAAACATAATCACATAGGTTTCAGGTGTCCAACTTTACAACATTTTGTGAATGATGTATGCAATGAACAGGTCTCTTTGAGATACTAATTTTATATTCTTTGAATATATACTCAAAAGTGGGATTGCTGGCAAGAAGACTAAGAACTACTTACTGTACTTGTTTTCTAGAGGAAAGCAAGATAAAGATATAGGATTGCTAAAGTGAGCAACAACAAATATTTGTTTCTTTATGTTTTTTGTATGTGTAAGTGTTTGGGCTTCATTCATGACTTCCTAGAAAGCTCCCTTGCTCTTTTTACAGAAAAAAAAAAAAACAACTGATAGTCTTCTATAAACCAGAAAGCAAACTCTCTCAGCAGACATCAAATGTGCAGGTACCTTTATCTTTAAGTTCTTGGCTACCAGAAAGGTGAGGATATATATATATATATATATATATATATATGAGTCAGGAAGGCATGGGGGGGTGAGAAGCATCAACTTCTAGTTGCTTCACTTTAATTGTTAATTGATTACTTCTCATATGTGTCTTGACGAGAAGGCTCAACCTGAGCCAGTAACCCTTTGCTCAAACCACCACCCTTGGGCTTCAAGCCAGCAACATTAGGCACAAGCTAGTGACCTTTAGACTGTAGACAACAACTTTGGGAGCAAGTAGATAATACAATCCTCCAGCCATCAACATTGTGGATTCGAATGGGAGTTTTCAGTGTCAATATTTGTTTTTTGTTGTTTTTAAGTTTTTAATACTTAGACTCTTCCTTACTATTGTTTGTTAAAGATGTCTATATTACTTAAAACATTTTATGTATCTTAAAAGATTTAGTAAAATGATTATAAAAATTTAGAAACTATGGAAGTAACAAAATTTAATATATGTCTCCTTCACTGAGTCTGCATTCAGTAAACATGATGTGCATAATAAGATAGAGCCTGGTTTGTACATATGTGAAGAATGTCAAACAATATATTTACTAGTATTTTGAGTGTTCAGCTAATTATTTCAGTCAAAGTTTTAGATCATTTTGATATATTCTAATTCAGGATATCTCAAGTAGGTTAAAACTTAGATATTAAAGGCACCCACTATACTACTGTTCATACACGGAACCTGTGCCCTTTATATAAATATTTAAGATTACTGTCAAGACCTGCAAAAAAGTAAAAAATAAAAAACTTTGTCAATTTGACAATTTCAGAAATCTATTATTTGACAGCTGCAAAGTAACCTTATACAAGAGAATGAAGCAGTTAGCCTTGTTTGTCACTTACAGACAGCTAAATGCAAAATTGAGTTAAGTTTAGAGCTCTGAGATGTCATATTTAATGCTCTACTTAAACAATATGTGCCTATGGTACAATACGAGTGACTGGAATCTTTAGTACAATTCTTTTTCTTTTAATAGCTTTATTAAGATATAATTTACATACCATAAATGTTACATGTGAATTGTACTTGGTTTTTTAAAAACAGAAAATTCTTTGAACGTTTTGTTTTAGCTCATGGTAGAATTTTTCAATTCATTCTGGTATTTACCTGTGAGTCCAGTAATTTGGTTTGATTCACCCCATTTACAATTGTTAAGCATCTGAGGTGAAATAGGCCTTTAAACTACTACAATGAAAGAAAAAAACTTCTTATCTTTCCTTATTTCTTTTAAATTTCTTGGGGTGTAACTGGTTAAAAATTTGTACAAATTTCATGTACAGAATTCTACAATGCATGTTTTGCACACCATATTGAGTGGGTATTCATTATCCCAATTTACGTTCCTATCCATCACCATTTTCACCCTCATTCTCCACTACTTCCCCACCCACCCCAACAAAAACCACACTGTTGTCCATCTACTTGATTTTCTTTTCTTTTTTTTCCTTTTTTTATCAATTCCTTCACACCCATCATCTAACTGCCCCTACCCTTCACAGCTGTCAATGTGCTATCTCTATATATTAGTCTGTCTCTATTTTGCTTGTTAGTTCATTTATAAAATTTTTATTTATAAAGTTAAATTTAATATGGTGACAGTGATCAATAAAAGTACATAGGTTTCAGGTGAACATTTCTATAACATTTGAACTGTCCACTATGTTTATACCCATCACCCAAAGTCAAATCATTTTCCACCACTGAAATTTGTCTCTCTTTACTCCCTTTTCTCACATCTCCCCCAAAACCTCTTTCCTCTGATAACCATGTTACTTTTATCTATGTCCTTAAATCCCTCATTTATATCCCACCTATGTGTGAAATCATACACTTCTTAAGGTTTTTCTGATTTACTTGTTTCACTCCATATAATGTTCTCAAGGTCCATCCATGTTGTCATACATCCAATGTATGGATGATGACATCAAATATGTCATCATTTCTTGTGGCTGAATACTATTCCATTGTATAGATGTACCACATCTTTATCTAATCCTCTATTGAAGGACACTTTGGTTGTTTGCATGTCTTGGCCACTGTAAATAATGTTGCAATGGACATGGGAATGCATGTATCTTTACGTACCAATGTTTTTCACGCTTGAGAGTTGATACCTAGAAGAGGGATTCCTGCGTCATATGGTCAGGTCATTACATCTTTAATTTTTTGTAGAGCGTGACCTGTGGTAGTACAATGGATAAAGAGCTGACCTGGAATGCTGAGGTCACTGGTTTGAAACCTCAGGTTTGCCAGGTCAAGGCACATATGAGAGTTGGTGCTTCCTGTGCCTCCCCCTCTTTCTTCTCTCTCCTCTCTATAGTAAATTTTAAAAAAAACTTAAAAAAATTTTTGAATAACCACCCTAGTTTCTTCCATAGTAGTTGTACTAATTTGCATTCCCACCAGGAGTGAATGAGAGTTCCATTTTCTCCACAGCCTCTCCAACACTTTTTATTACCTGTCTTGTTGAGAATAACTAATATAACAAGTGTGAGGTGGTATCTCATAGTTTGGATTTGTGTTTCTTGAATAGTTAGTGAAGATGAGAATCTTTTCATATATTTGTTGGCCATTTGTATGTTCTCTTTGGAGAATTGTCTGTTCAGGTCCTCTTCCCAGTTTTTAATTAGATTGTTTGCTTGTTTCTGAGCTTTGTGAGTTCTTTATAAATTTTGGATGTTAACCCCTTATCAGAGCTGTTGTTTGCAAATATCATCTTCCATTTAGTTGGCAGTCTGTTTTGTTGTCAGGTTTCTTTTGTTTTTTGTTTTTTAATGTGCAGAAGCTTTTTCGTTTGATATATTTCCATTCATTTATTTTTGCTTACTTTACTGGTCATTGGGATCAAATTCATAAATTGTTCTCTATGGCTAAGGTCCCTGAGTTTAATACCTGTTTTCTTATATGCAATTGATTGTTTTACACCTTATATTTAGGTCTTTGATCCACTTTAAACTAATTTTTGTGCAAGAGGACATACTGTCATCAAAAATCATTCTTTCACATGTGGCTTTTTAATTTTCCCAGCACCATATATTGAAGCGGCTTTCTTTTCTTCATGGTGTGTTTTGGGCTCCTTTGTCAAAGGTTATTTGTCCATATATATGTCGTTTTATTTTGGGGCTCTCAATACTGTTCCACTGGTATGAATGTCTGTTTTTCCACCATACCATGCTGTTTTGATTATCGTGGCTCTATAGTATAATTTGAAGCCAGGTAGTGTGATACTTACAGCTTCATTTCTTTTCCTTAGAAATCCTTTGGCTATTTGAGTTTTTTTATGGTTCCAGACAAAGCTGGTGATTTTTATTCTATTTTTGTAGAAAATGACATTAGGATTTTGATGGAAATTGCATTAAATTAGTATATTGTTTTGGATAATATGGCCATTTTAACTATGTTGATTCTTCCAGTCCATAAACTTGAAAATTTTTTTTATTTCTTTGGTATTTTTCAATTTATTTCAATAATGCTCTGTAGTTTCATTATATAGGTCTTTCACATATTTGTTAAGTTTATTCTTAGGTATTTTATTGATTTTTGTTGCAATTGTAAAAGATTTTTTTTTAGTTCATTTTCCAAAGTTTCATCATTGGAATATTGGAAAGCATTATACTTTTATTTATTGATTCTGTGTCCTGTGTCTTTATTTTACTGATTTACTGTTTCTAAAAGTTTTTAGGTTAACTCTTTGGACTTTTCTATACACAGGATTATGTCATCTTCCTATTTCCCTGTATAGGTACCTTTTATTTCTTTCTCTTGCCTGACTGCCCTGGCTAAAACTTCCAGACTGTGTTGAATAAGAGTGGAGAGAGTGGGAAGCATTCTTCTTTTTCTGGCTTTAGAAAAAAAACCTTCATTGTTTCACCATTTAGTATAATATTTATTGATGGTTATCATATATGGCCTTTATTTTGTTGAGGCATTTTTATTCTATTTCAATTTTATTGAGTGTTTTAAACAGAAAGGGATGTTATATCTTATCAAATGCCTTTTCTGCATCTATAGATAGAATCATATGACTTTTGTTTTTTGTTTTGATGATGTGGCGTACTACACTGATCAATTTCTATATGTTGAACCATCCTTGTGCTCCTATAGTGAATCTCACTTGATAGTGTTGTATTATTATTTTTTAATATGTTGTTGTATTCAATTTATTAGTATTTTGTTTAGTATATTTGCATCTGTATTCATTAGCGATATTGGTTTTTAGTTTTCTTTTTTTGTGCTGTCTTAGCTAGATTTTGGTATGAAGGTTATGATGACATCATAAAATGTTTTAGTGAGTATTGCTTCTTCTTCTAATTTTTGGGAGACTTTGAGAAGGATAGGTACATTTTGTTTATTAGATTCCACAAATAGGTGAAATGATATGGTACTTGTCTTTCTCTAACTTGTGTATTTCACTTAGCATAATGCTCTCCAGATTCTTCCCTGTTATTACAAATGGTAAGGTTTTCTTTTTTTTTATCACAAGTAATATTCCATTTTGTAAAGGTACAACATTTTTATTCACTCATTTACTGATGGATACTTGGACTGCTTTGGAATGTTGACTATTATAAATAATGCTGAAATGAACATAGGTGTGTATATATTCTTTGGAATTAGTGATTTGGGCTTCTTCAGATAAATTTCCAACAGTGGACTAGCTGGAAGGTAACTTCATACTGCTTTCAACGATGGTTGTACCAATCTGTATTTCTACCAACAGTGCATGAGGATTCTGTTTTTTCTATATACTCTTCAAAACCTGTTGTTTGTTGATTTCTTGATGATAGCCATTCTGACATGGGTGAAGTTATATCTCACTATAGTTTTAATTTTTCATTTATCTGATTCTCTTATTATTAATGATGTTGAGCATCTTTTCATGTATCTATTGGCCATCTATATGTCCTCTTTGGAAAAGTGTTTATTCTGGTTTTGTTCCCATGTTAATTGAATTTTCTTTTTGATGTTGAGGTTTATAAGTTTTTATATCTTTTATGTATCAACATCTTATCAGCTGTATCAACAAATATGTTCTCCCATTCAGTGAGCTATCTTTTCATTTTGTTAATGGTTTCCTTTGCTGTACAAAAAAAAATTAATTTGATCTAGTCCTGTTTGTTTATTTTTTCTTTTGTGCCCCTTACTCAAAAAGATACATCAATAAAACTATAGCTACTAGATGAGCCCAAGATTTTACTGCCTGTGTTTTCTTTTAGAATGTTTATGGTTTTGAATTTAATATTTAAGTCTTTAATCAATTTTAAGTTTACTCTTATTTATTCTTGTAAGTTGGTGGTGTAGCTCTTTCAATCTGTACAATTTTTTTCAACAACATTTATTATATAGACTATCTTCTCTATAAGCTTTGTCAAATATTTAAGTAGTTTTTTTAAATTTCTTTTTATTTATTCATTTTAGAGAGGAGACACAGAGTGAGAGAGAAAGAAAGAGAATGAGAGAAAGGGGGGAGGAGCTAGAAGCATCAACTCCCATATGTGCCTTGACCAGACCAGTGCAGGGTTTTAAACTGGCAACTTCAGTGTTCCCAGGTCGACATTTTATCCACTGTGCCATCACAGGTCATGCTGTCAAATATTAATTGACTATAAAGGCATGGATTTATTTCTGGGTTCTGGGTTCTTTTCAATTTATCTTTATGTCTCTTTTTATATCAGTGCCATGATGTTTTGAATTCAATGGTTCAATTCCGATGATAGACTGATAGGCAGTGAGGTTAAAGAAAATTTGGGGCATGATAAAAAATCAGTCAAAGTTTAGTTACGTTTTTCCAATCAAATTATAACAAACTCTAGAAAATTGTCAGAGCTTACTTTTATGTTATTTCTCTTTTATAACTAAATCTTAGTTGTCACATAGCATGTAGTTTGATACTAACAAGGCTGAATAAAATGTAGTCGTATAGGTGAAGTGTAAAGAAACAACTTGAGGTGGTGTGCACAGTGCAGTGTACAGATGATCTGTTGTGAAGTTGTATATCTGAAACCTGTATGACTTAATTAACCAATGTCACCCTAATAAATTCAAAAAATATTATAATGAAACAAAGCTTTGGGTAAGGTCAGAAGACTGTATCATGAGTATAATTATGGCATAAGTTTCCTGTGTGATTAATAATTAAGTAATCTCAAAGTTTCTGTCAATTAAAAAACAAAAATACCCACAAAACTTTAAACAAAATTATTTATTATCTTAGTTGCCTGATTCTGCAACTTCTGTTGCTACAATACAGAGTGATCTTTCAACAAAGTAGTTTATTCAGTTCAGTTTTAGTTTGAGCTTAAGCCCATAAACTAATAAGAAGAAATTTTAAAATAATAAAAATATGACAGAGTGTTTGTTGATTTTCAAGAACTTAAAGATTTTTTTGAAATTGACAATTATAAATTTACATGAGTTATTGAATATATATTAGTATATCACTTTTAAGAAATGTTTTGCATTATAATAAAACAGTGTGTTTATAGTAAAATAAAACATAATGCTAAAATATAAGGGCAGAATGTATTTTCTTTCCATTTACATAGAGTGTTACATAGTTAATTAAATCTTCAAAACAAGATGCAAGTTATACCAAAATAAAAATTCACTTTCATTTAAAGTTTAATGGTTTTCTTTAATCACAAGGATTCTGAATAGTTAATTATAAAACCTAATGAATTGGAAAACTATTACACAAAAATATTTAGATATCCTTTTCTGTATAAAATGCATTGTTTTTTGAAACTTAAGTGTTCAAAATAAATCTGAAATTCCAGCTATTTGTCTCCTAAATACACATGTGATGCTCATATCTTTATATTTCTAATTTTAGACAGAAAATGTTAATTATAAAATTTTAATTAAATAGTAATTTCAATTTACATTTTATCCAATACAATGCTTAATGTATTGTCTACTTCTAATTGTTTCTATAAAAATTTATCAGTGCTTTTCACATAGTATGTTGGACTTTTTAATGCATTCATCAAATTTTGCTTGGTATTCACATATATCAACATAAATAATTTTATGACAAAATTTCTGGTAGATGTTTTGACATCTTTTATAAATTCTAACTGGCCTGTATTTATTTATGCTAGCTTTTTAGTCAACATGCCGCCAAATATTCATTTCCATGATGTTAGACAAGATGACACAGATAAAATAAAACTGAGTCATGAGAACAGAAAGTGAAGGTTTGCTTTTCTTCTCTTAAGAAGTGATATCCAAAATATACTTATTTACTCCTCACAGTGAGCAAATTTAATTATATATTTTGATTTAACATTTCAAATAAATTTAAGAGAAACAGTATTACATAAGTATGGGATTTAGCCTTGAAAATCCTGATGCGATAAACTTACTTCATTATATTTGAACACATACTTATTGCATAATCTCTAATTTTTCTGTGTAAAGAAAGAAATGAAAAATATTCTAAAATAACCATTTGAAAATCCACACCATAACCTCTAAATATACTTGTTAATGTGTTAGTATGTAGCTTTATGCTGTTTTTATTGCTTTTTACTTTGAGCCAATAGCTGAAGAGCTGTACTTTTATTACAGCTATATATTGTGTTGCATTAAACTTGATTTTATAATCAAAAAAATATTAACTTGTTAAGTATACCAACATATCTAAAAATAAAACTTTTTTTTTCTCTCAGAATGTTAGATAAAATTATTAGGAAGATTATTTTCTAATGAAACACAGCATTATGGAAAGCAAGGTATTTTTAGCACTATCCCAAATGATATCTCCATCTTCTTAAAAACTATAACTTTAATTTTTAAATGGTGGGTATGTAGCACACAGTCTAACCAGATTTTATAAAAAATATCAGAAAATCAATCTATAAAATTGGTATTGTTTTATATATTTGGCACATTTTAATATTTAACAAAACTTTATGTAATTCATGGAAACACAAATGAAACATGAGAAAAACACTAAATACTTTCACTTAAATGATTAACAGAGTTACTTTTCCTGCCCTTATATAAACCTGCATGGAAAAAATTTAGAAGTAAGACAAATATACATCACCCTTCATAATTACATCTGTGATTAAAATGTCATTTGATTAATAACTTGAGACTGTTGATTATTTCACATAATTTTAATTTAATTTATGCTTAGTATCTGTTATAATTTTTTTATTATTATAAGTAATGTTATTTTATTAAATGTGTGTTATTAGGTAGACATTATGGTATTTGTTTAATATTTATAACATATTTATGAGCACTGTCATCACTTTTTAAAGAGAAGTCTGTATTTTTAGTGCCAATGTTGCCAAATTATTTGCAAAAATATACTGCTCAAAAAAATTAGAGGATTTTCAAAATGAATATGCAGTGAAAAAAACCACTTGATTAATTTTCTTAAACAAGAACATCAAAAATATCATGTCAAAGAAAGTTGTTTGATTATGCAAATGAGATGCAAAACCAACTTTTATTTTATTGGTGAAAACACACTATACAAAAGGCTGAAAGTATTGGAGCAATCTGCACGTTCCCTGATCCCTTATTTTTTATGAGCAGTGTATAAATAATTGGAGTAATACATACACATTTTCCTTGCATTATATATCATAAATTATTATATGCCTATTTTAAAAAATTGGGGATATGCTATAAAACAAAAGTACAAAGATTTTTATTGCAACTCTAAAATTATTTTATATATGCACTCATTAATTTGAAATAAATTTTCAAGTAAAAAATGCAGAATATTTTTAATAAAATAGTTAAAATTTATTTTACTTTTCTTTATAAAATCTAAATAGTTTTAGATTTCTCATTCTCAGATTTTCTTTTTTATTTCTTTTTTTATTTTTTGTTATTTTTCTGAAGTAAGAAACAGGGAGGCATAGAGACAGAATCCCAAATGCACCCAACAAGGATCTACCCGGCATGTTCACTAGGGAGCAATGCTTGGCCCACCAGGGTTGTTCTGTTGAACCAGAGCCATTCTAGTGCCTGAGATTGAGGCCATGGAGCCATCCTCAGAGCCTTGGCTGTGGGAGGGGAAGAGAGAGATAAAGATAAAGGAGATGAGGAAGAGTGGAGAAGCAGATGGACGCTTCTCATATGTGTTCTTGCTGGGAATCGAGCCTGGGACTTCCACACGCAAGGCCAACACTCTACCACTGAGCTAACCAGCCAGGGCCCCAGATTTTCTTTTTGTAATCAACATTGTTGTAACAATGTTGACACCAGCATAGTTAGTGTTAAGGAGAGTGAATCCCTGAGAAAAGCAGGACTCAGTTTCATGCATGAATGTTTATTTAAAAACTAACTTATTAAAAAAGAGTAGATTTGGCTGACCAGGCGGTGGTGCAGTGGATAGAGTGTCAGACTGGGAAGTGGAAGACCAAGGTTGGAGAGCCCGCGCTCGCCAGATTGAGTGCGGGCCCATCTGGCTTGAGCAAAATTTTGTCAGCTTGGACCCAAGGTCGCTGGCTCCAGCTAAGGGTTGCTCGGTCTGCTAAAGGCCTGCAGTCAAGGCACATGTGAGAAAGCAATCAATGAACAACTAAGGTGTTGCGACGGCATTGAAAAACTGATGATTGATGCTTCTCACCTCTCTTCATTCCTGTCTCTCTGTCCCTATCTATCCTTCTCTCTGACTCTCTCTCTGTTCCTGTAAAAAAAAAAAAAAAAAAAAAAAAAAAGAGTAGATTTACATCTAATGTTAAAAATATAACTAAAGGTAAAAAAGTAAAATGAAAAGTAAATATCTTCCCCTTAATCAGGTTGTTGCAGACATGAATTAATCCCTTTGCCAAAATTATTTTAGTAAATGAAATCCTAATTATCTTAATGAGATAGACCCAGAATCATTCTTTTTTAAAACTATAGTGTGTGTGTGTGTGTGTGTGTGTGTGTGTGTGTGTGTGTGTGTATTTTTCCAAAGTTAGAAGCAAGGAGGCAGTCAGAAAGACTCCCCCATGCACCCAATGGGGATCTTCCTGGCATGCCCATCAGAGGGTGATGTTCTGCCCATCTGGGGCGTTGTTCCATTGCAACCCAGGCCAAATTTTCTCCAATGGAGCGTTGGCTGTGGGAGAGGAAGACAGAACTTGAGAGAAAAGAGAAGGGAAAGTGGGAGAAGAGTGGAGAATCAGATGGGTGTTTCTCCTGTGTGTCCTGACCAGGAATAAACCTGGGATTTCCACACACCAGGACAACACTCTACTGCTTAGCCAACTGCCCAGAGCTTAAAACTATTTTCTTAATAGTACAATTGTTTTGACATTTACATTTGCATATTGTTTGTTTTGTGTTATTTACTTGCTTAATGGGTTGGTTAGATTTGATAAGGTTTGATTACTTGTATTTCTCCATTTGTTTCAGTCATCAGTTTGAACTAAACCTTTGATATTCCTATCTTGTCACAATTTTCCTTCTGATGAATGTCCATTTTTATGTGTTTAAAATAAGTCCTTGCATATATGTTATTTTTATATAATGTGCAGTATCATTTTATGTACAAAGGTGGGCAATAATAGGTTTATACTTGTGAATTCAGAAAAGTTTGTTTTTATTATTTATTAATTATTGTATTTATTAACATTTTATTAAACTACTTTTACCCATCTTGTATGTGCTTTTAATTTACAAAAAAATGTTATGTAAAATCTTATTCTGTTTCTTACCTTTTCATTAAGCATTATATACTTTAAGCATATCCAAGTAGCTATTATGTATATTTACTTAATTAATTCTGACAGCTACGTATGGACAGGCCTCATTTCTCTAAGATTTTTTCTTAGAGTTGACACATAGACTGTTTCTAGTTCTCAACTTTTTGAAAATAAGGCAAGAATAATCTTTTTACACATCTCTTTATGAACTTTATATGAGTTTCTCTGAGAATATATCATAGAAATCATTTTATGAAATAATAAACATGGATTTTCACAAACCAACAGAGTGTTTTCTAGAATTGTGATTACTCTTTCCAAACTTTTGAACTCTATTTGAAAATGTCACCTTCTTCACATACTTGCCTAGCTTGAATATATTTTAATATATTCTCCATATTAATTGCCATCTTTAGAACATGACAAACATCGATACAGGAGTAAGTCTCTCAATTTATTTATAACTTCTTTGACATAAATGATTAAATTTCAAATTTTCTTTTATAAAGTCCTGGGAATTCAGTAGTTAATCATGGATACTTTCTATTTTTGTGGAATTTGCTAATAATTTTGTTTAGTATTCTATCACTCAGTTTGTTTGCTCCAACTTGCAAAGTAGTGTTTCCTGAAGCTTAAGTTCTCTGGAGCAGACACTTAGTGGGGAGAATCAAGATGTTTGCTAAGCATCCACATCTTTGAGGGATAGAAGGAGAAAGCACAATTTGCCTGAGGAAAAAATAAAAGTACTGTATAATGCTGGCCCCATAAAGTCTTAGCCAGCTTGGTGGAAACTACGGTGTTATTATGACTATGGGAGTTTTCAGTATAGCACTAAAATCTCAGACCTTATAACCCTGTTTCCCTCAGTGAAGAAGCATAAACTGTTCTAGGAAAGAAGTGATTCTGCACATGTTTCCAAGCTCAAATCTTAAAACATAAATAATAATTATTGAAAAAAAGTCTCTCTGGAAGTGCTGAGGGACCATAGCGTGAAAGGCATAAGTAGGTTTACAGTTGTGAGTATGTGAGTCTATTCTTGTATGATTATTTACTAATTATTGTTTTTTTATATGAACAACTATAAACCTACTTTTTCCCATTTTTATAATAGAAATCCAACAACCATGAGGTCACCAAGCTGGAAATTCCATTCTTAGGCCTATTGAGAGAATGATACTAGCTAAATTCATCCAGTTTCTAGAAAGGTGAGGAAAGCACTTTCAGACTTACCAAAGAAGAGTAGGTCTGTCAGCTGATTATCAGTGAATGTCATTAGTCAATGCCACATAAAGCAAAATAATTTCACAGCTGACCTCTGCTCAAATTTATATCAATAATATTAAATATAATAAAAAGGTTGTTCAAACATTTAAATTCTAGAAATATTATGTAACAATGTACATGTAGGCTGTATCCACTGTGTTAAACACATACATAGACAATTCACATTTTCTGTTGCTATACATAATATTTCACTGAGAGTTCCACTTTAAATAAAGTGCAAAGCTATTGTGCACATACTTTCATGTATTTTTTTCATGTATGTATCGGTGAATTTTTTGCTAATTGTTTCCAAGTACAAAGAACAATGGTGTTTATATTAAAAGAAATACTAGCAACTACAGAGTGTCATATAAAGTATAAAAATATTATAAATTTTTCCTGGTTAATTGATTCATTGGTAGAACATTGGCCCTGTGTGTGGATGTCCCGGTTCATTCCTGGCTAAGGCACAAAAGAGAAGCGCCCATATGCTTCTCCACCCTCCCCCTCTATTTTCTCTCTGTCTCTCTTTTCCCCTCCTGCAGACTATGCTCCATTGAAGCAAAGTTGGCCTGATCAATGAGGACGGCTCCATGACCTCCATCTCAGGTGAGAGAATGGCTCCCATTGCAATGAAGCAATCCATCAGACAGGCAGAGCATAACCCCCTGGTGGGCTTGCTGGGTGGATCCTTGTTGGATGTATGTGGGAGCCTGTTTCTCTGTCTCCCTGTTTTTCACTTCAGAAAAAAATATATCTTATGAATTTAAAAATGCAAAATTTATTACTAGCATTTAAAAAAATTAGGACAATTAAAATTTTATATTTAAATTATTACTATTATAGTATTCAAATGACTCACAGAAAACCACTTAAAGTATTGAAAGATATTTTGGAAAAATAAATATTATATTGATTCTGCATGATTCAAGAGTGCATAAACTAGTACTAATAAATAGGTATATCAAAATATTTTCTAAGAAATAAAGCTATACTGAAATTAAAAACGCTGCTTTGGGGCAAAGGACGTTTCTCAACAAAAAACCCAGGTACTTTATCACATATGATAGGTTTGTATAATCTAACATTCATTTGTCTGGCCAGCTTAAAAAATAATGTTCAACTTTATTATATTATACATGCATTGTACAAAGAGTTGCTTCACCAATGTGTGTGTGTCTGTGTGAGTGCAATAATACCATAATGCAATATAAATGGAAAAATTTCTCTACTGCATTTGGCCCTTTCTTTTTTTCAGAACTACATAATTAAATACTATATAAAAGCTGTCATCAATTTTACCACTTGAATAAAAAAAAAGTCATTTTGTCCCCGTGTGTACAAAGGTCTTAACTTTATGTGTATGTGAAGAAGTCTGATTGCGTCCTCACTAATGTATATAGGCATGAGTTGGATGAATGTAAATCAAGCTGCCAACACTAGATCCCATGACATTATGCACTTCTAATTTCAGAATGTGATCAGAATTCTAGGCTTTCTTGACTAGAATCAAATTGGAAAGGAAAACTGTAAATCATAGAAGACACTCTGAGTCCTCTTATTTTAAGCATCTGATGTGTCGTCTCTGCAAAGTGATTAGATAATATAATATCACCATGCTTCCTTTAATGGAAGATCATTATCCTCTTTAAGAATTATGTGTATGTGATTTTCCAATTTCTCATTTCTTATTTTAGTTTTTGATCCAGTCTGATTGATAACTGCAATGAACCTCTATGTGGTAAAAATAAGTTGGAGGCTATAAAAATGTGTCATATAGATGGGATGTTTAAATATACTAACAAATTTTATTTACCATGCCAATAAAATTACAAAGAAAATTTTATTTTTATGAATATGACTCATGTCTGTGACGATAAAATATTCAAATAGTAATACAATGCATATAATTTAAATATTAATAGCAATTTCTATTCAATATTAAAGCTAGACATGTATTACTTTTCTCCTCTTTTTTAAATTGATTTTATTAGGGTTACACTAGTTAATATAATTATACAGGTTTCAGGTGCCCCATTCCACAACACATCTTTGTACACTGTATTGTGCTTTCACTTCCCTAAGTCAAATCTTTCTCAGTCGCCATTTATATTTCCTACATCCTTCACTTATCCCTTCCTCATTCCCTTCAATTACCACACTATTTTCTATGTCCTTGAGTTTTTTTCTGTTTTTTTACTCAATCCCTCAACCCCTCTCACCCAACCCCCCTCACACACAGCTGTCAGCCTGCTCTGTGTGTATGAGTCTGTCTCTATTTTTCTAGTTATTTCTTTCTTCTTTTTCTCTTTCTGTCCCTTCCACATAAATACAGAATGTTAAATTACTGCACAATATGGTAAAGCTCTTAATGAGTTGTTGTTATTCTCTATAACTTTTTTTAACATTCTATTTAAAACTCCTGCAAATTATGTATATATAAATAATGATTTGCATAATGTTCAGAATTTTGTTGTAACTCTAATTCAGTGGTTCTTAACCTGGGTTCTACCGAACCCTAAGGGTTTGATGAGTCGGTCTCAGGGGTTTGGAGAAGCCTCTGCCGCGGAGGCCAGAATAAAGTAATACCGTAATTTGTTGTGAGTTCATGCAATTTGTTGGTTTTGTTCTTTGAGCAAGGTGATGTTCATGCACAGCTCATTTTGTGCACCAATAAAAAAACATATGTCTATGTCTTGAATTTGGAAAAAAAATCATATTTTATTTATCACTAAAGAAGGGTTTGGTGAATGTGCATAGGAAACTGGTGGGTTCGGTACCTCAAAAAAGGTTAAGAACCACTGCTCTAATTTAATAAGCTAGTAACTAGAATGACTCTACTTAACTTTTGATTTGTAGAAAACATGAGATTTGTTTAAGGATTAATTATAAAAAAAGCAGTCTGTCATAATATACAGTGTCTCAAAATATTTCTTACAAAGCATATAAAATATTGTAGGACAATTTATAAACCCACTTTAAGAATTAAGAATATCATATATATAATGTGTGAAAGAGAGAGATAAAGAGAGATTGGATAGTTTAAAAAAAATAGATGAAAGGAGAAAGACTTATTATTCTTAAAATTTGCAATGAATTTCCCTCATAGAATGAAATATACCTTTGAACTTCAAAGAAACATTCACATTCAGAAGACTTCAAAGAAGATTTATATTATTACATGAGCTTTTGAAAGATAAGCAAAATCTTTCTTGGTAGCAAATACTGCATAACTAAATGCATAAAATTAACTTAAGCTGCATACCAAATTTAGTCAGCAAAGCTAATACATCTTCTTTAAATCACATACAAGATAGACAAGTATAAGGATTTTTCAAGTTGCAATTATTGGTTTTAGCATTATGAGTCACAGTCTTTTGTTAATATTTATAATTAGGTTTTGCAGACATAATAACTGATATAATTAACAATTACAGATGGGACTTATTTTCCATAAATATAGTGCCCTTTTCTAGATTTCCTATGAATTTTCAGCTAACTCAAATTATAAAAATGAAATATAATTGGGTAATTTAGAATTAGCCTACCATTTAATTGGACTATGTTTTCTTTTTCTAGATATAATCATGAATTATTTATGTTCCTAAATAGAAAGTATAATGTAAAAAAATAAGCAATTAAACAACTATAATTAAAATAAAACTGATCTCAAAAAGGATATAATTTAGAATATTTACAACAATTTTCTTTTTTAAAACAATAATAAAAACAACAGGGAACCAGCTCTGTTTTGTTATCTTCCTTCTAATTCTTTTTTTCTCATATTTTTGTCTGTTGGGCTATTTATAACTGTTCTTGATTTTTACCTTAAGTCTTTCCAACTGTTTGAGAACTGGAATAATTTTGGTAACATGTTTCTTTTTAGTGTATGACTTTGCACAGTAAAATTGTTGGAACACTGGCAAACTTGTCTGCCTGCTAACACTGAAAACTGTCACCTAAATTGACATCCAGACAAGATTTTGCGAATTCTCTTAGTAAGAAATTTTTTTTAAAGTGTGCATAATAATATGATTACTTTCTTAAAATAATCCTAAATTTTAAGACCTGTTATTCAGAACATTTATCCTCTCAAAATAATTATTTAATAATAATTTTTAATTACAACTCTACTTGAATTTGTTCCTGAAACTATACTCAAAGTATCATGACCATTATTTAGTAATATGAATTATTTTATAAACAATTGATGATGAGAACATCAGATATAAAAAGAATTGTAAAATTTTACTAACAGAGCATTTGAGATTATAAATGACTTTTCTAGAATTGTACTTTTTATTGTATTAATATTCTAATCATATAAAGATAATTTATAATTGTATAGTTATTGAATAAATGAATTATTAATATGTCTTATATTGAAAGAGAGATAAAATGTTTATTTTTTAAATCCTAATAAGGTACTAAACCAGAAAAAATAAAACTTTAGTTAATAATTATGTCAGATTTAGTTTATATTTTGTTTTTAATAATCAGAAAGTATATTCATTATTCTTTGTGTCCATTTAATATAATTTTCTTCTATTAATTTTTTGTTTTACTTTACAATATGTTATAATATGCCTATATATAAAGATATGTTTCAATTCAACAAGTATAGAAAATGAGGTAATACTGGTAATAGTTGAAAATTTTTGATCATTGTGAGGATCATTTTTTTTTTTTTTTTACTTTAAGTTACATGTAAGAAGGCCAGTAAGATTTTTGGCCTACTGGCTGCTATAAAGGGTTTTTTTATGCAGTGGTAGGGCAAAAGTGTAAGCAGAGAGATAGGAGGTGAAAGCAGTAATCCAAGTGAGAGATAATGGTATCTTTGACTTTTATGTTAACAATGAAAGTAATTGTTAACATAAGAGTGGGTGTGCTCTAAATTTATTCTGAAAACAGAGCCAATAAAAATTATTGATGGGTTGGATTAAGATATGAAATTAATGTCAAATATAATTCTAAATTTAAGCAATTGCTTGAAGTGGTATACATTTGTCATTTACCAAAAATTAGTTAAACTGCTGGTGGAAGAATGAAGCAGTAACGAGATCAGGAGTTCATCTTTAGACATATAAGTGTTGATAGTTTACTATTAGATATTTGATTAGGTAAATGGATGGAAAGATGGAGGTCTGGTCATGGGTGACCTGTGACTGGACCAGTAGCTCCGGTGTACTTTCTTTTCTAGATGAGAATCCGGTTTTGATTTTAGTCACTAGATACACTCATTTTCTGCTACCTTATATTTGCATAATAGTACTTAAAAATATTTATTTATTTTAGAGAGGAGAGAGAGAGAGAGAGAGCAAGAGAGAGAGAAAAGGGGGAGGAACAAGAATCATCAACTCCCATGTGTCCTGCCCAGACAAGTGAAGGGTTTTGAACTGGTGACCTCAGCGTTCCAGGTCAATGCTTTATCCACTGTGCCACCACAGGTCAGGCTGCATAATAGTACTTTATTTATTTAATATTTTCTCCTAATAGTCTTATGATGTTGGTAGAAAAGATTATGAAAATGGTTTATAAAAGATGAAAGTTGTTGTATATAGCAAGTATATTTGTAAATAAAGTCTAATTATTACTTATACTTAAGTATTCAAAAACCCTTTGACTATTTTAAATTACATTTTGCTGTTTAATTTAAATGAAAAAAAATTAAAGCAATCAAAATTTAGAATATATTACTATGTTTAAGTAATGCAAATAAATAGATTCTGAAATCATGCATGTGAGGCTAGTTATTTGACAATAATCATACTCTGAAAAACAAGTGGGAGATTTTGCAAGAGATTAGGCTATCTTATTCCTCTTTGAGGTAAATAAAATTCTTAGCACTTGCTAAATATGGCATCTGAAGTCTTAGTATTAAGAATTTTAACAAGCTTGACCTATGGTGTTGCAATGGAGAAAGTGTTGACTTGGAATTCTGAGAATGCTAGTTTGAAACCCTGGGCATGTCTGGTCAAGGCACATATGTTACACAACTACTATAAATTGATGCTTTCCCCTCTTCTTTCCTTCTCTTTCTCTCTCTTCTTTGTTAAATTTTTAAATAAAATAAAACCAAAAGGAAATTTAACAAAACATGTATTATTTAGCTTTTCTGATGATGCTTCAGCATATCTTTCTTTACAGCCATGATTAGAAATCCAAGTGCAAACTTAACACATAGAAGATTTCATTTTTAATTGCTGAAATTGCATTTTCCACTTAAAAGTGTTACAGATTCCAGGTCAAACTGACATAAATTGTAAATTCAAGGATCAGGTGTTTGTTCAACATGCTTGGGTACATTAGCTTCTCTTCTGGGAAGGAGTTAAAAAAATACCTGATGACTATTACTTCAACCTTAAAAAATAATCAGAATCTGATTTAATAGAACAGATAATAGCAGAAAGTAAAATAATGGTGACTTGTTTTCAAAAGAAACACAACCGTTTTATCCAAAAAAAAGAGAATTTATGTGTCACTAACACAACCTAAGATAGGTTTGACAATCATTTTCTAATTTACAAAAAGAAACACCAGATTTATAAGGCAACATAAATTAGTAAATTTTTTGATAATGTCTTAAATTGATTCTGTGATGGTTCTTATGCATCTTGAGTTGTCTTAAGAAATAGACATACCCTTAATTTAGTTGAAAATTTTAATATATCATGCACTGTGTCAGATATTTAAAATAATTTATTTTAATTAACTGTTTCTTTGAGATATATCTTAAAAAGAATGAAATGCAATTTGCCTATATACCGATCACAATTATCAATTTATTTTTTATTTATTTATTTTATTTATTATTTTATTTTTTACAGGGACAGAGAGAGAGTCAGACAGAGGGATAGACAGGGACAGACAGACAAGAACAGAGAGAGTTGAGAAGCATCAATCGTTTTTCGTTGCCCTTGCGACACCTTAGTTGTTCATTGATTGCTTTCTCACATGTGCCTTGACCCGTGAGCCTTCAGCAGACCAACCAACCCCTTGTTGGAGCCAGCGACCTTGGGTCCAAGCTGTCGAGCTTTTTGCTCAAGCCAGATGGGCCCACGCTCAACCTTGCGAGCTCGGGGTCTCGAAACATGGGTCCTCCACATCCCAGTCCGACGCTCCATCCGCTGCGTTACCCTCTGGTCAGGCCACAATTACCAATTTAATAATTATTGTATAAATTGTACAAAATTCCCAGCAGCCTTTTATCAAGTAAAATACCTTTAATTCTCTATTGACATAGCAATGCTGGTTGAATGGGGTTATACAAAGTTGAGTCTCTCAGCCAAGTTTTATTGAACAAAATGACTAACAGATGCTAATGAAGGGGATAAAATCAAAGTACAAATTCTTTTCCAACTAAATATATGCCAAAAAAAGTAAAAAGTCAATCTGTTTTTATGAGATAAAATAGAACATTATATCCAAGATTATATAAACAAATAAATATAAGAGTATTAGAAACCGGTAGTAGCCAAAATATAATATTCATGGATAATATAGTTAAAGGGATACCACAGTTAAGAGAGCTTACATGTAAGAAATGCTATTTTATTTTCTATGTGCTATGTACTGACTTAAGAATATCTTATATTAATTCATAAGTAAAGAAACCTTTTGAACCAAATGAAAATTCTTAATATTGCAATTAATGTTTTTGTAAAATCTTAGAAATGCAATAATACATTAAGAAAAACTACACACACAAATATATTAATGTTCTTACATATACACACACGGGAACACAAAAAATACCATACATTGAATATTCTGGGGGGAGGGTGATTGGGAAGTTTAATATAAATAATGAATTTAGCAAGATGTCAGTATTTGAAATAAGGACACAGACAACAGAGTGCAATGATTGCAGAGGGTGGGAGCAAAAAGGTATGGGGAAATAAATGGTGATAGAGGAAGATTTGATGGAGGGGTGAAAACATGATATGGTATATAGGGATGTCTTGTGGAATTAGGCATCTGAAACCTGTATAATTATGTTAACCAGCATCACCTCAAAAAGTTAAATTAAAAATAATAAAATAAACAATGCATCCATAATATGTGTGGGCTTTTACTTTGAGAGAGGAAAAATTATCTTTATGCTAATGTTATTTTTAATAAAACAAGTAGATATGCATAGCATTTTCAAAAGGTTTATATAAAATAAAATTCACTTTGTTCTATGAAGTGATTTGAAGCCAAATAAATTCATTTATATCTTCAGGCATGAAATCCAGCATTCTGATTTTGAGAATGTTCCATTTCCAACATTTTTTCAGCTATTGTTTATTTGCAGAGTTCTAAGTTGTGTTAAACTTTATATGAATTAAGACATGTAAAAGCAAGTTTAATACTTACATTATTTTCTGTTCTTTTAAAATACTTTATGAAACTTTCTAAATTATTCAGAAATAGAAGTAATCTAGCATTTATATTTTTAATATAGTAAAACTGTAGAAAACCCTTTTTTTAATAAAAATCTGCAAAAAACTAAGTTCTTCTTGATTTTAGCCCCCCAAAATTAAGCATTCAGTTTGCTTAGGTGTTTATTATTATTACACTAATTTTAGGTTAGAAAGATTGTATAACAATTTTATCTTGGATAAACAGTTTATTAGTTATCAATTTAGTATTTAAAATGTATATACATGCATATATGCATATATATATATGAGACAGTTGTAAATATAGATATTGAACTTGGGAGGCATCAAAACCTGAAAAAAATTAGTGGTTTTAAGTTTTATTTTATAAAACCTTATATAAACATGGAAAATGACTTGAAGAAACTACATTTTTTTTTCAGAATTTGTATTCTGGAACAGAATACAAATACTAGAATGATATAGAAAGAGTTAAGTATGGTGATGTCACAATAAATTACTGATGTTGAAAAACATGTTTCAGTCTGGGTTGCTAAAATACAGATAGGTGAAGAATTACTTCTATGTCAGAAAGGTTTGTTTAAAAATGCTAATTTTCAATTGAGCATTAATAGAAGTGATTGTTAAAATTATAAAACTATTTTGCTGCAAATTATTTTACATTAGAAACTATGTCCTTAAATAGCTACATATTGCCTGAGTTTCCACATAAGCAAAATCTAATGTGTGCTTATAACATAGAAATTAAAAATCATAATACTGGGACCCAGAAAAAAAGTACTTTTTTATTCATGAGAAAGAAAATATTTTAAAGAAACATGCACATACCTCTATATAATGAATCAATATTCTATGAATTTGACAATGTACTTAAATAATTCAATCATATTTTTTCTGTTTAGTTTCATGTTATTCTGCAATAAAAATTTCTAATTTACATAATATTTTATTATTTTCTAATTTAAAGATTGATTTTTGTATTGAAATTATTGTTGCTTTTAATTACCTAGCTATTTTTGCATTCACAAGTAAAATTTTCTACAATTATAATCTCAATATATGAACTAATTTTCTTTAAACTCTGGTATTAAATGAATATTACTTTGTATAATATTTAACTTACAAAGAGACGTATTATTAGACCTGACATGTAAATTTCAGTCAAAGTTACAGAACACAACAAACTATAGAATTTCACAATAACACATTTACTTTTGTTGTTGTTGTTATTGCTGTTGTTGTTTTATAAAGATTAATTCTGCCAAACTTAACAAAAATCTGACATACAGTACTTGGTAAGTAATTATTATTATATGCTTTAATTTGCTGTAACTCTGCTTTATAATTTTTTTTACTTCTTTTTTTATATTATTATTATTATTAATTTTAATGGGGTGACACCAATAAATCAGGGTACATATGTACAATGAAAACATCTCCAGATTATCTTATCATTCAATTGTGTTGCATACCCGTCAGCCAAGGTCAAATTGTCCTCTGTCACCTTCTATCTAGTTTTCCCTGTGCCCCTCTCCTCCTCCTTATCCCACCCTCTCCTCCCTCCTCACACCCCGTAACCACCATTCTCTTGTCCATGTCTCATAGTCTCACTTTTATGTCCCACCTATGTATGAAATCATGCTGTTCTCAGTATTTCTTTTTCCGATTTATTTATTTCACTCCATATAATGTTATCAAGGTCTTTCCATTTTGTTGTAAATGATCCGATGTCATCATTTCTTATAGCTGAGTAGTATTCATAAGTATATATGTATACTTATTCCATAGTCTATATGTACCAAAGCTTTTTAATCTACTCGTCTTCTGGTGGACACTTGGGCTGTTTATAGATCTTCGCTATTGTGAACAGAGATGCCACAAACATGGGGGCGCATTTCTTCTTTTCGAACAGTGCTATGGTGTTCTTAGGGTATATTCCTGTAAGTGGGATAGCTGGGTCAAAAGACAGTTCGATTTTTAATTTTTTGAGGAATCTCCAAACTGTTTTCCACAGTGGCTGCACCATTCTGCATTCCCACCAGCAGTGCAGAAGGGTTCCCTTTTCTCCACATCCTCGCCAGCACTTATTCTGTGTTGTTTTGCTGATGAGTGCCATTCTGACTGGTGTGAGGTGATATCTCATTGTGGTATTAATTTGCATTTCTCTAATGATTAGTGATGTTGAGCATTTTTTCATATGCCTATTGGCCATCTGTATGTCCTTTTTGGAGAAATTTCTATTCATTTCTTTTGTCCATTTTTTGATTGGATTGTTTGTCTTCCTGCTGTTGAGTTTTATAAGTTCTTTATAAATTTTAGTTATTAACCCCTTATCAGATGTGCTGTCGAATATGTTCTCCCATTGTGTGGTTTGTCTTTTTATTCTGTTTTTATTGTCTTTAGCTGTGCAAAAACTTTTTAGTTTGACATACTCCCATTTATTTATTTTGCCTTTTATTTTATTTGCCCTTGGAGATAAATTGGCAAATATATTGCTGCGAGAGATTTCGGAGAGCTTGCTGCCTATGTTTTCTTCTAAGATACTTATGGTTTCACGGCTTACGTTTAAGTCTGGACGAAAATTAAAAGCAATCCCCTTAAGATCAGGAATCAGGCAGGGATGGCCCCTTTCACCACTTTTATTCAACATAGTTCTGGAAGTCCTATCTACAGCAATCAGACAAGAAGAAGAAATAAAAGGCATTCAAATTGGAAAAGAAGTAAAACTGTCATTATTTGCAGATGATATGATATTGTATAAAGAAAACCCTAAAGTCTCAGTCAGAAAACTACTGGACCTGATAAATGAATTCATCACGGTGGCAGGATATAAAATTAATACTCAGAAATCAAAGGCATTTCTATATACCAACAATGAACTGTCAGCAAAAGAAATTAAGGAAACAATCCCCTTCACTATTGCAGCCAAAAAATAAAGTACCTAGGAGTAAATTTAACCAAGGTGGTTAAGGACTTGTACTCGGAAAATTATAAAACATTGATAAAAGAAGTCAAGGAAGATACAAACAAGTGGAAGCATATACCGTGCTCATGGCTAGGAAGAATAAATATCATTAAAATGTCTATATTACCCAAAGCAATTTATAAATTCAATGCAATACCAATTAAAATATCAATGACATACTTCAAAGATATAGAACACATATTCCAAAAATTTATATGGAACCAAAAAGAACACGAATAGCCTCAGTAATCTTAAAAAGAAAAAATAAAGCAGGAGGTATCACTCTTCCGGATATTAAGGTTTACTACAAGGCCATTATACTCAAGACAGCTGGTACTGGCATAAGTACAGGCACATAGATCAATGGAACAGAACAGAGAACCCAGAAATAAACCCACAGCTTTATGGACAATTGATATTTGACAAAGGAGGAAAGAACATACAATGGAGCAAAGACAATCTCTTTAACAAATGGTGTTGGGAAAATTGGACATCTATATGCAAAAAAATGAAACTAGACCATCAACTTACACCATTCACAAAAACAAACTCAAAATGGATAAAAGACTTAAACGTAAGCCGTGAAACCATAAGCATCTTAGAAGAAAACATAGGCACATTTACTTTTATTCAATTTGACATAATATTAAAAGGAATTAACACCCACCATCTCACATATTTTAAGTAAGAGTGGATTTATATATATATACCAAATGCTTATGTATTGATTGGAAATAATTAAATCGAGAATAACTATCTCTAAACTACCAAAACATAATAAGGAAATACTATACTATAATTTTCTCTACATTTTTCAATTTTATATAAGGTATTCTTATCTGGAACATAAAAAGTAAACTGTTATCACTCAAAGTTATCACTCAGTGGGAGATTCTTCCTTTACTTCAGGAAAAAAAAATAAAGTGAATAGCACTGAAGGCATGACACTGAAACTGAAAGACAGAATCTCTAAAGTTGAGAAATTCAGGTGGCATAATGTCTCTATGCATTAACTTCAGAATAACCAACCTACATAATGGTAGCTAAAGCAGAATGTATGCTTCCCCAAAAGGAAAAAGAAGGTACACTTGAAAAATAAAGACTTACAAAAAGAACACTTTTATTTTCCATATTAGATTATAAAGATATATCATTGAACTTGTTTTTAGTATATATTTAAAAGGCTCTGACCTACATTAATTGAAAATAATATTCTAATGTAACCAAGCAAATTTAATTCATCACAAAACTATTCTCACACCTCCATACAAACATGGTTTTGCAGTCACATAAATATACACAGAAACATCTCAAGTAAAATCCAATCCATAGTCAGATGTCTATTCACATACATATGTGACTTACATATGACATAAATACAAACAAAAAAATCTAATAAAGCAGAGAGATATTTTAATAAGACATATATGCAGAACATGGCTTGTGAACAAGCTTTCCTTCACTCTAAAACACCAAAGTAAATTAAAAAATGAAAGGGAGGAATCTAAAAGTGGGTATTTTCTTTCCTTTTCTTGGAAATTTTTATATTATGCTAAGAAGCAAGGAGAATTTATAAACTTTCTGAAGCCTTATATTTTGAACGATCTACATTTCTTATAATAATTATGTAGAATTTGCCCCCTAAATTGTGACCACTTTGATTAATTTAACTTGATAAATCAGATTAGTTAATGCTCACAATCAATAATATACTTTTGTGGTAGAAGTATCAAATCCTTTTGGTGTTATCCTTTTGGTGCTTAAAGTCAATGCTATGACCTAATCAATTATTATTCTCAAATATTTTGAAGAGTATTAAACAGTCTTGAATATTATGTAATAATTGTAACAATTAAAAATGAAGAGGACTGGTAAATATATTTGTGATTAACAGTGGGATAACAGCTGTGTAGCATATATGGTGTGAATACTCTGGACGAAGGAATGATTCATAGCAAGATGGTGTGAGATTTCATCATGCTGCTTAAAACAGTCTGCAATTTAAACCTCCTAACTTGTTTACCTGAAATTTTTAATTTAATATTTTCAGTGTGAAGTTTCACATAGGTAACTAAACCCACAGAAAGAGAAACCATAGAAAGAAGAAACTAATGTATAGATATGCACATTCATTAACATATATATATATATGTATATACTTATATAAACATATTTATATACCTATACATATATATATAAAGAAAGTAAATTATTAATTGTTATTATAATTGTGAAGTTTTTATTAGGAATGACCTAGGTGCCTGAGCATAATTTTGTAGTCTTGGCTCTCAATATTATAGAGATATTTCTCATTCTGCATCTTTTATTTTGATTTCCAGAATTCTAACAGTTTTTATTCTGAGCAAGAAGAGGTATCTTATGAAAAATTTAGCTTGAAATATATCCTGTAAATTTAATTTTTAAATGTAATTTTTATGAACCATAGTCATATTACCTTTAAATTTCCCAGAAAACTGTGTATTTGCAAGAGAGAATCAGATCTTAAATCTTGCTTACTTTAGTTAAAAAGCATTCCTTATAGTAATAACTTCAGAAATGAGAGTAAGATATTACTCTGAAAGTAATATTCTTAAACTAATCACACTAGTCATTTCGGTGAAAGGATGTGTTTGAGGATATATAAGATATATCCTCCCATTGAAAAATATGTGTGAATATACTCATATATATTTTCTAAAGTTAAATCATATGATAGAGGACCTGGCCAGTTGGCCCAGTGGTAGAGCGTCAGCCCTGTCTGTAAAATTACAGTTAGATTCCTGGTCAGGGCACACAGAAAAAAGTAAGCATCTGCTTCTCCACCCCTCCTGCCTCATGTTCTCAGAGCCATGGCTCAAATATTTTGAGCAAGTTGGTCCTGGGCACTGAAGATGGCACCATGGCCTTACCTCAGGTACTAAAATACCTCTGTTGTGCAGCAACAAATCAGTGATGTGAGATGGGCGAGCATTGCCCTTAGGGGGCTTGCCAGGTGCATCCCAGGCATGCGCCTGTGGGATTCTTTTTTTTTGCCTCCTTGCTTCTAACTTAATAAAAGAAAATAATAAATCAGATGATAGAGATAAGACATTGAAGATTTTAGCAGAATATATTCATGTAGTATTTGCCTATATAAAAAGAGCTCATTTTTTTTTTTCTATGTGAAAATTTTGTAATGACTATTGGATACACAAGTGGAGGAGTAAAGTAGCCATAGGATATTTGGACATGGAGATCAATAGAGAAAGAACAAGATTGGATATGCAAATCCATGAGTTAACATTTAGATGATATTTAAATCAATGAACTACATGTGATAGTATAAAAAGTAAGGGTAGATAATAAAAGATAATCATATTCAAGGACTGAACTCAGGAACATTCTTAAGTTCAAGAATTAGAGTGGTGTTCCAGAATCCTGGTGAATAAAGTATTTCATGAAAAATAGAAAACTGTAGGAAATGTTTCTAAATAACGAAAATAAGATGAACACAATTTTATCATTGAAATGGATTGTATTAAAAAACTATATGAATAGTAATGTCATTTTCTGTATTTGATTATTCTTTGTTGATTTCTCTCTACTTTTTATTTGATATTTTTATTATAAGAGTTTTATATTTTAAAAATATTTTCTTTAATGTTATCTCTTGAACTGATGTACATAATACCTTATTACCATGTAATTGCTTTATATATTACCTTAATCCTATGTATTCCAGCACCAATTGGGCTAGAAATGATATTTTTTTAAAAATCATACAAATTGAGTTGATTCAATCACATATTTTTACTGTTAGATTGATATATTTTCTTGTTTCTGAACCATTAAAATAAACTCATTAAAAATTACAACTTTTGATTCATGTAGCCAGAAAATAAAAATAAAAACAGGTTAGAATTATTCCCAGTGAAATTGATTTCAGTTTTGTATTTGAAACACTTTTGTTTCTTTACATTTATTTACAGTATGTGATAATGTTCCCTAATAGTTTGAAAGTTAGCTAGTTAGATAATTAGATAGATAGATATGCACATACATATATAATGATATTTAAATTCAATTATATTTTATTCATTTATAATTAAACTGAGTGAGAAAGCTTGAAAGACTTCAAAATATTTTCCTTGAGATGTTTTAAACATAGAACTGAACCCGATGTGGCATGATAATGTAACACACTTAGATTTTTGAAAACTCACACTGTGAGGATTTAAAGTGTCTACTTCTTGTGGATTATAGCTATGAATATTTATAGAATGGTGGATTTTTACTGTGTCTTTCCACAAGATATATCTCATCTCTTTATTTTTTGACTGCATATTTAGAACCTTAGGCATCACCATAAATTGTAAGATTTTTAATGACAACCAATTTTAAGTAAATAATATATATATATATATATATATGTATATATTTATATATATATATATTTATATTTTATTGAATATGATACTGAATTTTATTTAAATCAGATACAAACTGTTAAAAAATTTTAAAAATCTTTAACTTAATAACAATTTGTTTAAAAGTATATTTACATAAATATTAATAACACAACACTAAACACAAATTGGGTTAATTAGGCTACTGAAACCCCTGCATAGGCTGTGGATATTTTATGGCATTGATGTTGTAATCCAGAAAATTATATTGAAATATATTACTTTTGCCTAGATTTTATAATATGTTCACACTTACATATACAGTGTGTCCGTAAAGTCATGGTGAACTTTTGTCCTGTGACCGGTCAAAAGTGCACCATGACTTTACGGACACACTATATATGTATGTACACTAAATATGTAAAATATTTTTTAGAACTGTGAAGATAATCCTTTATACATAATTCACAAAATTCTAATTGATATCATTTTTTTAGTATGTTAATAAAAGTGTAAACTCAAGAAATTGAAAATGTAGCTTCAGGTTTCAATAAGGTATCATAAATGTATAGCTCTTCTTAAGTATAATTCATGGAACTATACCTACATTTATATTTTTTCTGTATTTGTATGAATGCACACCTATTTTATTGTATAGGTTTTGAGTGTAAGGATAAAAAGATTAAGAGTGTCTCTTTGGGACTGCAGTATAGAATCTAAAAAAAACGTAAAGAATACTGGTAGAGATCATCTGAGTATAGATAATGTTAGCAATTCTCTTCTTGCACACAGCATTAGATAAAAAATCTTCTCTCCCAGCAAAATGCAAGAATGGAGGAAATTACCCATGTAGAATTCAAGATGGAAAACAACTTAAGAATATAAACTTCCCAATATAAGAACTCAAAGAAGGTAAAAACAATTGACAAAACCCAATGTACAGAAAAATAGCATTATGAACAATGACTCAATCAAAATCAGAAAGACATAGAAATTACAGATATAAACATGAAAATATTTCAAGACAGAGTGTATATTGGTCTGATTATTTTATCACTCTCAAATTTGTAATTCCTTTCACTAACAGGACAGAGATACTATTCCTACTTTATGACTCTTAGGCAATTTTAAGCTTAGATTTTTAAAATGTCTTTCATGTTTCATTTTAACCTCCTGGGCTTCTTGCCATTATCATGGGGGAAATGTCTCGTGTCCCACTATTTTCAGAAGCAGGATAAGACCATACTACCTAAAAATATGAGCTAAAATCAATACTTTTATTGTATTCATTAAGTTTTTATTGAGTTTTAATGCAAAAATAGGTAGTAATACATATTAAAATGTTAAATTATATTAGGAAAAGGATAATAAATGTTAAAGTAGATAAGATTAAGTATAAAATAATTAGTATAACTAAGTTAAACAACATGATAAATATAACAAATATAATTTTCAAAGTTAAAATATGAGGACATTATCTAGAAATGAAATTTGTAATGAATCTAAAGATTATATATGTTTATGTACATGCTACTGCGCTGCTGATGGTGATGATAAAAAAGTAAGATGAAAAGTGGCAGAAAGAAGTATGAGATGCCTATATCAAATTAACCATAAGTATCATAAAAATATATTTGATACAGAATGTTTAAGAAAATGGCATTTCTAGCTAAATTACTGGAATTAAAGAGAGAAGAAAATTTTTTAGTCATTTGAGGAAATAATTATACAAATGACATAAAAACCATACAGGCATAATATTTTCTGAAAGTCATTGGGGTTCCAGAAACCACAAAGCATGCTTTTTAAATCCTAATAAAAAAATTGATGATACAAAAGTATAGTATAAGCCTTCAGGAACGTCAAGTAAGTTAAAATCCAGAGAGACATAAAAACATGATTAATGTCAGAAATAAGTCATTCACAAATGTTTCTTGAGAAAGCCTAGATAAAATAATAAGTTATAAGTGAATGTCATTTATGCAAATAAATATTGTTGGACAATTGTGGGCATTATGTTAATAGATGTACATGTATTAATGTCTTCACCTTTTATATTATGTTTGTATTTGAATCTATAATTGAAATGTTACTTATCAAATAGAATTAATATAATCTTTATGTCTTTGTTAACTCTATTCTCAGCCTGAGAGTGAGCTTTAAAAATATACTTATAGTTTTTAAAATTTATTTTTTGAAATTAGACATTTGTTATTTTATTAATATGTTATTTATCTGATGTTTTAAAAAATATTTTGGGAATTATATTTCAAAAACAAATACACACCAATAAGAAAGCAAATATATATTTATTTGTTGAGACGTAATTAAAAGTAATATTTATGTATAAGTTAGCATCTTCCTCATTTATTTCTATTAAAATTGTTTTCTGATCAGTCTTGGACCTTTTGTTTCTATAATTACATATATCTGCACATAGAATTTTTATTCTTTGAGTTGATGACATTGCCATTTAACATAATATTCAGAAACTTAATATTAAATTAGTCAAGGATAACTGATTAATGTTTTATAAATTCAAGCATATAATTACTATTTAAACAACTCTATTAGTTAATTGAAAAAACATTTCAGTCAAATATGCACAGTGTCTTATCTGTCCTTGTATGAGAGAGCATCTGAAACATTGGCATAGGATGGCTAATGTTTTTCATTTTTAGTTTTTAGTTAGATGTTTTCAACAGTAAATGCATTGTCTTTGGGTATTCAGAAAATATTAGTTATATGCATAGTATTAGCTTTGGTATATACTATTGAACAAATTAACTCACCTGTTTTTCCACTTATGTATCATTTCAGAATGTGTAAAACCATATACAGTTTTTTTCTTTCTTCAGGTAGAGGAGGGGAGACAGAGACAGACTCCCCCATGGCCCAACTGGGATCTACCTGGCAAGTCCTCTGCCAGTCTGGGGTGTTGCTCCATTGCTCTGCAACTGAGCTATTCCTAATGTCAGAGGTGGAGGCCTAAAGCCATCCTCAGTTCTCTGGGCCAACTCGCTCCAATCAAGCCATGACTGCAGGAGAGGGAAGAGAGAGAGAGAGAGAGAGAGAGAGAGAGAGAGAGAGAGAGAAACAAGAGGGATACGGGGAGGGGGGAGAAGCAGATCAGCACTTCTCTTATGCGTCCTGACCTAGAATCAAATCTGGGACATCCAAGAGCCCGGTCAACACTCTACCACTGAGCCAAAGGGTCAGGGTCTTAATTATTTTAAACAAAGCTGTACTCCAGCTATACTTAAATTCACAACTTGCATATAACATTAGATATCTTATGGTTCTCATTTCTTACCTGCAGAAATCAATACTAAGCAACACTCTATAGTTGCAGTTTCATTGCAAATTCCTCATTTTCAATTAATTTCCAGCATGATTAACTAAGACATAGCTAGTCATACACCATTGGGTTTATTATTCATTTTGTTCAGCAGCCTGGCAGAGTTTATTTGAATATAAAGATCACACTGGTTTTAAATAAAATTCCACAGGTGGCAAAATAAAGTAAAAGAAAGGAAAGATTTTTGCAAATTTTATGCTTACTCAAAGAAGAATTTTATTTTACCAAATCACTGTTTTTATTCCAAAATTTTATATTTTAAAATAAGTATCTTTCAAGGCTTAAATTTGACACTGAATCTTTAAATTGTAGGTGCCTTCATTTTTTGTAGTTTAACATCCAATTTGGGGAGAGAAATTTGTCCTAATAGATTAAAAACTTTATTTGATTATTTTTAAAGAGTTAATATTGTATAAAAAATTTAGAATATTAGGAAGGGTTTTAAAAGTAAACATACCTAGTCCTTACATTTACAAAAGAAGAAATTTGTGATAGCCATATTTTAAACAATTTACTTTGTTAGTGGCCAAAGTTTTACCTAACCATCTCTTTTATGGCCTCTAAAACATGACATTTTATATCTCAGTTCTGTTATAGTTCTATGAAATTAAAATATGTAATTGTCTATATTTTATAACATATATATCATTATGTATTTCAAATGGTCTATAAAATTATTGAAACTTTAAAATAATCAGTGACTACACAATTAAAAGAAAATTATAGAAGTGAAAATTACTAATGATTGCAACTGGAATAGTTTAACATGTCCTTAACATTTTTATACTAAATCAGGATTTAAGATAGGGAAGATTTTATAGGAATGGTATAGTATGGGTTAGGCCACTTAAATAGATGAGAGGGACATGTTAAATATGATTATCTACTTACAAGTGTCGACTAGTCTAGCAATTTTTATTAACGCTAAATTAAAAATAAATTGTTACTACAGTAATGAATATGTATTAAGGATGCTAATACTCCGGAGAAGAAAGAGTCAAACAATGACAAAACTACTGGAAAGGGAGCTGAGATCAGATGAAGAATCAAATTACAGCCTTACTAAAATCTAAAGCCAAATCAGATGACAGTATATTCTTTCTAATATTAATTATATTAAATTTATCAAATGTGCATCTTCTCTAAAAATGTTTACAAGAAGTGGTAGTTAATATAATTTCAAAAGTTCTAAAATAAAATTTGGAAGTGAAAAATACCTTAACAACATTAAAATATTACGTTATGACATATCTTGCCACTAATCAGATAACTTAGATCATAAGATTAGATAATAATAACAGATAATAATAACAGGAAGAATAATATTTTATAAAAATGGAATAATTAACAAATTAAGAGATATATTTTAAAATGGTATTCAGATATAAAATACTGTTTAGAGGAGATATATGCCTATTTGTGTACTAAAAATTGCATATTTTCAAAAAGAAAAAAATGGGGTCTTATTTTTAGAACAGACAACTCAAATTGTGATGTTATCCTATGAAGCTTTTTAAATAATCCTATTAAACTATTTAAATAATTCCACAGTAAACTATGTAAGAAAGGCCACAGTATGATATTATACTTGAAACATAACCTGCTTTAAATTACTTAATGAAGATATTATTTTAATGCTTTATTTCAGAACCTGATATGTAAGCAAAATAAATTATTGTAGCAACTGTTTAAAGTCACTGTATTGTATGATACTTTATTGTGCACCTATCTTTAACCAGAAGAGTGAGATAATTATTTTTCTTACTTACCATATATTCTACTATTTTATCTTTAACCAAATTGTGAAGTTAACTTAATGAATCATGAAATATATGTCTATACTCCAAATATTTGAAAATTATTTTAACTATAAAAATGTTGAAATGACTTAAGCAACACTTATGAGTTTTCTTAATTTATCTTATTATGTGTTTATTCACTTAGAATCTCTTACTGTCTCTGACCTACCTCTCAGTATTCAATCTTTTATTATAATGGGTCAGAAAAAAAAATGTTTAAGTAATATAAAGATGTAGAAAACAGCAGGATTTAGGGGTTTCTCTTGAACAAATGATCCCTAAAACCCATTATGAACATAAAGAGAAGATTTTTTAGGAAAAAAATATATTTAAAATAAAATGATTACGAAGAGAAAAGAACAATTATGTCCTCTCAAGGTCACTCTTTTTACATGTGTACTTTTGATGGTTTCCTGGAAAGTAGGAGCTGCAAATACTGTGTGTTGCTCTAATAGTGCTGCATTTACTGATGGTAGAAAGTCTAATGTTGTTTACCAGCCATGAAACAGAATGTTTTTCTGGATATTTATAAAGACCTAGTGCAGACATTGAAGTCTAAACTTAAAAACAGTTTTATAGTTGTAAAGCCAGTAGTCAAGGCCACCATCACAGCAGCCCGACCCACGCAGGTTTGCATTAGATTCGAACAGATGGCAATGAAACACCGGAGCCAAAAACTGGTGAGCCATCAGCTTTAATTCTAGCTTGCACCCGGCGGGCCAGCAAAAACACACACTGGGCTCCAAAACCCACACATTCAGTGCTCACAAAGCTACTGACTTATCCAAGTTTCCTAGAATCAAAGGTTTCTAGCTCACCAGACTTATTCACCTCTGTTTCCCATCTCCTCCTGCACAAAACTCTTAACAAACTGGCTACTTCCTCAGCACTCTGCCATCTCGGCTGCTTCTCCTGGCCTTCACGTGGCCTTACTCTGCTCTCTTCTCTAATACCAACCTCAGGAACCCAGGAACCGAGAGAGAGAGAGAGAGAGAGAGAGAGTGATCTAGCTACCGGTCCGCCCACTTTATAGCATAGATAATCCAAACTTCTAATCCAATTATACATAAAGAAAGTCTCTGATACAAAGCCACCCATCTGAGGCATAATGGGATTCCTCAGGAGATTGCACCACCCTACATTATCCAATCAGTCAAGGGTGTGGGGAAGAGTTTACTCTTAAACTAAGCCTTAGGCTATAATGACCTGGCCTGCTACATTACAACTTTTCCCCCACAGCCATCTCAAGCATAAGGGCAAATAATATCACTTGGATGACGGGCTTCCATGTGGGCAGCGCCATCTTTAACAAAGTGAGCATATTATATTTTATCTGCCGAACAATAGTGAAATTTCATTGAGAAATAAGTGGAATTAAATATCAGTGATTCCAAATAATGTGAAGTTCTTTATTATATTAAAAGTATTCACGATCTACAAGCAAAAGAATGTCTGAATGTTATATATGCTGTTATATATACTATATATATACAATATCTAATTATATATATAGTATATATATAATCTTATTATATATATATTATATATATAACCTTATTATATATATAGTATATATATATATAATATCTTATAAAATCTTAAAATAGTTTGTAAGACTATATCTTTCTCTTATTTTTTAAAGTAAATGAAATCCTGGGAATTGGATGTTCTACAAAGTAGGAGAACACAAAAGAAAAAGAAAAACTAAAATATTTGATTTAAATAGCAAGTGATCATTTTTAAAGAATTTATGTAAAGGTTAGTTTTTCCAGCCCATTTTATAGAATAGAAATTAAAACTCACAGAGATAAAATTATTTAAATGTAGTAACTTTGTGTGTACATATATATATATATATATATATATATATATACAAATATACATATATATGCAATATATATATACATGCAATATATAGTGTATATATTTATACACATATGTATACACACACATATATAGTGTATATATAGTATATATATTCACACATACTATATATATATTATTTTGTTGTTTGTTTGTTTACTATCTGTGATGAATATCATAGTCACTCATTTGGTTACATACTTTTAATATAATAATATAAGTAAGCTTGATCAGAGTAGTTTTTTCTTCTTTTCCTTTTTAACTTTTTTTAGTTCTTTAAAACCTCAGAATATCACTCCTATTAAATAAATAACAACCAATAAATTTTTTTAATTAATGAAAAATATGATAATTTTGATTGGGTATTTTATATCTTAATGTTAGCCTTTTTTACATGGTTTTATTTTCTTTGCTCTGGAACTTTAAATTTCTCTCTAAACACTATAACACCATTACATACTTTAAAAATTTCCAGATATGTAGTTATTTAATGATTTGTCATATGCATTCTTTTTTTTCAGTTTCTTTCTTTTATTTTATTTTTTTTTAATTTTTTTTTAATTTATTCATTTTAGAGAGGAGAGAGAGGAGAGAGTATGAGAGAGAGAAAGAAGGGAGGAGCAGGAAGCATCAACTCCTGTATGTGCCTTGACCAGACCAGTGCAGGGTTTTGAACCAGCGACCTCAGCGTTCCAGGTTGATGCTTTATCCACTGCGCCACCACAGGACAGGCCAGTTTCTTTCTTTTATTAATTTTAATGGGGTGACATTAATAAATCAGGGTACATATGTTCAAAGAAAACATCTCCAGGTTATCTTATCATTCAATTATGTTGCATACCCATCACCCAAAGTCAAATTGTCCTCTGTCACCTTCTATCTGGTCATATGCATTTTTAATGTCAGACAAATAATAATGTCTTTTACACAAATAATAGAAGTTTTGCCTGATCAGGCAATGGCACAGTGGACAGAGCGTCAGGCTGAGATGTGGAGGACCCAGGTTCGAGACCCCGGGGTCTCCAGCTTGAGCGCGGGCTCATCTGTTTTGAGCAAGGCTCACCAGTTAGAGCCCAAGGTTGCTGGCTCGAGCAAGGGGTCACTCAATCTGCTATAACCCCCTGGTCAAGGCACATATGAGAAAGCAATCAATGAACAACTAAGAAACTGCAACGAAAAATTTATTTATCTCATCTCTTTCCATTCATATCTGTCTGTCCCTATCTGTCCCTCTCTCTGACTCTTCCTGTCTCTGCCACAAAAAAATTAAAAAAAAAAAAAAACACAAATAATAGAAGTTTTTGTATTTGATCTGATAATCAAAGGAAGAAATGTCATAACAAAGTTTACATCGTAACTACACCTCTAGATTCTACTTTCTGACAGTGTCCTTATGCAAATTACTTAAGTTCTCTGAATTTCAGATTCCTCATCTACAAGAGGCAATATATATATTGCTTACCTCAAAGAAATAAGTGGGATTGAGAATTAATTTACTCAAAACAAAGCATACTTTTATAATGCTCAGTACCAATATTTAATATTGATTATTTCATTGAATTTGAATGTCTCATAAATTTTGTTTCATTATTACACTTTTATAGATTACAAAATAACTATATAGACAGGATAAATATATTGCCTAAGACTATACAAATTAGAGAATGTCAAAAGAGGATTTGAACCCAAGCAGTACATACTAAAAATTTTAGCTCTTAATACAATTGTATTGACTCAATAATTAGATCCATTATTATTACTATTATTACTTTTAAAAATAATTTTGGAATAATATAGTTATCAATACTAAGAAGTTAGTGTACTGATTAAGAGATTAGAAGAGAAAAAATGTTGAAGATTTTTCTTTTTCCAGGGAACAATAAAATAAAATAATTTTCATTTTTCAATTGTAAATGGAATAAAACTTGCAATGATATCTAATATTACCTAATTAACATTACTAGAATTTCATTTTGTTCCTTCTTTAAGTTCTCCATCTTCTTATTTAAAAAAATCTTATGATAAGAAAATGTAGAATACCTACAAATGAAACACATGGTGGCATTATTCAGTAGTTTTATACTGATATCTACCACTTTCTTCTATGCCAAATGTAACTAGGTCAAGTTTCATTATGTGATCTACCTTAGCATTAGAACTAAAGAAAATTAACTGCTAAAATCAGGTCAGTGTACATTCCTAAGTAAGATTGACAGAGCTAAAATAGTTGTAAAGATCAAGAGATTACAGATTTAGACTTTAGCTTTTCTATGAAAATGGATGCATACATTGCAATTATAATTTCTCTGTATTTTAGACATACTTTTTACTTCATAAATCAGTTTCATAACATTTTCCTTTTAATTTTATTAAGGAGAAAGTGCAAATCTTCAGCTGTATGTGCTGAATAAAATTAAATAATACATAGAAAATATATTGATTTAATATAACAGGCAACAAGAAAGAAATTTATTATTATACCAAAGAAGCAATCATTTATTTAAAAAGAAGAAATAAATTTTATTCACAAAGAAAATATTATTTAACATAGTTATAATAAAGTTAGATTTTATTATAGGGAGTTTTCAATATCATTTTCAAACTACCAAAACACTATTCTAAAGGAGCCAACTTTATTCAGATGTTGTAAGTGTTAATCCTTATCTTTGCCTAATACTTTAAGCAAGGAAAGCTAATCTGGATTTATGGCATCTGAATAATGTCCTATATTTAAACATGATGTAATCTCTGATTCTTCTACTTTAAATTTGTATTTCTTTTTTTCTTGCTCTCAGCTGTCTTCTTTTGCCTTTCTGTAAATTCTATTAACTGCAGCCAAATAACCAGAAAATCAGTGAAAGCGGTTTTATAACTAATACCACAGCAAATTAAATCATGGCGTTATCATCACAAAACATTCTTTAGAAAGACCTGCCATTGAATTTTTTAAGCCTTTTTTCTGAATTTTATTTAAGAAACTGTTGAAGCATAATTCTGTAAATATTAACTTTTTAAAGTATGACAAGTAAAAGTTTAAAAACACAAAATTATCTTAAATAATGATCAGCAATACCATTATTTTAGTCACTAGTTTGGACAAATTCTGAGCTATACATATTTACAGGATTCAACTATTTAGCCTTTTCTTAGGGGGTAATAAACTTTTGAGAAGTTATGATTATTAATTTAGTTTAAACCAAATAAAACCATGAAGAAATATCATAGTATAATATTCTAGAACGGTTTTATTAATTTTTAAAATATTTTTTGATATCCAGTTAATATCAAAGGTGGCAACACTTTTTACTTTCTCCTAAATAGCATGCAATTATTTTATTATTTTTTTTAAAATTTGATTATTTCTCACCTTGTGAAATTCAAATGCTCTTCTTTCTAACCTTCCTTTAACCATTTGTATAGAGAGCAACAAATTTAAAACATTTCCAAAGTGTTTTGAAGGATGCTTAAATACAAATGATTGAAATAATAATGTTATAATAATGTTATATATTCATTTAAGTGTATCACTGGAATCTTAAAGAAAATTTCTTTTAATATTGTTTTATTAACTAAAATGGGCATATTTGATTATTTTTATGAAAAAAAATGTCATACATTCTACAGTATAATGAATAAAACTTTTAATAAAATCTGAAACCTAACTTTTGTGGATATAATAGAGTTTTTGTTAAAATCAGGAGAACAATAATGCTATTTTATGATGAATGCTTCTGTTATTTAATTAAAGATTCCATAGAAGGGTCACAGACATCACTATGCTATTACAATATATGTAAACATTTTAGATAGAGTCCAAGAAATCTGTGTTCTATCTGGTTAACTATTAATTATAATAAATTCTTTTTGATAAATATATCTTATTTTTAACATTGTATACATTTTAATTTTCTGCATATGAAACGTGTAAATCATTTTTTAAATTATGTAATCTTTTTTTTTTTGTCATGTAGGAATTGTCATTAGTACTCATGCAGTGGAAAAATATTTTTTTTATTTTTATCATATAATTATTGTAGTCTACCTTTTTTTGTGAGGAGGAAATGTTAAAAGTCATAATCTAGAAATTTCAATGGTCTTTGGGAGCTGCTCACCATAGGAAAGTAAGTGTTAGAAACCACTAATGATGTTGAATAGGGAGATAATTAAAGTAAACAGATCAAAGTAAAGTCTCCAGTAAATTGCTTCACCCATCATACATGAAAAACATAAAGAAATTGCATAAAAGGCAGAAATTACCAAAGAATAAATTTAACTAAATGTGTGTAAGACCCATTCTCTGAAAAATATTGAAAACATTGAAGAAAAAATCTAATAAAATACAATTAAATGAAAAAAATACATTTTATTCATACATTGGAAAGATTAACATTTTAAAAATATATTTGCAACCTAAAGCAATATACAGCTTTAGTGCAATTTTTATTAAACTGCCAATGTCATTCTTCTTAGAACTAGAATGATTAATCCTAAAATGTATATGGAACCACAAACTTCAAATAGCCAAAGTGATTTGGACAAAGAAAGAAGTAGGAAGTACCAAGCACCCTGATTTCAAATTATGCTACAGGTATTGATCGACTTACAACCTATGTAATTTATGACCATTTGACTTTATGACCACAATCGCTAGCCATGACTGCTCTGCGTCTGGCAGCGTAAATGTTGCCCAGCTGGGTGTATTACAGTGTGGACCAGCTTCCAGCAGCACTTTGCAATTGGTAAAATGTTTCCTATAGTATTCTTTACACCTGTATTTTGTATTTTTGTATGTTTTGCAAATATTAAACCAGTTGTACTGGTAATGCAGAATTTTACTTAAACCTGACGAATGTAAAAATAAGAAACAAAATGGTGTAGAGATGATACAAATGGCATAAAGTGAACAAAGAAAATTATGATAAAATATGACTTAAAGATTTTTATAACATCATTTCATAGTACTGTACATATAACCTACTCAACTTATGACCAAATCATGTTACGACCGGCCTGTCGGAACCAATTGTGGTTGAAAGTAGAGCACTGGCTGTACAAAGCTGCCATAATAAAGACAGTATAACACTGGCAAACAACAACAAAAACATGTAGATAGATAGATTGATAGATGACAGATGATAGATAGATAGATAGATAGATAGATAGATAGATAGATAGATGACAGATAGATAGATGATAAATGATAGAGAGATAGATAGGTAGATAGATATAGATGATAGATGGTAGATAGATAGATAGATAGATAATAGATAGATAGATGGATGATAGATAAATAGATAGATAGATAGATAATGATAGATGATAGATAGATAGTTAGATGATAGATGATAGATAGATATATAGATAGATATAGACGATAGATAGATGGTAGATAGATAGATGATAGATAGATAGATAATAAACAGATAGATGATATAGACAGATAGATTATCGGAGCAGAATAAAAAACCCAGAAATAAACTTTACTTATTTAATCAATTATTTTATGACAAACTAAACAAGAGTATAGAGTGGGATAAAGAAAATTTCTCTGTTTGAAACACTGGGCTGATACAAGCAAAATAATGAGATTGGATCACATATGCCACATACAAAAATAAATGCAAAATAGGTTAAAGACTTAAATATAAGACTGAAACCATGAAAAACTTAGAAAAAACATTAGCAATAAACTCTTTGACATTGGTCTTAGCAATATATTTTTGAATATATATCTTCAGGAAGGAGCAACAAAAGCAACAACAAACAAAAGAACTACACCAAACTGAAATATTTTGGCACAGCAAAGGAAACCATCAACAAAATAAAAGGACAAGCTACCAAAGTGGAGATGATATTCATAAGTGATATATCGGATGAGATTAATATCCAAAGTACTTAGTTTAAGAAACTCATACAATTTTACAAGAACAAACAGTTGAATTAAGAAGTGGTTAGAGGACCTGTGTAGACATTTATCCTAAATGATATACAATAGCCAGCAAACATAGAAGAATACTTAAAATGATCATCAGAAAAATTCAAACCAAATTACATTGATATCTCATCTCACAACTGACAGAATGGCTGTCCTTAAAAAATTAGCAAACAACTGGTGACGAAGATTTGGAGAATGCTAGACTGAAGATTTGGTAGATTGCATATTGATGAAGCCACTATAAAAACTGTATGTTTTCTTTTTTTCTTTTTAATGAGAGAAAGAGAGAGAGAGAGAGAGAGAGAGAGAGAGAGAGAGAGAGAAGGACAGACAGGAAGGGAGAGATATGAGAAGCATCAATTCTTCTTTGTAGCACTTTAATTGTTTATTGATTGCTTTCTTATATGTGCCTTGACTGGGGGACTAGAGCAGAGCAAGTGACCCCTTGCTCAAGCCCGTAACCTTGGACTCATGATAACTGACCTTGGGCTCAAACCAGTTACCATGGGGTCATGTCTATAATCCCAAACTCAATCCAGTCACGCTGTACTCAAGCCAGTTACCAGGCACTCAAGCCAGATGAGCCTGAATTCACACTGGTGACCTCGGGGTTTCAAACCTGGGTTTCCTGTGTCCCAGGTAAATGCTCTATTCATTGCACCACCACCACCTCAGGCTGGAGTTTTCTTTAAAAATTCAAATAAGGAGTGCTAAATGACCCAGCAAATTTGTTTCTGAGTATTTACCTGATGATAACAAAATACTAATGCAAAAGGATATATGTTCCCCTGTGTTTATTGCATTACATACAACAGACAATGTATGAAGACATGTAGATATATATCAATAGGCGAATGGAGCAAATGGCAAGTTTGCTCAGTGGTAGAGTGTCAGCCCAGCATGTGGATGTCCTGGGTTCGATTACTGGTCAGGGCACACAGGAGAAGCTCTATCTGCTTCCCCCCCCCCAGTTCTCTCTCTCTTTCTGTCTCTCTCTCTCTCTCTCTCTCTCTCTCTCTTTCCCTCCTGCAGCCATGGCTCAACTGGAGCAAATTGGCCCCAGGGCACTGAGGATGGCTCTATGGCCTCTGCCATAGTACCTCATGGACATCTGAACCAGTTCAATGTGAAAATGCAAGCACTGGAAATACAGTCTTATCCCTTCAATGAGCAGTGTTTGCATTTGAAAACAAGCTGGAACTCTTCATTGCTGACATTGAAACAGGTCGTTTACTACACTTTGAAAAACTGGGAGAGTTTAAAGATGCATGCACAGCAAGTGACCCTGCTCTACACTGTGATCTCCAACAGCTACCAGGCTTCACATCTAATCTCCTGCAATCATTCAAAGTGCGCTTTGGAGAATTTTGTGAGCACACTCGTGCTAAAGAAGAGCTTGGTTGTTGAACTATGGAGCATTGCCCCAGATGGCCAGAGCATCACCTTCTAGTGGCTTGCTAGGTGGATCCCTGTCCAAGCACATGCAGGAGTATGTCTCTGCCTCTCCTCCTCTCACTGAATAAAAAATAAATAAAGAAAAAAAATATTATATATATATATTATATATATGTATATATATAATATATATATATATATATAATGGGATATTACTCAGCGATAAAGGAAAATAAAATATTACTGTTTGTGATACGAATAAACCTATGCTAAGTAAAATAAGTCAAAGAGAGACAAATATTGTGTGATTTCACTCACATGTTGAATCTAAAAGTACAGCAAAAATGGATAAACAAAATTGAAACAGACCAGAACAATGGATATAGAAAATGAGCTGATGATGGCCAAAGTGGAAGGTTATGGGAAAAACAGAAACAAAAACAAAAGAAACCTGACTAAAAAATTGCATTCCTCCTGCTTTGTTTAAATTAAGGAAGTTGCTACATTTTTAATCATAACATTGTATCATAACATGCTTGTAATACTCTTTCATTTTGTAATTTGTTCCTGATTCATAACAAGATGTTAGTCACTCACAGTCACTGAGAATATAAGTAATATTTTCTATTTAGTAGAGTTTGTAAGCTGTCATGAAATATTGTCTCTCTTTTATATTTAATATTGGTAGCTTTAGCCAGGCACATCCCCATCCAACCAAAATTATATAGTTCAGTCTCTTTTGCTCCTAAGGTAGTTCTGTGACTTGGTTTTAGCCCATGGGAGAAAGTGCAAATGAACCAGGGATCCAGTATCTTTTTTGGCTGAGAGAGCCATGAACACCACATATTTTAAAATACAATTCCATGAGAGCCATACAATATGTTTAACACTAAATACAAGTAAATGTGTGCATTTTATGTAGGACCAACACTTTTAAAGTAGAATAAGACTGAATTCTTTTTAATAACATTGATATGCTGTTGCTAACCAATGATGAATGAAGTACTTCTTACCATTAATGTGACTTCTGGTGCTGCATGGTTGTGCTGATGGCTTTGTAGTCTGGTTGATACCTAGTGAGGTTAAGCTTCATGCAGGTATTGAGACTTCCATTTGTTAAACATGATCATAGGTTGGTCTTAATGTTCTTTAGATAGACTGCTCACATGCATACGTAGAGCCAAACATTGTTGGTACAGTAATACTCACACGCTGCAGTTTGTGGTATGTGATGGGAAGCGTCTTCCAAGTTTTGACAGTCAGCTGGTCCGTGGGTTGAAGTTTTTTTCATTTCTCTTCACTTGTGTTTGCTCATCAACTCTGCTTGCTGTAGTGCAACTCTTTCCAACTCTTCATTCAGTGACTTGAACTTATTTACCCACATGTCTGAGGCCTACAGTTCAGCAGCTTGTAGCTCAAAATCTCTGACGGAGACACCGGGGATGGAAGTCAGGTTGGCGCTGTCCACTGAACACTTGTGTGGATGGGTGATGAACTTAAAAAGACCAGTACGTTCCTGAAATTCTCCAAAGCTTGCTTTGAATGACTGCAGGAGATTAGATGTGAAGCCCGCTACCTGCTGGTGATAAAGATGTTGAGCAGGGACACTTGCTGTGCATGCATCTTTAAACTCTCCCAGTTTTTCAGAGTGTAGTAAATGACCTGTTTCAGTGTCAGCGATGAAGAGTTTCAGCTTGTTTTCAAATGCAAACACTGCTTGTTGAAGGGTAATACTGTATTTCCAAGGCCTTGCATTTTCACATTGAGCTGGTTCAGATGTTCAGTCATGTCCACGAGATAGTAGAACTTCAGGAGCCATTTAGTGTTAGCTAACTCAGGATGCTCAACGTTTTTTATTTCAAGAAAAGTCTGGATTTCAATCAGACAAGCTGCAAAATGGCTGAGCACCTTCCCTCTTGACAACCAATGCACATTGCTGTGCAGAAGCAGACCAGGATAATTATTTCCAACTTCATCCAGCAGTGTTTTAAACTGGCAATCATTTAAAGCTCGGGCAACAATAAAGTTGACCACCTAAATGATCAGTGACATCACCTCACCAAGCTGGTCACCACACATCTGAGCACAAAGCGCCTCCTGATGTAGTAAAAACTTAAGATGGGTCTCTTATCATGTTCACAAAGAAATGCTACAAATCCTCTGTTTTTCCCACAATGCACAGAGCACCATCAGAGTACTTGAGTACTTGAATAAATCCTTCCCTCTGGTTGTCTCTTTCATAGGCGAAACAGCAAGACTTCCTCACTTAGTGTGTCACCGACAGCATACCTTGCAATCACACTGAACTGGGATAAATGGCTTGGCTTACCTCTGTTGATACATCCAAAGCAAGAGAAAAGAATGGTGCTGCATTTATGCAAATGTGGTATGGTATGTGTTGAAGTGCTGCTTTATATTTGACCGTTTCATTGATGCAATTTTATCATTAAATATTAGACACATTGCAGAACCTGCTCTCTCCACAAAGGTGAATTCCTCTCTCCATTCCTGCTGAAAAGCACGATACTCCTCATCCTTTTTTTCTTTTAGCCATCTTCTTCGTCAAAAGGCTTTCTGCAATTAGCTAACTGACTACTTGATTAAAAGGAGGGAAATTTACTTCCTGACCTTATAACAACCCGTGCATATTATGCATTATCCAATAAATATTTGGTGTTGTCCTGGAGAACAGCTGTGATTGGCTCCAGCTACCTTCAGCCATGAACATGAGCATTAGGAAATGAATGGATTGTAATACTTGAGAATGTTTTATATTTTTAACATTATTATTTTTTTTATTAAAGATTTGTCTGTGAGCCAGATGTAGCCATCGAAAGAGCCACATCTGGCTCATAAGCCATAGGTTCTCGACCCTTAAAATGAACTAAGAAACTTCTAGAGCATGGCCCTTCTTCAACTATTAATTCATTTAAAAGTATTTATTTAGCATCTACAAAGGACAAAGGCACACTACTAGCCATTTGCAATCAAACAGTAAATAAAAGAGACAAATATTGTTGCTTATGTTTGACTGCAGTGTTGCCGTTAATACAGTGTCAGTTTAGGATGCAAAAGACTCAGTTTTGAAACCGGAGGTTGCCGCCTTGTGCGTGGGCTCACCAGCTTGAGTATGGCGTTGCTGGTTTAAGCATGGGATCATAGACAGTACCCCATGGTCCCTGGCTTGAGCCAAAGGGTCACTGGCTTGTAGACCAAAGTTGCTGGCTTGAGCAAAGGGTCACTTGCTCTGCTGTAGCCCCCTGGTCAAGGCATATATGAGAAAGCAGTCAATAACAACTAAGGTGCTGAAACAAAGAACTGATGCTTCTTATCTCTCTTCCTTCCTATCTGTCTGTCCCTATCTGTCTCTCTCTTTGTCTTTATTGCAAATAATAATAATAATAATAAAATAAAATAAAAAGTTTGTTGCTTCTGTGGAACTAATATTCTACTGGGGAGAGAAAAACAATAAACATAATGAATAAATTATAATATGTTAGATAATGATATGTGCTCTAGAAGAAAAGAAAAGCAGAGCACTGTAAGGAATTTGGGCACCATCAGTGAGGAATTGTTTGTTACAGTGTTTAACAGCATTGTCATATTAGGCCTTTCTGAGGAAATTTCTTGGAGAACAGCCTAGAAGGAGATTAGGAAATGAGTTGCATGAACATCAGGAACAATTGCATCTCTGGCTAGAAAACAGCTAGTGTGCGGGCAGAGGAAGGAGGGTGCCGGCATATTTGAGAAACTGTATGAAGATCCATGTGGCTAGAATGGAACAAATATGAGGGAAAGCAGAAGATAAAAAAATGAAAATAAAGTAGTGACATCACGATACATATATTAAATGTGTATATACCAGTTATACCTAAAAAAACTAAAAAGTTAAATAAAATCTAAACTGCAATTAAATATTTAAAAACACATTGAGTAATTAGGTAAATCATCCCTTTGTGTATCTTGGTTCAGTAAAGCATATAAAACCCATTTTAGTTAGTAAAATTTTATTATTTATTGTTTCCGAGAAAGTTTTCTCTCAGTCTCAAAGGAAAAGAACCAAATTATAAATGTTAAATGTATGTATTGTAGAAATAAATTAACCCAAATGAATAGCAGTGAAAATAAATATAAAAAATCTTGTTCCCTAATATGATCAATGACTTCTTAATTAATCTTGTGTGTTTATGTGTGTGTGTGTATATATGTTGTAGATTTTTCTTTAATTTTTTTGCATGTAGTAAGAGTGTTAAAAGTCTTTTTTCTAGGAGTTTTCCATCATCTGTGGGAGCTGCTCATATTAGCACTAGAATCTACAAATGAAGCTGAAGATTGAACTCAAAGATGTAGTCAAACAAAATGAACAAAATAAAAATACATTTTTAAAAAATACAGATTTATTTGATCAATTTCCTCATGATAAAATGTCTGTAGTGTTTCATAAAACAATTAGAAACATAAAATTTTCTAAAGTCACACAAAATAATAAGAGGAACCAAAAAATTACTAACAGCATTAATAATAATAAATTACTTATACTGTAATTGTTTATGTCTCAGTGGATGGAACATTGGCCTGGTGTGCAGAAGTCCCAGGTTAGATCCCAGGTCAGGGCACACCTGAGAAATGAACATCTGCTTCTCTTTTCCTCTCTCTCCACCTTCTTTCTCTCTTCCCCTCCTGCAGCCAGTGGCTCAGTTGATTCAAACATTGTCCCCAGATGAGAGTTGCCGGGTAGATCCTGGTAAGGGCACATGGGGTAGTCTTTCTCTATCTCTTCTAACTTAAATAATGTTTTTATGAATTAATACATTAAAACCTATAGTTTCAAAAATTGGCTACCAAAAGTCTCTAAAGAAAGTGATCTTGTGGTAATTGTTGCAATGAGTTTAGAAAGTACTTTTTATCATGTCAGCGATCAAGCACTCAAGCTGGCAAGTCCATGCTCTAACCAGCAAACTCAGGTTTTCAACTGGGGCCCTTAGCATTGTGGGTCAATGTTCCACCCACTGTGCCTCCACTGGTCAAGCAAGGCAGAATCATATTTTTATTTTTTCAGGTAACTCCATACTGTTTTCAACAGTGTCTGCACCAATCTGCATTTCCAACAACAGTGCACTAGAGTTCTCTTTTCTCCACATCCTTGCTAGCACTGTTGTTTGTTGATTTATTAATGATAGCCATTCTGACAGACATAAAGTGATATCTCATTATGGTTTTAATTTGCATTTCTCTAATTAGATTGAGTCAAGTTGTCTGTTCTTTACAAGTAAAAAAGCAATCTTTGTCATATATACTCTTAGTATACATTACATCTTGCTGGGACTATTGTGAATTTATTGTTTTTGTGTCAACAAGTTATTTTGGGCACGTACACTACTAAAGTTTTAAGCAAACCATGTATCTAGTTTTTGTTTTTGAAAGTCTCCATGCATGAAAATTTCTCTACTTTTATAATACATAATTTATTAGACTCAATATTTTATCATACATGGTATATATAGACTTCTGCTAGAATTATATTTGTATATAACTTTCTTAATTTAAATTTAATCTTTTCCTTCTAGATTAATATTTCTAAGTTAAAGATGTCTGTTAGCCTTATTTAATCTATCTGCAAATTACTTAATGTTTCTTTGAAACTTTTTATTTTCTACACATGAAATAATAATTTTTAACATTTATAACTTAGACCTATGAAGAAAAGCCTAGTATTGTTAGGAATGCCTTTCTTAAAAATTATATGCATACTCACACAATTAGCTTAGATAAAAACAAACTTGAAATATTCAGAACACTGAGATAATTCCAGTTAAAAATGATAAATTCAATAATAAAAATTTTAAAATGCATTAACACAAAATTATCTTTTGTTACACTTTCTAGCATTCAGTTCTGACATATTAATCTACTATTAATAATTGATTTGTTTGCTTTGACATTAAACAAACATTTTTCTAAACTCATATTATGAATTTACTCTGTACATTCATCTAAAGAAGAAATTGCAAGGTAAAGACAGAGTATGTCTCCTGTAAGCAACAGTATTTTTAATGATTAATGGAAATAAAAGAGTTTAAAAATACTTGAGTCTATCTCACTATTTTTGATGGAAAGCAGTGTGTGTGAATGTGTGTGTGTGTGTGTGTACACTGATTATGCATTTCCTCAGAATGGATTTTTCTTTTATCACCCATAGAAGTAATGTTTCTCATATAAAATTTTATCAAAAAATTTTGGCAAATAGAGATAAGAGATGTTATTTACAGTACATATTTTATCACAGGTTCAGCAGTGTGATATATCATAGAAGGTAGATTTGACAAAGTTTTCTTTTCTATATTTATACAGTCTTTAATACTATGGTTTGCTAATTTTATTTCTAAAAATATTCATAAAATTACTGCTATTGCATGTTGCTTACAGCTATATAATTAATGTGCTTCTATAGTCATTTTAAGGTTTGTGCATTCCCATTAATGTTCTTTGATATTACTACTATATAATATATACTAAAATATCTTTTGTGTACATAATATTTTCAAAATGCTTTCTGCACTAGCATTTATTTTTGTTTTGGAAAGATGTTAATGATATAAAAATTTTGTCACCATTTTTGGTGTTAATTCTCTGTCTGCCATTTCTAATTGATTTCACTATTAAATTCCATATGGCTAATTTAGAAGACATTTGTATTTTTTTCTGGTAAATGTACTAAGGAATAGACCATTGTTAATATATATTAATTTGACAAGTATTAAAATATCACTGTCATTCATTATATTTCAAACACAGATTTAGGTTCATGAATACCAGCAATTTTCAACCATTTTCAATTTTGTGGCATACATATACTAGTAAAAATCTGTGGCGAACCAAAAAAATATATTTTTTTCTGATCTGACCAAAATATAGGTGTAATTTTTACTCAGTAACACTGGGATGACTGTCATTGTGTTAGCTGTTGTCATTTTTGTAAGTTAACAATCTAAGGGGAGAGTGGACAGTGCCTTGACAAAATTGTTAGGTATTGCATGTTATAAAATATTTTGCAGCATACCAGTGAGCCATGACACACCATTTGAAAATTAGTGATGTTTCCTATTAAAGAAAAATATATCTTTAAAAAAACAGTTTGGATTTTTATATAATGTTTCAGCATTTGATATAACCAACAATATTGATCTCTTAATTTGCAAAAATTATTTTTTATTTTGTATCTCTTTCAAATACTCTTGTATTTTTAAATTTTCACTCACTAACATTAGTTTACAGGTAGGAAAAAAGCAAATGTAGTTAAAATACATTAACAAAGTTACAGGAAATGTTTGAAACAGAGGGTTACAAACTTGAGCAACCTGGTTCTAGATCATGTGGCTATAACAACTGTGTACGTTATATTATTTCAGTGTGCATTGCTCAGTGACAAGTGAGAGGAAGTTAGAGTAAATGACCTTTCTTCAGTAAACTGTTGACATTGTGAAATTAAGAAACTGTAAATACTAACACTGTCATATGCAAACTTATTGTTCATAAAGTTCTAGTCATCTTCTTATTTATTTATTTTTTTACAGGAACAGAGAGAGAGTCAGAGAGAGGAATAGATACAGACAGAGAGACAGGAACAAAGAGAGATGAGAAGTATCAATCATCAGTTTTTCATTGCGACATCTTAGTTGTTCATTGATTGCTTTCTTATATGTGCCTTGACGGTGGATCTTCAGCATACTGAGTAACCCCTTGCTTGAGACAGTGGCCTTGGGTCCAAACTGGTGAGCTTTTTGCTCAAGCCAGATGAGCCCACGCTCAAGCTGGCAACCTCAGGGATTTGAACCTGGGTCTTCCCAATCCCATTCTGAAACTCTATCCACTGAGCCACCGCCTGGTCAGGCTCTAGTAATCTTCTAAGGTTAACAGACGGTGGCCCTTCTGGCCAAATCCAGTTTGCAACAAATTTTAGTTTAAAAAAAAAATAAAGAGGGTTCACAGACATTAATTTGCTATTGTCTATTTCTGTTTTTATGTTTTAATACTAGAGTTGAATAATGGCCAAGAAAGAACATATAGCCTTCAAAACAATCTATATTCTATCTGGTTCTCTGTTAGAAAAGTTTATAGAACTGAGTTTTAAATGATCTAATTAAAACTTTAAAAAAACACAATATACTAAATCATTGAAGAAAAATATGTTGATTCCCTTTCAAGCTCTAAATAAAAATTTGTATTTATAATGTATTATTGATTAATGATGCTTTCTATCAGAGTTTAATTGATAAATAACTTCCCCAAAATATTGATGTATGATTTACCTGATTTTTTTAAATTAAAGCAAATACTATTTTTTAAAATAATTTTAATTGCCATTTATGATAACATGGATAGACCTTGTAAACATTATACTGGGTAAAATTAGTAAATCAGAAAAAGCCAAGAACTGTGAATTTATACACAGGTGAGATATAAATCTGAAACTTATGATGTAGATAAAAATGAAGTGGTTACCAGGGAGAGGGGTATGTGGAAATAGGGTGGGCAAAGGGAGTAAACAGGGACAAATATATGGTGACAGAAAATAATTTGACTTTTTTTATTAATTTTAATTTACTGTGTTACCATGGATTCATGTGTCCCATTCAATATAAAAACTCCCTCACCCCCATGGACTTGTCCCCCATTATCTGCCCTTTGCCCCCCCCAAACTCCCTTCCCCCTTCCCTCTGTAATTGGTTGTCCTGTTATCTGTAATTATGTGTTAAGTATATATAATTTCACTAATCCCTGCACCTTCTCTGATCCCATCCCCTCATATCTATTCCCACTGACAGCCGTCCTTATGCTCCCTGTGACCCCATCTCTGCCTCTATTCAATTCCTTAGTTCACTTTGCCCATTAGATACCACCTATAAGTGAGATTGGATGACATTTGTCTTTCTTTGCCTGGCTTATTTCGCTTAGCATAATAACCTCCGAGTACATCTATGCCATCGCAAAGAGTAAGATTTCCTCCTTTTTCACAGCTGCGTAGTATTCTTTTATGTATATGTACCACAGCTTTTAAATTAACTTGTCCACTGTAGGGCACTAGGGCTGTTTTCAGATCTTGGGTATTGTAAACAATGCCACAATAAACATGGAGGTGCATATCTTCTTTTGAATCAGTGATTTGGTGTTTTTAGAATATATTTCTAAAAATGGGATAGCAGGGTCAAAAGGCAGTTTTATTTTTAATTTTTTGAGGAAACCATGTGCTTTTTTCCATAGTGCTGCACAAGTCTGCATTTCCACTAGCAGTACAGGAAGGTTCTTTTTTCTCCACATCATTGCTAGCACTTGTGTGTTAATTTGTTTTTGAGAGTCATTCTGACAGGTGTGAGGTGATATCTCGTTGTGGTTTTAATTTGCATTTCTCTGATAATTAGTGATACTGAACACATTTTCAAATGCCTGTTGGCCATCTGTATGTTCTCCTTAGACTACTATCTGTTTAGTTCTTTTGCACATTTTTTAATTGCATTATTTACATTCCTGGTGTTGAATTTTAGCAATTCTTTGTTAATTTTGATCGTTAATACCTTTTCAGACGTATTGGCAAATATGTTTTCTCATTGTGTGGGATGTCTTGTTATTTTGTTAATTTTTATTTTGCTAATATTAGGAAGAAGACAGGGATGCCCCTTTCCACCGCAGTTATTCAACATAGTACTGGAAGTCTTAGCCAAAGAAATCAGACAAAAAGAAGAAATAAAAGGCATTAAAATTAGAAAAGATAAAGTAAAACTATCATTATTTGTTGATGACATGATACTGTACATAGGAAATTCTAAAGTCTCAGTTAAAAAACTATTAGACCTGATAAATAAAATTGGCAAAGTGACAAGATATAAAATTAATATTCAGAAATCGTTGACATTTTTATATACCAAAAATAAATTTTCAGAAAGAGAAATTAAGGAAACAATCCCATTTACTATTGCAACAACAACAAAATAAAATACCTAAGAGTAAATTTAACCAAGGAGGTAAAATATTCAAACTCAGAAAATTATAAGACTTTTTTTAAATATTTTATTATTATCAATTAAATGGGGTGACACCAATAAATCAGGGTACATATGTATAACAAAAACATCTCCAGGTTATCTTATCATTCAATTGTGTTGCATACCCATCACCAAAAGTCAAATTGTCCTCGGCCACCTTCTATCTGGTTTTCCCTGTGTCCCTCCCCTCCTCCCTATCCCACCCTCCCCTCCCTCCCCCAACCCCGTAATCACCACTCTCTTGTCCATGTCTCATAGTCTCACTTTTATGTCCCACCTATGTATGAAATCATGCTGTTCTCAGTTTTTCTTTTTTTCTGATTTACTTATTTCACTCCGTATAATGTTATCAAGGACCATCCATTTTGTTATAAATGATCCGATGTCATCATTTCTTATGGCTGAGTAGTATTCATAAGTATATATGTACAATAGCTTTTTAATCCACTCGTCTTCTGACGGACACTTGGGCTGTTTCCAGATCTTCGCTATTGTGAACAATGCTGCCACGAACATGGGGGCACATTTCTTCTTTTGGAAAAGTGCTATGGGTTCTTAGAGTATATTCCTATAAGTGGGATAACTGGGTCAAAAGGCAGTTCGATTTTTAATTTTTTGAGGAATCTCCAAACTGTTTTCCATAGTGGCTGCACCAGTCTGCATTCCCACCAGCAGTGCAGAAGGGTTCCCTTTTCTCCACATCATCGCCAGCACTTATTCTGTGTTGTTTTGCTGATGAGTGCCATTCTGACTGGTGTGAGGTGATATCTCATTGTGGTTTTAATTTGCATTTCTCTAATAATTAGTGATGTTGAGCATTATTTTCATATGCCTATTGACCATATGTATGTCGTCTTTGGAGAAATTTCTATTCATTTCTTTTGCCCATTTTTTGATTGGATTGTTTGTCTTTCTGCTGTTGAGTTTTACAAGTTCTTTATAAATTTTAGTTATTAACCCCTTATCAGATGTGCTGTCGAATATGTTCTTTCATTGCGTGGTTTCTCTTTTTATTCTGTGCTTATTGTCTTTAGCTGTGCAAAACTTTTTAGTTTGATAGAGTCCCATTTGTTTATCTTGCCTTTTATTTCATTTGCCCGTGGAGATAAATCAGCAAATATATTGCTGCTACAGATGTCGGAAAGCTTGCTGCCTATGTTTTCTTCTAAGATGCTTATGTTTTCACAGCTTATGTTTAAGTCTTTTATCCATTTTGAGTTTGTTTTTGTGAATGGTGTAAGTTGATGGTCTAGTTTCATTTTTTTGCAGGTAAATGTCCAATTTTCCCAACACCATTTGTTAGAGGCTGTCTTTACTCCATTGTATGCTCTTTCCTCCTTTGTCAAATATCAGTTGTCCATAAAGGTGTGGGTTTATTTCTGGGTCCTCTGTTCTGTTCCATTGATCTATGTGCCTGTTCTTATGCCAGTATCAGGCTGTCTTGAGTATAATGGCCTTATAGTAAACCTTGGTACCTGGAAAAGTGATACCTCATGCTTTATTTTTTTCTTTTTAAGATTGCTAAGGTTATTCGTGTTCTTTTATGGTTACATATAAATTTTTGGAATATGTGTTCTATATCTTTGAAGTATGTCATTGGTATTTTAATTCGTATTGCATTGAATTTATAAATTGCTTTGGGTAATATAGACATTTTAATGATGTTTATTCTTCCTAGCCATGAGCACGATATATGCTTCCACTTGTTTGAATCTTCCTTGATTTCTTTTATCAAAGTTTTATAATTTTCCGAGTACAAGTCCTTAACCTCCTTGGTTAAATTTACTCCTAGGTACTTTATTTTTTTGGCTGCAATAGTGAAGGTGATTGTTTCCTTAATTTCTTTTGCTGACAGTTCATTGTTGGTATATAGAAATGCCTCTGATTTCTGAGTATTAATTTTATATCCTGCCACCGTGATGAATTCATTTATAAGGTCCAGTAGTTTATTGACTGAGACTTTAGGGTTTTCAATATACAATATCATATCATCTGCAAATAGTGACAGTTTTACTTCTTCTTTTCCAATTTGGATGCCTTTTATTTCTTCTTCTTGTCTGATTGCTATAGCTAGGACTTCCAGAACTATGTTGAATAAGAGTGGTGAAAGGGGGCATCCCTGCCTGATTCCTGATCTAAAGGGGATTGCTTTTAATTTTTGTCCATTTAGTATGATGTTTGCTGTGGGTTTGTCATAGATGGCCTTTATCATGTTAAGGAATGATCCCTGTATCCCCACTTTACTGAGAGTTTTGAGCATGAATGGGTGCTGGATTTTATCAAATGCCTTTTCGGCATCTATTGAAATTATCATGTGATTTTGTCCTTCCTTTTGTTTATGTGATGAATCACATTGATTGATTTGCGAATATTGAACCAGCCTTGCCTCTCCAGAATAAATCCCACTTGATCATGGTGTATGATTTTTTTCATATATTGCTGGATCCGGTTGGCTAATATTTTGTTGAGAATTTTAGCATCTAAATTCATCAGGGATATTGGCCTATAATTTTTTTTCTTTGTGTTGTCTTTGCCCGGGTTTGGGATCAGAATTATGCTCACCTCATAAAAAGAGTTTGGAAGTCTTCCTTCCTCTTAATTTTTTGAATAGTTTGAGGAGTATAGGAGTTAGTTCTTCTTTGAATTTTTGTTAGAATTCACTTGTGAAGCCATCAGGTCCAGGACTTTCCTTTATTGGGAGTTTTTTGATAACTGTTTCTATCTCATTTGTTGTAATTGGTCTTTTTAGGTGTTCTGATTCTTCCAGATTGATTTTTGGAAGGTTATATGATTCAAGAAATTTGTCCATTTCACCAAGATTGTCTAATTTTTTTGGCATAGAGTTCTTCATAGTATTTTCTTACAATGCTTTTTATTTCTGTTGTGTCAGTTGTTATTTCTCCACTGTCCTTTCTAATTTTATTTATTTGAGTCCTCTCTCTTTTTTAACTGGTGAATTTAGTTAAAGGTTCATCAATCTTGTTTACCTTTTCAAAGAACCAGCTTCTGGTTCATTGATCCTCTGTATTGTTTCCTTAGCCTCTATGTCATTTATTTCTGCTCTGATCTTTATTATTTCCTTCCTTCTACTTGTCTTGGGTTTTATTTGCTGTTGTTTTTCTACTTCTTTTAGATGCAGGGTCAAGTTGCTTAATTGAGAGTTTTCTATCTTCTTTTGATATGCCTGTAGTGCAATAAACTTCCCTCTCAGAACTGCTTTTGTTGTGTCCCATAAATTTTGAGTTGATGTATGCTCATTATCATTTGTTTTTAGAAACTTTTTTATTTCTCTGTGATCTCATTGTTAATCCATTCATTATTTAATATCATGCTATTTAGTTTCCAAGTGTTTGAGTATTTTTCAGTTTTTCTTTTGTGGTTAATTTCTAGTTTCATGGCATTGTGATCAGAGAAAATGCTTGAAATGATTTCAATCTTCTTAAATTTATTGAGACCATTTTTGTGTCCTAACATGTGGTTTATTCTAGAAAACATACCATGAGTGATTGAGAAGAATGTATATTCTACTGCTTTAGGGTGAAAAGTTCTGAAGATATTTATTAAATCAAGTTGATCTAGTGTCTCTTTTAAGTTTGGTGTTTCTTTATTAATTTTTTTTCTTGAGGATCTATCCAGTGTTGTTAGAGGGGTATTGAAATTCCCTGCTATTATAGTATTGCTGTTTTATCTCACCCTTTATATCCATCAAAGTCTGCTTTATGTATGTCGGGGCTCTTGGTGCATGGATATTTATAATAGTTATATCTTCCTGTTGAATTGTTCCCTTTATCATTATGTAGTGTCCTCCTTTATCTCTTACTACAGCCTTTGTTTTAAAGTCCATTTTGTCAGATATAAGTATTGCTACCCTGGTTTTTTTTTCATTTCCATTTGCAAAAAATATTTTTTTTTTATCCTTTTACCTTCAGTCTATGTGCATCTTTTGTTTGAAGGTGTGTCTCTTGTAGACAGCATATGTATGGGTCCTGTTTCTTTATCCTTGCAGCTACCTGATGTCTTTTGATTGGATCATTTAATCCATTTACATTTAGGGTTATTATTGATATGTAGTTGTTTATAGCCATTTTATTCTTTAAAGCTGTATTCTTCTTTTGCTCTATTCTTTCCTCCCTTTAAACTGTTCACAACAGGCCCCTTAGTATTTCTTGCAGAATTCGTTTGGTTTTTATAAATTCCTTTAGGCTTTCTTTTTCTGGGAAGCTCTTTATTTCTCCTTCAATTTTAAACGTTATCCTTGCTGGATAAAGTAGTCTTGGTTGTAGGTTCTTGTTCTGCATTACTTTGATTATATCCTGCCATTCACTTCTGGTCTCAAGTTTTTCTGTTGAGAAGTCCGATGTCATCCTTATGGGGGCTCCTTTGTAGGTGATAGTCTTTTTTTCCCTAGCAGCTTTTAAATTTTTTTCTTTATCCATTAGCTTTGCTATTTTAACTATGATGTATCTTAGTGTAGATCTTTTTGGGTTTCTCTTTAATGGAGTTCTGTGTGCTTCTTGAACGTGTGGAGTGTTTCCCAGCCTTAATTTAGAAAAGTTTTCTGCTATGATTTGATTGAACAAAGTTTCCATTTCCTGTCCTCTCTCCTCTTCCTCAGGCACCCCTATGATGCGAATGTTCTTTCTCTTCAGGTTGTCACAGAGCTCCCTTAAAGTTTCCTCACATTTTTGAGTCTCTTTTCCTTTTTCTTCTCTGCTTATGTGCCTTTGTACTGTGTCCTCTAACTCGCATATTCGATCCTCAGCGTGATTCATTCTGCTTTTAATTCCTTCCATTGTGGTCTTCAGTTCTGATACTGTATTTGTCATTTCTGTCTGATTCTTTTTTATTATTTCAGTTTCGTTTTTTATACTTGTTATCTCTTTATTTCGGTGTTCATAATGACTATCCATTGTTGCTCTAATTTGTTTGAACATCCTCACTATCATTATTCTAAATTCTGCTTCTGGTAATTTGGTTATATCTGGTTCATTCAGGTCCTTCTCTGGGGATTTCTCTTGATTCATTTGGTTTGCATTCCTCTGCCTGCCCATTTTTTCTGTGTATTAGCAAGTTGTGGCCACTGGAGTCCAGTAGGTATTGCCTTTGTGTTCTCTAGGTGTAGTCTGTCTGCAGGCCCTCTACCCCCTCTGCCAATGCCTAGGGCGGTTGGTATGGGCGTTGCCAGCGCCGGCCCACTGTGGCTTTTGCTGTGATTTCTGCCTCTCCTCTGCAGGAGGGCCTGTCACTCAAGCCACAAGCCTCAGGACCAAGGGTAGAGGTGAGCACCTTTGCTCAGCTACGGACCTAGCCTGTTTCCGAACTTCTGCCCAGAACGTGCAGTCAGAGCCTGCTCGCCACAGTTTTGTGTGTTGTGTGGGGCTTTTGACGTGCTCTGATCTGTGAGCCTTTGCCCGTCCAGAGCTTTAGCCCCACCCTCGAGGCCAGGGCCCTTTTGCGCAGGGCCGCAAACCAAGGTTTATTGGGCCGGGCGTGTTTGCTGGCTTCCACTCAGCTACAAACTTCCACTCGTCCCGGACTCTACCCTGTCCCCTCGTTCGGAGCATTCTCGTGCATGTAGGATGGCAAAATGCGGTCTCTTCGTCTGGGCAGGGGTAGTAGCGTGGGCTCAGCTGCGAGCTTCCACTTGTCTCGGGTTCTACCCCATCCCTTCGCTCGGAGCTCGCTGGCGCACGTAGAATGGCAGACCGCTGTTTCTCTGGCCGGGCGGGGCTGGCAGCGTGAGCTCAGCTGCAAGCCCCCGCCCATCCCTGGTCCTAGCCCCATCATCGCGGTCAGGGCAGGCTTGCGCAGGGTCGCATAGCAGATTTTTGCCCGTTCCTGGCCTCCCACTTTGTCCCTGTTGCTGGGATTACAGGTGGGCCTGCAGCTTCCGGACCACTTTCGTGTGTCCCCTCCAGCCCTGCTGGGCTAGAGCGAGCTCACACCTGCTTGGCCTCCGCCCACGCCGACAGAACTGTGTTTCAGCGTCCTGCTGCCAACATCCCTTCAGCAACCCTCGGCAGAGTAGGAAGGGTCCTAATACCCCACACTGTAGGCCTGGGAGATCCCTCACTTGTTTCACAGCTCAAAACTGTCCAAACTCCTCTTCTAGGCTCTGGGACTGTAGCTGGGCCTTGGTTCCTGGGACCCAGGTCCCTCCCTCTCCGCCAAACTCTCCTCCCGCCACGCAGGTCTCTCCGGGCTGACATTTGCTCCAGGGAGCTGGGCAGCCCTCTTTGTGTGTTCGTTATTTCTACCAGTCTCAATGTGGCTTCTTCTGTGTTTCTTGGATGAAGAGTCCAAGTAGTTTAGTTCAAATTTGGTTTATCCAGATGATGGTTCTTAAAATTGAGTTATAATCCACTTTGGTTCTGGGAGTTGGAAGTTGGTATGTCCGCCTACTCTGTCGTCATCTTGCTCCGCCTATAAGAATTTTATAAAAGAAATCACAGAAGATACAAACAAGTGGAAGCATATACTGTGATCATGGATAGGAAGAAAAAACATCATTAAAATGTCTGTACTACTCAAAATAATCTATAAATTTAATGCAATTCTTAATAAAATACCAATGGTATAGTTCAAAGATATAAAACAAATATCCAAAAATTTATAAGGAAACAAAAAAGAACACGAATAGCATCAGCAATATTGCAAATGAAGAATATAGTGGGAGGTATCCCACTTCCAGATATCAATTTATCTACAGTAATCAAAACTGCTTGGTACTGACATAAAAACAGGCATATATATCAATGAAACAGAACAGAAAACCCAGAAATAAACCCATACCTTTATAGTTAATTGATATTTGACAAAAGAGGTAAGAGCATACAATGGAATAAAAAGAGTCTCTCTAATAAATGGTATAGAGATAATTGAACAGGTACATGGAGAAAAATGAATATATACCACCAATGTATACCATTCACAAAAATAAACTCAAAATAGATAAAAGACCTAAATGTAAATTGTGAAATCATAAACAGTAAACTCACCAATATCTTTCATACTAATATTTTTGATGATTTATCTCCCTGGGCAAGTGAAATAAAAGACAAAATAAACAAATGGTACTATATCAAACTAAAAAGCTTTTGCAAACGAAAGACACCATTAACAAAACAATTACTATTTTAATAGCTCTTTTTTATCCCATTTGTTCTATTTTTCTTCTTTTTGAAAACAATTGTTTTTATTATAGTTAATGTGCATATATGCTTTGATTTGTTTTGCAAGTTTGTATTTCTAACAACAAAAGTAAGGAATTTAATGAATATCATCTTCAAGGGTAGAAAAAATTGTTAATCACATTCCTAGACAAATAAAAATTGCACAAGATTAATTTTATCTTTTTTCAGACCAACTGAAAAAATGGCAAAGTGAAAATATGTATAAATTTACACGCCATAAAATAAGGGTAAATTAATTTGTGTAGGAACACACACACACACACACACACACACACACACACACACACACCATGCAGAAAGGCCTTTGAGACTTCGTTGTGTATACCCTACTGTAGGAATTATTACTTTGCTCAACTAGAACAAGTGGATAATTTTGGAAAATCTTTGGTCACTCACCAAACACATGTAACAGTGCCATTGTCACAATCTCAAATATTAACAAAATTGAGCTAACATATAGTTGTAATTATATTGTTTATTTTAAGACTGATGATTGCATATAAGAAAGAGATAGTCTAAGTTCATTATGAAAAATCCAAGGGGGAAAGAAAGCATTTCCCAGCAATACAAATGCTAACATTGGAATTATTTGTTGCCCCTCCCTTTCTGTTAATTCTATTGTTTATCAGGATAATATTTACATCATACAAAATATTTTAAAGTTTTTATTTGGCTATTGTACTAATTGCAATATTTTTCATAATAAAAATTATCTTAGTAGAGACATATAATTAACAATCATGCAATTTTCTAAAATTCCATAGTTAAAATGTATGCAATACTAAAATTATGTAGCTGAAAAGTGAATAATGAAAAATTGAATACAATATTAGCACATAAGATCTTTAATTCAATACTAATGTTGTCTATTATTATTTGGTGAGAGAGAGAGAAAGAGAAAGAGAATAGTATTAAATGTTTAATTATAAAGAAGTAAATAGACTGGGCTTGAATGTTTCAAATGACATCTACAATAAAACAATGATATGGAAGAATATTAGTTTTACTAAATATAATAATACTCCATCATTAAAATAATTTAAACATCATTACACATCACATGAATAAATGATGTACACTTAAATTTCAGTAAATAAGTTTTAACAAATAACATAAATTTTAAAGCAATTATAATATAAAATAATGTTGCAAAATCAAAATAGTTTATTAGGCACAATGATTATTTTACATAATCTTTAAAGTAATTGCTTCTTTTAAATGTTTCTGTTCTTATAATAGCTGATCATGTCCTGAATGATGACTTTATGTAATACTTTAGAACTCCAAAGCACCATCTAGATTGCATTTTATTTATTTATTCATTTATTTTTTACAGGGACAGGGAGAAAGTCAGAGAGAGGGATAGATAGGGACAGACAGGAACGGGAGAGATGACAAGCATCAATCAACAGTTTTTTATTGCGACACCTTACTTGTTATTAATTGCTTTCTCCTATGTGCCTTGACAGCGGGCCTTCAGCAGAACGAGTAACCCCTTGCTCGAGCCAGTGACTTTGGGTCCAAGCTGGTGAGCTTTTGCTCAGGCCAGATGGGCCCGCGCTCAAGCTGGTGACCTCAGGGTCTAGAACCTGGGTCCTCCGCATCCCAATCCGATGCTCTATCCACTGCGCAACAGCCTGGTCAGGGTGGGTTGCATTTTAAATGATGTGTTTGTGAGTCTCCTATACATTGTTTATATCGTGGAATTGCTAAAGTCATAAAGTCATAATCAGCCTGACCTGTGGTGGCGCAGTGGATAAAGCGACGACCTGGGAACACTGAGGTCGCCAATTCAAAACCCTGCACTGGTCTGGTCAAGGCACATATGGGAGTTGATGCTTCTAGTTCCTCCCCCCTTTCTCTCTCTCTCTCTCTCTCTCTCTCTCTCTCTCTCTCTCTGTGTGTCTCCTCTCTAAAAATGAATAAAACAAAAAAATAAATAAAATAAAGTCATAATCACATATTGCATGCATAGTATACTATTTAAGAAAAACCAGTTCTTGCTTCCAGAATATGATTATTAACTCTTTCTGTCTACTTAATTTTATTAATTTTTTATCAAACATATTTAAAAATCTTATAACTGGACAAAGTCATATGAGGAAGTGAAGATAAATCAGATATCTGGAGAAGTGGTGAGTCAATTCACATAAAGAGTCCTAAGACCCTTCTGGAATGAACGTTCTTTTAACATTTCTTTCAAAGTCGATGTGACCAATATCCAAAAGCAAGAGAAAATAATAATATCAAATGAAAATTTACAAGCTATAAAAAAGGCAAAGGGAAATCAGAAATTGGTCTATTTCTTACTATATATGAAGCTACACATGAGTCTTTATTCTCGGTGACTTGAAAGAACTGAGATTAATCTGGCTTGATGTGTTTCCTCCCTCTATGAGTTTATAGACGAGCCCTGTAGAACAGCAGGTGTATTATTGATAGACAGTGTAATATGAGGTATCCTAAGCAACATAAAAATTAAGGTCATTGTAAATTCAATTTGAGAATATCTGAAAAGTTACCATAACAGAGGTGGCACTAAATTGTTAGTAAAGTTTATATATGATTTTACTTATATATTCAATCTAAAGAATAATATAAACAAGCAAATAAGGCAGAAACAGACTCATAAATACAGAGAACACACTGATGGTTGGCAAAGGGAAGGGAGATTGGGGTATTGGAAAAAATGTAAAGGGATTAAGAAGTATAGATTGGTAGTTACAAAATAGTAATCAAGATGCAATGTACAGCTAGAAAATATAGTCAATAATGTTGTAATAACTATGCATGGTGCCCAATCAGGCACTAAAAATATTGGGGTGGGGAACACTTTGCAAGAAGTATTATTATTGTTTAACCACTATGTTGTACATCTGAAACTAATACAAAATAATGCTGAATATAGACTGTAATTTACTTATTAATTAATTTTTTAAAATAAGAAGCAGGGAGACAGAGAGATAGACTTCTGCATGTACCCTGATGAAGATCTACCCTGCAAGCCCTCTATGGAGTGATGCTCTGACCATATGGAGCCATTGCTCCATTGCTCAGCAACCAAGTTACTGTAAAAAATCAATAAAAATTAAGCTTTGGTCTGATAGCTTGGTTATTTGGAACACAGTAAAAAAGTTGTAAACATGCATAAACATTGTATAAATGTTGTATAAAGTTATAATATTCAGGGTTATAATAGAGCACATGATCACCAATTGCCAAAATAAAAAAAAAGTAGTTTTCTAATTGAATAAATGCAAATTACCACCATCTTTTCAAACATACTTTAAACTTGTTAGGACTCTTCTTTTTTCCTATAACTATTTTTGCTATTTAATCTTTTATTATATATATTTTTACTACTTTATTTATTTATTTATTCATTTATTTACAGGGCCAGAGAGAGGGATAGATAGGAACAGACAGACAGGAACAGAGAGAAATGAGAAGCATCAATCATTAGTTTTTCATTGCCGTTGCAACACCATAGTTGTTCATTCATTGCTTCTCACATGTGCTTTGACCGCGGGCCTTCAGCAGACTGAGCCATCCCCTGCTGGAGCCAGCGACCTTGGGACCAAGCTGGCGAGCTTTTGCTCAAGCCAGATGGGCCCGCGCTCAAACTGGCGAGCTTGGGGTCTTGAACCTGGGTCTTGCTCATTCCAGTCCGACACTCTATCCACTGCGCCACCGCCTAGTCAGGCTATATTTTACTACTTTTTAACATCTGCTTCTAGAAACACATTTGAAAAAGTTTTCTAAATATATTTTTATCTCATTTGAGTTATTCTTTTGGTAATCTTTGTTCAGGTATTATTAATAAACTTCTAAAACTGAGGTTAATTTTAATATTGCTTTCTCATTTTCGGACATGTAAGGTATAAGACCAATGAAAAGGATTAACATTATTGGCTCCCCTACCTTTTCCAAACCCTTTATTAGATTCCTTACATTATGTAGAACTAAATTCCACCAGAAAATAATAAAAGGCAAACAGATATGGACTTTTAAACCCATTCAGCAGATGAGAACAGTGAACATCAAAAAGTTGAGGTACTTTCCTAAATGTCTGAGCCAACTCTCCCTGGTTCCAAGATGCACGGTTTCTCCACAGCTAGGTAATGTTCATATCTGCAACAGGTCCACTAGAATTGCATTTGGAGACTATGGCTTTACTTACTGACCTGTGTAAAGTAAGTCTGTCTGACAGCATTCTAAAGCTATAGGTATTTACAGCCCATATGGATAATAGACAAGAAGGTAGGTAGATAGATAATATTGAATAACAATATGAAAGAGTAAGAAATAAATCTATATTATATATTACCTCATGAACATCAGAAGATCAATCTGCCAATGTATTATTTCTATAAAGTAAACAACAAGTTAAACTATTAAATAAATACATTACACTGAAGAGGTCAAAATGATAAAATTGATGGCCCATCAGGAAATCTTTCTTTCCCCCACTTTTTTCCCCAAAGCAGTTTATGTTATAATATATGTCCTTAGAGAAACTCTGTGTTTAATATTTAATCTATTTTAACTCTGAGCTATTGTTCACTGAGGAGGAAACTTGGATATTGAAGTCTGTAGCTAAATCCTATTAGAAGGAAGAATCTACTTAAAATTTCAGAATGTTGATCTGGGCCATTTGCAGTGAATTGCAATGAAGCAGAAAATGCATTTTAGAGTTTGCTGTATCAGAGATAATGGAGCTACTTTGCTCAAAATTTAAAAAATATGTAATTTAAATATAATATTTTACTTTATACTATAAAACTCACTATATGTTTTAGAGAAGCTCATATTACAAAATGCTTATCTCTGCAGTTTTATTATGACTATATCATTTTAGTAACTACAAATGATTATTCCCCATATTTATGACATACACTGCCCTTGTCTGTGGAACTGGATTCCATATTAGTTGTTTTTTTTGAGTTCTGCCTGCAAGGCAGTTTTGACCTCTCAAACATTGGTCAGTGCTATGCTGCAACAGCTGTTACATATTTACAGCTCTGCTTTGAATGCTTTGTCTCTGCAATATCTTTTTACTTTCCGCTTCCCCATGTTTTTCACATCATCATCTCAGTTTAATCTAATGCTGACTGAATCAAATTAGTTCTCCACACATACAGAAATGGGGATATGAAGGGGAAAGACAGGATAATGCAACCATGAGACATTTGGAGAAACACTAATTGTGAAGCTCCAAGGGTAAAATTAGAAAAATTTCAGAGCTGGTTAAATGAGATTTTACCCAGTAAATGGAGCAACTGTAGCTCCATTTAACTCTGCCATGCCTCTATTCTTGAGTTAGCACGCTAGTTTACATGTAGTCTGTACTATCACACTTTTTAAAAAATAAAAAACAATCATGACAGCAAAATTCTAAAAGGGGAAGTGTTTAATATTTGTATTTTATAAACCAAAAATATAAGAAGAGCTTTTATGTGTTTTGAAACATTTTCTGAAATGAACACTTGAAGTGTGACTTGCAATTTCTATGTCATTCAGTCAATCCATAAGTTTTTATGGATCTCTGTTCATAATAATTTATATGAGCAATCTGTAATTAAATTCTACTTCCACAGTCTATTGTGTCACTCAGTGTATCTCACATTCACATTAGGGAAACTAAGCTTTATTGATTTAAATCCATTTATAATACATATATGTATTATTTTTATATTTTTATTTGTTTTTCTAATTTATTGTATTGACATGGTTTTAAGTGTTTCACTCTATATAACAACACCACCTACACACCACATCATGCCCTCCCCACCTCATGCAAATTCTCTTTCCATTTGCATTTCTCCCCTTTGGCCCCCACTCCTTCTACCTTTACATCTCCTTACATTCTGGTTATTGCTACTCTGTTGTCTGTACCTATGTGTGATGTATATATGGTTTGGCAATTTCCTTCACCTTCTTTGATTCAGTTCCCTCTTTCCCTTTTTCTCTGACAGCTGTCCATCTGTTTTGAGTGACCCTGCCTCTGTTTCTATTTTGTTCTTTAGTTTATTGTGTTAATTAGATTCCACATATAAGTGTGATCATATGGTATTTGTATTTCTCTACTGGGTTTATTTCACTTAGAATAATTATCTGCATAATAAAGTCCATCCATGCTCTTGCAAAGGTAAAATTTACTTCTTTTTTATGGCCATGTAATAGTCTATACTGTAAACATATCACAGCTATTTTATCCACTTGTCCACTGGTGTACACTTAGGCTATTTCCAGATCTTGGCTATTGTAAATAACACTGCAATGAACATGGGGGTCCATATTTTTTAATTATTGCTTTGGTATTCTTAGTATATATTCCTAGAAGTGAAGTAGCTGTCTCAGGTGTGTATATGTATTCATGTACTGAGTATATAGATTAACAACAACTTAGAAAATACCTCTCTTCTGACCAATTCTATGATTTAGTGGGATGTTTTGATAGATTATATTCAATAGATTTTTGTTTCTGCATTGCTTGATGATGCTGTTAAAAAAATAGCTATATATAGAATCTGTTTCTGTATTTACACCTTCAATTATTTAGACTCAAAAAACTATTTTTATCATGTGAACCCAAACTGTACCTCACTCATGCTATTTCCACATTAACATGATTTGCTCTCTAGATAGCCCTCTTTTAAGTACAATTCTAGTATTTTGATAAACTTATTCATGACTTTACAAGTCTGGGAAACTCTTGACCAGGTAGATAAAAGTTGTTTATTTTATTGCTCATTGCAGAAACTTCCCAAATCGCCATTTAAATAAATACCAAAATGTTCCATTCTTTTCATATTTAGTATCTCACAATTAATTCTAAGACAGTTCAAATCTTATCAAACTGCTTAAGTATTATTTTTGGAGAGCTAGAATTTGACAATCTTGGAGGTCCACCGAGAAAAAATCATGCTTTCTTTAATTCTGTAGCCCAGAACCTTCAATTCAGAAATATCATCTCCTCTGCAAGTCTTTGGACATCTGGGCTCAGTGTCTCTCAAAACATTGATTATAGTTAATTATTTTTGTTGGTTCTGAGTTTCACTTTTTTTTTGTATTAGAGCTCCACAAGCACTAAGTAAATTTTTGTATCTTGAGTTTTAAAAAAAAGAAATAACTTAAAAAAGAATTGAGTCTAACAAATACCCTTTATCAAAAATAATTTAATTATCAGATCAGATTTGAAAACATCGACTCTATATGTAAAGAACAGTATTGTTTGTCTCTCTGTCCTTGCTCTTTTTGTTATGTCTATGTACACTCCAATTAGCCACTATTCAAACCAAAGCAAGTGACTTAAAAAATTGAGGATTTTATACCAGCACTCCTCAGTCAAATTTTACCTAAGGTAACCTAGAAAAAATTTTTTTTAAGATTTAACTATTAATACAATCTCTAAAAGAAAGAGGAGAAAGATAGAAAGAAAAAAATAGCAGAGGAGAGGAGCAGAAACCAACTCATAGTTGTTTCTCACATGTGCCTTGAACACAGAAGCCTAGGACCTCAGCATTTCAAGTCGACACTTTGTCCACTGCACCACCACAGGTCAAGCACCTAGTAAAATTTATAATGATGTTAAATATTATTACTTTATTTTTCCTTTGCAAATCTGAATCTGAGGGAGATCTTAACATACTCTCTTCTGACAAAAAGTAAAATGAATTGGATGAACAGGTGAATATAGTCTAGGCATTAGACTAAGGGTCTCAAGATACAAGATTATAAGCAACTCTTTTAGAGACAGTGTAAGTCAATTTTAGTCTAAATTTTAGTCTGTTCCTTGTCTAGGACCAACTACTAGTTCATACATCTATTTTACAATAAACCTTTATTTTTATAAATATCATTTAAATTCAATAATTTCACCATTGCTAATTTAAAATTACAATGGTCAATTGGGAAACTTGGTAGAAACAAAATTAATTGCTTGAAAGTTGCCTTAGAATTAAAATAAAGCAAAATTTCATATATTAAATGTAAGTAATTTATTTCTGATGATAGTTTGCATTATTTGAAATAAAATTGTACAATATATATTTATTACACTTACAGGGTTGCAAAAGCATCACTATAAAATATGTCTGGAATATTTTTACTACCTTCTGAAACATCATGTATATAGTGGCTGGTATTGCTTTTACTCCCACCACCCCCAATCACCACTAATTGACTCCCCAACCCTTAAGCAAATATTAATTTACTTCATATCTAAATAAATATGCTTATTATGAATTTTTTTAAAAATTAAATTGTACAATATAAGACTTTGTGACATTTGTTTTTACAAAGCATGTTTTCAAGGTTCATTTGTGTTATAGCATATATCAATAATTCATTTTTTTTGGCCAAATAACTTTTTATTTTGTGGGTAACAACCGTGAGTTTATGCATTCAACAGTGCATAGACTTTTGTTTTGTTTCCACTATTAGGTTATTAATAAAAATTTGTTATGAGTGCCTGACCTGTGGTGGCGCAGTGGATAAAGCGTCGACCTGGGAACACTGAGGTCGCCAGTTCAAAACCCTGCACTGGTCTGGTCAAGGCACATATGGGAGTTGATGCTTCCAGCTCCTCCCCCCTTTCTCTCTCTCTCTCTCTCTCTCTCTCTCTCTCTCTCTCTCTCTCTCTCTCTCTGTGTGTGTGTGTCTCCTCTCTAAAATGAATAAAATAAAAATAAAAATTTAAAAAAAAAATTTGTTATGAACATTTATATACAATTATTTGAATAGATGTATTTTTATTTCTCTTGGGTTTAAACCTAAGTGTGGATTTTCTGAGTCATATATCTATCTTTTTCATTTTGAAGAATTGGAAAATTATTTTCCAAAGTAGTTGAAGCTTTTTAAATTTCCAGTGATAGTGAATGAACCTTCCCATTACTCCTCACCCTCAATAACACTTACTATCTTCTGTCTTTTCAAATATAACCATTCAAATTTGTGAGTGAAATGTTATTTCATTATGTGCAATTTACATTCCCCTAATGATTAATGACCATAAACATCTTTTCATGTATTTGATCTTTGCATGTAACTTATTTGGCAGAATGTCTATTCAAGTCATTTTAATCAGGTTATATGGCATTTTTTACATGGAATTTTAAGTGTTCTTTATAAAGGGCCACTTAAGGAAGCCTTTTTGCAATTTGTATTTCTTTTTTATAGTTTTAATACTAAAATGTAGAACTACATGTTTTACAGTGGCAGATCTTCTTTCCTTAGTGTCATTTTGAATTAAAATAACAATATTAATTTTACCTTTTTTGAAGAAACTATTAACAAATATAGACTCTTATGGCCCAGGTGGTCTATTGAAGTTCTCCCTTATATTTTAAAATTTTCAACTGGGACTACAGAAAACTTAAATTTTCATATGATTCTACTCTTATCCAGCAGGTGGATGATATTTGTTATATTTTAATGATGAAGTGAGGTCTAAGACTGATTCCATTTATATATAATGCTTTAGCTCCCATAGGGTACATGGTTCCCAAAGAGAACTATGATTTTTCAAAGTAAAATGTATTACTTAAGGCAAGACTTATTTTAAGAAGTTACATTCTTACCCTAAAAGATCTTAAAATGCTTAAAACTTGCCAGGCCTATAACAAAAAGAAGATTAAGAGAATTCTTGTGTTAATGAATATCGCAGGTAGTGGATTCTCACATGATCATAAATTACCATAGTATTATATAAATTAGCCATGTTTTCAGCAATTCTACATCTACTTAGAGAATCCTAATAAAATAAGCCTTTGAAGGTTAAAATCAGCTTCCCAATCATCTTTTCTTCTCTTAATTATGAACATTATGTAATAATATCAAAAATGTGCCCACTTGATCCCAAACTTCTTCTTATTCATTCTTCCTATCTAATATATGTATAATAATTTTTCATCATTCTCCATACCCTGATCTTACTTTCTCCTCATTTCATTGTTTTGTGATAAAAGTTCTAATATAGGTTAACAAGGTTTTCTGTGTCTTTCCTACTTACATTCAAGAAGCTGAATTCTGTAGGAGTAAATTATAATGGATAACAAATGGTATTACCATTAATTTATCATTGCCAAAATCAAAATGGTAAAAAGAAAGTTCATGAAGTTTTACTTTCTATATTCCATAATAGAATTGTGAATAACTATAAACTCAATCACACATCATAAAGTTGATGACTAAAGTTTTCCTGAAGTTATAAAATTACAAAGATCCCATCGCTGGCATATTATATATATTATATAAGCATTAAATAAAATTTTATTAAAACTTTAGAACAGCGGCCTGACCTGTGGTGGCGCAGTGGATAAAGCGTCGACCTGGGAACACTGAAGTTGCCAGTTCAAAACCCTGCACTGGTTCGGTCAAGGCACATATGGGAGTTGATGCTTCTAGCTCCTCCCCCCTTTCTCTCTCTCTCTCTCTTTCACTCTCTCTGTGTCTCCTCTCTGAAATAAATAAAAATAAATTAAAAAAAAAAACTTTAGAACAGCAGATTTATTTTATTCACTGTAGAGAAAATATACATCTTATGTTCTAGTTGGCAATATCAGCATCCATAGTCAGACTAATCAGCTAAGTTAGACTTTCTGTCCGAAAACATACTATATAATTTTTAATCAAATTGAAAATGTTATTAAGCATCTGAAAGAAAAACACACTACTTCTAAATTCCAATTATAGTGTAGCTATCTATTTTGCTAAAGCATGAAGTCTTGCCATGATTTTGTAATATATAATGTTTAGTTTCATAATGGATATGTTGTATTTCTTGGTTTTTATTTTTGATGTTTTCTTATGCATTAATTTTTTAAAAAGTGAAAGGTGATTGTAAAAAAGAAATTGGGAAGAAAGAATTTTAAAAAGCATCACTTTTATGAAAAGTATATGTGGTAGTTGATTATTTTAAAATGATATTTGTTAACCTACTGCCTTAAAAGTCTTAGATTTGTTTTTATATCTATGCTTCAAAGATCACAAGAACCCTACTACATTTCATTGTTAATAGATTTGTTGATCTATTTACAGTTATTTCTTGAGCCTCTACTATCCTCAAACCTCTACCACCAATGTTGACTCATCTATGTAAATGTCATGTTAAATAATTATTGATCTATTTATTTCAGTATAACTTAATAAGTGCAATGCAATATATTTCTTGTGCATGAATATTAAAATTATCTTTGAATATATCTATTCTTATTTGAAATACATTACTTTATAATTCAATATCTAGAATAGTAAATCTTTATTTTCTTATTTGTAAACTTTGTAGAGTCACATATATCTTATTTCATAAAAGTGAAAATATTTTTATTACATTTTATACTTTAAAAAAATCTTAAAAGATAATTTGCTTCCTCTTAAGCAGTTACATCAAGAAATCCTTGCAAAGCTTGTTTTATAAGAAAAATGACTGAGATACAATATACTAAGTATGAGATATCAGAGTTTATGCTTGAGTGACAGTATAAGTAAATTCACATACATCAAACTCCTTCTCTATCTATTGCAGCACATCCAACACATTCATCCTAAATCAAAGATGATTTTTTATTGTACCTTTCTCAAATTTAATTAATAGTGTTGGAGGATGGGTGAAATTTACTGGTCAAAGTTAAAATTTTATTAACCTATTGAGTCGAATTTATGTATTATAAAAGTCCAAGATTATTGAAACAGAATTTTGAGGATAACATATTAAGTAAAAATACTGAGAAAAGTTTACATAAGCAAAAATAAAATAGTACTCTAGTGATTAATTGTAGGTAGATTAATGACTAAGTAAATAAAGATTTTTACTAAATCGTAGCTTGGAATGTTCTGAATTGCTTTAAAGGGCAATATTTAACCACATGCATGTATACCTTTTTATTGTTAACTTGCAAACCTCTTAATGGGAAAAGGTTTAGTTAGATTATGACATCAGTTGATTGTGATAAAGAAGAGTGAGTGGCTTTAAAGTGGAAAACCATTTTTCATCATGTAAAAATTTGAGCTAGTAAAGCAGGTTATAACATGAAATAATCTTGAGGTTAACTCTATCCATACTCTGACTTCACAATCTTTATGAAATATCTTTCACCCACACAGTGCAAGATGGCTGACCACCTGGTGATTATAGTAGCCAGTGGAAAGGCAAAAAATAAAAAATAAAAATAAAGGAAATAAAAGCAGAGTCCACATACTAGGAAATTTTACACATTATATCTACTTATATTTTTTTCCACAATGTAGTCACACATCACAGTAAAACAAACAAAAAGATCTGAGGTAAGCAGCCTGTACTTTGAATAGATTAGCTATACAATATAAAGTCACTACTGTGGTAAAGGAAAGGAGAAAAATAGATTTTAGGTAGAACTAGAAAATATTACACCTTGATGGGTAAGAGATCAAGTTGGCAGATACACCACATCTGACAATCCATTATATGTCGAATATATCTGACTAGTGCTTTATATTTTTATGTAATTTTGTTTTTTTAAAGAATCACTGCATTTAATAAAAAAAATTTCTGAATATACACACCAAATACTCATAATCAGGAATGATTTCCTCAATAAAAATGTCTTTCAGATTTTTTTTTAACTGTAGATAAAATCTTTGCCAATAATATAAGACCTATAGTAGATGCCATGAGAAAAATGACATAGGCATTTAAATAGAATTTTTTTATCCAAATAAAACTATTGCATAAATGTTCATAATGTTGTGAAAAAATAATTGACAGTTTGGCCTTATGATATCACATAAGAATTTTAAAAAAAAATCAGTGTACCATTATTTTTTTATTTTACAGTACTTTATTATTTTTTTTCCAAGTGAAAGGAGGTGAGACAGAGAGACAGACTCTTGCATGCACTTCAACCAGAATCTACCCAACACCTCTTCCTAGGGCCAATGCTCTGTTCATCTGGGGCCATCCTCGCAACCAATCTATTTTCAGCTCCTGAGGCAGAAGCTACATAGAGCCTTCTTTAGTTCCCGGCTGATGCACTCAAACCAATCAATCCATGGCTGCAAGAGAGAATGAGAGTGAGAGAGAGGGAGAGAAGGGGAAAGGAGAGTGATGAAGAAGAAGATGGTTGCTTCTCCTGTGTGCCCTGACCAGGAATTTAACCCAGGACATTCACATGCTGGGCTGACGCTAAAACTGAGCCAACTGAACAAGGCTCATTATTTTTTAAAATAAATAAATTGTTAAATGTATTTTTGAACTAAGATATTTTTTATTTTTCAAATACTGTTGAATTTTAGTATTATTATATATTAGTTTTAGGTGTACAGCATAGTGGTCAGATAATCATACACTTCATAGAGTACTCCCTCTGGTATTTCCAGAACTCACCTGGCAACATACCTAGTTACTACAATATTATTGACTATATTTCTTATGCTGGACCTTACATTCCCATGACTATTTTGTAACTAACTACTTCTTAATCTCTTTACCTTTTACACCAAGTCCCCAAATCCCTTCTCATCAGGCAAATTTGTTTGTTCTCTGCATTCATAAAGTTCTTACTGTTTTGTTTGTTGATTTTGATATTTAGATTTCATATACAAGTGAAAACATATGGTATTTACCTTTCTCTGACTTATTTCACTTGACATATTAGCCTCTAGCTCCATCTATGTAGTCACAAATGGTAAAATTTTATTATTTTTCTTGGACAAGTAATACTTCAGTGTGTGTGTGTGTGTGTGTGTGTGTGTGTGATATATTCGTTATGCAACTGTCTGTTGATAGGCACTTGGGTTGCTTCTATATCTTAGCTATTGTGAATAAATGTAAGGATGCTTATATCATATTAGATTAGTGTTTTGAGTATCTTCACTATATACCCAGAAGTTAAAACACTGTTCAAATATTTTCTTTCTAATAATAATATCTGGTGGCAAAATATCCAGTGTTTTGCTATAATTATATATCAACCGAGTGTTTACAATATATCAAGTTTATTAGGATATATTAGTGTTAGGCTAATATACAATTATTTATTAGGATATATAATTGTTGCCGTCATGAAGTGCGTTTCATTTAGTCAATGCATAATTAAAATTTAGATTTATATTATTAAGTTAATAAAACTATTTATATAAATCTATAAAAATAAAACTTATTAGAGTAAGAATCAGAACTTTTCTTTATTCACTTTTGTCTCTACATTCCATCCATACCACTGTGCTTGAAGTTATCCTTGCACTGCTCCATAACTGAATTACATAAAATGCTGCCTATTTATCCAACCCCAGAATGTGTCTTCTTTACAGATCCAGCTGTAGTTATCAATTATGTGCTAAATTAAAATGTAAAGCAGAGTAAAAGCTGTGTACAGAATTATAGTATTTAATTGGATAATAATATAATTATAATTATTCATTTAAGTAAATGAAACATGACTGTTAATTATATGGAAATGTTTTTCTGCACAGTTAATAAAATTCTGCCTATGATAATAAATACTAAGATGTTTAGAAGATGTTTTATTTTATTTGTTAAAATGTGTCCTTATTTCACTATTAATTTTGCTAGCTTAATGACAATTTATGATTACCTATATATGTGAATTGAAGTACAGATAAAATAGTATTTTTTATTCAACTCAAGCTTCTAAATAATCACTGTAAAATATTGAGTCTGTTTTTGAAGTTTTAAGGTTAGAATAGTACAGAAGATTAAAGAGTGAGTTGACCTTGTATGTATATTTTTATGCTATTTTGAGAGAAAAATCACTCACAGTTGATTAATTTCATTCAATCTAGTATACTCCCACAACTGATACTCATGTTTTGCAAGAAATAACACACATAACTACAATTTCAGACATTGATCATGGCAGCAAAAATTATGCTGAAATTAAAAATATATAAGCCCTAAAGAACAGAGCTTAAGTTGATAGGGAGAAAGAAATTTTGTTTTGCTTGTTTGTTTTTCTGTTTATTATATACATCCTTATGAGATATTATGTATATTCCACAGATTTTCTTAAAGCAAATATAGGGAAATAGCAATTTGTTTTGCAAAGAGTTAAAAGTTATTATAGGTTCTGATGTAAATATGTTAATAATGATTCAAGGTGACCAGTTTGAAGAAGACATTTTTTTTTCCTCAAAGTTAACAATTATTTCTTAACAAAATTAAAAATAGAAAGTAACTGATCAGTAAAACAACAAAATGTTATTTTCTCCATTGATGCCTGATTGGCATTGGCTTAGCAACAATGAATATAATTAATTTTAAGCTAACATGCATCTAATTTTGGAATCTTTCCAACTGCTTTTAGATTCTCTTTAAAGCTTCTATAACTATTCTTGTGTTCATCCGTTGTTAATTTGTTTAATATAGTTTAATATTCAAATTAGTTTAGAATAATAAAAAATAAAATTCAATAATTTTAAATATTTAAAATAATTAAATAAGTGATTATTAAATTATATGAACATTAAAATGTTTTAAATATTTAAAACTATGTATATGTAAGAATGTACATTTTATTCATGCCTGTATTTTCTCATGAAACTATGAGGTTAATATAATTTATTTCACACAAAAATATAGATAATAAACATTTTTTATTACAAATAAACCAGTAGTTTACAAACTATTTATTTTTCTATTTTTTTATTTTTCTATTTTTATTTTGTTTTGTGAAAGAGACTGAGAGAGACCGAAAGAGGGATAGATAGGGACAGTCAGACAGGAAAGGAGAGAGATGAAAAGCATCAATTATTTGTTGCTGCACCTTAGTTGTTCATTGATTGCTTTCTTATATGTGCTTTGATGGGGCTCTACAGCAGAATATTTGACCCCTTGCTCAAGCCAGTGTGACCTTGGGCTCAAGCCAATGACTTTTGGGTTTAAACCAGTGACAGCGGGATTATGTATATAATCCCACACTCAAACAGGAGACCTCTGAGTCCCAGTCTGATGTTCTACCATTGTGCCACTGCATGGTCAGGCCTATTAATTTTTAAACATTTATGTCATGAGAACAAGAGAAACTATTAATATTATGCTAAATAAAGTCTAGATTATATGCAGACATTGTCTATTTTTTTACAACAAAGAAATTACTAAGTATATATTTAGCCTTTTCAAGTCTTGTCTGATCATGTTTACTTAGAAATACTGGATTTACTTGACAGTATTTGCTAATAATTTTTTTTTAGATATTCATAATGTAGTGTTTTCACTTTGAAGATAAATTAAAATTATATTTTTTCTGAGAAAATCAGCAAAAATGTCTTTAATAACTAACTTCCATTGAAGTATGGAGTTTAAAAATAAAAATTTTAGAGTAATTATATTAGGTTAATTAACAAGGATGAGACCCTCACTGGTGGCTCAGTAGATAGAGCCATCGGCCTAGAGTATAAACATCCCAGGTTTGGTTCCCAGTCAGGGCACAGAGAAGAGGTGACCATCAGCTTCTCTCCCTATCCCCCTCCTTCCTGCAATCAGAGGTTCAATTGGTTCAAGCATAACCCCATGCACTGAGGATAGCTTAGTTAGTTCAAGTATTAGACTCGGGCACCTTAAATATAGCCCCTGACTCAAGTATGGCACCAGACATCACGCATGCAGAAGGCTGTCTCTCTATGTCCCCTCGTCTCACATAAAAAACAAAAAAGATGAGCAACCTTTAGAATCTAAATATGTCAGATTTAAGTATAGTTACCTCTGACAAAAATATCAATAAATAATTTTTAAAAATCTCAGAAGAAAATTTATTTGACTAAAATTAAGAAAATAATTTTAGAAACTATTTTATTGAAAAGTGAAAGGTAGGTTAGTATTTATCAATTTTTCAAATATAACAGGGTCACATTTTCAGCACTAGTCTCAGAATTGTCCTAGCAGTGCCTTTGGGACTGAAGAAATGACCAATAGATCTGGCTACCTATCACTATAATAACCAACTGTACAACACAAGTGTTGATTAGAAGGAAAAAGATTTATTCAGGTGCCGGCCACCTGAGAAGATGGGAGACTCCTGTCTTCAAAACCTCATATTTCCCTTTAGGAGCAGGTAGAGGTTTTATCAGGAAGTAAAGGGAGGGAAGGTAAACAAAAAATAGAGAAAAAAAATTTAAAAAAGGGGTTCAAAGTTCTTTGCTGAGGAGGAATATGTGTCAGGCAGCCAAGTCTGTACTTGAAGGTCAGCAACTTCTCAGAAGTTGACATATCCAAAAGTCAGAATTTGCTTACTTGGTCATTACAAGAACTGAAGCTAAAAAGTAACTTATAAATTAGAGTTTGTTTGTTTTTTTTCATATAACAAGTGACCACAGATTCCCATAAGCAGATTGTCCTCTTGGCCTTGAGCAAGAATCAAAACTGCAAGTGTTGGAGTGGTTGAAGTAGTAGAATGAGGGGGAGACTGAGGTGCATAAATTTCCTGCTTATGCTTATTCTTCATGTTCAAATGTACAAGATGTACAGCAGCTGAAGGAGAATAGTCCTTTTAACTGTAATAAGAGCTTGGCAAGAGATGAAAATGCGGGATTAATTATATATTTGTTTAGTTACAGAATACATAACTGTGATCTCTAGACTAGTAATATTGAATCACATGTAGTAATAAGAACGACAAACTGGATTTAATAATTTTATGAAAGTTCTTTGATAACTTTACTTTATTATTACATTCTTATTTAGTTCTATTTTATGGGCAGTCAGAGTCAGACTAGTATTAGTAAATAAGTAATTTATCATATTTATGCCTGGTTAGACCTTGCATGCACATATATCAATTTATCTTTCAGTTCTCAAATTGTCCTCCCTGGTTTGGTTAAAAAGGGCTCCCTTTGTAATACGTACTTTTGTCCAATTAAGTGTTACAAAAATTAAGCTTCTTAGTTTTTGTTTGTTTGTTTGTTTTAGCTTTTGCTAAAATAAACAGTGCTCGGAATATTCAAAACAGTTCATAAAATGGGGAAAGACACCTATTAAAAATTTTCAAAGGAAAATTTAAATAATCCACAACAAAAGAGAATCTCACAGAATATTATATATTTAAAACCTTTACTATTATACAACTCTTTGGAAATCTAAGCTAGTATTATTTTAAAGGTTTCATAGAAAATTATCTGAGAATTATTGTTAAAATAATCATATTTAATGTGTAAAATAGAGAAAATTTATTTTAAAATAACACTTTCTGCAATGGTGTATACATATGTGAATAAAACGTGTGTTTCAAGATAGTGATAATGTTTTTATCAAATATATCAAGATCAATCTTTCTGTTTTAAATATAAAAACTTTTATCTCCTGAAAAGCAAAGTCTTTATCTTCTGACCTTTTTCTCTAGGCCTGATTTCAACTTAAATCAAGTGCCACACAAGCTCATGTGTTGTTAAGGTCACCCTATACTATTCAAGTGCCATTAACTTTTCTCTTCTTTGTCTTCTGTAAACAATGGTATCCTTCTCTTCCTATCTTTAGGATACGGAAAATTCTATATATGGATCTTTTTATCTCCTCTTTTCCAAGTGAGAGGAAGGGTGATAGATAGACAGATTAGCACATGCATCCCAACCAGGATCCACCAGGCAACCCCCACCTGGGGCCGATGCTCTGCCCACCTGGAGCCATGCTCACAGCAGAGCTATTTTTAGCACTTGATGCAGGGGCTCCACAGAGTCATCTTCAGCACCTGGGGTTATATGCTCAAACCAATCAAGCCAAGGCTGCTGAAAGGGAAGAGAAAGAGAGAGAAGAGGTGAGGGGTGGAGAAACAGACGGTCACTTCTCCTGTGTATCCTGACTGAGAATTGAACCTGGGACATCCACATCCTGGGCTAAGGTTCTACCAGTGAGCCAACAGCCAGGGCATGTGGATATTCTAAATCTAGCTCAGACATTTGTAAATGTTTTCTATACTAGACTCTCCAAATAGTTTAGTTTGAGTTACCATGTTTCTGATTGTGAATTAGTGTTGAAAATGGCCTGAGTAACAGTCTTTCAAAAGACAGAGATTCTGAGATTCAGTTGCTTCTATATTTATGGCCTGAATGAGGAAACTTTTTGATGAATGAGAACAGGACACTATTAACTTGTAACCACATAAAATAGTCTCAGAGAAAAAGAAAAATTGATGACTAAAAATAACTAAGTTAGAATACAAATAAAATTTTAAATGCCTTGAGGGTAATGTTAAAAGAAACCTTTGTGGATTGTATTCAAAGGCCAACATGAATATCAATCTCAGAACTTTTTGAAAGTTTCTAAATTGTGGCATTAATAATGTACTCAAAATTACTGGGTCTTCTATGCTAATATAAAGCCAGTGGCAAGGAAGGAGGGCTGCTTAGAGCCGTGGAATGGGAATAGTTGAAAAACATCAGAGACCCTTGCAATTCCCTTGTTAGACAGACTTGACCTCACTTTTTGAAGAAATTAGCCTTCCCTGGATAACAGTTTTCAAGGACTATACCTGGGGTGGTTGCCTTGCAAACACATGTTCTTCTGAACTCAAACCCATGACTCATCATCTTCATACCTATAAAATTCTGATCCCAACACATCCTAGTTATAGAAATTAGTTTAAAAGTTAAATTATAATTTTAAGATATTATTTTCTTTTACTGATTTTTATAGGCAAGGATAAGTTTTTAGCTAGAAACAGGTGGAAACTCAAACTGAAGAATTCCAGAGTAGGTGAGGTCAGATTATAACTGCTTACTCTCAAAGGATATGAGTGCATTTATCAAAATAAGTAACAATTGTAAGGAAATAATCAAAGAGTTTTGAGAGTTTACTCAACAGGCATTTGTGGGTATGGCCAATTGGTCATAAGGTCCAGAAATTTCCAAAACTAAAAAAAAAAAGCTAAATTGTTGTTTTGCATATAAACTGCCAAATAATGAAATTATAATCTTATTAGAAGTCTGATTGGTAGGTACAAACACTGGAGCTACTAGGTAAAGAATTTTTGGTTTCTTACACAATTCAATTGCTTAAAACTCAATCACAGACTAGGAAAACTTTAGTACAGGGGAAATCTAGAATCTTTGTGGAAGTAACCTATAACACAACCTTTGCTTCACACCCCGAATTCATCTTGCAGCACTAGACACTAGAGAAAAGAAATGCCTGGAACTGTTAAGGGTTATTTGATGCTGACTCTGATTGACATTAATCTTTAGAAATTAGTGGGTTATTAATAAAGTGATTTGTGAAAGACAGATGATAACCTGGCTTGAGTCTGATTGGTTTTGATACTAGAACTGTGATGGCGAACCTATGACACATATGTCAGCACTGACATGCATAGCCATTTTTGTTGACACGTGGCTGCATGCGGCTGCATACCAGGGAAGTATGGAGCCACATGCCAATAAGGACGTTTCAACCTCGGCTTCTGCATGGCTAGGTGCAGTAGCCAAAGATAAAACATTTGCTGCAGTATAAACACTCAGTGCTGAAGGTCTGTAGGCGAAAACAACAGAACTCCGGCACAGAGCGTCTAGTTCTGGGACTTCTGGTTAGGCCATTTTTCTCAAAGTACACACCACCCGAGTTATGCTTGTTTTTTTGGCAAATTTTGACACACCAAGCTCAAAAGATTGCCCATCACTGTGCTAGAAGGACTTTAAATTGTTTCTGTGGTTAATTATCCAGCTTCAGAGTATATAGTGTAATTAAATATATTTTGTACATGGCAGATTTCTATATTGATTCCTCACCTCAGAAGTTGATTTATTATTAAAGAGTGTATTGAGTAGCAAATAAAAAACAAATAAATTACCCAGCTCTGATAGATCACAGTAAATACAGTGGAATAAAGAACAAAATCCACCTGACCAGGCGGTGGAACAGTGAATAGAACATCGAACTGGGATGTGAAGGACCCAGCTTCGAGACCCAGAGGTTGCCAGCTTGAGCTCAGGCTCATCTGGTTGAGCAAAAGCTCACCAGCTTGGACCCAAGGTTGCTGGCTCCAGCAAGGGGTTACTCAGTCTGCTGAAGGCCCGCGGTCAAGGGACATATGAGAAAGCAATCAATGAATAACTAAGAGGTCACAATGGCAACAAAAAACTGGTGATTGATGCTTCTCATCTCTCTCCGTTTCTGTCTGTCTGTCCCTATTTATCCCTCTCTCTGTCTTTGTACAAAAGAAAAATGCATATATGAATAAATATATCAAAATAATTCACACAAACTTACAGTTTGAGTCTTTGCTGCATTGATTAAGAGTTAATATAATGATTATGGTTAAGTAGAAGCCTCTGAAATAGATATCCTTCTTACGGTAAGAAATGAAATCAAAATAACAATACATGTGCTAAGGAATGGAAGAAATTGACTTCTCCCTTATATAATAAAGAATGCAAGGGTGATAGTTTCCCATGAAATCTCCAGGTAACTTGACATTCTTGACTCTGCAAGAACCAAAATGATTCTGACAGATGAGGAACCCTGCCATTTGATCAAATAGTAAGATATAATTTCAGCAACTGGACCCAGTGTGGTAATTTGGCTATAGGTCTAAGGTACGTGGTATGTGTCTATTAATTTAGAAACATATTTATTTCTGTTCTTACTACTAAAATATAAAAAAAAAATTTTCTCATTATTTTAGAATTAGTAGTATTTTTACAAGTACATTCTTGACCTAGGTGTTATTAAATATTTTCCCTTCTGTCATAATATGATTAAAATCTGGATTCTTTCTACATTCTGAAGAACAGCACACTAGCCCATGAATTCATGTCAGTTTGCTCCTGAGAAGAGATGAAGAAATGATATGTAAGTATCCATATAAATATACAAACAGTGGAATGGCAAACAATAGAGATTAAACCCTATTATGATCCAAGAACTCACCTACCAGTAGAAATTTTAGGGGTCCAGGTGTCTAGAATATATATGCTCAGGAAAAGCTTTCACACATTAGAAGTGAGTAAAAATAGTCCTGTGAAAAACAGAAAACATAGAGCTAATCTGCAAGAACATGCATAAATAAGTTACAATAATTTTATACAATATAATAATAAACAATAATATACATGATTTATCTAGAACACATTTAATATTAATGAAGATCGAGTCAAAGAAGAAATAAAAAATCTTCAAAATGACATGTATTTATATTAAAAGTTTTTAAAGTTAAATAACAGGCATTATGGAAATAGATACTAAATTATATGAGAACATACATTATAATGATAGAGCTGAAATAGTGACAGTGGTTATTTCTAAAAAAGCAGGAAAATATATCAGAAAGGGCACAGGCACATGAAGGACTTCAAATATAGCTATAAAATTTTACTTAAGAATGAAATCTTAAATGATTATAACATATTGTTAAAATTTTGTTAATGTAGATTATCAGTAAGCAGATATTTGTTTCATTGTTTCCCATGTTTCTTTATGTATTTGAAATATGTAATCATAAACATAATAAAATAAAATATTTTATATTTAAAAATAATATTTTTGAGACAGAGTCACAAGGAGCAGAGGAACAGCTGTTAGAGGGAAAGGTGATAAGGAGATGGGATCAAAGATGATGAAGGGATTAGTGAAATTATATATACTTAACACATAGATACAGATAACAGGACAGCCAATCCCAGAGGGAATGGGGGAGGGAGTTAGAGGGGGGAGACAAAGAGGGGGTAATGGAAGAGAAGATGGTGGGGTGAGGTATTTATATTGACTGGGACACTTGAATCTATGTTAACACAATAAATTAAAATTAATAAAAACAATTAAAAATAATATTTTAAATCAACACAATCTCAATGTCAGAGAGCCACACAAGTCAATTTTCAATACTTCATTCCACAGCCTTCAGTCCATGTCTTCTAATTCCAAAGAACTTTTATTCAGCCTGTTTCGCTCTTGGTCATTACTAGATCACTGTTACAAGTCCCTGATACTCTTTTAACTCCCACATTCTCATAGCATTATAAGATTATAGAGTGGAAAAAGATTATCTCATTATATTAACTAGAAATAGTATCACCAAAAATTTCTTATTCATTTTATGTCGACTGTCCAAAGAATAAAGCTACATTAAAATAAGTATCATTTTTACCCCAAAGTTTTCTGATTCTTTTAAAATATTTTAACTGTCCAAATAAAAATGTTCTGTTTTAATTTTCTATTGTATTATTTTAAATTACAAGCAGTTTTAACTATTTTTAGATTAAGCAGAACACCATATTTATGTATCCTGTTCTAGGATTCTAGATTAAATTTTAAATATGATAGACATATATAAGAAAATTTATGTTTATGGTGTTAGAGTCTATTATACAATAAAGCGAAGATTGTAACTAAGATTCTGATCTCACAGAGCTAATTAACAGAAAGGCATTATATATGTGAAATGACTTTTATGTAAGTCTGACCATAAAGTTGCTGTGTTATACAAAAGCAAAAGAGAAATGGTTATGGTACAACTTACATTTTAATAAATTAAGAACCAAGCTATATTGTCAAAAATACATACATAGATACATGGATGTTTTGAAAATTTCTTTACTTGATTAATGCAAGGTTTTTTTTAATCTGATGTGCTCATTTGAAAGTAAATGTGAAGATAATTTTCTGCAGCTGTAAGTAGTACTAGAATGATATTATGTAGTCATGAAATTTCAAAGCATCAATTGAAACAATGTACTATAAAGATGAGATATTCTATTTCTGATGCCCTTAAACCCATCTCCTTGTTTTGACTTTTTCCTCCATCAATTTTATATTTGACTGCCTCCTCCTGTTGGAAGACTTCACAATGATACTCAAAAAGCTTAACATACCATGAAGTGATATAGATTTTTTAAAGTTTGTTTACAACTTTAAAAAATACAGTATCTGCTTTTGGCTCTTTTTTTTTTTTTTTTTTTTTAGTTACAGGTGAGCTAATAGAGGAAACTAGTTGATTTTTTTCATTTTAAAAACCATAATTTTGGCAGAAATCATTTTATAGAATTTATTCAATTGAAAGATAGTAATAATGTAAAAAACCCCTTATCCATGTCATTTACTATTTACACTTGTGAAATATTGTTGTAGACAATGACACTTATATATGAAATGAAAATTTATGTATTTTCTACAAGCTTAAAACAAATATTGATATTTATGGTTCTCCTATTACCATCTAAGATATTGGAAAAATACCTCCATGGGATACAATTTATAAAAAAATCTTTATTTTGAAATGATTGTGAATAATGCATTACATAAGTTCTTCAGTTCTCATCTCTGAAAACCACATTCTACTTGTTTTAGATGAGTCTCTAATGTCATTTTGCTACATCTGAGACCTTAGTTAAGGAAAATATTTATTCTTCACATATATATTCGCTCAAAATTGACTTTAATTATAATTGTTACATATGTCTTTGCAATAGAAAATTTCAACTAAACCAAGGTCCAAATAACTTTATGCACAAAAGCTGAAATCCTATGACTTATTAGAAGGCTGCTGTTCTTTCTTTCATTTCTACCATCTTCAATATTATAAGAATACACTCAATTATTTTATTAAAATATACTGAATTTAAAATACAAATCAGTTTCTTGGAACTGAGTTGTGCTAATTTCTGGAGATACAAATATCTGTAAAAAGACACATTCATTTCCTTCTATAATTCAAAATCTGGTTGATTATTATATGTACCTGGGGGAAAATTGTTATTATTTCTTAAGCTCTTAAGCCATGGTGCTAAGAACTTTAATATTTTTTTTTCTCATTTAATTTTTATTTAAGTTTACAAAGTTTTATTAGTAGCATTTTATAAACCAGAAATGTGTAAAACAATGAGGTTAAATAACTCTTGTTTTAAGCAAACAAAAATTAAATCTGAGTTTGACCTTTAGGTTTTATTTTGAAATGACAGTTCTGAATGATTGCAGAAAGCTCTACAGTGTTTTATTTTTCAAGTTGAGTCTATTTACCTGGACACACCAAACAAATCACCTCACATCAATAACCTGTAAATGCTTCTCGAGAAGAAATTTAACTTTCTTTTGGTTATTGTTGTTGGTTTGTTTTGTTTTTAGCTGCTGAAACAAAAAATGTTGCTTCACACTTAAAACTTTTTATTTTGACCCATGATAATTTCTTTTATTTTTATGAGTTTCATGATAATAATAACTGATTCAGGATCGGAAATAAAAACATGATTATTTTTAACTCTGCATAAATATATTTTCAATGACCTTTTGCAATTTTACCACTACTGGTATGGCTTGACTCAAACTTATATATAAAATAAAAGTCCACATTTTACTCACCACTTTGTACTCTACAAATTGTTTTTGGTACATTTTACCATTACATGACTCTAATTTATGATTGATGGGATTTGACAAATCAACGATACATTCTATGCAATCCGGTTACTTCAGCTCCCAATGTGCCTTAGTTCCCTCACTTATAATAACTGGTGCTTTCCTCATTACACTACCTTGAGAATGAAATGATTCAATACCTAAAAGGTGAGGTCCTAGCACACACTAAGTACTCAATAAATATTTATTATTTTCATCACTATTTGTATTATTGGCTGCTTCATTCAAATCTACCTCACCTAGATTTTGCTCATTCCTCCACATCTTTCCTCTTATCTTAAACATTTTGGACCCCCAAAATTGAGCTTTTCTGATGTAAGAAAGGTATTATATTGCCAAACTTGTATAAAACCCATTCTTCCTTTTTTATTTCTTGTATTTAGGATATTAGGTTTCACCAATAATTTTAAAATGAAATTTGAAGCTACTTTTAAAAATGAGAGAGATAAATAATATAAATTAGTCCATATCAGTGTAAATTGTTTGCTACCAAATTACTTAGGTGAAAACTTACAAAAACATATTAGTTTTCACTTTTCATATTTGTAAATGTTACACAAGAGATCAGGAACTTTAATTAACATCATGGTAGAAAACAAACTGACATCATTATTTTATGACAACTTTTGGTATTTTGCAGGAACAAAGGAAGCGACTTTCAGAGGACAAAAGATGCTCAGACAACATGCTGAAGAAAGGAGTTTATTTGCTGGTGATGAAACGTGACTTAATAGGCATCAAATTACAAACTCTTCAAAGTTAGTTGTTTTTTTTTTACATTTTATATACCTTTACAGTGTTCATGCACAAAGTGCATGATTCTTTTGTCTCTAAGCATACATAACACTGGTGTCTTGGGAGGGGAGGTGGCATGAGGGAAGTTTCAGACCATTTGTCTTAACTATTTACAAAACCTGTTTTTCTTGCCTGCCTTGCAAGTTATTCAATGAAGTCAATAAGGAAACTGTAAAACTGTGGTTAGTTATTTTTTAAACTGGCTGACTCAGTCATTCCTGAAAACTTTCTTCCTCCTATGGTTAAAGCAGTTATGTTAGCACTAGATGTCCTGAACAATAATCAACCTTATCTGTATATTTTTACAACCGATATGCCTCAGAATTTTATTCTTGAGGGTGAAGAGATCTGGGGATCTCCTACTTCACAGATATAACATAATCAAGGTAAGACATGTTTTACATATGCCAAATATACTAAAACCAAAATACAAAATCTCATATAGGTACTCCTTACTAACATCAAAGTTCGAGACATTATTGATAGTGACCAAGGTACTCCTTTCACTTCTCAGAATATGCAATTCTGAGTTCTTGAATAAGGCATTCAACAAAACTCTCAACTTCCTTACTGGCCTCCAACTACAGGCTTCAGATAAACAGTAGTTTAAATATATTTGAATTTGATTAATGAAACATGGTATGATTCAGTCATCAGTCCCAAAGCAAGAATAAAATGTATTATAATATCTAACACAATTTTTATTTTATTTTGTAACAGAGACAGAGAGAGACAGAGGGACAGATAGGGACAGACAGACAGGAAGGGAGAGAGATGAGAAACATCAATTTTTTGATGTGGCTCTTTATTGTTCATTGACTGCTTTTTCATATATGTTTTGATGAGGGGGATAGCAGACCAAGTGACCCCTTGCTAAAGACATTAACCTTAGGTTCAAGCTGGTGAGCTGTGCTCAAACCAGAGAAGCCCACACTCAGGCTGTCAACCTTGGGGTTTTAAATTTGGGTCCTCGTCCCAGTCCAACACTCTATCCATTGTGCCAACACCTGGTCAGACTGTAAACCATTTTTTTTAATTTTATTTTTATTTTATTCATTTTAGAGAGGAGACACAGAGTGAGAGAGTGAGAGAGAGAGAGAAATAAAGGGGGGAGGAGCTGGAAGCTCAACTCCCATATGTGCCTTGACCAGACCAGTGCAGAGTTTTGAACTGGCAACCTCAGTGTTCCCAGGTCGACGCTTTATCCACTGCGCCACCACAGGTCAGGCTGTAAACCATTTTTTAATGTTTCACTGATCCCAATCTTTTCTTCCTCCTTTTTTTTTTTTTCTTTCTTTATTTTTTTTAGGGCTCTACAGGTACACAATCTGTTAAGAAAACCTAGGTGGTCCTTTGGCAATAGTGGAAGACTCAAAGCACATGCAGGAGAACACTCACCCTCAGCCATATCATCTAGTCATAAAAAAAATCCTAAGGCAACCTCCTTTCCTTGTTTTCTGAATCTATTTTGGTTCTGCCTGAGAGATTGGCCCTGCTCTCTCCAAATACTTTACTTAAATATTCAATAAAGTTTTTATACTGTAAGGTATTTTTCCCCGCTGAGAAAAAAGGAACAGAAGGGCTCGGAACCACAAAGTGTGGAATAACAAATGGCTTTATTAAGTACTGCACATCCTGCCTGATGATGTCCCCTAGCCCCGGGGTTCAGAGGCTAAGTGAGTTGCCCTAATTTGACTGTGTGAGAGGTATTTAAAGAGGTCCTCTAGGGTGGGCGAGCAATTATGATGCGGTAAAATCTCACTGGCAGATGAACAGTCAATCTTCTCCCAAGGATTTCTGGGAACTTTCTTTTGGCACACTTGGTTGTGTGGACGGCCTCAGCCAAAGTTCCCAGGGTCTGAGTTCCCCACCAGACCGTCCCCATTAGCTACCCCACACATACCCTCATGATATGTGGGTAGTGTCTGTATTAAATTTTAGGTGTGTGGAGGATTCATACTGTTCTCCAGGGTGGTCACAACAGGATAATAACAAAAGAGTATACAAATTATATGAATTAAAATATGTGAGTCAATTAGAACCATGTCAGGCCCACAGTAAATATTCACCATGTTAGCTATTAGTAAATTCCATACACTATTTATTGCCCCAGAATGCTGACATCTAAAATATTACATTAAGGTGAATATGATATTTAGCCAGAGGTATAAACATTGTAAAAATTATTTTTCAAACCTAGAGACTGCTAATCACTCTTGAGAGAATATCAAGATATATGTGGTGGCAATTATAATAACAGCAATGAAACACATGTTTAATATAGTGTCCTAACACCCACTTGGAAAGCCTTGACTAGGATCATATGCATATATGCACACATGGGTCTCATCTAAATAGTCAGATCTTGTGCTTCCAGTTCTTCTAATTTTTGACATCAGACCTGATCATCAAATATATTACAGCAACAAGTATAGAATCTGACCTCAAGACAATTATCATTTTAGGCTAAGAAAAGGATAAAAAATAAATAAAATATAAAAATGCTATTTCTACTTACTTTGAGAATTTGCCAATGCTGAGCAGGCCTACAGTAACAGAGAAAATCATTTTAATGTGATACTGACAAATCAGGCTAACCATTTGGAAATCAGACTCTATGTACTATTTTCTTTTTAACTATTTATTGGTATTATTGTTTCTTTTAGTGACTAGATGAAGTAAATCATTTATATGGGTTTGCTCAAGAATTCTTCAAATTCTCACCCAGCATGCTAGGATTCTGGATATGAGTTATATTTCAGGAACTGTCACTATTTGTGATGTGGATTTGGAACTGAGTCATGGAAGGAGCGCGGGAAGGAAAAATGCATTAATTTTGCTAATGTGGATCCAGTCAAGGACAAGATTCTGGGTCTAGCACCTATAGTGGAATCTTCTGATTTCAACAAATAGCTTGAATATTTAACAGCTTCTAACTCTTAGCAGACTCCTCTGATGCCTAGATAGCCTCACCCTACAATGTGGCAATGGAAGAACATCTGAATATTCAATTTAGAGTCTGTACCCCCACTCAGATATACTACTATTGGATTAAATATTCAACAAATAATATATATTATTTGCCCCTTAGAGTTAGCTAAAGTGAGTTATCTAATCTGTACTGAACCACACTTAATAGAGCTATTACAAGCAACAGATACTCAAAGAAACAAAAATCTGGAATTGCTTTTCAGAGCTGGGTGGTCTTAAAAACAGTAAAGAGTCTTATTAACACTGATAGATGACTACGTCTACTCATTATTATATGCTGATGTATTAGGCACTTAAGTACCTACATTATTGGCTGTGGTAACCTGAAATAGAGTATAATAAATCCAACACTTTGGTAGGCTGTATGGCTTCTGAAATAAACTTTTCTTTTTTTTCAAAGAAAGAAGGGATATGAGGTTTGTGCAGTGGGACTGGTGATTTATAACTTACACCAGAGCTTAAAGAAAGAAAATTACATACTCAAGATTTAAAATATTTAGTTCAAGAATGGTCTCTTAATCAAGAATCTCTTATTATTTTCTTTGTTCATTTAGTCATAAAGTTCACATAGCAAAAACTCAGCCACAAAAGCTGCTTTTTCTGATTGCTGAATTAAAACCTAGATTGATTTTTCAGTTTCACCTTAATAATTATGTGAATATCAAGAAATTAGTTGGAAAGCATAATACAATGGGGAGAAGGGGATTATTGGGTATATTATTGTGACTCTGAACAAGGCAAACCTAAGATTTCTTGAGTCTTTTATTATTTTTTTCCAGCAAAAGCAGATCTGGTATTCTTGTCTAACATAGTTAGTTTTTATTTAAAACATCTTATTATTATTTTAAATAAAATTCATTTTTAATACTAATTCTGAAACTTCTACTATAACTTTGTATCTACTATCTTAGTCAAATTTTAGAGAAAATAATAAAATCATATTGTGGCAGATGTCAAATGGCAGCAGTTATAAAGCAAAAAAGCTAGAGTGGTAATCAGAATGGCTTGACCAGCCGGCTCCTTGGCTGTGAGTAACTGATCATAGGGTCCCTGGAAATGAAAAACATGATTTATTTGATTAGTACCATTAAAGTGACCAATCATAGTTACTTAGTCTCTTCTTTATGAAAAATAGTAAATATTTTAAAAACAAAAAACCTATAAGAAGGGAACACAAGAGGGGTGATAATAGCAAGGCAATTTGAAAAATGGAGGGAGGATAATTTACCCTAAGACAACTGAGTATTGTCATAATAATGAATGAACTTGCAAACTCAATTAACAAGAAAGAATCCTCAGAAGATGTCAGAACTGATATTACCAGTTATCAGTTACTGAGGCTAATAAATGGGAGTTAACAAAAAATATGTTTCAATTTTTTTATAAAACAGATTCATATATTGCCTCCCTAGTCTATGATATTGGATGACTACACCTTACATTGTATCCCACATCATGTTCTGAAATTTTACTTTCTAAGAAGATAATAGAGGAATCCTCTAGAATAGTTAAGTCTTTAAACCATTGACGTAATGATCATTACACTGTAAACAAGTCATGTTGTGCAAATTTTATTATAAGTGTTGTAACCTATATTTTTCTTCTCTTTCTCAGTCCCCAGAAGAAAGAGACCCATAATTCCAACCTCACAAATAAAAGCAAACCCAGAGAAGGTCATGCTAAAGAAACCTAACACTCTTGACATCTCCGTATTGGCCTTTTTCTATTTCATTTTATACTTAAGTATGTTATAGACTCCTGTTTTCTAAATCCAGGCTTTCAGAATTTCTAATCAAAATTTTTCCCCTAATATTCACAATATACAAATAACCAGATATAACACATACATCTGAAAATAACTTTGAACAGAAAATTTGTAAATAGAAAAGACAGGAAAAAAAGGAGGGAACAAATCAAAATATATGCAGACAAACCAAACTTAGGTAAAGACAAACTACATGGGTAAAGAAGAAAAAAATTAATACAAAATCTACTACCAATGTACTGAGAGATCTAAGAGTGTATATCTATCAATATAACAAGAATACAAAAAATGAAGTGATATAAAAGGATAATTTATGAGGATGGGTAAGATCTCTTTGGACCGAAACAGATATGTACAGAGAGAGGTTTAAGTGAGGACACTCAGAAAGAGCAACATGTAAAGATGGAGGCAGAGGTTGGATGAGCAAATGTCAGCTGTCAGCCAAGGAGTGCCAATGATTGCCAGTAGCTATCAGAAGATAAAAAGAGGCAGGGAAAAATTCTTTCCAGAATCTCAGAGTGATCATGGCCTTCAAAATCTCTCATTTCTTACCTCTATCTCCCAGAAGTATGATCCAGTAAATTTTATTGTTTTTAGCCAAAAACAAAACAATACAAAAGAAGAAGAGCAACAACAATTAGAAGAAAGAGAAGATAAAGTTTAAAAATATTATCCAGGTAATAGAACAAAGTAAAACAAATAAGAAAATAAAAGAGAAAATATAAGAATATTAGAAAATTAATCAGAGCAATATAATAATTCTAGGTACAGATTGTAAAGAAAAGAAAATACCAGAAAGAGAGAAAATAAAAGGATGGATTATACCTATTGAATAATTCAGAAGTTCTTTAAGAAAATAAAAATAGTAATTCTCAGTTTGAAAAGCACAAGAGAGCTGAGAGAAATGGTGCATGAGGGGAGCTTCTGATATCTCCCCTTGAAATGGTAACAAATTAAAATACTAAAGACAGAGAAAAAATCTCAGGAGCACCTGACATATACACACACCAGACAAAGATATGATTGGGCAAAAGGTAGCTAAATATATAATCCACTCTGAAGGAAATTAGTTGGAGAATGGGATATTTTGCTTTCCTCGCTGATCTGAGGAAGGAACATTTTTGTCTGAAGCCAAGCAAAGTGGAGGTTGGAGGCAGAGGGAAGAAGCAGGGCTGGAGTGGATAATCAAGCAGTAAAAAGAACAGGCTAGCTCAACATGAGATTGCGGACATGGGGCAAGCATGGGCAGCAGGCTCCTATAAAGAATACTGGTGTGGGGTGGCCATGAGCTGGCATATGCATCAGCAGCTTTTTGCACTCCAGGCTCTGTGATCATGGGCAGTGTGAGAGTGGCTCCACCTGGCACCTCTGGCATGGGTGCATTCACTACCAGGCTTTAGAGCTTAGCCTGAGATTATCATTGATAAACACCTGCATGGGCTGTTTCCAGTGTCTTTGTGCATTCCCAGCTCCATTACCATCAGCACAGGACATGTGCAAAGGCCGAGATCCCTAGGCCTGGGACTATTTGGGCGGAACACCTCCACAGGTCTGAATTCCCTGCTCTGACTGAGATTACAGGTGCTATCTACCTAAGTGGGCAGATACAGGCCTCTGTGTGCACTGCTGAAGTCTGGGGGCTGGTGCGCACACAGCTTGCTGCTGGTTATCAAACAGTGCACAAGGGAGAAGCCTGTGGAGATTAGACCCACGGAAAGCTGAGGAGTACTATAAATACCTAGGGTCCATTAGAAACTTTATCTGTAATCAACTTCCAGCACACAGAACACTGAGATATGCTAGACCTGTTTCCCAGCACTTAGAAAGGTGTCAGATCTGCAATCGGCTCCACATCCTGCATGCTCTTGCTTGTGGATCAGTTTGACACAGCCTTACCCAGAAACGTGCATTGAGTAGGACTGGAGGAAGGACCTGGCTGCTCATAGAGCTTCTTGCTCCACAAGCAGTGGCTGGGGCGAACCTCACAGCTAAGTCCCCAGGCTGCTAGGTCAGGTGGGAGAGACAGTTGTTGCATTTTTCATTCTTGTTTTTTATGAGGGTTTCATTTCAAAAACCTTGACTTTTTTTTCTCTTTTTTTCTTTTTCTTTTTCTCTCATTCAATCATTTATCATCAAATTATTATATTTTAAATTCATATCTTTGTGGTATTTAGCATGTTTTTTACTTTATTTTTTTATCTCTTTCCTCAGTTACTGCACTTTGTTCTTTGTTCTCAGTAATTATATTCCACTTATCTCTATAGAATATTCATTTATTCACTGTATCTTTTCAATTTTTATTTTATTTTAATTATCTTTTATTAATGTCATTAACAATGCCACTCTTAAATACAATTAAAGGAAAATAAATCAAATATCAAGGATACAAAACATAGAAATGTAACTAAGATAGATGATAAAAAACCTCTAGAAAAATATTTAATTGCTTGAAAACCTTGGAGTTAAGTGACAGAAAATTAAAAACTGAAGTGCTAAAAATACTCAAGGAAATATAAGAAAGCATGGAAAGGCAATTTAGAGACCTCAAACTGCAATTTATTGAACAAAAAGAATACTTCACCAAGAAAATTGAAAATATAAAAAGAAATCAAGAAGAGATAAAAACTCAAGACATGAACTGAAATATGAGGTAACAAGCATAGGAAATAGAATAGGTCATATCAAGGACAGACTCAGTGACATAGAACACAGGCAATTAGAGATAATACAGAGAGGAGATGGACTCACAATTTTTTTGTTTTTACGGAGACAGAGACAGAGTCAGAGAAATGGATAGATAGGGACAGACAGACAGAAATGAAGAGAGGTGAAAAGCATCAATCATTAGTCTTTTGTTGCCATTGTGACACCATAGTTGTTCAATGATTGCTTTCTCACATGTGCCTTGACTGCGGGCCTTCAGCGGACTAAGCAACCCCTTGCTGGAGCCAACAACCTTGGGTCCAAGCTGGCAAGCTTTTGCTCAAGCCAGACAGACCCGCACTCAGCTGGCGAGCTTGGAGTCTTGAACCTGGGTCTTCTATATCCCAGTCCGATGCTCTATCCACTGTAGCACCACCTGGTCAGGTGACAGACTTACAAATTTAAAAATAAAATGAGAAAGTCTTACAAAAATTGTCTGACTATATCAGAAAGAGCAACATAAGAATAATGGGTTTATAATAAAGAGAAAAAAGAGAAAATGGAATGGAGAACATATTCAAACAAATAATTGATGAGAACTTTCCAAGCCTGTGGAAAGAATTAGAACCTCAAATTAAAGAAGCAAAGAGAACAACGAATTACCTTAACTCAAACAGACCTATTTCAAAGTGCATTATAATAATGAAATTATAACAAACCAATGTCAAAGAAAACATCTTAAAGGCAGCCAGGAAAAGAGAATACAACATATAAAGGAAGGCCCATTAGGTCATTATCAGATTTCTCAGCAGAAACTCTACAAGGCAGAAGAGAGTGGACAGCAATATTTACAGTACCGAAAGATTGGAACTTCCAGCCAAGAATACTATATTTATTGAAGCAACCCTTCAAATACGAAGGGGAAATTAAAACATTCACAGATACAAAAAAAGATGAGGGAATTTATCAACAGAAAATCCCCACTTCAAGAAAGAATAAAGGGGGTTATTTGACCAGATACAAAAAATAAAACAAAAAAAATTATAACAGGCACATTCCCTGACAACAAAGCTGTGGAACTAGAATTCAACGGAAAAATAGAAGTAAACACACACAAAAAAATGTAAAAATTATACAACATAATTCTAAAAACTGAGTGGGTCAAAGAAGAAATAAAAGCAGAGATCAAAAGATGTATGCCTGACCTGTGGTGGTGCAGTGGATAAAAGCGATGACCTGGGAACACTGAGGTCGCCAGTTCAAAACCCTGCACTGGTCTGGTCAAGGCACATATGGGAGTTGATGCTTCCGGCTCCTCCCCCCTTTCTCTCTTTCTCTCTCTCTCTCACTCTGTGTCTCCTCTCTAAAATGAATAAAAAAAAATAAAAATTAAAAAAAAAGATGTATGCAACAAATGAAAATGACTATACAACATATTAGAATCTCTGAGATACAGCAAAAGCAGTAATAAAAGAGAAGTTCATATCACTACAGGCTTATGTGAACAAACAAGAAAGAGCTCAAGTTAACAACTTAACCTCACATCTTAAAGAATAAGAAAAAGAAGAACAAAGGCAACACAAAACCAGCAGAAGAAAGGAAATTCTAAACACCAAAACAGAAATAAATGAAATAGAGAACATAATAACTATAGAAAAAATCAATAAAAGAAGGAGATGGTTCTTTGAAAAGATCAACAAACTTGACAAACCTTTGGTAAGATTCACTAAAGAAAAAAGAGAATGAACTCATCTAAATAAAATACAAAATGAAAGATGACAAATCACCACAGATATCATAGACATATAAAGAATCATTGTAGAATACTGTGAAAAACAAATTATTACCAAATTTAACAATCTAGAAGAAATAAATTTCTAGAACAATACAATCTTCCTAGACTGAGTCACAAAGAAGTAGAAAGCCTAAACAGTCCCATAAGCTAGAAGGAAATAGAAACAACTATCAAAAAGCTCCCCAAAAATAAAAATCTAGGGCCAGTTGACTATACTAGTAAATTCTAGCAAACATTTAAAGATTTGCTTTCTATGCTACTCAAAGTCTTCCAGAAAATTGAAGAAGTAGCAATATCTCCACATTTTATGAGGCTAACATAACTTTTATACAAAAACCTGACAAGGACAAACAAAATATACAATACAAACAAAAAAAACTACAGACAAATAGCTCTAATGCTAAAATCCTAAACAAAATACTAGAAATTGAATACAACAAAACATTAAAAAAACAATTTATCATGATCAAGTGAGATTCATCTTGGAATCACAAGAATGCTTCAACATATGTAAAACAGTTAACACAATACATATCAGAAAAAAAGAAAAAAATATGATCCTTTCAATAATTACAAAAAAAGGCATTCACTAAGATACATCTTTTTATGCTTAAGACACTCAACAAAATGGGTATAGGAAAAAAAAAATATCTCAACATAATAAAGGCCATTTATGACAAGCCTACATCTAACATCATATTAAATGTCAAAAAACTGTAATGTTTTTCTCTAAAATAAGGAAGAAGACAACGTTGCCCACTCTCTCCACTCTTATTTAATATAGTGCTGGAAGTTCTAGCCAGAGCAATCAGACAGGAGAAAGAAATAAAAAGCATTCATATTGAGAAAGAAGCAGTAAATGTTTCACTTTTTGCAGATGATATAATCCTGTATTTTGAAACCCCTAAAGACTTCACAGAAAAACTATTAGAAACAATAAACCAATACAGTAAGGTTGCAGAATACAAAATTAATATACAGAAGTCTACTGCCACTTTACATGCCAACAACAAAACTTCAGAAAATGAACTCAAAAAATAATTCCTTTTGCGGATGCAACAAAAAATAAATAAAATACTTAGGGATAAACATAACAAAGAATGTAAAGGACCTATATAATAAAAACTACAGAGCATTGTTAAGGGAAATTGAAAAGGATACAATAAATGAAAATATATTCCTTGTTCTTAGATAGAAAGAATATAGTTAATATGACTACATTACAGAAAGTAATATACAAATTTAATGCAATTCTCACCAAAATCTCAATGTCATTTTTTAAAGAAATAAAACAAAAAATCATCAAGTTTATATGAAACTATAAAAAAACTCGAATAGCCAAGGTAATTCTAAGGAAAAGAATAAAGTTGGGGATATTACAATACCTGACTTAAAATTATGTTATAGAGCCATGATAATCGAAACAGCATGTTATTGGCAAAAAAAATAGACACTAGACCACTTGACCAGAATAAAGAGCCCATAAATAAAACCACATATGTATGGTCAAATCATCTTTGACAAATGAGCCAAAACTACACAATTAGAAAAGAAAGACTTTTCAATAAATGGTTCTGGGAAAACTGAAGATCCACGTGCAAAAGAATGAAATTTGACTACAGTTTGTCTCCTTGTACCAAAATTATTTCAAAATGAATCAAAGAGCTAAATATAAGATCTGAAACAATAAATTACATAGAAGAAAACATAAGTACTAAACTCACGGACCTTGGCCATAAAGAACTTTTTATGAATTTGACCCCAAATTCTGGTCACTTTATGAACATTTTATGAATTTGACTTTAAATATAAGGAAAGTGAAGGCAAAAATAAATAAATGGGACTTAATCAGACTAAGAAGCTTTTGCACAGCAAAAGAAACTGAAAACAAAACAAACAGACAGCCAACTTAATGGGAGATGATATTTTCAAATATCAGCTTGGATAAAGGTGTAATATCCACAAGATACAAAGAATTCACAAAACTCAACATCTAACAAGCAAACAATCCAATAAAAAAATGGGAAGAGGACATGAACAGACACTTCTACCAGGAAGAAATACAAATGGCCAATAGATATATGAAAAGATGCTTATCTTCACTAGCTTTTAGAGAAATGCAAATCCAAACTACAATAAGACACCACCTCATACCTTTTAGATTAGCTATTATCAACAGGACAGGTAATAACAAGTGCTGGAGAGGCTGTGGAGAAAAAGGAACCCTCATTCATTGTTGGTGGGAATGTAAGGTAGTGCAATCATTATGGAAGAAAGTATGGTGGTTCCTCAAAAAATTAAGAATAGAGCTGCCATATTACCCAGCAATCCTTTTACTGAATATATACCCCCAAAACACAAAAACATTAGTACATATAGATACATGCAACCCTTTGTTTATTGCAGCATTGTTCACTGTAGCCAAGACATGAAAACAATCAAAAAGCTCTTCAAAAGATGACTAGATAAAGAAGATGTGGTACATATATATTATGGAATACTACTCATCAATAAGAAATGATGACATAGGATCATTTACAACAACATGGATGGACTCTGATAACATTTTACTGAGTGAAATAAGTAAATTGGAAAAAACTAAGAACTGTATGATTCAATACATAGGTGGGGCACAAAATTGAGATTTATACACATAGATAAATGTGTAGTGGTAATCAGGGGGAAAAAAGGGAGGAGAGATAGGTGGTGGGGAAGGGGAGGGGCATAAAGAAAACCAAATGCAGTGGTACCTTGAGATACAAATTTAATTTGTTCTGTAACCAACCTCCTAAGTCAGTCAACTCGTATATCAAACTGCCCATACTGGACCTGTGTGCCAATATGCCAACTAGTGGTAACTTCCTGAATCACAACTCATATCTCAGAATTTAGCTCGAATCTCGAAAAAAAATACAAACTGAGTCATAGCTTATATCTTAAAAAAAAAAAAATTGTATGTTGATGTGTTCGTATCTCAAGGTATCACTATAAAAAGTGACAGAGGACAATTTGACTTTGGGTGATGGGTATACAACATAATCAAATGACAGAATGATCTGAAGATGTTTTCTATGAGTCTGTGTACTCTAATTGATCAATGTCACCTCATTAAAATTAATTGTTTAAATAAATTTTAAAAAATGAAAAAAATAAGCAAAAGCACAAGAGATGAAATAGAACCCAGAGCACAGCATATTGCATTAGAATAGTGTTCTTGAAATAAACATTTTCAAACATCTAAAAACCTATTTAAAAAAGTAAGAAACATTAAGAGTCACATGAGTTGAATGGTTTCATAACTTTCAAAAATAATACCAGAAGCAGGAAAACAGTGGAGCAATGTCTTTAAAATATGAGGGAAACACATCAGCAAGGTAGCAGAGAGGAAGCTGCAAACCCTTCTTTCTCTATAGAGATAAAAGTAAATAATGGTATATGAACCAGAATACCTCTGTGAGAAATCTAGAGATCAGTTGAAAAGCTACAAGTCTATTGTAAAACTAAAAATAAAAGTAAAAGGCCTGTAAAAAGGATAGGAAAATTCACAGCATTAGATGTATCTGTCTATGATATAGTGCAAAGCAAGAAACAAGAGAAGCAAAGACTTTATACCAGGGTTCCTCTTTTGGGAATAGAAGAGTATATAGTGCTCCAATATTCTTGTTTGTTTGAGTGCTTTCCCAGGAATTTCTTCGTGTTTCATCTGACTTCTGTGATAAAGGGATCAGAGCCCCACTGTGGAATTTGCTAATGGAAGTGAGCAATACATTACAGCTGCAGATACACAGTAAGACAGAAAAAGATCAAAAGATAAGAAAACATCTGAGAGGTTTGAGAACATTTGGCCCAGTTGATGAGTGAAAGTCTTTCTTTGCATGAAGCCATTATACAAGGAGTGTGAAAAGTAGTTTGCTATATAAATATTTTAATGTTCAAATTCCAGCAAAATATTTAAAATGTATACAAAGTAACAGAAAATGTAGTCTTATAAAAAAAAACAACTCAAGAACTTACTTTTATATGTAATTGAAGATGTTATCAGTTCAAAATAGAATGCTGTTATTACTAAATGTTTAATGTAATTATAATGGTAACCACAAGGGAAATTGACATAAATATACATAAAAGAAATGATAAGAGAATTAAAGCATGTCATTAAACATTTTTTTAAACCAAAAGAAAAACTATAAGGGGAGAACAAAAGTGCTGTATGACATATAAACAACTAATAAAATAGCAATAATAAGTTCTTCCTCAAAAGTAGTAACTTTTTATATAAGTAGAATAAACTCTTCAAAAGACACATGGATAAAAAAGAACACAAGATATTCAATTTATGTATTAATCTGTTTACAGAAAATATTCTTCTGATAGTTTTTGACACTTTATCTGAGGACACTTATAGACTGAAAGAGAAAGAATGCAAAAAATATTTTATGCCAATGATAATGAGAGTAGCAGTAGCTATACTAATATTAGTCATAATTGACTTTAAGTAAAAAATTGGTTACGAGACAAATAACAAATTATATAAGTACTAATTAACCAAGAAGATATAACAATTATAAATATTTATGTACTAATTATCAGTGTTAATAAATACGAAGTAAATTTAACAAAATTGAAGGAAGTTATGGACATTAACACAGTAATTGTAGATACTTCAACATTTTATTTTTTATAATCAATATTAAAATCAACAGCAAATGAAAAACAACAAAAAAAAGATACTTGAATAACACTGAACTATTTAAACTAACAGATGTATACAGAATACTGAATTTCAAAACAGTAGACTATACTTTCTTCTGAAGTGCACAAGAAACCTGATCAGGCAGTGGCACAGTAGATAGGGCGTCAGACTGGAATGCGGAAGACCCAGGTTCGATACCCCAAGGTCTCCAGCTTGAGCGTGGGCTCATCTGGCTTGAGCAAAAGCCCGCCAACTTGGACCCAAGGTCGCTGGCTCCAGCAAGGTGTTGCTCCGTCTGCTGAAGGCCCTCAGTCAAGGCACATGTGAGAAAGCTATCAATAAACAACCATGGTGTCACAACGGCAATGAAAAACTAATGGTTGATGCTTCTCACCTCTCTCTGTTCCTGTCTGTCTGTCCCTATCTATCCCTCTCTCTGACTCTCTCTCTCTCTGTCCCTGTAAAAAAATAAAAATAAAAAATAAATAAGTAAATATAAACTTTGTTTTTGAAATGCACAAGAAAAATTTTCCATTATAGTTATATGTTAGGACACAAAACTAGTCTTAGCAATTTCAAGAAGACCAAAATCATGGAAAGTACCTTTTGCAGTCAAGTGGAATTAAAACAATAATTAGTAACATAAGAAAAATAAAAATTTAAAATATGTGGATCACATCTTTGGAAACCAGAAAAATAAGGAATATCTATATAAAAAGTTAGCAAAAGAAAAGAAAGAAATACGAAAGTTTTGAAAAGAGATAAATAAGTTTAAAATAGAAAAACAATAAAAAAATTAATAAAATGCCTGACCTGTGGTGGTGCAGTGGATAAGGTGTCGACCTGGGAACACTGAGGTCGCCAGTTCAAAACCCTGCACTGGTCTGGTCAAGGCACATATGGGAGTTGATGCTTCTAGCTCCTCCCCCCTTTCTCTCTCTGTCTCTCTGTCTCTCTCTCTCTCTCTCTGTCTCCTCTCTAAAATAAATAAATAAAAAGAAATAATAATAAAAAAAATTAATAAAATTAAGACTTGAATTTTTGAAATGGACAAAAAAAATGGACAATTTCTATATTAACTAAGAAAAAAAGAGAAAACATTCAAATTATAAAGTCAGAGGTGAAAGAGAGGATATTATAAACAATGCCACAAAAATAAAACTATGAACAATTGTACACTAATAAAGTGGATAGCCTGGTAGAAATGGATAAATTTCTAGAAACACATAACCTAACACAATAAAATCATATAAAAAATGAAGAATAAAAACTCCATGATCATATCTATAGATGAAAGAAAAGCATTAAAAAAATCAAACACTCATTTATTACTTAAAAAAAAAAGCAACTCAGCAAATTCAGAAAAAGGGAAATATACCACAACGTAATAGAGGTCATATGACAAATCTTCAGACAGCATCATACTCAAGGGACAAAAACTACAAGTGATTCCCTAAAGATTGTAAACAAGTCAGGGATGTCTCTTTTCATCACTCTTATTCAACATATTATTGGGCATTCTATCCCCAGCAATAAGACAAGAAGAAGTAAATGCCATCCAAATTAGAAAGAAAAAGATAAAACTGTCATTATTTGCAGATGACATGATACTATATAGAAAGAATCCAAAAAAAATCATCAGAAAACTACTAGAACTGACAAAAGAATTCAGTAATGTACCAGGATAAAAACTAAATATCCAAAATCTGTTGCAATTTTATACAGTAATAATGAACTATTAGAAAAGGAAACTAGGGAAACAATCCCATTGATAAGTGCTTTAAAAAGAATAAAACACCTAAAAAATTTAACCAAGAATATAAAAGACCAGTACTTGGAAAAGTATAAGACTCTAAAGAAAGAAAATGAAGAAAATGCAAATAAGTGGAAGCATATGCTGTGTTTATGGATAAGAAGAATTAATATCTTCACAATGCCTGTGCTACCCAAAGCAATCTATAGATACAGTGCAATGCTTTATAAGACATCAATGGTGTATTTCACAAAAATATAACAAATATTCCAAAAATTTATATGAACTCACAAAAGATCCCAAGTAGCCACTACAATCTTGAGAAAAAAAGAAAAGTTGATGGGATCATACTACTTGAAATCAAACTGCACTATAAGGCCATAGCAATTAAAACAGAATGGTACTGGTACCAAAAACAACTATATAGATCGATGAAATAATATTAGAGAGCCCAGAAATAAACCCATATTTTTATATTCAATAATATTTGAAAAAAAACTAAAAATATACAATGGGGTAAAGATAATTTATTTAATAAATACATTTGAAATAATTGGACAAATTCATGAAAAAACAAAAATTAGACAATCACCTTCTCACACAATTCAGAAGAATAAACTCAAAGTGAGTTAAATACTTAAATTCTAAAACAAAATCTAAATTCTAAAAGACAAATAGGCAATAAAAACTGATACTTTTTTTTTTCAATACATTGCTTCATGCAAGAGAAACAAAGAAAAAAATAAACAAATGTGACTACATTAAACTAAAATTATTTGTACAGCAAGGGAAACCATTAACAAAATGAAAAGACAACCTACTTAACCAGAGAACATTTTCTGATGAAACATTTGATAAGGGGTTAATATTTAAAATTTATAAAGAACTTATAAAATTCAACATCAAAAAATAAAAACCCAAACAATCAAATTTAAAAATGAGCCAAGTACCCTGGTTGGGTATCTTATTTGGTTGAACTTTGTCTCAATGCACCGATGTTACAAGTTCAATACCCAATCAGGGCACATATAAAAAATCAACAAATGAATGCATAAATAAATGGAACAAAAAAATCAATGTCTCTTTCTCTGTCATTTTTTAAAAATAAAAAAAAATAAAAATGGGCAAAAGGCCTGAGTCGACACTTCTCCAAAGAGGACATACAGATATCCAACAGACAAAAAAACGCTCACCATCACTAATCATCAAGAAAATGTTAATTGAATACACCATGAGATATTTTCTCACAACTGTCACAATGGCTGTCATCAATAAATCAGCAATTGTCTTTCAGTAAATGAACAGATAATAAAAAAGTGGTGATACATTTGCACAATGGAATACTACTCAGCTAAAATAATTCTTACCCTTTGTTGTGACAGCATGGATAATTCTGGAGAACAGTATTCTAATTTAAACGAGACAGTCAGAGAAATACAACTAACATGTAAGTTCACTCTTGTGGTATCTAATAAATAAAATAAAATAATAAACAAAATAGAAACAGGTTCTTAAATACAGAGAACAGACTAAAAAATTTAAAGGAATTAAGGAAAAAAACAAAAGTCACAGACAACAGTATGGTAATTGCCAGATTGAAGGGCGTTAGAGGTCAAATAGGAGCGATCATTGATGATAGAAGGGGATTTGACAGGTTGTAAACACACAATACAATATACAGATGATGTTTGTAGAATCGTACATCAATTAAAATCTATATAATTTTAATAATCAATGTCACTCCAATAAATTTTATAAAAAAGGAATATTCAATTGTTTTTCTAAATTCACAAAACAAATCTGCATGACCCAGAAATAAGTTCTGTCTTCATGTTCCAAACTCAGCAGGCTCCCATCTGTCATGGTCTTTATAATTCTCTAAACAACCACCTTTAAAAGAAAATATTCTTACCCTTCTACACTATGAGTAAAGTGGGAGTGTAGAATAAAGGCATTTTAAGACTAGTATGATTTCAATATTATTACCTCAAATATATCCCTTTAGAACAAGCTACTAGAATATTTATTTTAAAATGGGGGGACAGCATTGCTTTGTGTATGCATGACTTGCGTATTTATGCTTCTGTATGCTAATATATAAGATCCACTGAATGGAACCTCCAATAGAGGATTTTGCTAGTATGAATTTGGAAGATGAAAGGGAAAAGTTATATCATAATTATATATAGTATGTCCCTTTATTAAAAAGCCAAAACTTTATTATAAAAATCAATTCGTGGTTCATGAGATATTGCTTCTAGTTCGTTCAACATAAAGTACATTGACTATATCTACAAAGGAATTTTGAGGTTGTCCAGATAGATATGTGTGAACATCTGGAACAACGAAGCAATGATAATGATTAAAATATGAATTAATTTATTTTGAAGATGTATGTGCTAAATAAGCAAAGAGGATGAGTAGATTGAAATAGTATCGGATACTGTCAAAATACTAAAATTATTGGAAAGATAAAAAATGTGTGTTTACTTCATCCCAATAAAATATTATTAAGGAAGATAGGAGAAACATGAATATGTAATCACATGATCAATTGTAATTATATTACAAGAAAATATACATATTTGTCAGCACATTTTTTATGAATAGGCTAAAAGTTAAACAGCATATGATGAACCAGCATTTTTAGCCTTGGCCAAATAGGACCAAAAGAAACGTTTTATGAGCTCAGTGTTAAAACTGGTTTCTTTTAACACATTTAGGATGAGCCTATATGTGTATTTGACAAACATCAGCAAGTATTAAGAACGGTAATGCCTGGCAACTTTATTTTTCAAAATGCAATCTACGGAATTTTGTTGTTGTTGTTACTGTCAGTGGTGTTTAGTTTTTGTATTTGCTTGTTTATTTTATTTTTTTATTTTTTAAAGAGAGAGTCAGAGAGAGAGATAGATAGGAACAGACAGACACGAACAGAGAGAGATGAGAAGCATCAATCATTAGTTTTTCGTTGCCTTTGTGATACCATAGTTGTTCACTGATTGCTTTCTCACATGTGCCTTGACTGCGGGCCTTCAGCAGACTGAGCAACCCCTTGCTGGAGCCAGCGACCTTGGGTCCAAGATGGCGAGCTTTTGCTCAAGCCAGATGGGCCCGCACTCAAGCTGGCGAGCTCGGGGTCTCGAACCTGGGTCTTCCGCATCCCAGTCCAACGCTCTATCCACTGTGCCACCGCCAGATCAGGCTATTTGGTTTTTAATACATATATAGGCCTAGATCAAAAACTTGAGCAAAATGATGGCGAACTGAAAAGCTTTATTTTTTAAAGGAGTAATCATCCTGATGAGCGCCAAAACCAATAATTTAAGTTAGAGTAATTACAGTCTGTTTTATAGACATTTGCCATACAAAAAAAAAAAAATCTCAATACCTAAAACTAAAGGCTATTTTGAGACTTATTTCTCTTAATGTTTTTCCTTTTAACAACTTTCTTCTTGAGCATATTTTAACAAGATGCATGGCATATTGTGATCTTTTTCCAATCCCTAAGCTTTAGCAGGAAACTGGCTTGCAGCTGGAATTCATAATGTGGCGATGCATCCCAGGACTTATTTGGTTACATGTGGCACTTCAAAGGATGTTCAAAAGGACCAATAGAGAAATTTTTGGGACAGTCTTAGAATGGCAAAAAGATCAACATGTGAGGTGCTTTCTTTGAAGAACCACATGTAGCACTAGATGTCAGAGCTTTAGAGCATGTGGTATACTTTACTTGAAGAGCGACTTAATGTACAAAGATGAACCTGGGAAGAATTAGAGCCCCAAAGAGCCTGTTTCACTTCGATGCAAAATAGCATTCTTTATTTTAGGCATATATAAAAAAATAATTTATTATGAGATTTGAATTTAGGATATATAACAAATACAGAGAAGAGGAAAAAGAGAAGATAATTCTGTAAACATAGTTGTGAGCACATACTCTTTACATACTGATTTTTGGGGTAAAACAAATTAGTGTATATAATTCTGAGTAGCTTTATTATTTACATATGAATAAAATACCATAGTCTTTATTTCTTCTAGAGTTTTTATTATTTTGTGATAATTAATGAAAAAAAACTGCATTAACCTTTTTAGGTCATTATCCAGTATCTCATCCTCAAAGCCTAAATGTTGTTTATACATCCACACTTTATTACCTCATACAAGTTAATTGTTCTATGTTTGCAGAACACCTTAAACACCAAAAAAAAGATGCTGTCAAACTAGTTGCTTGATTTGGAGATTTTAAAACATGCCATTGGTTCATGTCACTTTCCCTTAGGAGGGAAAAGTGGTTTAGATTTAATTATACACTGCTCATAAAAATTAGGGGATATTTCAAAATGCATATGAGACTATAAAAAAGAAGCATTTGATTTTTTTTATTAAACAAGAGCATCAGAAAAGCAAAAGACAAGTTAAAAAAGTTGTTTAATTATGCAAATGAGATGCAAAACCAACTTTTATTTAACTGATAAAAATGCTCTATACAAAAGGCTGGAAGTACTGGAGTATCTGCAGGTTCCTTAATCTTGAAAGTGCACATACTGCAATTTTGCAGCCCTTGCCATGCCCCTGCAACATGATTTGCCTGAATACGAAGCCTGGAGAGCCATAGAATGTCTTGAAGCTGGTCAACACAGATGACAATGGCAGCAGCAGTTGGAACTTTCCAAGGAGTGATTAGCAGACCGTGTTATCACTTTCAGGAGACCAAAACAGTACAAACAAGACAAAGGCCCATCTGCCACAACAGTAAGAGATGACCACTACTTGACTTTATTGGCAAGAAGGAACAGGCACAGCAATGCAACAGAGCTGCAGGGACAGTTTTTTGTTGCCACAGGATGACAGATATGCACCCAAACCATAAAAAATCAGCTCCATCATGTTGTACTGCATGCCCAGCAACCAATGATATGCACTTTGTTATCTGCTAAACGCTGTAAAACCTGTAGAAGGTGGGCTGATGAGCATCATCATTGGAGGTGAGTGGTCAAATGTCCTTTTGTCTGATGAGTCACAGTTCAGTCTGAAGCCTGACAATCATCATGTCTTGATTTGGCATGAATGAGGAACACAAGATAATTCATGTTTCATGTGAGAAAGGGACTTCTCCATTGGTGGTGGAATTATGGTGTGGGCTGGCATCAGCATTGGTGGCTGTACAGACCTCCACGGCATCAGAAACTTATTGCTGATGGCTGTCAGATATCGAGATGAGGTCCTGTGCCCTTTAGGAGTACCTTAAGTTGGAGCACTTGAAAACAACTTTCTTTTCATGGACCATAATAGAAGCCTCCTTTGTGTGCATCTCATCAACAACATGCTTCAGGAGACAGGAATTGAAAGCATGGACTGGCCTTTATGTTCTCCAGACCTAAATCCCATTGAACATAATTGGAATGCACTAGAAAGTTTGGCTAACTGTCCAATGCCTCCCATAACACTTCCCAAGCTGAAAGTTGCTCTGGAGGAGTGGCAGAGAATCCCACAAGAACTACTGGACAATCTTATCCTGGCCATGATGCATTGTTGTCAGTGTGTTTTGGCCATCTTGGGTAACCATACACCCTATTGAACTGTCAATGTGTGGCACTTTGGTCCAGTTTGACATGCTCCTGTTCACATCCACCAATATGTCACTTGCTACTCAATCACAATAATTGAGTTTGTATCTCATTTGCATAATCAACTTTCTTTGACTTGTCCTTTGCATATCTAATGTTCTTGTTTAATCAAAAAAAATCAAATGTTTCTTTTTTATATTGCTTCATATTCATTTTTAAATATTTCCTAATTTTTGTGAGTAGTTGTAGTTTAGAGCCTCAGAAGGAATATTAGCTCAATCAATACATGAATTTTAAACCACAAAGTTTATTTAGCAATGCATTATACAGCAACAATTTATAAAATATAGAGAAAATATAATTAAAATAAATCTTCAGTGATATTAATTGAAAATATGACTTATTTTTTTTATTTGAAATTAAGTTTATTAGCTACAGTAAAATAAAGTCTAAACTATTCTAAATATGGCCATTAAAATTAAAATAAAATCATTTTGAGAAAATTATACATATTAGTGAACAATCTTTACAGTAATTGTTAAATTGTTGTAAGTGGAACAGCACAGATTGAAGTACCAAAATTTAATGTTTTTATTGAAAATATATTAAAATATATTATATATATATATTTCACAATAATTCTTACCACAATTACTAAATATATTTTATACTTTTAAAAAAATTTGCATGCTCAAAAGACTCCAATGAGCAGCTCAAATTTTTTATTGGATTTCTAATATATTTTCCAAAATTAACATTTCCAGACTGACCCTTTGAACTAATCTGATCCTTTTTTAGAATGTCTTCTCTTTATTTATTTTATGACTGGATATGTGGTATCTATTATTTTCAAATTATATCTCATTTTCTCAGAGATGCACTGCCTGATCACTTTAAGAAAATAACAATCATATAGAAAACTTTGAAAAATATCCATTATAACAATGTACTATTTTCATTTATAGTGTTTATTTTTTTGTAATGTCTTTATCCCATGAGTTCGGAAAACGTCTTTCTTAGTTAACATACCATTTTCTTGGTACATGCCTAGCAGATAATGCATATTTTATAAATGCTTGTTAAATGATGCTTATTGAAGAAATGTATCAATTGATAACAGGAAAATTCAGTGTCTTCACATTTAATGAAATGCTTTAGAAATTATTTTATAAGTTATTGAAGTATTTTACACTTTAAACAATTTAGTTTTTCTATTAGGTTTTCTTTAAATAAAATTAATATTTGTAAGTTTTTTAAAAATTGATCTTTTAAAAGTTAATTTATCATACATGATAACCTCATTAATATTCTAAAATTTAAATAAATTTAGAGGTCTACTATTATATTTTTCTATGTAAAATTTAGCTTTTATGACTAGATTTCCTCAAAGCATATTTTAAAGTTATACAATTAATTTTATAAAATTACAGCAATTAAATTTTAAAACTAAATTTAATATATGTTTTATATTTTTAGTTAATTAAAAATAATCTACTTAAGCTTTCTAGTGTATGTATATGTTAATATATATACATGTGTGTGCATGTAGCTCTTTTTTATTTTCTTTATTTTTTATTTTTTTCTTTAATTTAATTTACACAATTAATTTTAATGGAGTGACATTGATTAATTAGAGTACATAAATTCAGAGAAAACATTTTCAGATGATTTTGGCATTTGAATATGTTGTATGTCCATCACCCAAAGACAAATTGTCTTTCATTACCTTTTATTTGTTTTTTTATACTCCTGCCCTCATCCTCTCTCTCATCTCCCTTCCCCTCCCCCTAGTAACCACTGCACTTTTATCTGTGTATATGATTCTCAATTTTGTGTCCCTCCTATGTATGGAATCATACAGTTCTTAGTTTTTTATCTGATTTACTAATTTCCCTTAGCATAATGGTATAAAGTTTCATACATGTTGTCATAAATGATCCTATGTCATCATTTCTTATATCTCAGTTGTATTCCATAGTATGTATGTACCACTTTTTCTTTATCCAATCTTCTACTGAAGGGCTTTTTGGTTGTTTCCATGCCACTGTGAACAATGTTGTGATGAACATGGGGCTGCATGTGTCTGTATGTACTAGTATTTTTGAGCTTTGGTAGTATATACCCAGTAGAGGAATTGGTGGGTCATATGGTAGATCTAATAGCTAGTGAAGATGAGCATCTTTTCATATATCTATTGGCCATTTGTATTTTTTAATGGGAGAAGTGTCTGTTACTGAGTTTTGTGAATTCTTTATATCTTTTGGATATTAGGCCCTTATCTGAGCTGTTGTTTAAAAATATCATTTCCCCTTGAATTGGCTGTCTGTTTTGTTGACAGTTTCTTTTGCTGTGCAATAGCTTCTTAGTCTGATGTAGTTCCATTCATTTATCCTTGCCTTCACTTCCCTTGTCTTTGGAGTCAAATTTATAAAATGCTTTTTATGGCCAAGGTCCATGAGTTCAATATGTATGTTTTCTTCTATGTAGTTTATTGTTCCATATCTTATATTTAGCATTTTGATCCATTTTGAATTAATTTTGGTACAAGGAGACAAACTGTAGTCGAGTTTCATTCTTTTGCAAGTGGCTCTCAAGTTTTTCCAGCATAATTTATTGAAGAGTCTTTTCTTTCTCCATTGTGTGTTTTTGGCTCCTTTATCAAAGATGACTTGACCATATATATGTGGTTTTATTTCTAGGCTCTCTATTCTGTTCTATTGGTCTGAGTTTCTATTTTTCTACCAATACCATGCTTTTTTCATTAACATGGACTAAAATATAATTTAAAGTCAGGTATTGTAATGTCCCCAGATTTATTCTTTTTCCTTAGGATTACTTTGGCTATTCGGGGTTTTTAATAGTTCCATTAAAACCTAATGGTATTTATTTCATTTATTTTAAAAATGACATTGGAATTTTGGTGGAAATTGCATTAAATTTGTATATTACTTTGTGTAAAATGGTCATTTTAACTGTATTCTTTCTAACCAAGAACAAGAAATATTTTTTCTATCTTATTGCATCTTTTTTGATTTTCTTTAACAATGCTTTGTAGTGTTTATAATATAGGTCCTTTACATTCTTTGTTATGTTTATTACTAGGTTTTTTTTCAACTGCAAAAGGAATTGTTTTTTTTAGTTCATTTTCTGAAGTTTTGTTGTTAGCAAATAAGGCAATTAAATTTTATATATAATTTTGTATCTTGTGCCCTTACTGTATTGATTTATTGTTTTAGTAGTCTTTTTGTGGTGTCTTTGGGGTTTTCAATATACAGGATCATATCATCTGCATAAAGTGAAGCCTTTATTTCTTCTTTCTCAGTATGAATGCCTTTTATTTTCTTCTCTTGTCTGATTGCTTTGGCTTGAACTTCCAGCACTATGTTGCATAAGAGTGGAGAGAGTGGGCAACCTTAGCTAGTTCCTGATTTTAGAGGAAAAAATTTCTGGGTTTTGCCATTTAGTATGATGTCAGCTGATGGTTTGTCATAACTGGCTTTTATTATATTGAGATATTTTCCTTCTATACCCATTTTGTTAAGTGTTTTAAACATAAAATGGTGTTCTATTTTACCAAATGCCTTTTCTGCATCTATTAATAGAATCCTATGGTTTTTGGTTTTTGTTTTGTTGATATGGTGTATTACATTAATAATTTTACTTATGTTGAACCATCCTTGTGATTCTGGGATGAATCCCACTTGATCATAATGAATTATTTTTTTAATGTGTTGTTGTATTTGATTTGCTAGTATTTTGTTTTGGATTTTAGCATCTGTATTCATTAGAGACATTTGTCTGTAGTTTTCTTTTTTTGTGTTGTCCTTGCCAGATTTTAGTATGAGGGTTATGTTGGCCTCATAAAATGTGTTTGGGAGTATTGCTTCTTCTTCAGTTTTTTGGAAGACTGAGTAGAATAGGAACCAAATCTTTGAATGTTTGATAGAATGTACTAGTATAGCCGTCTGGCCCTAGACTTCTATTTTTGGGGAGGTTTTTGATAGTTGTTTCTATTTCCTCTCCACTTATGGGTCTTTTTCAGCTATCTATTTCTTTGAGACTCCATCTAGAAAGATTGTATTGTTCTAGGGATATATGCATTTTTTCTAGATTACTTAATTTGGTGGCATATTGTTTTTCACTGTATTCTACAATAATTTTTGCATGTCTGTAATATCTGTAGTGATTTCTCTTCTTTCATTTTGGATTTTGTTTATATGAGTTCTTTCTCTTTTTCCTCCTTGTTTTATTTATTTTTTCTATAGTTTTTTGTTTTCTATTTCATGTATTTCTTCTCTGATTTTTATTATTTTCTTCTGCTGATTTTTGGTTGCATTTTATTCTTCTTTTTCTAATTCCTTAATATGTGATGTTAAGTTGTTTACTTGGGATCTTTCTTGTTTGTATATAAGCTTGTAGTGATATGAACTTCCCTTGTATTACTGCTTTTGCTGCTTTTCAGAGATTCTGATATGTCGTGTTATCATTTTCACTTGTCTGTATATATCTTTTAATCTCTGCTTTTATTTCTTCTTTGACCCACTGATTTTTTGAAGTATGTTTTTTAATTTTTACATTTTTGAGGGTTTCTTTACTACTTTTCTACAACTGAATTATAGTTTCAAAGCTTTATGGTCAAAGAATATGCTTGGTATAATTTCAATCTTTCTAAATTTGTTGAAGTTAGTTTTATGGCCCAACATATGGTCAATTCTTTTTTTTTTTTTTTTTTTTTTTTTTTTTACAGGAACAGAGAGAGAGAGTCAGAGAGAGGGATAGATAGGGACAGACTGACATGAATGAATAGAGATGAGAAGCATCAATCATCAGTTTTTTGTCGCCATTGTGACTGCGGGCCTTCAGCAGGCAAAGTAACCTCTTGCTTGAGCCAGCAACCTTGGGTCCAAGCTGGTGAGCTTTTTGCTTAAACCAAATGAGCCAGCGCTCAAGCTGGAAACCTCGGGGTCTAAAACCTCGGTCCTCTGTGTCCAAGTCTGATGCTCTACCCACTGCACCACTGCCTCATCATGCCATATGTTCAATTCTGAAGAACTTTCCATGTACACTGGAGAAAAATGTATGCTCTGACATTTTGGGTTGAAATTTCTTGTAAATGTCTATCATATCCAACTGTTCTAATGTTTTGTTGAAGGCCAATATTTTTTTATTGATTTTCTGTTTGGTTGAATGATGTAGAGCCATCAGCGGTGTATTGAGGTCTCCAGGAATGATTGTATTTTGTAGGTTTTTATTTTTTAGATCAGTTAGTAGATATAATATACTTTGATGTTCTTTGGTTTGTGCATATATAAGAAGTGTTATTTCTTCTTGATTCAAAGTCCCCTTTATCATTATAAAATGACTATATTATATCTGATTACCTATTCTGTCTTCTAGTCAGCTTCATTAGATATGAGTATGGCCACACCTGCTTTTCTTTGGATATTATTTGCTTGGATAATTATTTTACAATACTTTATTTTGAATTTGTTTTTATCTTTGTATGTGGGATGTGTCTCTTGAAGGCAGAATACAGTTTGATTTTCTTTTTTGATCCACTCTAGTACTCTGTTTTAAGTTTTTGGGTTTTTTGTTGTTGTTGTTAGTTCAATTCATTTACATTTAATGTAATTATTGACACTTGAGGGTTTCCTATTGTCATTTTATATATTGCTTTCTGAAGCTCTGTATCTTGTTTGGTTTTTCTCTTTTCTTTTTCTGTTATTTGTTTTTGTATGGTTGTATTCCATACTTCTTTCCTCTGTTTTCTCTCTTTTTTTTTTTTTTAAGCATGTGTTTCTCTAGTGGTTTTTTCAGTGATGTGTGGTTACCATGAGGTAATAAAAAGGATATATATATATATATATATATATATATATATATATATATATAATATTCACTGTAGTATATTACCTCATGAGTGCGTCTGCACTCCATACTCCTTTGCTACTGTTAAACTTTGTCCTGTCTTCTTTTTTTGTTTTTGTATTCACAGATTTATCTTATTTTTATTGTAAGCTTGTTGGAGTTTTTACTTGTGATTTTGTTTTGTTTGGTTCTTTGTATCTGGTCGGATAACTCCCTTTGGTATTTTCTGAAGGGGGGGGGGCTCTGGTGATAAATTCCCTCATCTTTTCTATATCCGTGAATGTTTTTGATTCTCCTTTGTATTTGAAGGATAACTTTGATGGATATAGTATTCTTGGCTGAAAGTTTCTCTCCTTTAGTACTTTAAAAATTGGGGTTCACTCCCTTCTGGCTTGAAGAGTTCCTGCTGAAAAATCTTATGATAGCATTATGGGCCTTTCTTTATATGTTGTATTCTTCTTTTCCCTGGCTGCCTTTAAGATGTTTTCTTTGTCACCGGTTTGTGAAAATTTTATTACGATATGTCTTGGAGTAGGTATATTTTGGTTAAGGTAACTCAGTGTTCTCTTTACTTCTTGAATTCGAGGCTCTATTTTTTTTCACAGGCTTAGGAAGTTCTCATTGATTATTTTTTGAGTATGTTCTCCATTTAATTTTCTCTCTCTTCTCTTTCTAATATACCCATTATTCTCATGTTGCTCTTTATGATGGATTCAGACAATTCCTATAGGGATTTCTCTATTTTTTATTTTTTTAATTTGTGAATCTCTCTCCTTTTCTCTCCGTAGTATCTCTAGTTGCCTGTGTTCTATGTCACTGATTCTCTCCTCTATATGGCCTGTTCTATCAGCTAAGCTTGTTACCTTGTTTTTTTGTTCATGTATTGAGTTTCTCATCTCTGTTTGGTTTCTTTTATATTTTCGATTTCCTTGGTAAAGTATTCTTTTTGTTATTAAATTGTCTTTTGAGCTCTCTAAATTGTTTTTCTGTACTTTCTTGTATTTCTCTGAGTATTTTTAAGACTTCAATTTTTAATTCTCAATAACTTTTAACTCCAAGGTCTCCAAACCATTGAAGTTTCTTTCTAGAGATTTTTTTTATCATCTATCTGTGCTACATCTCTGTCTTCTGTATCCATGATATTTGATTTATTTTTTCTTAATGGTATTTGAGAATATTATTTTTAATAACTCTAATAAGAGATAACTAAGAAAATAAAATAAAATGAAAAAGATACAGTGAAAAAAATAAAAATTTTATAATGATAAGTAGAACAAAAAATACAGGAACAAGGAAAAGGAACTAAAGAAAGAGGACTAATGAGAAAAAAATGACGTCAAAAACACACAAAATGCCACAAAAAGTTGAACAGGTGGTGGCACAGTGAATAGAACATCATAATGGGGTGCAGAAGACCCAGATTTGAGACCCCAAGGTTGCCAGCTTGAGCATGGGCTCATCTGGTTTGAGCAAGGCTCACCAGCTTGGACCCAAGGTTGCTGGCTTGAGCAAGAGGTTACTCAGTCAGCTATAGCCCCATAGTCAAGGCACATATGAGAAAGCATTCAATGAACAACTAAGGTGTCACAACAAAAAACTAATGATTGATGCTTCTCATCTCCTTTTGTTCCTATCTGTCTATCCCTCTCACTGACTCTCTCTCTCTCTCTCTCTCTCTCTGTCTTTGTAAAATAAAAAAAAAAAATGCCACAAAGATATGAACTTAAAATATAATAATTTATTGGTAAATGATGATTGAATAAGTGAAAAAGAAAAAAGAAAATAAATAAATATATATATAAAATGTAAAGGTTTTTGAAATGAAATACTCATAAATAACAAGAAAATAAATGTAACAAGTATGAATAATGAAGTTCAAAAGGAACATGTAAGAATAAAAAGGAAAGAAGATAAAATGACAAAATTAAAATAAAAGATAAAAGTTATTAAAATGTATTTTTTCCTGGTTTTGAGAGTTATTTTCTTTTTTTTTTTTTTCAGTATGTGTGCTGTACTACAGGTTTTTTCCCTGCGGAGCTCTTGGAAAGAGGTTTGCTGCTGTGTTGCTGTGGCAATGTTGTAGGCTGGGCCTCAGTCTAATTGGTAGGTGGGGTTTAGTAGTGCTTGGAGAATATGACAGTGGGAATCTTAGTTTTCCAGGTGCCTCACTCCACATCTCACGCACCTTAGCTAATAGATTGGATTTTAACTCAGTCAATTTGCTTACATTGAAAAATATTTATTTTTTTAAAGCACTATATGAATCACTGGAGATTTACACAATTAGAACAAAAACAAAACAGAACAGCAAAATAACCTGAAATAGCTTCCTTTTTAAATCTTCATTTTCATTTGACCGCAATCATTTAGGATGTAATTTGCTTCTAAATCTATTTTTTATTGTAAGGACATACTTTTATGCCTTTCAGAAATAATATTTAAAATGTTATTATTATGACCTAAATCACACAAATTAACACATTTCCATATACCACAGATTAAAAGAATTGTCTGCAAAAAGCAGAACAAAATGATGGAAAAAGAATTATGGTATCTTGCATCCTATTTCCCTTCTCATACACACATAGATACATGAAAACAAACACTCACATACAGATTCATACATATACCCAGTTTTTAGCATTAATTCTTGCTGAAAGTAAGGTCAGAAATATATATTTAATGGGAGATTAAACAAGCTTTTCTACATTTATGTACCTAGACACCATTGATAACAAAATTAATCACTATGTAATTAAGGAAATTGAGGAAATGTGAGGAAAAGACACTTCTTAATTTACATGTTAAGACCTGTATATTAAAAACATATCTCTGATTTCAGAAGATAAAATGAATTGATGAAATTTATGAATCAAATATACAGGATGTTAAGATGGGTACATAGTAGTTTAACCATAACAAGTGCAATGGCAGTAAGAATGAAGAAAATAAACTTATCTGAGACCATTTGTAGTCAGGGCATATGATTTTTCTCTCTATTCGTTATGAGGTTCTGACCTACATCAAGTCTTGAATAATACAACTGGTCATTTGGTAGTATGTACAAAGGAATATATAGGTGACATAGATAACACTGGGAACAACATTTTTGTTGCATCCACAAAAACACTTAGTCTTACCTAATTCAAGTGTGCTAATCTCAAATCTGACATTAGTTTTTCTCTGTAAATTACAGGTTTTTTGAAATACAATATTTTAAGTTTTCATTTTATTGTAAAATTTTCAACATTTAGTTTAACATAATGAAGTAGAATGTCTTCTTGGGCATCATCTTTGTGAAAATATAATAATTTATATAATGCACTAATACACTAAAATATATGATTGTGTCAGAATTTGTCTACAATTTTGAAATAGAACATATTAAAACACTGATTCTAATCATAAAAATTGCGCAAAATTTATTTAAATTCTATTCAGGCAAAAATTTGTGTTTGTAGCTGTTGCATTTGTGTACTTGTTGAGGACAATCTCATTTGATGCTTCAGCAGTAGTCTGCTCATCAGTAACAGCTCCAAGATTTTCAATAAACTTATCAAGGTGACTGTTCAGGAAGTGAATCTTAACGCTCATGTTACATCCAATGTAGTAGAAAGCCAACAGCATCCTTTGAACCAGAAGTTTATAGTTTTCTGCTTTTTGTTGCCAAGGAAGTTCTTTGTAACTGCCACAAAAGACTGCCATGCTGCTTTCTCCTCCTTATTCATCTTCCTGGAAAATTCTTCGTCACATATGAGGGCTAAAATTTGAGCCCTATTGAATATACCTGCTTTTATTTTCTCAAAAGACAGGGCATAAATAGCAGAAAGAATATGTTGAAAGCACTCACTTTCTCTAATCAAAGCCTGAAGAAATTGCTTTATTAAGCCAAGTTTGATGTGAAGTGGGGGAAAAATGATTCTGTCTCAATTAACTACAGGTTCATTGCATCCTACTTCCAGAGCTTCACGTTTTGGCCACTCCTTCTAAGTCCAGTGTTTCTCCCAAACTCAGCTGTATCACAAACAGAGAAAGCAAGGATACTTTGTGAAACCTTTCTGTTGTCCTAGCAAGAAATTTATCATTTTAAGATTTATACTAATGATTCAGTTATGCTCCTCATACTTCAAAAAGTCAAGAACAATTTTTATGTTATTATAATCTTCTCACAGATGAGTTGAATAACCATTGGAACTGCTGCATAAACTTTACCATTGTGTAGGAGAACACATTTCAGACTTCGTTTAGAGCTGTCAAGAAATAGCCATCATTCTGTTGGACTCTAAGTGGTAACACCTAGCTTGCTGAGAAGACTACTAATAGAATGACAGTAAATAAAGTGTTTGTCTTTGAAAAAAAGTCCACAAAATTTTTTTCATGCTTCCTGAAATGGGATACTTTAGTTGGCTAGTGAAGTACATTCTTTTCTTGAAGCTTGGAGACTAATAACTCACTTGCTTTCTTTGATAGGCCTAAATCTCTTACTAAGTCATTCAATTTGGGTTGGGTAAACTGTTGAGGTGTTAATGACTGCTTGGCATCAGAAGAAGACCCTTTAGATTCTACAACCATTTTCTCAATCATCTTATCAAAATACACTTGACCACTATGTTTACTATCATCATCCTTAGAAGAAATAAAACCATTGAAAACTGGAACTGCTAGTTTCTCAGAGTGTGAGATAGGTTGCTGAAAGAATATTAGGATATGTGATCATATGCCTTTTTTAATTGCTGATGCCCTTTTGATGGATCAGACAGAAATAACAGTCACTGTTATGGTCCTTAGGTTTACACCAAACCATGGGAATTTCAAAAGGCATTCCTTTGCGTTTTCCTTTTGTCCAGTCACAAAGCATTTTCTCACAATTTTGACACACAATATGAGGAGCCCAATTCTTGTCTTGATCACCAAGGGGAACTTGAAAATAGGCGATATATGCACGTGTCACAAATGACAAATTATTGCGCCTATGACGTTGAAGTGTGTAAGAGCCATATATATAACAGAAAGTGTCAGGACTATTCTTACATTTACGCCTACTTGAAGAAGCCATGATTCAATGTTAAAACAAAAGAAAATGGTGTTTTTATCAGAAAATAATTTTTTACATTTAAAAACAACTACAATTATGTAAAAGTGATGTTTGTAAATCATTAATTGCATTGTGGTTACGTTCAATCCAAGAGTCCTTGCCCTTTAACTCCAATTTAAAAATCAATGCATGCCATTAACTGTAATAAAAAATTAAAATTCCATAAAAACTAGAGCATGCACCAAAAAAATGGATTTCAGATTTTGAATCAGTGATGCAGAAATATATAGAAACAGTTCTAAAACCTCATGCAACAAAAAATAAAAACCATTTTTTCCCAATTAAATAGATTTTTAAATGAGAGTCTATGAATTCACATGAGATTTATGTAAAAGTAAGTTTAAAAAATTAGACATTAAATAATGCAAAATCTTTTTATTTAATGATTTCAAACTGAATTTTAGCAGTTCATTCATTATGTATGTAGAAACTAATCACATTAATTCAACTGCACCTGTGTATTTTCAGAAATATGAAGTTTATATATTTTTATATTACATTGCCAGAATGCCCCCTGATAACACTGACTTTGAATGCATGAGTGAGACTTAAATAAAATCCCCTTTATATACAATATATTTATCTATTTCTTGTTTGGGCATACTTTATATACCCAAGACAAATATTTCTATTCTGTTGTTAACTTTCTTGTAGAAACAATCTTGAATTCTTAATCTTTGACACAGTGTCTGCCTACTGAATCACAGAACTGAGTTAATAAGAAATGCTCAATATTATGGCATTAAAAGTGTTATCATAAGTGTTCTTAGCTCCAATGGTCCAACAGTAATAGTAGTGAATGAAGATAGGTAGAGATATTATTCATGATTTCTACTCTAGAGCCCCTGCATGTGTGCAATATTCATACAAGAATGTTTCATAGAAAGTTGGTGGTAGCATAGAAGTGAAAAAATGGTCAGAAATATTTCTGATATGGAAGGAGATTTAAAATGCATTTGATTTTAAAAAGTTCTAATATCACAAAGAAAAAAGAATGATGGGAGGCATGAGATACCACCACTTCTTTTTTAAAAAAACTCGTAATACCCTTTAGTCATAGGCAATTGGTTACTATAAAAATAGACTGCCTTTGTTCAAGAAATTGGAAAATCGTATTTTATTACGTTAGTACACACCGTGGTACTGATAGTAACCTGTAGTTAATTGCCTTAAGCCTACTTGGAGACAACTGCTGTCAGCTGAGTAAGCTCGTGAATCAGCAGGATCACTTGCAGTGCTTATTTTTTTAGTGTCAGCCTTCAGTTAAGCCTGTGAGAAAGAAATCTAAAACCTGTCCAATGATAAAGAAACGGTTTCTTTTTCATGATGAAGATATATTTTCTTTCTCTTTGCCCATCAAGAAATAAAAATATAGGAGGAAATTCCAAGATCTATGTGTTTGTCTCATTTTTGCTTTTTGTTTAATGAAATTTCTTTATTTTGGGACTTCTCTGAAAAAGAGAAGTCCTCTTGTTAGACCTCCAGATGGCAGGCATTTGACCCTTCCAAATGCCCTTTAGTGCCCTTGAATTCTCTGCCTGGTATAGTGACAGAGGCTTGAGTTTAAAGTTGCCTGCAGCATTGCCTCCAAGAAGCAAAGTCAGTCTCTCCTTGTCAGCTTTATGGCCTGGTGTTGTCTTCTCCTCCTTGGTGATGTAGGTCCTCTTAGGCATATGCTTCCAAAAGAGCCCTGTCTTATCAACATTAAACATTTGTTAAGCACAGTAACCCCTCTCTTTTACTAATTCAGCCAATTTATTAGAAAATTTGTTTGCTGTTTTCTCATCCCCACTAGCAGCTTCACCCTGTGTCTTAAGGTTATGCAAGTTGGCATGAGCTTTGAAACACATGAACCAACCCCCACTGGCCACAAACTCTTCACTCCCTTCTCCCGATTTTACTTTTTATTGCCTCAGACAATCATTTAGACTTGTCCTGAATCAACATTAGACTAACTGGTACATGCTGCTGATGCTGGTCTTCCAGCCACAAAACGAGTAGTCTTCCCATCTCAGTCATTGTGCCGCTTCACTGTTTAGTAATCACAGTCAATTTTATAAGAACTGATTTCTTTACATGCTTTAGGATACGGTCTTTATCCTTGATAATTGTTGTTGCAGTAGAGCGGCTAAGGTCTAGCACGTGACAGATGTTCATTGCTGATTCTCCTTTTTCTGATTACTTTACAAAGTATAATTTCACTTCCATCATGATTGCTTTTTTCTTCTTCAAAGCACTACCATCTAAAGACACTGATTTTTTATTTAGGAGCCATAAGGGCCAAAAGTCACCAAACAAAGCAACACAAATGGAACATTTGTGGTTTTAACAATTCAAAATGGCATAGGTAAGCATACTCAGGTATGCCAACTCCCTCACTCATATGCCACGTTACTGTATATTCTGCCATCATATGCCAACTAACTAGTTCACCCAAATAGTCCAAAAGTAGAATGCTAACAGTGTAAACCAAAAACACATATCTAATTTTTAAGTTTTTATGGAAGTGAGCATCGCAACTTGAAATGTCGTATATCAAGACAGTCGTCACCCGAGGATCCCCATACTGTATGACCTCACTTATATGTGGAATCTAATGAACAAAATAAATCAATGAAGAAAATAGTAACAGAAGCACAAATAATGTGGAACAAACTGACAGCTGTAGAGGAGAGAAAGGATGAGGGACTGGATAAAATAGGTGAAGGAATTACCCAAAAATTATATGTACATAACTCATAGACACAGACAACAGTCTGGTGATAGCCAAAGGAAAAGTTTCTGAGTATAGCTAGAGGTATACAAAGGTGAGAAAAATGAAAATGGAGAGACACTTTGTGCCTGACTAGGCAGTAGTGCAGTAAATAGAGCATCGAACTGGAAAGTGAAGAACTCAGGTTTGTAACCCTGAGGTCACTGGCTTGTGCATAGGCTCATCCGGCTTGAGTGTGGGCTCACCAGCTTGAGCCCAAAGGTCACTCTGTCTTGAAACCCAAAGTCTTTGGTTTGAGCTCAAGTTTACTGGCTTGTGCAATGGGTCACTCGCTCTGCTGTATCTCCCAGTAAAGGTACATATGAGAAAGCAATCAGTGAAAAACTAAGGAGCTGAAATGAAGAATTGATGCTTCTCATCTCTATCCCTTACTGTCTGTTCCTATCTGTTTCCCTCTCTGTCCTTCTCCCTGTCTCTGTCACATACACACACACATACACAACACACACACAAAAAGAGACTTTACTTGGGGTGATAGGTGCATGATGCAGTGGGCAAGTGACATTTTATTGACTTGTGCATTTTAAACATATATATATATATATATATATATATATATATATATATATATATATATATATATATATATATATATTGTTTGGGGGACCAATATGACCCTCAAAAATTCAAATAATAAATAAATAAATATATAATCTGTAGACCAATCTGGCAGGCTAGATGCTCATGGTCAGTAGCTGATGTAACAGTGTTTTTCTTCAGGGAAACCTCAGTTTTGTTTATGATGACTTTTAAATGGCTAGATACATCCCATACCCATTTTTCAGGTAGTCATCTCTACATAATGTCAACTAATTATAGATAATAATCATATCTTTATATATTTTACAGCAACATCTAAATTAGTGTTTGATTGAAAAGTGCATATGGTGGCCTCACCAAACTGACACTTTATAAAAATTATAATAAATAAATATATAAAATGTATAAAATATATAAAAATGGGCTGACACACCCATTTTTCTATATTCAAAAAATAAATTTTATTACATAAAATTATGTGCTTTCTTCTAGCACATGTCTCCCATTACCACTTTCCTATGGAAAACAAACAATGTTGGAATACCTGTATTAGTTTTCTAATTTCATTTTATATTTTTCTTATTTTTAATGTTTTTTTTCTCTTTCCTTTTTTATGAGTAATGTTTTGCAAACCAAATAATGCTTGCTTCTATTAAAGAACGAAGGAATAGTAATTCCTCTGTAATTTTAGGGAAAGAAAATTGCAAGGATTTTCTAGCTTTGAAAGCAGTGTATTACACCTTGTTTATGTATCTTAATTTTTTTCTTCTTAGATTAAGTATAATTGAGGTTTTGTTGTTTTAAAACATGCTTTTCTTCTCTTATAAAACCAGAACTTGCCAGCTGTCTTTGTTTTGCAAACTTCAAATATTCTTATATATGAGAGTGATCAGGTAACATAATGATTAATTTTAACAATGAACAATCAGAGGGTTAAATATAGGCATCAGAATGCCATTATATATAATCAGCTACAGTGGGTACAGTAAAAGCATGGAAAATAGCTGGAGGATAGGTTTAATATAAGCATTGTGGCTTAAATAAAGCAGAGAAAAGAATGTAATGCTTTGACTGATGGAGCCTCTTTTTAAAATGCTTATGGAGAAAAAAAAAAGCTAACTTAGTTTCAAATGTCTACATACTTAGTTTATGCATGTATATAACTTTAGGGTCTGAAACAACAGAAAAAAAATAATAAGCAACTTTCTAAATGTTATGAATGCACAATTAATGTTTGAACATTGCTTGTGAAGCATCTATTTTTAATTATTAACAAACAAATAATCATTTCTAGATTGTGTGCACTAAGTTACTATGACTTGTCTTTTATTTGCCTTATAAAGATTGTATTCTCAAATATATATTGCAAAAATAATAGGCTAGACTTTTTGAAGTGTTTAAACATTGCTAATAAGTTTTACTCATTTTTTGTCCCCCCAAAAAGAAACCACAGAACTTAGATAACCTCCAAAGTTAAGGTTATAAAGCTAAAAAAAAATCCTTTTTATTTCTCTCATCCCCCACCACCTAGCACACAGACAGTTCTAATGCTACCAACACATTCTCTTTCATCTGCTTATCCCTTCAAAACTTAATGAAGGCAAGGGAGAAAGCTGTTTGATTTCCAGTCCACCTCATGGGTTTACTGAACAGTGTCCTTTCCTTTGAACAAAAATTTTAGCTAAAAATATACTTTTAGGAATTCAGACTCTCTGGCTGGTACTCTTGCTTCAATATCTCTTAGCAATATGACCATGAGAAGATTTTTTGAACACACTCACTGTCATCATCTATAAAATGGAAAAACTTGAAATACTGTATCCCACATAGAGTTTTTCTGACAATTATGTTCTTGCCTTAAAGATGTCCTACTATTAAATTCCTCTAAGATGTATAATATGTTTGTTCTTTAGATAATCTTATATTCCCAGGAAAGTTGGTAAATCTTAAGTCGTTTGATAGGTCAATGAATTAAGTGTTCTTTTCAAGGTTAGCTCTTTACAAATCTGTGAATTAAGACATTTTAAATTAGAGTCCTATCAGATATTTTTTTCCAGTAACCATACTGACTCTATTTCTTCATTAATAATAGCCAATATTTTGTGAAAATTACCATGTGGTAAGCACTATTCTAAAAACTTATTTGACCTTAATTACCAACTGAATAACTGTCATTACTATCCCTATTTCACAAATAAGCAAATTATTGCTATATTCCTTGCCCCAAGTCACATAGCTATCAAATGAAAGTAATATAACTTTATTTAAACCAATCAAGTTTCACAACCTACTGTCTTCACATCTATGGGACAAAAAATACTGTGGACATGTTTAAGTTGTTTACTGCACTACGTATTTCTTCTTCAATAATAACGCTACAGCCTGACCAGGCAGTGGTGCAGTAGATAGAGCATTGGACTGGGATGATGCGGAAGACCCAGGTTCAAGACCCCGAGCTCACCAGCTTGAGCGCAGGCCCATCTGGCTTGAGCAAAAAGCTTGTCAGCTTGAACCCAAGGTCACTGGTTCCAGCAAGGGGTTGCTCAGTCTGCTGAAGGCCCGCGGTCAAGACACATGTGAGAAAGCAATCAATGAACAACTAAGTTGTTGCGATGGCAATGAAAAAACTAATGATTGATGCTTCTCACCTCTCTCCGTTCCTGTCTGTCTGTCCCTATCTATCCCTCTCTCTGACTCTCTCTCTGTCCCTGTAAAAAAATAATAATAAATAAAAAAATAACGTTACAGAACCAAATCTTGATTAGCCTCTTAGTGACTAAAGAATAGTAGAGTACACCAAGGGTAGTCACATCTCAAAGCAAAATATTTTTGCTGCAAATAAAGAGTCCATGGAAAATAATTTTCAAAGCTCTGATTTCTAAATCTCAGGAGATTCTATAGTTATTCAAGCAAGTTAATACATACTCATAATGAAAATATTCTAATAACTTGTAATAGCAATGTCAGTCTGGCATAGGCACAATAACAGGTAATCGCTTTTGATGCATTCTATGTTCAGAAATGGCATCTAAACTCCTAGAGGTAAGATTTTGATATTATAATAAACTCTCAGTCTCTCTCAGGTAAAGATGGCAGCCTTAACCAGTTCGATCCCATTCCTTTTTGGCTTTCTTCAATGATTTCTGCAGGTATCTATCTGAAGGCTCAATGTTCTCTGAAAAATATGTTAGCAACATAGTTAATGAAATTTTAGTAACTTTTTCAGTTTAGATTGAAATAACCTACTTAGCTTTTGAGTGACAATAACCTTAATTTTTCTTAAGCAAATTATCACTGAAATAACACTCCCCTTCTACTTTGCACATTGTATATCCATGTGACTTGTTCAAGTTAGTTATACAGAAGCAAATGTGATTAAAAATCTTATTTTCTTTGACTCTCTCGGTGGAACATAAAAGCAGTGGATACTTAGTACTTATCTTAGTCCATGAGGTTAAAAACTATTTATTAAAAATATTTTAGCAAAAAAATATAAAAAGAGACAATTTTATGGAAATGAATGTTATCCTTTGGTGGCCTGCTTATGTAAAGATTATCTCTTTTGTGAAAAAAGTTATAAATTAATTTACTATTAATTTTATTTACTTATTGTATGAAGTCTAATAAAAATTCTAATTAATAGAATATTTTACATTTTTCTCAATTAGATTTTAGTGGGAAAAAATCACATAAGAACTGCAGACATACATTGTTTAGCTCATGGTTTTAATATCAGAATACTTTACATAAAGTTCCAAATTTTGAGTTTCTCATAGTAAATTATATCTAGTAACACTAAGATAAGCATGCATTCTATTGTTCATTGCTGGGCCCCAGCTCCCAGTGTATGTCTTTTCTTTACCTGCCCTAACTTTATGCGAATCTGTCCACTGAACAGAACTGAGTAAGGACTTTTTCCTTGGTTTAGTGAGCTTTAATTCATTACTTTGGCATTTTTGTGTGTGTGTGACAGACAGATAAGGACAGACAAACAGGAAGGGAGAGACACGAGAAGCATCAATTCTTTGTTTTGGCACCTTAGTTGTTCATTGATTGCTTTCTCATATGTGCCTTGATGAAAGGGAGGGCCTACAGCAGACCGAGTGACACCAAGCTCAAGCCAGCAACCTTGGGCTCAAGCTGGCGAGATTTGCTCAAACCAGATAAATTCAAGCTCAAGCTGAAGACCTCAAGGTTTCGAACCTGGAATCCCTACATCCCAGTTAGATGCTCTATCCACTGTGCCACTACCTGGTCAGACTAATGCATTACTTTGGACTAGTTCTTTAAAAAGTGCTACTTAAATATAGTCTCTCATATATATTATTGATTTTTAAATGTTGGAATTGGGTGGATTTGTTTGCTGAAGGTGTTCCAAAACATAGAAAATATTACTCAAGGGTGGAAAGTCACGAATAAAATTACAGATATAAATTATCTCCATTTCAAAAAAAGTGAATATTTTTATGTGCTATGCCCACTTTTTTGGGCTAACGTAACAGTAGAAGTTTAGTCTAACCTCTCATTTAATTGCGTTATATTGTAGTTGTTACTAATGCAACAATAAGAGCTCAAAGTCTGTGCAAACTATTTTCATGATATTGTTTTAATTAATAAAAAAGGTTTTATGAACTTTTAAAAATATAAAATGTGCTTTTACAATTATTACTGCCTTTAGTTATCATGAAAAGTAACAAGTGATTAGAAAGGTGTTTATTTTTTAAAACAGGTAATATTTTCTTAAGCATATTTTATTCACAGCTGGCTTTGACTTACTCATCTACGTGGGAGACAAAAATTTTCTTTCAAAGCTATTATCTCATAGTTCCCTAGAGTACTATAATGTAATTGCATATCAAGAGTTAAGGGTTTATAGTGTTTTCTGTCTTTGAGTTAACTCTGGGAAATTTTTTTCTTATTTTAATGTGTATTAAATCAAGAAAATATCTTCTCCTTTTTTGGATTAGCATAATTTTCTGCAACCAATTAATGAGGCACTTTTTCATAAAAACTACATTAGTCTTTAGTATAGCTAATTTTTATCATAGAAGTTAGGATAAAAAAATGAACTTAAAGCAGTATCTATCTTATAGTTTGAAATTTAAGAATATAAATGTTGTCACAATGCAAGCAAGAGAAATCACATTTTAATGAAAGTTGTTGATTTTCCATGAAATAAGAACTTAACATTGAGATGTTAATAAAAAAATAACTAGAGACATCTTATTCATAATTGAGTCTGAAAATTCTATATAGAACACATATTGTATTTGAATAAAACAAAAAATATCTTAAATCCCAGAACTTTGGGAAATAGCACATATCATTACCATCATTTGCAATGAGAAAAAAGCATTACATTGTTATGATAGAGCCTAGTCATAGAGAAGAAAAAAAATAACACATAAAAATGAATTGAAAGAGATCACACAAATCAAAAGAATAGTTTAGACTTTGAAGAGAGGTTAGAAGTAAAAAAATACTGAGAATAACATATGTTCAGTAGCTGTTTTACATCAAGGGTCAGTAAAATTGTTAGAAAGGGAGCCACTGATGACAGGTCTATATTATCAGCTATAAAAATCAATTTAATTTTTTTCTTTTAGTAAGAGAGAGAGAGAGAAAGACAAGAAGAGAGAGAGATGAGAAGCATCAATTCGAAGTTGTATCACTTTAGTTGTTCATTGATTGTTTCTCATTTGTGCCCTCATTAGGGAACTCAAGATGAGCCAATGATCCCTTGCCCAAACCAGTGACCATGGGCTCAAGCCATCAACCATGGTATCATGTCTATGCTACCACATTTAAGCTGGAGACCCAACACTTAAGCCAGTGGCCTTGGGGTTTCAAACCTAGACCTTAAGCACCCCAGTTCTATCTACTCTGCCACCACTGGTCAGGCAATTTAACTTTAATTTTTAATTTAATTTTACCCACCAAATTTGAATATATATGTGTTTAAAAAGTTTCTTAGAAAGTAAATAAATCAATGATCATTGTAAGTAGAATAAAAAATAGGTACGTGTGTATTTGTTATCATTGTAGAAAAATATTTTTAAATACTATTTTTATTTAATTTAAATATATATATATATAACCTCTTGATACTAGTCTATAAACAGAATTTTGGAGTTTATAGAGTTGTGGGTATTTTTTAAAAAGATATAATTGACATACACTACTGCTACATTTACATCCTCAGGACTTGTTTGTCTTTTAGCTGGAAGTTTAAGTCTTTTGATCAACTTTACCAATTTTGCCTGCCCTCTACCTCTAGCAATCACAAACCTGTTCTCTGTATGTGTAAATTCAGTTATTTTATTTAATATTCCAAATCTAAATGATATAATATAAAGTTTGTCTTCCTTCGACTTTCCATAGTATATACAATGCCCTTATTTTAAAGCCATTTTTTCACAAATGGCATAATTTTCTCATTTTTATGGCCAAATAACATTCCATTGTATGTACGTACATCACATCTTCTCCATCTATGAATGGAGACTAAAGCTGTTACTTTATCTTGACTATTGTAAATAATTCTGTAATGCTGCAAACCAGCACAACTCGTAATTCTCTAGGTCCTCGGTGAAAATGGTAGAGAATGAAGAAATAAACTCAGAGAGAAAAAGAATGGGATCAGGAGTTCTCTGCAAGATGATAGCAAACGAGAGCAAAAACAGAGTCCCTGGCCTGTTTTATTATATAGTGCAGATCCGTATGCAAATAAGAAAGTCTTTGATACAAAGTCACACATCTGAGGCATAAACAGGAATCCTCCACTCACCATGCAACAGTCAAGGGTGTGAGAAAGATCTTAGTCTTAAAAATATATGGGAAAAGCTTAGTCTTAAACTAAGCCCTAGGCTATAAATACTTTGTCAGCTTAGAGCCTGTCTCCCACACTGTAATTAACATGGCATTGTAGATACTTTTCTAAGAGAGTAATTTCATTCTCTTTCTTTTCAATATGTGGATATACTTTTAAGTAAATACAAAAATTAGAATACAAATAGGAACAAATATACGAATAAAGTTTAATTAGGATAAAGAAAGAAAACTACACACTTTGATGAATAGAGAAATTATCAAAAACCAAACCAAACCAAACAAAACAGAACAAAAACAACAATCTAATTAAAAAATAGGCAAAGACCTTGTAAAGCCAGTAGTTGCAACCACCATCACAGCCGCCTGGCCTATGCAGGTTCAGGTTTGATTCAGACAGATGATAATGAAACAATGGAGCCAAGAACTGCAAGGTCATTACCTTTTAATTCTAGCTTACACCTGGTGGGAAAAAAATACACACAGTGGGACAACACCTCCCTTTCCATTCAGGGTTCCAAAAGTCACTGATTTATCTGAGTTTCCTAGAATTAAAGGTCTTTACCTGACCAGCCTTATTCACCTTTGTTCACCATCTTCGCTGCTTCTCCTCCCCTCCATGTGGCCTTTCTCTGCTCTCCTCCTAGAACAAAATCACTCTTCCAAACAATGTGACCTCTCCTCCTTTTAAAACCTTTGGCACAAAAGCCCTCCCCAATACATATTAATATAATCACGCCCATATCAAGCAAGAAGGGCAACTAATATTATCACCTGGGTTACAGGATTCCATATAGGCAGCATCATCTTTAACAAAATGGGCATAATATATTTTATCTGCCCAACAATCCACCTCTATGCTCACTTTACTACCTACAATCTATACCAAGGCATCCCTGTGCAAGGAAATTAGACACATTACACAAATAACAACCACATGACAAATACAATTTTAACAATTACAAAGGTACATTTCACCAGTCTCTGAGCACTTTGCCAAAGGTTCAAAATGTCCTCGGCCTTTTTTCTATCCATGAGAAAAGCTTCCCGGGGTAAAGGAGTGCTTCCAGCAAAGCCGCCCACCACCCCCATCAGGGTAATTCACATTGTATAAAATTCATAAGTCTATCTAACAAAGAAGCCAGTGCACACTTTGGTCATAGTCCAGGAAATCAGTCCATGCACATGGGACCTCAGCCACCCCAGTCATTCCTGCCATCCTGGAAGGTTTTACACTGTCCCAAGGAGGAGCATGTGGCAATGGCAGTCAGCATCTCTGTTCCAGAGAGCATGATTGTATCCACTTCTATGTCCCAAAATTGCAGACCTACCTGGGAGGTAGTAGCTGCTCCTTGCTGCTGGGCTCTCACCTCCTGGAGACTGTGGATCACAACTCCAGCCTGATTCTCTTCATCCTCCAAAGGGGAACTGGAAATACCAGCTCCTGCTACTGGCCTTGCAGCCTTGGGCCTGGCCTCATTCCTGCCCTCCTTCCACTGCTGGCTCTCCTCAACGTCCAGGGAAATATGCAACTCATGAACCTGTGATTTTTTCTCCAGTGGCAGCTCCATTTCCAAGCAAATCTCATGAACCACCTGGTCGGTCTCCTTTGGTGCTTGCTCAAGCTTCAGGGTCAGCATCTCTTTCTCCACGTTTGCTCCAGCTCCTTCAACTTTTCAGTTTGTAGGTCCTGGGCAGACTCTTCCACATAGGTCTGGTTTCCTCACGCATGGCTATAAAAGGTAGCCAGCCTATGGCGCCCAAAAGGACAGCCAAGGGAATCATAACAGCAGCCAGTCCTCTACTCCACCACTCAAAGTTGGTGGTGACTCTATACAAAACTGTATCTTATCCTGCCACAGACTACACCAAATGCAAAGCCAATAGTCATGCCACCATCACAGCCACCTGGCCCATGCAGATTCAGGTTTGATTCAGACAGACGGTAATGAACAATGGAGTCAAGAACTGCAGGGCCATTACCTTTTAATCCTAGCTTGTACTCAACGGGCAAGAAATACACAGAGTGGAAAAATGCTTCCCTTTCCATTCAGGGTTCCAAAAGCTGCTGACTTATCCAAGTTTCATAGAATTAAAGGTCTCTACCTCACCAGCCTCTGTTCCCCATCTCCTTCTCTGTGTACAAACTCTGCAAAAACTGGCTTCTCCTTTAGCACTCTGCCATCTTGGCTGCTTCTCCTCTACTCCTCGTGGCCTTTCTCTGCTCTCCCCTAGAACATAATTACTCTTCCTGCGAACAATGTGATCTCTCTTCCTTTTAAAACCTTTTGACACAAAAACCCTCCTCGAACACATATTAATATAATCACGCCCATCCCAAGCAAGAAGGGAAACTAATATTATCACCTGGGCAATGGGCTTTCACATAGGCAGCACCATCTTTAACAAAGTGAGCATAATATATTTTATCTGCCCAACAGACCTAAACAGAAACTTTCCAAAGAGGAAATACAGATGGCCTATAGACCATAAGAAAAGAAGCTTAAAGTCACTAATCATCAGAGAAATACATATTAAAACCATACTGAGATATTACCTCACACCTATCAGAATGACTATCATCAATAAATCAACAAATATTGGCACAGATGTAGGGAAGAGAAAACCATAGTGCACTGTTAGTGGAGATGCAGATTGATAGAGCCACTATGGAAAGCAGTGTAGACTTACCTAAAATATTTTTAAATGAAACTGCCTTATAACCCAACAATTTTAATTTTGAGAATATATCCAAAGAAACCTTGGAAACTAATTTGAAAGAATATATGATTCCTGTTGGTCAAATAAGTTTGTAAATATTTATATATATATATATATATATATATATATATATATTTGCTCGCTTATAGTTTGCATTGGTGTGGGTGACATGCTGTAAGCAGGAAGGGTCATTCTAGCCTATGACTTAGTTTTAAGACTAAGCCTTTCCCACCCTTTTAATACTAAGATTTTTTCAAAACTTAGCTTTTCTCCACACCCTTGACTGTTGCGTAATGTCGAGTAGTGCATTCTCATGAGAAATCCCATTTATGCCTGAGATAAATGACTTTGTATCAGAGGCTTCCTTGTTTGTATAAAATGTGGCAGAGGAACCCACAAAGAGGAAAGCAGAGAAAGGAATAGGTTCTAATGAACATATTTTGTCAAATGCAGTCAACCCAGCATCATGTGCCATGCCAATTGATGTAGAAGTAATAATATTTACAATTTATTTTCATTTTAGTTGTTTTACCATTGGTGTTGCTACTTTAAAACAATTTTGTGAAGAAGCCAATGTTGAATACAAAATAATTTTAAGATAATTAGAAGTTAGATAGCTTTCTCTAACACCTGCTATAGAGTGTGTTCTATAATTATTTGAGCCTCTGTGTTCATATTAAATTTAGACAAATGTCCTAAAATCCTAAAATCATATTTTAATAATAAAATGAAATATTAATGTATTTTGTACATAATCAAGCATCTATTTTTCACAAAACGATTAAAAACTAGAGGGTGAACACATTTCAGCTAGGGAAGTTAGTCTTATTTTGAATGGCTTTACCTTCAATAAAAATCTGATTTTGAAGAAAAATTTCTTCTTTTAATTATAAAAAGAAAATTGTCAGACTTAGAAGAATAAAATCTGGGCATAACAGAAAAGTTTATCAAAGAAGTGCAAAATTTTTATTATACATGTTTTTAATATAATGAAGAATGGTCTGAAACAAACATCAGGGGAAATAACAGTTTTCAATGGTGTTGGTTTTTTTATTTCATCAAAAGCATATTGGACAGATATTGAATCTTGTCTTCAGTTTTTATCTAAAAAAATGCCAGACATCAAAATAGACAACTCTCTCTTTGAAGAATTTAAAATGGGATTTCATAAGAAATCCCATTTATACCTGAGATAAATGTCTTTGTATCAGAGGCTTATTTGTTTGTATAAAATGTGGCAGAGGATCCAAAAAATTAAAAGTCGAACTGCCTTTTGACCCAGCTATCCCACTTTTAGGAATATACCCTAAGAACACCATAACACTGTTCGAAAAGAAGAAATGCGCCCCCATGTTTGTGGCAGCATTGTTCACAATAGCGAAGAGCTGGAAACAGCCCAAGTGTCCGTCAGAAGACGAGTGGATTAAAAAGCTTTGGTATATATATACTATGGAACAATATTCAGCCATAAGAAATGATGACATCGGATCATTTATAACAAAATGGATGTACCTTGATAACATTATACGGAGTGAAATAAGTAAATCAGAAAAAAAGAAAAACTGAGAACAGCATGATTTCAGACATAGGTGGGACATTAAAATGAGACTACGAGACACGTACAAGAGTGTGGTGGTTACGGGATGGGGGGAGGGAGGGGAGGGTGGGATAGGGAGAAGGGGAGGGACACAGGGAAAAACAGATAGAAGGTGACAGAGGACAATTTGACTTTGGGTAATGGGTATGCAGCACAATTGAATGATGGGATAATCTGGAGATGTTTTCATTGTACATATGTACCCTGATTTATTGGTGTCACCCCATTAAAGTTAATAAAAAAAAAATACTATAAAAAAAAAATGTGGCAGAGGATCCCACAAAGAGGAGAGCAGAGAAAGGCCACATGAAGAAGAGGAGAAGCATCCAAGAAGGTGAAATGCTGAAGGAGAAGCCAGTCTGTACAGATTTTGTGCAGAGAAGGAGATGGGGAACAGAGGCGAATAAGGCTGGTGAGATAGAAACCCCCAATTCTAGGAAACTCGGATGAGTCAGTGGCTTTGGGAGTCCTGAATGGAAAGGGAAGTGTTTTCCCACTGTTTGTATTTTTTGCCCACTGGGTGCAAGCTAGAATTAAAGATGATGACTCACCAGGTCTTTACTCCATTGTTTCATTATCATCTGTCTGAATCAAACTTGAACCTGCATGGGCCAGGCAGCTGTCATTGTGGCCATGGCTACTGGCTTTACATATCTCTATGTTTATTACAGCTAAGGTGACTAACTTTTTTACAATGAAAACGACAAAAATAAATTGAAGAAAATAATAGTGTAAATAAAAAACATTTTATTCATTTGAACAATAACACAATAATAAAATAAATGCATAATAAAAACATTTGTAATAATTTATATTGTACCTATGCTTACATGCTTATTAATTTTTAATAATAATTGTAAGAAAAAAGTAATATCATCTAAATAAGTACTTTTCCATTAAATAAATAGTTTTATCAGTGTAACAACTTGTAACAATATATTTAAATATCTGAACAGTATTCTTTTTATTAAATATTACAACAAGTGCTGCAGATAGAATATCAACATTCAATCTCGATTTCTTACTTGCCTAAAAATCATTACCGTTTGAAACTTTTAAATTCTTCAAAGACACAGTTGTCTATTTTGATGTCTGACATTTTTTTAGATAAAAACTGAAGACAAGATTCAATATCTGTCCAATATGCTTTTGATGAAATAAAAAAAAACAACACCATTGAAAACTGTTATTTTCCCTGACGTTTGTTTCAGACCATTCTTCAATATATTGAAAACATGTATAATAAAAATTTTGCACTTCTTTGATAAACTTTTCTGTTATGCCCAGATTTTATTCTTCTAAGTCTGACAATTTTCTTTTTATAATTAAAGGAAGAAATTTTTCTTCAAAATGAGAGTTTTATTGAAGGTAAAGCCATTCAAAATAAAACTAACTTCCCTAGCTGAAATGTGTTCACCCTCTAGTTTTTAATCGTTTTGTGAAAAATAGATGCTTGATTATGTACAAAATACATTAATATTTCATTTTATTATTAAAATATGATTTTAGGATTTTAGGACATTTGTCTAAATTTAATATGAACACAGAGGCTCAAATAATTATAGAACACACTCTATAGCAGGTGTTAGAGAAAGCTATCTAACTTCTAATTATCTTAAAATTATTTTGTATTCAACATTGGCTTCTTCACAAAATTGTTTTAAAGTAGCAACACCAATGGTAAAACAACTAAAATGAAAATAAATTGTAAATATTATTACTTCTACATCAATTGGCATGGCACATGATGCTGGGTTGACTGCATTTGACAAAATATGTTCATTAGAACCTATTACTAGTATTTTCTTTTGGAATAACTCTTGTAATTTTACATTATACATTATTCACCCCTTTGCGTCTTTGTTCACCAAAATTTGTATTTGTATTATCAGCCAGTAGTGCAACAAATTTGGATTTTAAATTGTTTTCATCCATTATTCTGTACAGATGATTTTACAAAATTTTAGAAGTTTCACCCTCAATGGATTCTAAATTTAAAATTTATACTTGAATGCCCTTGGTAACAAAATATCTTGCTATTATTGGATACAATTAAATTTCACTATTATTTGATGCATCAGTTAAAATAATTAGAAATGCTGCAGTTTTCAAGTTCTCTGTAAGTATTTTTTCACAATATTTTTTGAAATACTGTTTTCAAAATAGCCTCGTATTTTGTCCTGGCACATGGAAATTTGGCATTGTGAAACTTTTCCAATAATTTAGTTGTACAATAAATATTATGAAAACTTTGATTTTGAATTATCATATGAAATGCAAATGTTCCCTCCATTGCAGTCTACTGTTTTTCATTTTTAGAATAATTTGAAGTTTTAAAAGACCTTGTTATTTTACTACTGGAAGCTGATGCATCCAATGGTTGCTTATGTTTTTTGGTGATCAAGTGTTTTTTTATTGTTTCTATGCCTCCAACTGCAATACAAAATTATCTGCTGAAAATATTGCAGAAATCAATGGCATGTTTCTTTGATATGACGAATAAAAATTCCCTTTTCAAATTATTGTTGAAATGGCATTTCTATTTTTGATTTTTTTCATCCCTTAAATAAAATTTAAAGTTAAAAAAATATATATAGCGTTACATGAACGATGCAAGCACATTAGGAACTGAAAACATTACATCATGGTAGGCAAATTTTCCAGAAGCTAAATTAACAAAACTAAATATCAAACATAACCATTAATTTGGAGTGATATTCAGGTGTATTTATCATTTTCTAATTAAAGAACGTCAGCTTTATGCAACTATTTAATCAAATGCACTATTAATAGATATACTTTGAGGTTAGATTTCCATTTTAAAACTCAAATTTCAGAAAAATACTTGTAAATAAAATTATACATATTTGGAAATTATTAAATAGATAATAGATTAATAACACATGAATTGTGCTTACCTATGATTAAATATTCACTGAGAAAGAAATGATTGTGAGGCTACAATGTTGTATGTGCTGTGTTGTGTTTCAGTAAGAAGTACACAAAGCCATTTGCATGCTTCGGTATATTGCGTGCTCTCTCTCAAGGTCTTCTCTGCAGAATGCATGCATCTCATAATTTCATCTTGCTGCACTGTTCTGATCCTTGATGAATCGTCATGTCAAATACAAATATGTCACATTTATGTGCAATGGATCGACTCTGCATCGATGAAATACAGGCATTTACAAATTAGTCTTTTAATATCAAAAAGAACAGTCTGACCAGGTGGTTGAGCAGTGGATAGAGCGTCGGACTGGGATGTGGAAGACCCAGGTTTAAAACCCCAAGGTCGCCTGCTTGAGCATGAGCCCATCTGGCTTGACCAAAAGCTCGCCAGCTTGGACCCAAGGTTGCTGGCTCCAGCAAGGGATTGCTCGGTCTGCTGAAGGTCCACAGTCAGGGCATATATGAGAAAGCAATCAATGAACAACTAAGGTGTTGCAATGGCAATGAAAAACTAATGATTGATGCTTCTCACCTCTCTTCGTTCCTGTCTGTCTGTGCCTATCTATCCCTCTCTCTGACTCTCTCTATGTCCTGGTTAAAAAAAAAAAGACATGTAGGAGGACACTTTTCCAGGGAGGATGGAACTTACAAAAGAATGACTGTCACCTGACCTGTGGTGGCGCAGTGGATAAAGCGTCGACCTGGGAACACTGAGGTCGCCAGTTCAAAACCCTGCACTGGTCCAGTCAAGGCACATATGGGAGTTGATGCTTCCAGCTCCTCCCCCTTTCTCTCTTTCTCTCTCTCTCTCTTTCACTCTGTGTCTCCTCTCTAAAATGAATAAAATAAAAAAATATAAATAAATAAATAAAAAAAGAATGACTGTCCTCCCTAAAAGAGGAAGATTGTTCACCTTATTGCAGTATTTTTACAGTAGCCAAGATATAGAAGAAACCCAAGCATGCTTCAGTAGGAGTTGATAAAAAAGCTGTGGTACATTTACACAATAGAATACTACTTCACCATAAAAAGAAGGAAATCTTACCTTTTGAGACAGCACTGATGGATCTGGAAATTATTATGTCAAGTGAAATAAGTCAGTTTGAATAAGACAAATGCTTATGATTTTACTTTTATTTGGAATCTAATAAACAAAATAACAAACACAATAGAAGCAGACTCATAGATACTGACTGACAGCTGTCAGAGAGGATGGGGTTTGGGAGGCTAGGTGAAAAAGGTGAAGGTATTCAGCAAAGAAAAAGAACCTCATTGACACTGACAACAGTGAGAGGATTACAAGAGGGAAAAAGTGTGTGTGGAGGTAGAAGAGAATAAAGGTGGATAAATAATGATAGAGGGATACTTGACTCAGAGTGGTGAACAAATAATAAAGTAAACAGATGAGCTATTATAGAATTGTACACTTGAAACCTTATACACCTGAAACCAATGTATCCTCAATAAATTCAATAAAAAATTTATATATATATATAAATTGTTTTATTAGTGAGAATTATGAACTTGCTCATCTATAATTTTTCTCATAGCTCTAAAAACAAATATTAAACATGTTAAATTACTCAGATATTTTCACAAGTTTACATTTTTGTTGTAATAATTAACATTTTCTTATATTAAGATTAACTTTGATATTTTAGATTTACTGAAGAAATTATATCTATTATGATACTGGTGTTTAATATTCAATATAAAGTGAAAGAATTTTTAAATGTTTAAACATGATTATCTTATGCAAAACAAATGTGTTTTTTTTAAACACATGGAATATACAAATTTGATGCTGCAATAATAATCATAATCATTATTACTATTTAATGTATTTTTTACTAAAAATGTTTTTAACATATTTAAAACAGAATACTTTTGAAAATATTAGATAATAATCTATAAAACTTACATCATATAAACCATATTTAATGATATTTTACCTTATAAAAGTATATTTTTGAAGAATTATTTATAATTTTATTTGTTAGAAACACTTATCTTTTTCTATATGCAGAATTAAATAAAATTTTTACCAATGAGATGCTTTTGTTTTCTCATTTTCTATATGAGAAATAAAACTTATAGAAACTATATTTTTTTTCTTGAGTCACATCAAGTTACTATCCATTTTCACATTTTTTATGTAATTATTTTCTTCTAAAAAGAGTTAATACATTATATTGAGACAATATAATTTTATATAATATTGTTTTTGCATGTATTTTAAAATAATTACATAAATATATTCTTTTTCTTTTTATCACAGGTTCATAATAGTATTGCTTAGGTTTCTGATTACAGTGGGTTTTTTTGAACATATTCTCATGTTCACGGATTTGTTTACACTTTTCTGTTCATTTAATAGTCAATTAAGTTAATTTAAATTATGTACCCTTCCTCTTGCATTTATATTTTGCAACTGTTTTTGAACATCTGTGATATATTAAATAGACTTAATTAAATTTGACATGCTTTATAAATAACTATGCTTATAAGTTTACAGGACATTTCTATAATTCTAGAAAATAGTGCTTTACTTTCTCTATATTTCATTAAATGCTAACAGAAGTAATCCTATGAGTTACTCCATTTCTGATTTGAAACTGACACTCAGGTGGTAAAGTTATATCCTGAGTCAAAAAGAGCTAGTAACAGGAATAGAGATCTTCAATCTACATATCTAATCTACATTTTCCTTGCACAGGGATAACTGCTAATAAATATTTTCATGATATCATGTGTTAAAGGACTTTTACTTAAGCATAAAAATATTTTTACAAGAGACTGGGAATTGCCTGACCAGGTGGTGGTGCAGTAGAGCATCAGACTAGGGCGTGGAGGACCCAAAATTAAAGCCCTGAGGTCAACGATTTGAGCTCCGGCTTATATGGTTTGAGCAGAGATCACCAGCTTAAGCCTGGGTCATTGGCATGAGCAAGGAGTCACTTGGTCTATCATGGCCCCCTAGTCAAGGCACATATAAGAAAGCAATCAATGAACAACTAAGGTGCCACAATGAAGAGTTGATGCTTCTCATCTCTCTCCCTTTCTGTCTTTCTTTCCCTATCTGTCCCTCTCTTTCAGAAAAAAATAAAATAATCATAATAAAAGAAACTGAAAGTTAAGGTACAATGTATATAATTTTTGCAGTAATAATTAGTATTTTCTTTTTTTATTATTGTTTTTTATTTATTTATTTTAGAGAGGAGACACAGAGTGAGAGAGAGAGAGAGAAAGGGGGAAGGAGCTGGACGCATCAACTCCCATATGTGCCTTGACCAACCAGTGCAGGGTTTGAATTGGCGACCTCAGTGTTCCCAGGTCGATGCTTTATCCACTGCGCCACCACAGGTCAGGCATTATAATTAGTATTTTCAACATGGAGGATATACAAGTTTGTTCATAAATTTGTGTGTATTTTTATGAACCATATTCCTAGTTAATATGATGCTGTAGTATGCAGCTTCATAAATGATGCCCAGTTTTCCTCTTTTGGTATTTAGACAAATTAAGTAATGTCCTCTTCTTGATTATGGTCTGGACCTGATGACTCCTTTCCCTACGTGACAACTTAATTGCTGCCTAATGAATGACCCTAACCAAGATGAGCCAGCCAAATACATTACAACCCCCATTCAAAGAAGCTATGAAATAATAAATGTCTGTTAAGTTCTAAGTTTATGTGATATTCTTTACACAGTAATAAATAAATAATAGTCACCAAAACCCAAGAATTTTATAGTTTTAATTATTTTTATATTTATTTAAAAGTTTTACCTTATTTAAATTTCTTTATATTTCTACTCTATGACTACAATTTATAGTCTTGTAGTTTTTACATTAAGTTATAGAAGGAATAATTTATTCTCTGTTTTCAGCCACCTTTTTGACCTTTCCTCTCAATTATGGTTTAGCTTTGACAGCAATAGGAAAAAAACAAAAGAACTAAAACTAATATTTATCACAGCATTTATTATCATAATAAAATATCAATACATGTAATTTAAATAATGAGATTTTGTAAATAGATTAATTAAAATATATTATTCTATAATTTAAGTAGTATAGATTAATGAACTTAATTTATTACTTTTAATTTTAATAAATTAATATTTACATTTTATACATTATAATAAGATCAAGCAAACATACAAAACAGTAAACAAGTTAAATATTTGTTCTTTTTTTTAATTGAAAAGAAGGGAGATAGGCAGACAGACTTCTTCATGTGGCCCAACCAGGATCCATCCGGCAATGCACTGTCTGCCAATGCTGGAATCAACAGAGTTATTTTTATCACCTAAAGCTGCTGTTTAGATCAACTCCTATTATCACAGCCTGGGACTGATGCTTGAACCATTGGCACTGTCTGCCAATGCTGGAATCAACAGAGTTATTTTTATCACCTAAAGCTGCTGTTTAGACCAACTCCTATTGTCACAGCCTGGGACTGTTGCTTGAACCAAATGAGACACTGGCTGTGTGAGGAGAAGAGAGAGAGAGAAGAGAGAACGGGGAGTGGGAAGGGTATAGAAGCAGATTGTGGGAAACAGGCTATAAACTGGTAAAGTCCTTATAGCCTAAGGTTTAGTTTAAGACTAAGCATTTTCCACCATTTTAATATTAAGATCTTTTCAACATCCTTATAATACTAAGATCTTCTCAAAACTAAGCTTTTCCCCACACCCTTGACTGTTGCATGATGGGGGGGGGTGCACTATTAGGAGGAATCCCATTTATGCATCACATAAGTAGCTCTGTATAAGAGACTTTCTTATTTGTATATTGGCTAAAATGCTTTAATTTTCTATGCTATATAAGAAAGCAGACCAGAGGCTTTCTGCCTCTGATCTTGCCATCAGCATTGCAGAGGCTTCCTGATCCCATTCTCATTTTTCGGTTAGTCTATTTTCTTAATTCTGCACTGTTTATCCCTCAGGACCTGGAATTACTAGCCATGCTAATTCATGACAGCAGTGGGTTGCTTCTCATGTGTGTCCCTAAATGGGGATTGAACTTGGGACATCTGCATGCTGGTCCAACTTTCTATCTACTGAAACAACCTGCCAGGGCCATATTTATTCTTTTTTATTAGACCTTTTCTTTTAGTGCTTCAATAATTTTAGAAATATTTTAATTGATATACATAAAATTTTTACACCATTTCAATAATAGTGAGCCAAATATGTGATTTAATATTTGACTGAGTCTTTGTTGAGCAGATAAGATATATTATGCTCACTTTGTTAAAGATGGTGCTGCCCACATGCAAGTCCGTTGATATTAATGTGTGTTGGGGGACAGGCTGTGGGCAGGCTGGGTCAGTATAGCCTAAGGAAGGGGTCTCCAAACCTTTTACACAGGGGGCCAGTTTACTGTCCCTCAGATCATTGGAGGGAAGGACTATAAAAAAAAATTATGAACAAATCCTTATGCACACTGCACATATCTTATTTTAAAGTAAAAAAAAACAAAAACAAAACGGGAACAAAATGTGCTTCTGGAGCCATGACGCATGCTTCCTGCGTCACCAGAAAAAGTACTGTACGTGAGCGACGCTACGCTTTGTGGTGCCGCCACATATAGTACTCCAGGAGCACAAGATGTGGATGCATTCTATGCCTTTCTCTCTGACCACCAATGAAAGAGGTGCCCCTTATGGAAGTGCAGAAGGGGCCAGATAAATGGCCTCAGGGGGCCACATGAAATCCGTGGGCCATAGTTTGGGGACCTCTTGCCTAAGGCTTAGTTTTAAGAGTAAGCTTTTCCCCACAACCTTGACTGATTGGATAATGTAGGATGGTGCACTCTCATGAGGAATCCTCCCATTATGCCTCAGATAAGTATGGTGACCAGATTTTAAAATTGGTAAAGTGGGACACCATTGACGGGGGAGTTCTTAAATATTTGGTCTATATGGAGCAAAAAAATTTTTTTCATAGAATGCAAAAATAGTATTGTAATATATTTCTTTTAAATCAGGACTTTTTAAAAATGCCACGGGACATGGAACAAATTGTTAAAAAGTGAGACTTCTGCTCACCTTACAGGTAAGTGACTTGTATCAGAGACTTCCTTGTTTGTAGATTGGATTAAAGGTTTGGATTTCTGCACTATAAAGTGGGCAGACTGGGATCTCGCTCTCTCTCGGTTCCTGAGGTTAGCATTAGAGAGGAGAGAAGATTAAGGCCACATGGAGGAGAGGAGAAGCAGCCAAGATGGCAAAGTGCTGAGGAAGAAACCAGTTTGTGCAGAGAGAAGGAGATGGGAAACAGAGTTGAATAAGTCTGGTGAGCTAGAAACCTTTGATGCTAGGAAACTCAGATAAGTCAGTAGGTTTGTGAGCACTGAATGAGTGGATTTTGGAGCCCAGTTTGTGTTTTTACTTGCCCGCTGGGTGCAAGCTAGGATTAAAGCTGATGGCTTACTAGTTCTTGGCTCTGTTGTTTCATTACTGACTGAATCTAATGAAAACTTGCATTGGCCAGGTGGCTGTGATAATGACCACGACTATTGGCTCTACACTTGGTATAGTCTGTGGCTGGATTCGATACAGTTCGATATGGAGCCACCACCACCTTTGAGTGGTGGAGTAGCGGACTGGTCGTTGTTATGGTTCCCCATGGCTGTCCTTTTGGGGGCTGTAGGCTGGCTGACTTTTACAGCCATGCATGGGGAAACCAAATGCTCTCTTGAAGAGGCTGCCTGGGACCTGCAAACCAAGCAGTGGAAGGAGCTGGAGCAAGCATCGGAGGAGGCCGACCAGGTTTGTGAAATTCAACTGAAAATGGAGTAGCTGCTGGAGAAGGAACCACAGGTTCGTGAGTTGCAGATTGCCTTGAATGTGGAGATTTCTGAGAGCCAGCTGTGGCAGAAGGTGTGGGCTGAGGCTGGGGCCGGGGTGGCAAGGCTCACAACAGTGGTGGCCTGGAGCTCAAGCCTGGCAGTGGGAGCTGTCATTTCCAGTTGCTATCTGGAAGATGAGGAGAGTTGGGCCGGAGATGCAATTCACAGACTCCAGAAGGTAAATAGAGGCATCTGCGGCAAGACGATTGACAGCCATCCCAGGAGTCAGGCATGAATTGCTGAGTGGCCACTGAAATGGCAGGGAGTGCCTGCTAAGCTGCAGGTAGGTCTGCAATTTTGGGACATAGGGGTTGATGCTATCCTGCTCCCAAGAACAGAGATGGAAATGCTGACTGCCATTGCCACATGCTGCTCTTTAGGATAAGGTGACCAGACGTCCTGCTTTTGGCGGGACAGTCCCAAATTTTAAAAATTTGTCCAGCGTCCCACGGCATTTTTAAAAAGTCTCTATTTTTTGGAAAGAATGCATGAAAAGCTAGGGAAGGCAGGAGAACAGGAAGAAATATACGGTTTTCAGCAGAAAGACCCTGCCTCGACCTGGTAGTGCCTGCACTGCCGCAAGAGCTGGCTACCCCATGTGGGGCCCCCCAAAAAATAACTTTGGGCGCAACATATCTGCTGGAGCGCAGGCTGTCAAGTCCCCTAATTACCCATAGGCCAGCATTCTGGACATCAGCGTGTGGCTTCACACTCCACGAGGCACAAGCCGCTCGGTCTCCAGTGGGGGGCAGGGCTGGACGAGGGGAGCGTACCGGCGGTGCTGCCCTACCTGCTCCTGCCCACTTGTACAGCTCTAGCATTGGTTTCAGGACCGTGTAAGCTGATCCCTCTGACTCACTCAAAATTTCCCATGTAGTAATATTTCCAAAAGGGGTCTTTTTAATGAGGTATCATTATTTAAAAAATAGATTGATAAGAAAAAGGTTAAATGTTGGGCATCAGCAAAAATCACAATAGAGAACAAATGGTTAGAAATATTTCATCATTTTGAAACAAACCATGCTCCATACAATAATGCACTAAAATTTGTGGAATACGCGCTGTCTTTATCAGGAACTAATGCTGCAACTGAACACATTTTTTTCTATGGTAAATAAAGTGTAGACATCAGAAAAATCACAATTAAGTGTTGAGACTTTGAAAGCCATTTTATGTGTGAAATATAATTTTACAAATTCTTGTGAAAAATTTCATGACGTTTTAAACAACGACAGCAATCTACTAAAAAAAATTCACTCAAATGAGAAATATGCCAAAGCATAAAATAATACCATATATATGCATAAATTTTTTTAATGTATTATATTTGTAAATTATACTTACGTTGAAATTTACAAATATATATTTTAGTACTATTTTTTCATTCTATGAAAATTTTCTTTGCTCCATATGGACCAAATTTTTAATCAAGAACCCCCTCACTCAACAATGGTGTCCCACTTTACCAATTTTAAAATCTGGTCGCCTTACTTTAGGACAGTGTGAGACCTGCCATGATGACAGGAATGAGGGGGGAGGCTAGCACCCCATGTGCATGGACTGATTTCCTGGACTACAACTTGAGTTAGCACTGGCTCCTTTGTTGAATGGACTTATGGATTTTAGACAATGTGAAATACCCTGATGGAGGTCGGAGGCCACTTTGATGGAGGTCATCTCCCTGCCCATGGATGCCTTTCAAATGGGAAGAGAGAAGGCTGTGGACATTTTGCACTTTTGTCAAAGTGCTCAGAAACTGATGAAGTGTATCTTTGCAATTGTTGAAATTGTATGATTTGTCATGTATTTGTAATTTGTGGAATGTGCCTAATTTTCTTGTACAGGGATGCCAGTGGTATAGATTGTGGGTAGTAAAGTGAGCATAGGGGTGGGTTGTTGGGCAGATAAAATACATTATGCTCACTTTGTTTAAGATGGTGCTTCCCAAATGCAAGTCCATTGATATTAATGTGTGTTGGGGGACAGTCTGTGAGCAGGCCTGTTCGGTATAGCCTAAGGCTTAGTTTTAAGAGTAAGCTTTTCCCAACACCCTTGACTGATTGGATGATGTGGGATGGTGCACTCTCATAAGGAATCCTCCCATTATGCCTCAGATAGGTGACTTTATATCATAGACTTCCTTGTTTGTAGATTGGATTAAGGGTTTGGATTTCTAAACTATAAAGTTGGGCAGACCAGGAGCTTGAACTCTTTCAGTTCCTAAGGTTGGCATTAGAGAGCAGAGCAGATTAAGGCCACATGGAGGAGAGGAGAAGCAGCCAAGATGGCGGAGTGCTGAGGAAGATGCCATTTTGTGCAAAATTTGTGGAGAGAGAAGGAGATGGGAAACAGAAGTGAATAAGTCTGGTGAGCTAGAAACCTTTGATGCTAGGAAACTCGGATAAGTCAGTAGCTTTCTGAGCACTGAATGAGTGGGTTTTGGAGCCCAGTGTGTGTTTTTACTTGCCCACCATGTGCAAGCTAGAATTAAAGCTGATGGCTCACTAGTTCTTGGCTCCATTGTTTCATTACCAACTGTCCGAATCAAATGCCAAACTGCATGGGCCAGGCGGCTGTGATGGTGACAGTGGCTCCTGGCCATACATTCTTATGACAATATTAATAGTGAAAAACTTTTACTCAGGCCTTCAGTCTCATGTATTGCATTAAACTAGTAATAATTTAAGTATGTTCTATAGAGCATTACTGTTCTGTGAAATGTTCTGGTTAATTACAAATTTGGTACAGAAACTGACTATAACTATTAAAAACTGTATAAACATTTGACAGAAAAATAGTTATAAATATAATATTTAAGTAATATTTAAAAAACAAAACCAAAAGATAGTTTCAAAACCTACTTTTTTTTTTGCCTGACCAGGCGTTGCGCAGTGGATACAGCATTGAACTGGGATGCAGAGTACCCCGGTTCGAGACACCGAGCTCGCCAGCCTTGAGCGCGGGTCCATCTGGCTTGAGCAAAAGCTTGCCAGCTTGGACCCAAGGTCGCTGGCTCCAGCGAGGGGTTGCTTTGGTCCGCTGAAAGCCCGTGGTCAAGGCACATGTGAGAAAGCAATCAATGAACAACTAAGGTGTTGCAATGGCAACGAAAAACTAATGATTGATGCTTCTCACCTCTCTCCATTTCTGTCTTTCTGTACCTATCTGTCCCTCTCTCTGACTCTCTCTCTGTCCCTTTAAAAAATAAAAATAAAAAAATAAAAATAAGTTAAAAAAACCCCTACTTTTTAAAATCTTCTATAGCTTTTTTTAATGTTATTCTTCTGATTTTAGTATTTTAAAGTATCTTACAATTTTGATGAATTTATTAGTTCTTACAGTTTTTTTGGTGCATGTAGACTTAAAGGTTTAAAATAATAAAAGAAATTACTACAAACCTATTAGAATGGTTTTGAAAACATCTGACAACACAAATTGCTATTGAGAACGCAGATTAACATAGACTCCTTTAATTATTGTTTAGTGTAGGGAATCACTTATCAGATTTTGGACATTTACAACTTAGATTAAGAAACTAGTTAAAAAGGCCAGAGTGTGAATGGTGATATGAATGTAATTCCCTGCTTCAAACAGTGAAATAGATTTCTTGGATGCAAACACCAAGAAACTGTATGAGTGAATGGCCTTTGTACAAACACAAAGGAATGCATCTTAATGGGCTTTAGGAAATTAGCCTATAGGTTTATAGACTGCCCTTTGTTTTGTACTTGTTTTTTAGCAAAAAAAAAAAAAAAATGTACTGACCAAAAGTAGCCATTTTTCCTAATCAGCATGAAATCCCTCACTTCTTTTTTTTATCATCTGATCTTCAACCCTGAAGTTCTGCTACCTTTGTTCCTGTAAAAAAGTTTCCTCTCTGATCAATAAAAACTCTGTGTGAAGGAGATTTGGAAGGTTAGTCTCTCTTGACTGCCTCTCCTCTCTGGACAAAAATTTGTGTCTTGAGCAGTTTTTTCTACATGACACTGGTAGTTCTCAGCGGGCTTGAGGACAATGGTTGGGAATGCACAATTATACAGGTATTTTTACAGTTTTAAAGTAGTAAAGACAAATTAATAATTTTTTACATAGCTAACCATTATCTTATTTTAGATCCAGCAATTGTTTCCCAGGTGTTTACTCAGCTGATAAAAAATCTTTGGTATACATACACAGAAAAAACTACACATAAATATTTATAACAACTTTATGTTCTCCTATTCAATTGTGAATGTTCATAATTGCAACATTTAGAAACAACCAAGGTCAAAGGATAAACTGAAGTATTTTCACACAATATGATATCATTGAGTAATAAAAAGAAATTAGCTATCAAATAATACAAAGACATGGGTGAATATTATGAATATTATAAATACTACTAAATGAAAGAATCCAGTTTGAAAAGCTACATGACAAATCAATCATTTCAATTATATGATATTAAAAATAAAGAACAAATAAAAAAGACCATAAAAGAGAATTGAATATTCCAGAATGGAATATACATGTGATAAAACAATAAAACTATAGTATAAAGTATTAAATAACTGCATGGAAATATATGCTTAACTAAGTAAGCATAGTTTGTAGAACTAAATGCAAAAGAAACTGTACAAAACAACTCTCTTGTTGCTAGTTATTTCTTACAGAGATTTGATTAACAATTCTGATGCTGCTATATACGTATATTGGAATTATATAATTAAATAATGTCTAGAAGATAGTGGAAACCAAGTTTCTCACTGTTGAAGTAGGAAGCTGAAGACAAGCTGGAGGAGAAGATAAGAATGATCTATGTGATAATGGATTAGAACTGCAGCTATACTAATGTTAATGTAGATACAGGTATAGAGATATATTCCACATTTTTAATTACTGGATTTGTCTATTTAACTTTTTAGTGACAAATCTTTGCCTCATGCATTTTAATATGTTATACTACTAATTTAAAATTGGACTACAGCAGGCCAAGGACCCCTTGCTCAAGCCAGTGACCATGGGCTCAAGTAAGCAAACTTGGGCTCCAGCTGGTGAGCCTTGCTCAAACCAGGTCAGCCTGCGCTCAAGCCGATGACCTTGGGGTTCGAGCTTGGGTTCTCCATGTCCCAGTCCAATGCTGCATCTACTGCACAATGGCCTGGTCAGCCTGTTCTTTCCTTCATTATTGATTATATTTTTCTGCCTTCTCTTGTTTTAACTGAGAATTTTATATGATTCCATGTTATGTTAGTCTTCTGATATACTCATATAAAGACTTCTTCATACTCTTATAGTATTTTGATGTTTACTGTTTTATATAGATTATTTTAGAGGTTCTTTATTTGTTTTTGTTTTGTTTTTTTGTTTTTTTTTTCCTACTTTTTATATTTGGGCACTTTACATAATTTAAATTCCTTTTCCAGTGACTCAAAAAACCTTATCTAACTCTTATTCTGAGACTTGTTTTGTTACTAAAACAGGGTTTTCTCTTGAATTTAGATATTCCTTGGATTTTTTTAGAGAAAGAGAGAAAGAGAGGCAGGAAGGAAGAAAGATGAGGAGAATCAACTTGTAGTGGCATCAGTTTAGTTGATCATTGATTGCTTCCCATATGTGCCTTAACCAGGGGTTCCAGCTGAGATAGTGAGGTCTTGCACAAGCGAATGACCTTGAGTTCATGTTAGTAACCCTATGATCAAACTGCTGATCTTGCACCCAAATCCAGTGAGCTCATGCTTAAGCTGGAAACCTCAGGGTTTTGAACCTGAGACCTTAGTGTCCCATGTTGATGCTTTATCCACTGCATCACTACCAGTCAGGCAAGATATACCTTGGAATTTTACCTAAGAACCTGGTAAGCTTTCCAGAAGTAAACCCCCAAAATGTTGAGCTGTCTCTAAGATTAAGTCCCTTGTAATTTCTCACTCTCAAATTAGTCTACAGTTGACATCTAGCAATTCAGTAATATTACCATTTAATTTTTCTTATGATTTATGTTTCCAGGTGCTTCTGCTCAAAGTAAGCAGATCTTGGCTATGACTTTCTGGAATCAGGTCTTTTCAGAATTCATGTTGGGAATTTGCCTCACAAACTCAGTTTTCTGATATGCCAAAAGAATGTAATCCCGTTTCAGTTTATTTACCTTTAGCTTGTTTTAAAAATGGAAATGGGGACTTCCAGGCTTTTATCATGTTGGGGCTGAAAGCAGAAGTCATACTGGTCAGTTTTAAAATATGATTTTATAGAAAATTTATCCAATGCAGAAAAATATGAAAAACATAAAAAATACACTGAATAAAATTCTGTTTAGACATTACTATATTATTTCAGTATAATTATTAATAAAGAAGAATGTGAGTTATAAATAGGCAGATAGGTACACAGACATAAATACACAGATGATAACTAGATAGATAGACAGATATAAAATATTCTTAGAATTGTATTGAAAGGAGAAATAAAGACTATAAAAATAAAGTTTCATCTTAGTGCTTAAAAAACTGTTATTTAGTACTTTAAAGAGTGGCAATGCTAAAGCCACAAATACCAGGTTTTTTTCAGCAGGCCATTCACAAATATGTAATTCTTCTTACAATAGTCTAGGTAATCATTGTTTTAAAAAAGTTAACTGTGGATTTTTTTTCTTTTTCAGTAAGCTGAACTGTAAGTTATGTAAAGTTAACCTATGTGACTCTTTTGTTATTGTGAGTTATACAAGTTTACAGATAAGAAAAAATGTTAGAAAATACTTAAGTAAATCATGATTAATCTTCTGATTTAATATAAACATTGAGAAAATGTCAAACAATGTAGATTTTAAACTTATATTTTGCTCTCAACATTCAGGGGTTCAAATAGAACTGTTAATCACTTTTTCTGGTATTTTAGATTGGTGCATATTATTTAGAGTGCATCAAGCTCTCTGTCCAAAACTTGAGTACTAAGTATTATCCTTGGTGTATCTCCGTATCATAACTTTTTTTTCTATTTCTGGTCCCTTTTTTTAGTTCTCTAATATTGATAGACCTAGAAGAGATGAAACTAAGTCAATGTATATGTATTAATATAATCATGTATACATTCAACCTACATTTTTCCTATTTCAAAAATCTGTCAAAGTTCCCAACAATTGTTAGGCAATCTCTTCAAGTCAGACACAATGATTTCTGTTAACTTTCTCCTACAATAAACATTTTATACAAAACAACATTTTTAAAAATTTTTCTTAAGTGAGAAGTGGGAAGGCAGAGTGGCAGATTCCCACATGTGCCTCAGCTGGGATTCACTTGGCAAGCCCCCTCTGGGAATATACCCTGCCCATCAGGGGTTGTTGCTCTGTTGCTTGGCAACTGAGCTATTAACACCTGGAAGGAGGCCATGAAGACAACATCCATGCCTGGGACAAACTTCTTTATGACTGTAGGAGAGAAAGAAAGAGGTAAAGAGAGAGAAAGTACAAGGAAGGGGTGGAGAAGCAGATGGTCACTTCTTCTGTGTGCTCTGACTGGGAATCAGACCTAGGATATCCACATGCCGATCCGATGCTGTACCACTGAGAAAACTGGTCAAGGCCCAAAACAACATTTTAAATATTTAATGTGTAGTATTCAAATAATAAATGAAATGGGAAAATATTACTAAAAATCCTAAGAACCTTTTATTAAAAAAAATAGACATAGAAGATTTATCTATTTCTCGAAAAAAAATGAGCTTGTTTACAAAAATAGGATCAAATTAAGTACCAATTCCTTATGTTTACCCAGCTTTAGGTTCTAAAATGTCTAGGTAATTTATGGTCAATTTACTTCACTAATTTACTTTCTTCTTTATGGTTTAGCAAGGCTAAAATATTTCATTTAATTTGCCATCATTAAATTTCATATTTACTTACAAAATCATATGAAATATACTCAGTACTGATAAGCTTTATCTTGTTCAATGAAAGAGACACTTCAAGATATATAACTGTAATTGTAATTGGGAATGTCAAGGTAATAGACACCTTTCTAAATCTTTGTTCTGTGTACTGTATTTCTTGTATTTCTCTTTTCTTTTTCTCTTTCCCATACACATATAAACACTTTTTTCTTTAATTAATACAGATTAAATTTTATGATAAGTGATAAAGTTTGTGATATATATATATATATATATATATATATATATATATATACACACACACACACACTTAGATTTATTCTGTAGTCAGTCCAGAGATAAATTCAGTTGCAAGTATAAGCAGTAATTTTTGTTGGTAAATACTTGAGCCTTGACGTGTTAGGATTGAAAGATAATTTATCATACTGAAAATAATTACCCTCAGATTGATAAGAAGTACTTGATCACACACACACAAAACACTGTATATTATATATGTAACAACAAATGGTACACAATCAAATATTACTTCCCTTATTAACATGTGTTGTTGAACAATTGCAAGTATAAAATATTTTTGAATTTGCTTCTTATTCTTTTAATCTTTTTCTCTCCTCTATAGCAAATTCAATGTTGTGTTAAAGTGTAAGCCTTTTATGACTTGTACTGTAAGGAATACTATATTTTTCCTGTTTCTCCATACCAACAATAGTCCATGTCAATTATAATATACATCAATATAACATTGCATAAGGATCTTTGCTTTTTATCTATGCAACTACATTACATTTTCCTTGTCACTAAAAAGTCAATGAATATTTTTGTTTGTATTTCTATAAATGTTTTAAGGAAATATTATTATTTATTTCTTTAAAGATTTAGTCTAAATACACATTTTATTTTACTTTTTAAATATGTATTCATCTGCTGATAAGGAGCCCACGCTCCTTCTTTTCTTCTGGCTTTCTATCGCAATGTCTCACATGCTGACATATTGCATGTATATCTGTGAGTTACAGTTTTCTGGGTAGGGTCATGGTATTGAACAATTTTCTTATGAACTGTAGATCTTATGCTGCAGTCTCCATACATGAATTTTATTAAGAATTTCTGAATATTAATGATCTATATACCCCTTTGATTTTCCTTCAGTTTATGTTTTTGTCTTATGATGATAACACAAATCACAAATTAAGTTTCATCTTACTTTCCTTTCAAAATAAATAAATTTTATTCAAAATTATTTACTTATTTCAAAAATTCCAAAATAGATTGGTTATGAATAATCTGCTGAGAACTTAAGCTTAGAAGTAAATTTGGCCTGACCAGGCAGTGGTGCAGTGGATAGAGCTTCAGACTGGGATGCAGAGGACCCAGATTTGAGATCCTGAGTTTGCCAGCTTGAGCGCGGGTTCATCTGGTTTGAGCAAGGGGTCACTCAGTCTGCTGTAGTCTCCCATCAAGGCACATATGAGAAAGCAATCAATGAACAACTAAAGAGACTAAGGAGCTGCAATGAAGAATTGATGCTTTTCATCTCTCTCCCTTTCTGGCTGTCTGTCCCTATCATTCTCTCTCTTTGTCTCAGTCACAAAAAAATAAAAAAAGAAGTAAATTTGTGTTTTTCTCATATACTTTCTAAATGAAAGTAATGTGGACATAGAATACTCCCTTTGAAGTGGGAAAAAATCAGAAAATAAAAAGAACTAAGCAATTTTCACTTTTTTAATTGTTAGGTAATACTGATAAAATATTACCAAGAAATGGAATAAAGAAATAACTGAAAATAAATAAGTTAAAAAGAGAGTGTTTAAAAAATGTGTCAGAGATAACATGCAAGTAAATGTCTAACCCAAAATTTGACAGCAGGCAGTCTGGCTTCAGGAGTTCTTTTCTTAAATATTAAGCCTTAACATCACATCAACATATTTGCCAAATATTTACCAGGTTGAAAAGTCATAATGTTATATACATTTATTTTTCTTTAGGATATATGAATTCTTCCCCAAATTTTTATACGGAAGGTTAATACTGTTGTAAGCTATCACCTATAACAGGAAACATTATACTGTATGATATACAAGCACAATTGAAAATTATATATATAATATTACATTAAAAATTAATGTATATATATAATAGTTACAGTGTTCAAAGTGATTACATTTGTAGAAAATAAATTAGTCTGTCATGAGAAAAAGTTATAGTTTTCCTGCATTACTATATAGTATGGACACTGGAGAGGAATATTTGTTTAAAGTTGTGACACAACAAGATGGAACTAGTCCTGTTGACATGACACTAAATATATTGCTCCAGTTCCACTAACATATCAAAGCCTCATGTAAAAGTGATATCCAGATAACCTTTAGAATGATTCCAGCATTATTAAACCCTTCCATGTAAAAAGATAGACTCACAGATTTAGGACTGTAACCTTATGTCAAGTAAGTCCTTGTTTATTTCCACTCTGTTCTGTATTACTATCATTAACAAGCTTTTGTATGCACAAAACTTGAATATTTATGTCTTCCAAACAACAAGCTATGTTTTTCAGGCTAAAGTACTTGGAAAAAAATATAACAGCTACAGTAAAACCAAAACCAACATGAGTACAGCTTACTCATTGGTTATATTTTAGTATAAAAATGTTAGAAGTTCCCACAGGGTTTTAACATTCAATCATATGCAATTTTCTCAGATGATCAGATGGGATATTTTGTTTCCCAGAAGATTATTTATCTTCTGGGATTATTTATACACTGGTGGCAGATATTGCTTGAAAAAATTATTGTACTTAAGACTATCTTATTTTGGAGAAATCTACCCTCTTAACATAATTTAATTTTTTTCTGGATAACAAATTTTTTCCTAATTACCTTGGAATTTAGTGAAAAGCTGATCATGAGTTTTACTCTAATTAAATAATGCATTTTGCCTGACCTGTGGTGGCGCAGGGGATAAAGCGTCCACCTGGGAACACTGAGGTCGCCAGTTCAAAACCTTGCACTGGTCTGGTCAAGGCACATATGGGAGTTGATGCCTCTAGCTCCTCCCCCCTTTCTCTCTCTCTCTCTCTCACACACACACACACTCTGTGTCTCCTCTCTAAAATAAATAAATAAAAAGAAATAATAAACATAAATAATGCATTTTAAAATTTGTTTATATTTTTAATAATAATATAATGTCAAGATGACCATTTTAATTTAAATCTTATTGTCCTTCTCTACCAAAAATGTATCCAAGTCAGATAATACAGTGATAATAAATAATAAAGACAAATATTTAAAATTAATTGACTGAAGGAAAGAAAACAAATGTCCTGAAATGAATTTAAATGTGTCATTTCTTTTGCAGCATGAATTTAAAAATATATTAAAATTAAAATATTAATATTTATTTCTTAGTAAGGCAGTCTAATATATAGGTTTTCCAGTGTCTTGGGTTTTTAATTGATATTTAATTGTTGGGGCTATTTCAAATAAGTGAAAGCTTCCCTTCCAGAAATTGCATTCCTAGCTACATCTTTATATATGAGGGTCACCATTTAATGTCTTCTTTATTATCATCGCCACTGCCTCTACCACCCCACCTCTTACTCTCATTAGCTATGTACTCCATATCAGTCTCACTCATACTTTCACTATTTTTACAAACAATTAAGTGGATACAAATGTGCTTGGTATGAAGTAAGTTGTATAATTTGTTATATCTCTCCATAAATAGTCTAGTCTAGTGATATGATAATGTTTGTACATTTCTATAGTAAATGAAGGAAAAGATAGTATTTAAAAATTGAATTACAGTGGATTAAGAAGGATAAGTGTTTTCTTAGTAGCATGTACAACATGCCCCTTAAAAAATTACGACATGTTTAAATAGGAAGATATTAAGTTAGAAAGCAGTATACTAACAGTACATATCAGATATTAGTATTACTATAAAAGAAGATGATAAAGTTTCTCAAGCCCTTATTTTGTAAAGTTAAAACAATCAAGTATATACAATCTTGTAGTTACTTCCAACATTATAAAGAATTTCATTTGAGAATTTACATTTTAAATTCAGATTTTAAATAAAAAGAAAAAAATAACCACTAGCTTAGATTTAAAATATGCTTAATTTCTGTGACATTATAAGCTAAATTATATAAGATAAATTAAGGTTTGGAAAGCAACCTTACCAAAACTAACTGCATCCTTTATTTTTAAATTATTGACTCTTAAATTAAACAAACAGTTGAACACTATCTCCAAGTTCCTTGGCTTTCTACAGATAAAGGTTTTGTGGAATTTGATTTGAAAAAGAACTAATGAACAAATTTTGAATATGTACTTGTCAATGTATAATATATAAAGAATGAAAACAATAATTAGGCCTTTTAATGGCTCTAAAATGTTGTTTTATACATGTATTTGTGTATTCTAATTATAATCTGAGAAGATTCCCTATAACAGTTATAATGACTAAAAATGAACAGACAAAACCAGCTTTTTCCTTTACATTTTCCATATTTAGTGTCATGAATTACTATGTACTATATCTATTATTGTAGTCTATCTTTTACATCTAATAATATTAAAATAACTAATTTATAATAGGCAACCTAAGATTATATATATATATATATATATATATATATATATATATATATATATATATATATATATATATAAATTTCACACAACTTATACATAGATGAATTGCTTATAGAACTGCTTATGTTGCCAAAAATAAAAAAAAACATCTAAAAATATGTGACTCAAGCATGGTAAAAATGGATTTTTTTTTCTCCCAGTAGAGTTGAGAGATAGGCAATAGGTTAGGAGGGTTAGAACCACAGTAATGTATTCATATATAGTTTCCATTCTGGGTATTGAAATGTCTATTTCTCTTCCTTACCGTTGGAAAAATGGAAAAGCTGTGCAATGCTCTCACATTTCTGTTTCAGGCTATGCATCAGTAGAGGCTCACACTGTTTCTTGCATCTCACTGGCTGAAACTTCATAACAATAAGAAACAGATGAGCTGGGAAGTATAACATCAAAGAAGTATTACAGATATCCAGCTAAAATTTAGTAATGGTAAGTTTAATAAAGAGAGCTTGGATATTAGTAAGTATATACCTGTTTTACAGAGAAAGCTGAGATAAAAATTTAAATCTAAATATGATTTATTTAACCTCTATTTTATACTAACTCCACTTCTTTGCATTCATCTCACATCTAAATCAAATGGTTGTTATACAACACTTATTCTATATTATCCAGCATTAATTTTCTTTCCTTTAAAAATATTTTATTGATTTATTTTAGATAGTCAAGAAGGGAGAGAGAAAAAGAGAGAAACATCAGTCTGTTTCTGTATGTGCTTTGACTGAGGATTGAGCTGGCAACTTCTGTGCTTCATGACGATGCTCTAACCAACTGAGCTATCTGGCCAAGGAAGCATTAATTTTCTAAAAACTTGTTTTCTTCACTCTTGTGTTTAATTTTTGAGCAACAGATTAATGTTTTATAAATATCTCACAGTTCGTGACCCTGTTTAAGATAGGCACCTAATTAAAGAGTGCTGATTGAATGAATAATCTTTTGCTACAGTGATCACTTTGTTCAGTATTTTTTTGTTAGTTTTGTTCACTGGTTATTGGAACAAGTTAGAAAAAGAAGCCATTTACTCTTACAAAACTTTTTTGCTCGCATTGCACATTCTATTGTATAAAAATATTTTTTTGAATTTTCATAGAAAATATATTTACACATTATTTATAATTCTTTGAAAAAGTGTTACTGCTATTTTATAAATTTCTTGCAAGATTGTTGATTTCATAACCTATCACTTGCTTTTAATTTGTTGGTCTGAATAAGCTTACTATTTCAGAAAAAAGTGAAATGGTTGTTTGAAGTTATACACATATCACAGGACAAAGGTTTTCTTTTTTGTTTCCCATTTCTTTTCATTTCTGCATTTTCCAATAAATGAAACATTTTATCTATGTGGTTTATTTTCTGGTCAAATTATGTTTTGATGGTCTGTGAACATGGTTTTTAATGCTGACTCCGTATCACTTTCACTTAGAATTTGTTTTACTTGTTTGTTTAAAAAGACTTCAGTGTATAACCCAAGAGGATTCAGATTTTTATATTTTGAGAATAGAAAATATAAAACATAATTTTAAGCATCCTCAAAATTAATCTTTATTTAGAACTAGTTTTAAAAAACTATTCTTAAACATGAAGCAAGATGGGACAGTGGTTCCTAGCTCAGGTTCTAGACTCAGAAACAGAGGAAAAATGTTCTAATTATACAACTAATTGACTATGAATTTAGAGGTAGTTATGTAACTTGAAAGTCCTTCCTGTAACACCAGTTACTTAGGAGGCAAATAATAAATGTTAGCTAAAATTATTATTATTATTATTTTATTTATTAGTGATATTTCAGATTTTTATAGAGTACTACACATTAATCTATTTTATTTTGTACTATCTCCCTCACTTTTAAAAATTATAATTATATACTTTTACATTCTATATCTAAATTTTTGTTATTAAAATAATATTTTATTATGGAGAAGATAGTGAATTTCTAGAACCTCTAGTTCAGTCATTTATTCAAAAATATTCTTACTGTATTCTAAGCTCTCCATCCAGGCATTCAGATTATATTCAAGATCAAAACAGGAAAAAATATATTGGCCCTTAGGTAATTGACAAGTAAGATGGTGAACAAAAACAATTAAATAAATAAATTTTAATGATGACAGTTATGCAGCAAAGAAAACAGAAAAGGAAAACAGGATATAAATGGCAACCCTTTGTAATTTTCATGGTTCAAAATAAACCTCACTATGAAGATGGGAGTTGAACAAAAACCTTAAAAAGTCACCTAGATGAAATATGTAGATCTCTGTGAGAAGAGTACTTCAGGTGGAAAAAAAGAGCTTGTACTGTGGCTTAAGTCAGCAACATGACTGCTATTGGAGGTATGGCACACAGGCCAGTCTGCTTTGGGGAACTTTAGAGAAGGTAAGGTAAAAATAAAACCAGAAAAGTTTTGCAAATGATTATAACAACTTTGCGTTTTAATCTCTGAAAAATTTTTAGTAGAGGACTTTCCTAGTATGATCAATTACGTTTTCCTTCTGTGAACAAACTGAAAATAGAAATAGAGAGAACTCTTCGGTGACTACAACAATGCAGGTAAAAATTAATTGTAGCTTTGTGAAAACAATAGTAAAATAGAGTTATGAATTTTTTTTCTTGTGGTCTCCTGTATGAGTTAGGAAGAAATGGAACCTTGAAAATTGGAATAGGAAAATGTGCAGATTATGATGAGGCTGGAGACCTTATTTCCTAAATACTGCTGAAAATATTTTAAAGTAGACTACATATTTTCTTGATGAATCAGATGTTCAAATGTACAGTGGGGAGAAAGAAATTGATTATCTTGAGAGTTAAAGGTTTATTCTTAGTATATAAAATTGTTTTAAATTCCCAGACAAAAAAAATTAGTATAATTAAATTTGTTTTAATATAACATTGAAAAACATATAATCTGTTTATTTAAAATATTAAAGAATTTAAAGAAAATAGTTTATATGCTAGCATGTTTTCTTTTATTGGCTTGTCATTTTATTTGGAAATTTATAAACTAAATTTTCATTAAAGATGGCTAAATATTACCTGTCCAAGTAATCTCAATTATATCTATGACATTAAATATCAACTATCTGTTTTCAAATTTATCTATCTAGCCTAACAGATTTTCCAAGCCCCAAACGGGGGAATCATCTTTGACCCCTTTAACTTTCATATACATATACAGGTCATCCATACATCATACTAACTTTCAAAATAACTTCTCCATATAAACTGCCATCTAACTTGACCCAATATCTAATTGTATCTTGTGCATTTCACTGCAGATGTTTTCGTGTATACTCCTGCCTTCACTTCTTCTCCATAGCAGCCAATGATTTACTTTAATGTGAATAAAATCATTATTTTACTAAAATGTATATAACTTTCTCTTTAACCTGAATTAAACCCAAGGGTTTCATAATGAACTACCAGTTACATCACAATTTTCTGTGCTCTTAAAAAAAAATTACCCCACCACCATTTTCTCTCTCTCTCTCTCTCTCTTTTTTTCTTTTTTTTTCGGTTTAGAAAACATAGAAATGCCTTTTCTGTTTTAGCGACTCTTCATATGATTTTGCTTATGCCATATCAATCAGCTAGGTATATTTTTTTGTCTTTTTTATTTTAGTGATGGGGGACAGGCAGAGATGGACTCCTGCATGTACCCCACCCAGGATCCACCTGGCAAGCCCACTAAGAGGTGATGATCTGCCCATCTGGGGTGTTGTTCCATTATTCAACAACAGAGCTCTTCTTAGTGACTGAGATGAAAGCCATGGAGTCATCATCAGTGCATGGGGCCAACTTGCTCCAATCGAGCCATGGGTGCAGTAGGGGAGGGAAAGAGAGAGAGGGAGAAGGGAGAGGGAAAAGGGTGGAGAAGTAGATGGATGCTTCTCCTGTGTGCCCTGGCCAGGAATCGAATCCAGGACATCTACATGCTTGACTGACATTCTACCATTAAGCCAAGTGACCAGGGTAATACTTCACACACACACACACACACATACACACACACACATATACATACATATGCACACACACACACACACACACTATATATATATATATATATATATATATATATATATATATATATATATAATAACTCAATTCTCCTCTTAGTTTTTCATTACTTATCACACCCCAGAGCTATGAAGGGATGGATCACAACAACTTGTTTGTTGAATACTGACTCCTATGAGAGAGTCTCCATCTTTAGGCTACCTAATACTGAAGGAGATTTGGGATGAAAATCAGGCATGTGTATTTATTATAAATATTCTACTTCAGAAAAGTTAAACTTTGTGGTCTGCTGGAAATTTGATTCCAATGTTTCTGAAATATTAATAATTTGACAATACATTAGTTATTATAAAACTGTTAATAGACTTCCTCGTTATTAACAACTAAATGAAACAAACAAAGCTTTTATGAATCTTTAGGTATACAAACTAAATTTTATTTGCTGCGTCCAAAGTCAAGTAAATGTGATAATAAGAAAGAACATGTTCTTGTTTTTATTGAATTTATTAGTTTGACATTTGTTAGTAAAATTACATAAGTTTCAGGTATACCATTCCATAATACATCATTCTGTACACTGCACTGCACATTCATCAATTCTAACCAAGTCTTCTTTCATCACCATTTGTCACCACTTGATACTCTTCTACCTCTCTCATACCCTTTTCCTCATATAATCAGTGTATGCGTGTTTGTGTCTATGAGCTTTTGTTTTTCTTTGCTAATTCCTTCACTTTTTTCACCCAGCCATAACTCCCTTCCCCTCTGACATATGTCAGTCTGTTCTCTGTATCTATAAGTCTGTTTCTATTTTATTTGTTAGTTTATTTTCTTCTTTAGATTACACATGTAAGTGAAATCATATGGTACTTGTCTATCTCCGATTTATTTCACTTAGCATAATAATCTCCACGTCCGTTCACGCTGTCTCAAAAGATAAGATTTCCTTCTTTTTTATAGGTATATATTATTCAATTTTGTAAATGTATCACAGTATTTTATCCACTCATTTGCTGATGGGAACTTGGGCTGCTTTCATATTTTGCCTATAGTAAATAATGCCACATAAATGTGCATGTATTGCTTCGAGTAAGAGTTTCAGGTTTCTTTAGATATATTCCCAGAGGAGGAATTGCTATGTATTAGGCAGCTCTATTCTTATTTCTTTGATTGATTTTATTGAGATAATACTGGTTAAAATATTCATTCAGATTACAGGTGCCCAATTCTACAACATATTTTGTACACAGAATTGTGTTTACTGTTCCCCCACCCCAAAATCTTTGTCCTTCAGCATTTATACCCTTTATAGCACCTCCACTTCTACCAACTCTATCACCACACTGTTGTCCATGTCTGAAGTTCTTTCCTTTCTTCCTTTTCTGTTCTTTTTATCTCAATCCCTCTGCCCTCCTCATCCAACAAGTCCCTGACAGCTGTCAGCCTACTCTCTATGTATGAGTCTGTCTCTAGTTTTCTAGTTAGTTCATTTAGTTCTTTAGATTTTACATATGAGTAAAATGATATGGTACTTGTCTTTCTATGACTTGGGGTAACTCCTTACTGCTTTCCACAGTGGCTGCATTCATCTGCATTCTTAAAAATTTTGCTTAATTTTTAGGAGAAAAGTGATTATGTTTGTTAAATAGAGAGTTTGAATTGAGAGATTTGGGAAATATCAATTATTTTCTGGGTGTTCATAAATTGGGGGTGAGAATTTTAGTTAGCCTGTATACAAGTAAAGATAATTTTGGCAACAGAGGTTAAGGTGACAGGAGAGTGGAAGAAGCCCTAGAGAGGTATTTGTTCTATGTGACAGGTGTCAGTTAAAATCATGACCACATTAATTTTTCTTTATTACCATGTTGTAATTCTGTTACCACCAAATTGAAAATACGTTTTAAAAATGTTCGAATTGTATGTAAGATATGCCCTGGAGACTTGACCGATTTTCTGAATTATATGAAAGGCATTAGGGGAAATAAAGCAGTTCAGAGTGCTAAAACTGTAATCTTTATAAAATATCATAGGGGTTGCAGCCATCAAGTGACAGTTTATTAGTTAATGTGGCAGGCTAACATGCAGGACCAGTTTTGTGTAAGCATAGTTTAAAATCTCCCACATATATATGGAAAAGTTAAAGTGGAGAACACTTGAATTTTTGAGATCAGGAATGACCAATAAATTAATATTATTTAGGTAATTTTAAAAAGAAAAATTTATGCCTAGAATAATTAGAAACCAGTAGTTCCAAATGAAATTGTATACTTAATCTATTTTATAGTATTACAGCAATTTAATATTTTTAGTTTTTTTCCTTCTATTTGTTCTAATATCACTCTGTTAAAACATGAAAACGTGTTAAAATATTACACACTGATTATGTTTGTTAAGTTTTTATTTTCAGCACAGTTATTTGTACAATATTTTAGTGCTCTTCTTTAAGACAACCCTAATAGACTAAAGTTTAAACCTCTTCTCTTCCTACTATTTGACTCTCTGCAATTTTGACACAATTGTGGATGTAGAAAATGATATCTTGCAAAAATTGAGCAACCAAATTCTTAACATGTGCCTGTTGAAACTACAACTTAAGTGTGTGGGTCATTCACCTACTTGCCTAATATTTATGAATGTAATTAAGAAGGAAAACGATGATAGATTTTGAGAGAATAAAGTAAGGATTCATTGCTAATTCACAGAGCATTGAGAATTTTATAAAAAGTTTTATGTTTGATAAATATTATGGATCTCTGTTCCTAGAAGTACACAATTTATGTGGGCCAAAGCTTTCTTCTTAGCGACTTAAATTTTCCTCTGATTGAGAAGGTGTTGGGCATTGAACACGATTCTCACTGTAACTTCATTGACTGCGTTAATACAAGTCATTAACCCAGATTCTAATATTGACTACTAATTGCTTTTTCAGAGTAATGAGGTTTAATTTTCTGTATTGATATTTCTGTGGAAATCTGGAAGACTGTCATAATATTTTCTAACCAAAATTGCCTAATTCTTGTAAGAAAAAGGTACTAGACTAAAATACTACTATCCTCCAAATTTATTAAATTTTATTTTACTTCTACTTGCAACTAATATTTTGCTATTTTTATAGAAAAAGGGACTTCCTACCTGATTGATTAGATTTTATCCAACTTGATATGTGGCCTGTTGTTCTATATAATTTGACAAAAGTCAAAAAATTAAGAAAAAGAAAAGCAACTTGTGTACAAAAATAAGGAATTAGTTAAAAGGTAATGTAATTTGATACATAATGATTTTTTTTTATTTTAGAATTGTTTTTTGTTTTTCAGTATTGCAATTATTGAATTATGTATGTATTTATAGTTTAATTGACTGCAATATTTTATTTTGAATTAATAAACTGTCTTCATATACTTTTATACATCATATATGTTGTAAAAAATTATCATTATTTAGATTGACTTTATTTTGGAAAATGACGTAGAAGTTAATGCTATGAGTGTGTTCGGTATATAACTGAGTGTTAAATAGTAGTTTGTTTGAAATTTACATAAATTTTACTCTCTAGATTAAGTTTCATTGTTGCTAAACAGACTTTAAATGAAAGTTTTGTTAATGAGGTATATTGAGCAATACTGAAATCTGAGGAACTGACTTTATCAGACTTCATTAATCTGTTAATATTAATAGTATTATGTAAAAGAAGGTTTCAAATACATTAAAGAAGTTGCCGACCAATTTCATAGTAATTCTAAGACAAATGGAAATATGAAATACATGTCTTTGGGAAATTTTCAGTAATAATAATTTTAAATTTCTTTTTGCCACAATAGCATCCTTTTGTTCCAGCTGCAATGTATGAATTGTCTAGTCTCTGAACTTTCTTAGAATATTTATTTATTTTCTTTTTTTTTTTATCTTTGTAATTTCTAAGATACCTTTACTAAAGTAGACTCTAAAGATTTAGAAATGTGAACATAAAAACTTTTGAAATGTTCTTACTAATGATTAGTATACAAGCAATTTGTGTAACACTACAAGCCAACTGGTATAAGAATTAATTTCTTTTTCTGCTTCAGTTTATAGTAGAACCTGCTCAAAATCAATACAAAGTGTGGAGTAATATTACTTTAGAGAAAATAGCTCTGTTAAGGATTTTTTTGCATATATTTTTCATGACAAAAAGGTACATAAAAATGGTATATGATTCTTTTGTAAGTTTACATGCCAGCTCTGGCAAATGAAAGTTTTTATCAGACAAATATAGGTCACACAAAAAAATCTAAATAAATACTCATTGAAGTATTAGTCATTTATGACCATAAATATATAACTATTATTTCTAATCTTTTATGTATGATCACTGAAACTATAACACTCAGATGCAGCATACCTTGCTGCTTAATTAGTAATTAAAATTTTCACATTATCTTCTATTTAAGCATACTTATACTGTTACATGGTTTCTAAAATTTAATATTCAAAAGACCATGCAAAAATTTTTGTTTAATGTGAATATACAATTTATGAAGAGATGCATCTCCATGATGCTATATTATTGAATGTGATAACAACATATACAGTGTGTCCGTAAAGTCATGGTGCACTTTTGACTTTTGACCGGTCAGAAGTGTACCAAAACTTTACGAACACACTGTATATTATGGCTAATGTCATATAATATTAAAAAATTATATGTGTAGGTTATTGAATAATAACGGGTAGTGTCAATCCATGGGGCAACTGTAGATTGTTAAAAACTATTTGCTTTGAAAGTATTGATAAAGCAGGAATTATCTTTATAAATATTTTAAATATTTGACTTCTTTTTTTTTTTACAGAATTGAATAAACTGACAATATCCTTGCAGTTACTTTTATAAAATTTAAGTTCTAAGAGTTAACTCTTTATTATTATTTAGATATACCATAGTTTTATAGTTCATAGTTGATAGTTAGATGCCTGAGGTATGGTATTGTAGTGCCCCGGTCAAGGCAAATGTGAGAAAGCAATCAATGAGAAGGCGGCAAGATGATGATGGAGTAGGTGGACATACCAACTTTCACCTCCCAGAACCAAAGTGGATAACAACTTAATTTTAAGAAGCATCATCTGGAAAAGCCAATTTTGGACTAAACTAACAGGCCTCTTTAACCAAGGAACACAGAAGGAGCCACATTGAGACTGGTAAGAAAAGCTGAAACATGAAGAGGGCTTCCCAGCTCCCGGAATAAAGGGCAGCCTGGAGGGACTCGCATGGCAGTATGTGAGTTTAGCAGAGAGGGGAGGGTCCAGGGCTCCAGGAATGAAGGCCCAGCCTGCAGCCCCAGAGCTTATAATAGGCATCTGAACAGTATTTAGCTGCAAAACAAGCCAGGATACTGTTTGTGAGAAAGAGACAGATTTCTCAGACCCAGGATTCTTCTTAAAGGGTATAGCAGGAAAAGAGTGCCTCCACCTGTTCCCAAGCTTGGAACACTTGGAAAATCAGCCACTCTATCCCCTGGGTTGAGTCACCCACTAAATTTAAAGGGAATATTTCCTTTAGAACCAGCAATATCAGCAAAGGGAATCAAGACAGCAACCAAACAAGCTCTCCCGCGGCACTCAGAGCAGAGTAATTTCAAAGGAAGGAACCTTCAGGAATACAGTATTGAGTGCTAGGGTCTGAGCTGCAACACCCTCACCCACACTGCTGAGGGATCACTGAGAGCGGGCAGCGGCAGGACCCAGAAGTGCAGTCCTGTTGGCAGGGTGGAAGCTGGGCGGCCAGATTGAGGCCCAGTGTGAGCTCAGACAAAATGGGAAGGCAGAGAAATGCAACCCAAATGAATCAACAGAAATCCCAAGAAAGAAGATGAATGAGTCAGATATAACAAAATTACCAGATACAGAGTTTAAATAATGATTGTTAAGATACTCAAATATCTTAGAAAAACAATAGATGGACATAACAAGCACCTAAATAAAGAGATATCAAGTATAAAAAAGAACATTGAAATAATATAAAAGGATCAGTCAGAAATGAAAAATACAATATCAGAAATAAAGACGACAATGAAAGGAATTAAAAGCAGGATGGATGAAGCTGCATATCAAATCAGTGAGGTAGAAGACAAGATAAACAAAAACATGGAAGCAGAGCAGCAAAAAGAAAAGAGACTCAAAAAGGTCTGAGGAAACTTTAAGAGAGTTCTGTGACAGCAGGAAGAGAAATAACATTCGCATTATAGGGGTTCCTGAGGAAGAGAGAAAGAACAAGGGATAGAGACATTGTTCAATCAAATCATAGCTGAATACTTCCCTAAACTGATACAGAAAAAAGTCACACAAGTTCAAGAAGTACAGAGAATTCCATTAAAGAGAAACCCAAAGAAATCTACACCAAGTCACATTATAATTAAAATACCAAAGCTAAGAGATAAAGAGAAAATATTAAAAGCTGCTAGAGAAAAAGGGATATCACCAACAAAAGGAGCTCCCATAAGGATGACATCTGTCTTTTAAACATAAACATTTAGGGCCAGAAAGGAATGGTAAGAAATAATCAAAGTAAAGAAAAACAAGAGCCTACAATCAAGACTATTTTATCCAGCAAAGCTATCTCTTAAAATTGAAGGAGAAATACAAAACTTCCCAGACCAAAAAAAAAAAACAACAAAAACAAACAAACAAACAAAAAAAAACAACCCTCAAGAAATTCATTACAATCAATCCAATGCTGCAAGAAATGTTTAGGGGCCTGTTGCAAACAGAGCAAAGTAGGAAAAGAATATAGTAAAAAAGGAATATAGCTTTAAAGAATAAAATGGCAATAACAAATACATATCAATAAAAACCTTAACTGACCAGGTGGTGGCAAAGTGGATAGAGCATCAAACTGGGATGTGGAGGACCCAGGTTTGAGATGCCGAGGTCACCAGGTTGCACGCAGGCTTATCTGGTTTGAGCAAGGCTCACCAGCTGGAGCCCAAGGTCGCTGGCTTGAGCAAGGGTTCACTTGGTCTTCTGTAGCCCCCTGGTCAAGGCACATATGAGAAAGCAATCAATGAACAACTAAGGTGACACAAGGAAGTATTGATGCTTCTCATCTCTTTCTCTTTTTGTCTATCCATATCAGTCCCTCTCTCTGTCTCTGTCACACACACACACACACACACACACACACACACACACACAAAAAAAAAAAAAATAGAGAGATCAGATTCATTCTCTTACTCACATCAAAACTTTGGTTCAAATTCTGAGACTGACAACACACAGACCAAGAGAGTAGGAGGGCATTTATTCTATAATAAGGCTTTCTGGAGAGAGCAGGTAGGCTCAAGAAATAATTACTTTCTCTTGAGAACTGGTAACTAGTTTCAAGATTTAGGATAGGGTGTGGCACGAGGGTGTAATTTCTTACTTATGTGACCTAGTTTTGCATTTGCTTGAATATTCTACTGGCACCAAAGGAGAAAGCACCCATGCTTTCCTATCATCTTGCCCACATGTGAAATAAAGGGGTAGACATTGGTGGAGCTAGACAGCAATCAGCAGTCAAGCAACAATAATGGAGTCAGACTATAATCTAGTAAAGGATAAACTCACAAGAAAAATGAAAATATAGGGAAATATTTGCTGTTTTCAATAATAAAGAATGCAACTATATTTTAGGACACAAACAATTTATTCCTTTTTTCTTATTTACCTTTCACTGCTCATGAGTTAATTTAGTATTTGATTTGCTTACTTAACCTTTCCTAAATCTTGCCTTATAACTTCAGGTAAACTACTTAAAGAAATGTTCTGTATCTGTCCATCAGCATTTGTATTACTAACATCTATACAGTGTCAGACACACAGTAGAGAGAGTAAATAGTTAATAAACAAAAGAGAAATTAGATAAGTATCATTCAAGTTATTACATTATAATCTGGATATGTGTACAACTTTAAATGGATGTTTCCCCAAATTGTTAACAGTCATTATTGAAGAAGGCAATTATTCTATGTGTTTTGGTGTTGATTGATTCTTACTAAAGTATCTATTCATGTATTACCTTTGTAATATAAAAAATTTATTTTTCTAATTTGAAGAATTGTTAAATTAAATGCTTGATATTTATACACATATAAATCATAATAATTTACTAGGTGTTTCATTGCAATTTACTTATAAATAAGCAGTGTACTAATAACAGGCTTAAATATTTGAAGGACTGAATGAGTAATTCTATAGGAAGATTTATGTAGGTATCTGTATATATATGTTTTCCTTTTAATTATCTTTATAATATACATTGGCAAATATAGCATGCAGATATAGGCTATCAATAAATATAAAATAATTCTATGTGCAGTGGAATTATTTAATAAATACAAAAAATTATATTTTAGATTATAGTATAATTGTATCTTTTAGTCTTTATGTTAACATGTACCAGAAACTGGGTAATATAGACTATATGCATCATCAAACATTCATAAAGAATGTAGCATATTTAACTTTTAAAACTTGTAATACAGCATCCTTTTAAAAAATATAGTGCTTTACTGTGAGCTACAAATATATTTAATAAGTTTTTAGCATGTCTCCTTATTTCTGTTTTATACTATCTAAAATTTGTAACTTTGAGTTTATGTAAGCTCTATAAACTGTTAACCACATTTCATAGGGATTGATATAACTGAAGAAGATAATATCTAGCACTTCAAAGTAGTTTAAAACTAGGTGGGTTTTTTTTCACTATTTCATTTGAGAAATGGCCCATACATATTATTCATGTGTAATTTTGTGGTGATTTTTATGCTTGTGCTTCTTTTTATATGATAGTATTATAGTAAAATGCACCTTAGATATAACCATATAATATCATTTTATTAAAACAGAGTTAGAGAGGAGGTAAAATTTAAATAATGTTGACTAATATAGATGTCATTCACTGCACTGGTTATTTGATCCTTGGTCAATAAAAACCATAAATGAAATTTTTTAGTATTAATCCCCATAACTTCTCTCTTACAGTGGTCATCACAACAAACTGCATGTGAGTCCAGATAATTCTAATATTCAACTTTCATGCAGCTTGGATTGAATATCAAGACATGTATTTCTCCTGATGCACAGTCCAAGACATTGAAAAGGAAATGGTCATGTTGACATTAGTGAAGGGAATACACACATGTGTGCACAAAGATGCATACATACATTTTATGGCCAACTTAAGGCACATTCAAAGTAAATTTGATCAAAGTTAATGCTTGCATTAATTATAGATTTAAAGCTTAATTTCAATTTATGCATCAATTGTTGTGATCTTAATTTTTAAGGAAGAAATTGGATTAGATGTTTCAAACTGAAACTTTATATTTTAAGTCACTACTCTAGATCATTCAGTGTCTAATTCCTATAATGGCTTATAGCATTATAAACCATTTAATTAAAAAAATATGTTTCTAATTATGAGATTTTGCTTATTTTGAAAGAACAAAGATGGGACATCCATAAACTAAAATAATAGTACAAACCTATCAAATGTAAGTTACAATTATAGAGATAAGCATGAAATCAATATGAGTTACTGTGTCTTATTTGCTTCTGATAAATATTACTTCAACTTTAGGAGGAATATTTTTTAATAAAATATTTATTTTCTAATTATTTTGTATTTTATTTTGCTTCTATTATTTTCTGTCTTACTAAAATGAACACAGTGACAATTCATGAAATTTCTTACCTTTATTTATAGATGCACACATTTCAGACTTTGAAATAAGGAAGAAAAAAGAATTAGAATTAAATTTTTGAGCTGTTTTTTAAGAAGTATAGTAATATAGTAATGGAAAGCAATGCATCAGTCTTCTTGGACTTTCCTCCTCAAATACTCTTTCTTCCTTACCCCCTGACTTCTGGATGCCTGTGAATTCAGACAAATTAGAGAAAACTATGGCTTTAGTCACCATTGTTAGTATTTAAGAATGGTTGGGCCAGCCTGCTCTTTATGGCTTTTCTTTGGAAAGAAAAGTATAGTTGGTGGGTTTTGCAGGCATTTTTTTGTGTGTGTGTGTAGTTGCTTCTTATGACCAAGCACAACATAAACATAAAAGATAACTCTATGGTAAAATTGTTTTACTTGTTTTATAGGGAGGTGCCCTAGACAAGTATGTGTGTATAGTCCAGTATTAAGTATTTCAATAACTTAATCATGCAGTAAAAACAAATAGTGATGGCTTGTAAATCTGAGTAATTTTTTTTTATCCAAATCAGTATAATGAGCTTTACGACTGGTAACCATACCTGAGTTCTATCTAGCCCATTGCTTAGAATGGTTAGCATTGTATGTTAGTAGTATCTTACCAACATTATGGCAAATAGCTTAGCATTAATTTGGATTTATCAATTTTTCTTTTTAGGATGCAAATATTATATAAATAGAGGTCCCATTGTGCCAGAAGTTTAGGTAAAATAGTAGCTCAATCTGTCTGTATAATATGTTGACAAACCACCTGGCCATAAAGGTGGCTAAGTACTTTTAGATCAGAATTCTTTCTTAATTTAAAGTGCCATTTCTGTATCAAAATGAAACCCTTGAGAATTAATCCCACATCAAACTTGATTCAGAGAAGTCCCATTGTAAAATAACAATGTAAGATTGAAGAATCATGACTTCCATTACCCCAGTTAAGATAGCAAAATAACATGTTTGTTTTGGGGTCCAAAAATGGACTGTACATTTATATATAACAGTTGGAAAAAATCTCTAATCCCAGAGCTCAGTATAACTAAGTATTAGTGAAGTTCTCAATCCCAGTAGGGTCTTCTCTCTAAAATTTCAATTAAGATGTGAAATTGGTCTTGATTTTGTTAATTCTATGGGTCTTGAGAGGGTAAACTTCTTCAAATTAAGGCTTTAATGTTACCATCACTGTTTTTAGTCTTTAATTATGAAGGTTCCAACTTAATCCTGGCTGTTTGTCTAATGACTTTGACAGAGGATAGAGTAAAATTCTCAGATGTAGGATGGTCAATATCTATAAAAGCCAGTCTGCATTGAGAATTTGCATTGTAAATGGTAACTACAGATCAAAGTTTCTTCTAGCCCTGGCTGGTTGGCTCAGTGATACAGCCACGGCCCAGCATGTGGAAGTCCTGGGTTTGATTCCTGGTCAGGGCACACAGGAGAAGTGCCTATCTGCTTCTCCCCCTCAACACACTCTCTCTTTCTCCTCCTTTTATCCTCCAGCAGCCATGGCTGGATTAGAGCGAATTGGCCCCAGGCACTAAGGATGTTTCCATGGCCTCTTTTTCAAGTGTTAAAAAATGGCTCTGGTTGCATCAGAGCAAGGGTGCTAGATAGGCAGACCATCACCCCTTAGAGGGTATGCTGCTAGTCAGGGCGCATGCAGGAGTCTGTTTTTGCCTTCCCTCTTCTCACTAAGAATTAATATATATATATATATATATATATATATATATATATATATATATATATATATATATATATATATATTTGTATGCTTCAGGACACATAGATTTCTAGATAGTCAAAGAGAGCTAAAATCATTGATATTGTCCTTATTTTAGTTCCATTGGATAATATTCAAAGCAATATGCAACAAAAGAAAAATTTTAAAATGTGAACTTTTTGCCTGACCTGTGGTGGCGCAGTGGATAAAGCGTCGACCTGGGAACACTGAGGTTGCCAGTTCAAAACCCTGCACTGGTCTGGTCAAGGCACGTATGGGAGTTGATGCTTCCAGCTCCTCCCCCCTTTCTCTCTCTCTCACTCTGTGTCTCCTCTCTAAACTGAATAAAATAAAAATAAAATAAATTAAAATGTGAACTTTTAACAAAATCATTATTGTAATATATTATTTTTATGTTATGAACATTCATCTTGTTACGATTAATTCTACCCACAGAATAATATCTCTTTGAGTATTCAGGACAGTAAAAGCACATGCTTAGAAAAGGGAAGGCAAACCAAAAAGGTATAATTAAGGTGGCATTAGCAATATCCCAGGCTGCTTACAAATCTAATACGAGGAGTGATTTATTCCAAAACAGTCATGGATTCATTCCTACACTGTCATAATGTTAGTCATTTTTAAAATATTATTGATCTTTTTTATGTTTAAATCTCAATGGTCTACATTACCCTGAGAGTCTAAGCCCAACTGGCTTCCACAGAACATTGGATTATTAAATTTAAAAACAATATTGTGCAACACCCTGACTGCATTAAATATTTATAAAATACCCAAGTAATTTGTCTTCCCTTGCTCTACAGTCTAGTTTCAATTTTCCTATCTTGGAAACATTTAGGAATATAACCTTTTTATTTCATATGTTTGGCTGACCTTTTTAGAGGCCAAAAACGAAAGTGCAAAAATATTCATTTCAAACATCATGTAGCTGTGATGAATACCTAGAATATTTCCTTAAACCATGAAGTCTGACAAAAGAACAGCAAGTGCAGTTCAGACACAAAATACAAAATCCCAGCCAGGTAAGTTCTCTCTACTAAGTTTAAGTATTCTTGGGTTCCCACCTTGGTATCAAGGATTGTATGATCAATTTTTCACCTTGTTTTCCTTATTCTTTCTGCATACATTCCAGGTAACAGCCACATATTGGTCCGTTAGCTGGTCTAAGTCTTTGTTCCACCAAAGTTTTAAAATCTACTTTATATTTTTGCATCAGCTTACCTTCTTAGTTGTTGGTCTGTGCAGTCCAGTGACTCAGCTCTCTGTACTTGCCTCTTTTATTCAGTCAGTCCCCAGCTTTCACCCATAAACCATACACATTCTGACTATTTGTTTTCTTGTTTATCCTCATAGGACCATGAGCTTCTTTACTTAGGCTAAGATAAATCTCACTGCCTGTACTTTCCATTTCAATATAAATCCACATTTCTTTTATATCCCTTGCCATTTAGAGAGTTTGCTGCTAACAGGAACCTCTGCTGCTGCCCTGTGTCTATACACCTGGAGTAGACATGTCTGAGACCTCACTGGTTCCTGTCACAGCAAACTTCATACATCTCCAGAGATCTCAGCTCCTGGACTCCTCCAGCCACACCTATTCATATTAGGGGTAACCCTGTCTCCATCCTGAGGGAGTGTTTTCTACTAAGTTCATGTATCATCCTTGGGTCCCCACCTTAGGATCAAAGAAAATATGCTCAAGTCATTGCATTCATTTGCCTTGTTTCCATTATTCTCTCTGCATATAATCCATGTAACAGCTACATATTTGTCCATTAGCTGATCAAGTCTTTGTTCCACCATAGCATTAAAATTTATTCAGTATGTGACACAGTTTGACTCTGTCTCTCACAATACAGAGTGTCGGATTTTAAATGTTTCCATTACAAAAAGAAATGAAGTTATATGAAGTGATAGTAGCCTTAGCAAAAGCTATAAAGCTAATCATATTGCAATATATAAACTTATCAAATCAATATGCTGTACACCTTAAATTTACACAATGTTATCTATTTGCATAAAAAATACAGAACATTGTATGCTATCCACTAGAGATATAGAGAGCTGAAAAAATAGATTCTCCCAACCTTACAAAAATTTTTCAGAAAAACGACAGGATCAGAAAGAGGCTTGGAATCAACAAGTTGAAGTCACAGGGTAACTAAGCAGCCACAACCTAAGAAAAGACGCATATTTGCAGGAAGTGAAAAGATGATACCTAAGGCAAAGATTTTCTTTTAATTTATATTTTATATGCTAAACATTATTTCTAATTTTCTAATTTTTAGTTTGTTTTTTTCTTTTCTTGTGAGCTATTTTGCGATGATTCTTGTGGAAGACAAGCTATAAGCTGGCAAAGTACTTACAGCCTAGGGCTTAGTGTAAGACTAAGCTCTTCCCCACATCTTCTTTTTTTTTTACAGGAACAGAGAGAGAGTCAGAGAGAGGGATAGATAGGGACAGACAGACAGGAACAGAGAGAGGTGAGAAGCATCAATCATTAGTTTTTGTTGCCGTTGCGACACCTTAGTTGTTCATTGATTGCTTTCTCACATGTGCCTTGAACGCGGACCTTCAGCAGACCAAGCAACCCCTTGCTTGAGCCAGCAAGCTTGGGTCCATGCTGGCAAGCTTTTTCTCAAGCCAGAAGGGCCCGTGCTCAGCTGGCGAGCTCGGTGTCTCAAACCTGGGTCTTCTGCATTCCAGTCCGATGCTCTATTCACTGCACCATCCTTTTCAGACTAAGATCTTCCCCACACCTGTGACTGTTGCATGGTGGGGGGTGGTGCACTCTTATGAGGATTTCCGTTTATGCCTCAGATGTGTGAATTTGTATCAGAGACTTCCTTATTTGCACATGGCTCTGCACTATATAATAAAGCACACCAGGGGCTTTGCTTTTGCTCTGGCTTGCTATTAGCTTGCAGAGACCTCCTGATCCCATCCTTTTTCTCTTTGAGTTTATTTCTTTATTCAGCACTATTCTCACTCAGGGCCTGGACAACTATAAGTTGTGCTGGTTCATGGCAAATTCTTTTTTACTAAATATAATTTATCTAATTTAATATAAACTTATTTGCATTGTAATCAGAAATTAGATTGTGTGTAATAAAAATCCTTTATCACTTGATTGGAATTATTTATAATAAATTGCATGCTCAATTATAAATGTTCTGGCATACTTAAAAAATCCTGTGTAGTTTGTACTTCCATAAAATATCTTTTTGTATGTTTCCATTAGTTCAAGCTTATTAACTGAATGTCAAATCTTACATGTTTTGATGTAATATCTTTATTATTTGTACTGTTTTACTGGTTTTGATGTTAACAAAATCTATGCTCACAAATTTCAAATGTATGTCCTTTCAAGTTATTTATTGTCCTCAATATTTTCCCAAAACTAGAGGAATATATGTTTTAATTATGTCTTAAATATGTCATTTACGTTTCTTAATTATAAACTGCAACCTTTGAAGAAAATGTATTTAATATATAAGTTTTGTTAATGGAAACCCTTGTCTGGAAAAAAAAAAAAGAGGGCAAAAGAAGGATGTTTAAATTTATATGAGATATTTGGTTAACATATTCTTGAGTCCTTTTTGTGCAGCATACCAACAGTTTATGCCTCATATATGTTAACATTTCTTTCTATAATATGGTTTTACTAACACATTTTCTTGTCTAAAAATTATTAAATTAATATTTGTTATTATCACAGTTATTATCCATCATTGATTTATAATCTGAATTGGAAATAACTTAAACCTCACTAATGAACATTCTGGTTAATGCTCAAGGATAAATTAGAAGCGCATATTTTTAATTCCACTTTTATGAGAGTAAAAACATAAAGAAAATTTTATAGTGATAACTTATTTTTAAATTATATTTTATTGGTGTTTCACTAGTTAACATAATTATACAGGTCAGGTGCCCAATTCTACAATGCATCTCTATACGCCATACTGTGTTCACCCCTTATAGGTATTATTTAAAACAACAATTGAAGATTATTTTCTTTATTTTATATTGGTTTATAGGTTTAATTATAAGCCTATCTGTTTACATGGAACACTGGTCATATACAGCGTAGAACAAAAGTAGTTTTACAGTGGTCAGTGTGTGAAACAGAGTTTATTTTTGTATAATTATTAATTAATTATATATAACTTTCTATAAGAACAACAAAAAACCTAATTTTGCTTTACCCTGTATAATTAATGGGAGTCATATTTATATTTAAAGCATAAAGTCATATATTATCTAGAGTTTATATATTTTTAGAAATGTTATGGAACTTTAATAAGCCAGTGTGTAAATTAGTATATTAAAGCCTCCCTTTTTTATTAATTCTTCTTTTGGTATTTTTTGATGTAATATTCATATCTATTTTAAGGTAAATATGATAAAATAAGTAAAATGTAATTAATCTTTGCATTGTTATATCAGCAAAATAAATAATGATAAGTCATTGTCTATATATTTTACCTTACATTGAAAAATGTGAATATTACAATACAGATTTAATTTTATTACTTATTGTGTTTATATGTGAATGACCTTTATGCTTGATAGAAAAGATAGCTTCAAAAGTTAAAGTGTTGTTTTCTTGTACGACATAAACAGTTTTGTCAACAAAGTAAACAATCTTAAACCAGAATTCTTTCTTCAGATTCTTTTCAACTATCCTTTGAATTATTTTTGATATCTCTTATTCCATCATTGATGAGAAAGAAAATATTGGCACATGATCTTTTTATATAGTATGTGAATCATACTTTTAACTATTAAAAATTATAAATTGCAATGAGGATATTTCAATTCAATGTAGATAATAATGTGAGGCATGTTTTCTTTAAACTAAGAAAATTTATTTTATTGGTTTATTTTAGTTAGCAAATATATTCATTATTTAGTTTGAATCTTGAAGGAAGATGATTTTTGAGTAATACTTTTAAGTTATGTTACCTATATTTTATATCACATTATTTTAACTTGATATAAGGTTCCAGTGTCATTCCTGACTGAGTGGCATGCCTTTCTAAACATTTCTCCTGGTTGATTTCTATAAGGGTCAATAACATTTCTGAAATGGAAGTAAATGTGACCAGACTGCTAATCTGTTTGTCTCATAATTAGTACAATATTTAATAGAGTTTTTCTGACTAAAGCTAAATGTCATAACTGAATAAGTAGAAATCTTGAATGAAGACTAATTTGGGTACAGTGTAGGACCTAAACTGGCCTGGTGGAGAACTGGGTCAAGATATAGTATGCCAATGTTTCTGACATTTCCTGACAAACCACTGTAACTCAGGAAATTCTCTACTCCCAAGTGACAGAGTTGAATATAATTTTTTACCGGCTGTAAAAGAATGAAGCAATGATTTAAAAAACTAATAATAAATATACCCTTGGAATAAGAACTGATATTGTAATTGAGTAAAATAATAGCTTATATTTTAATATCAGTGTGTGTTTTAAGTGCTTTCTAATAGTTCCTTTATTTTTCATAATTCTACTATACAGATAAGGAAATAGAAGCATAAAGAGATTGTATAACTTGCTTAAGGTCACAGAAATGGTAAGTGAAAGACATAAAATTCTATGGTATACTATGAGTTGAATTGTGCCCCACTGAATATTTGTATTTAAGTGCTCACTCCAGTCCGTCAGATTGTGACCTTATTCAGTATTACAATCTGCACACTTCCCCATGTTAAAATAAAATAATTATGGTAGGATAAAATTCAATAAAACTAGTTTACTTATAAAATGTGGAAATTTGGACCCACTCACCCAAAGGGAAGACAGTGTAAAGGCACTCAATGATAACAATCTAAAGGTGAAATATTGAGTGATGTATCTGTTAACAAAAGAATGCCAGGGGCCACTAGCAAGTAGGAGAGAAGCTTAGAACCAATCTTTCCTTAGTTCCTTTAAAAGGAAGGTGGACCTGCTAAAACTTTTAACACAATACATGTCTGTTATAATAAGCCATTCAGTTTGTGGTATTTTATTATGGCAGCCATGGAAAACTAGTTGAAGCATTCACTATAAAAACAGGTTCCTCATAGCAAGCAATCGACCTTTTCATATAATTTGACATTTTAAATTTAAATTTAAAATCACATTGTAACATTTACTACTTTTAAGACATATAGCCTTGCTAGAGGTAATAAAATTACATTCGACGTCTTGGATAAAATCAATATATGTTAAAAGATAGAAAACAGGAAAATTAGAAAACCAAGAATAATTTGCTACAATAAAAACGTTTTGGCTTTATTGGTTCTAAAATTAATGCTGTTTAATAGACTACTTCATAAAATATTTACAATAGAAAGTTTACTCTGATAATACAATAAATTTACAAAGGAAAGATTGTGTTATTTCTAAGCACCACATAGAAATCCATTGATAAACTAATACGAATATCATTGATACAGGTACTTTGAAGCTTTCTACCTGCTGCTATATTGTAATCTCTCACATTTGTTGTTATTCTGTAAAATTAAAAATAAATTTTATGTAGTTTATCAGTAATTATGTTTTATTTTAAGTATAATTTATTACTTAACTTTTAATTTGTTTATTTTCTAATACATGTGTGTCAGCAATAGACATTTTCATTATAGGCTTTCAAAACAGATGGCTGGAGACTGTTATTATGTTAGAGTCAATGACTAAATAAAATACCCCATTGCTTTTGTCTAATGTATTGAGAATGGTAGCTAGAACCTTTCTTGTACTGATCATACAATCTATGGCATCTGTGTTTTTTAAAGTTAGTCATTTTATTTTCAAAAGTTTCTTTTACAATATGAGGCTATAATTCATGCTCACTGCTGGAATCAGTCCGGCTTGGACAATGTGAACACACAGTAAATTTATGACACTAATTTTTAGCAGTTTTACATAGTAGAATAACACATAGAATATCCAGAAAATAATGCATGGAGATTAATATATTAAGGTTGTGCATTACTGAATGTTACTTAATGTTATCAAGTAGAACCATCTTAATTAGGTCTTATGGTCTAAGACTTACTGTTTTGTTAATTTCTGAAACTATTTTTAAAATGTATTATAGTTCATCAACATGAAAAAATATTGTGGCCCATTGTTGTAAAATGCTTACATGTTAAATAAAAATAGTAAAAGAATTTGACAAGCAAAACTTCATCAAGATCTTGTATATATAACTTAAAATTCTTTAAAAAGTTTAGTCACCAGTTTCTGGCCATCAAAGCAAAATTTTGGATAAGGATAAGTTGTCTAAAAATAAGAAAGAAGACTGAATTAATTTGAAACAGAGGAGAAAACTTGACCGAATTTAAAAGTGCAAGTTGGTCTTAGTGATAGTTGGGACAAATGGAGAGAATAAGGGTAAGTGCAGAGTGCTTTAAAGGTAACAAAAATTTAAAGAAAATTGATGATAACAAAAATAGATTAGATGGATGCTATATAGAAAGCTATGGACATGAATGTTTAGAGCCAATAGTGTCAACTTGCATGACAAACAGCCATGACTTTGAGAACTGTTCAAAATAATGATATTTTAGTTATTAAGAGTGGTTATATAAATATTGAATGCCTATTAAGTACCTCATTCTATATAATAAAAATGTCAAAATTAAGCTAATCTATTTCTATAAATTCTCCCTTTAAACAGAGGAAGATTGAAAATGTGACTGATTTTTACTAATAGACATAGATAAAAGTGAAATGGTTACCAGGAGGAGGGGATTGTGAGGGAAGGGGGGTGAGAGGAGTAAAGAGGGACAGATTTACAGTGATAGTAAAGGATTTAACTCTGGGTGATGGATAAACATCACAATCAATGGTTCAAATACTATAGAAACATTTGTGTGAAACCTATGTACTCTTATGAATCAATGACACCCCTTTAAATTTAATTTCATAAATATTTTTTTAAAAACAAAGAAAAGACTCTGAAGACTCAAATCTGACAGTCTAAATATTTTGAGTGTTTGATCCAAAATATAAAAGAGCCAAAGAACCCTAGGATAATATGCCTAATAGAATACAGTGGAAACACAGGAATAGAAATGAGTTTTACTACTTCCATGTTATTTTTCTTTTTCAGTTAGCAATAGGATCATTTAATAATAAACTTTACTGCTTCGCTGTTCTATTCTCTTGAGTTTGTGATTGGGTAACATTTACATGCCTCCATTATAGAGCTCAACCAATAGTGTCTGTTTTTTTTTTCTTTCTTATTTAAAATATTTTAAAGGAAGATTTGGTAAAAAATTTAGAAACAACAAAATTAAAACTACCAAATCAATAAATAAAATTTAATAGGATTTTATTGTGCATATAAGAATAGTTTACAACCTGGGAGCTTTAAAAAATAGAAATTGAGCCCTAGCTGGCTGGCTCAGTGGAGAGAGCTTTGTCTCAGTGTATGAATGTCCTGGGTTTGATTTCTGGTCAGGGCACACAAGAGTAGTGACCATCTGCTTTCATCCCCCCTCCCTCTCCCCCTTCTGTCCCTCTTCCCTTCATGCAGCCAGTGGTCCAATTGTTTTGAGTGCTTCCTGAAAGCTGAGGATAGCTCAGCTGGTCCAAGTGCTGGCCTTAGGCACTAAGAATAATTCAGTTGAACCAGATGGAGTTGCAGGAGAATTCTAGTCAGGGTGCATGTGGGAGTCTGTCTCACTATCTCATCTCCTCTCACTTAAAAAAATATAATAATAAATAAATAAAACCTGTCCTGAAGCTTAGGGGCATAAAGTTATAATATGGCAATGAAGTGAAAAGAAAAAGTTATTTTCCCTTTCAGTGATTGTTTATTACAATGTGAATTTCCAGATAATTAAAAGTTATTAATTATCTCATACCTATTTTGGTGAGTTAAGTTTTTTCTATGGTTGTCACGGGCATTTACAAAAAATAAAATAAGTTAAATTTTGCTTATCTTCATGGAATAAACTAGATTTAGCTCTGCTTACTTGGCTCAAATGGTTTTGTCTCCTCAGGGTATACTAAATATGGTCCCCATTTTGAGTGAAATTTAACATGTAAAACCTTTCTAAACTAGTCTCATATTTTTTAAGTTATGAAAGTTTCTAGAAGCTGAATAGGAAGAAACCTCTGTTACATAGGCTTTTTTTTTTTTTTTTTTTTTTTTTTACAGGGACAGAGAGAGAAAGAGAGAGAGAGAGAGAGGGACAGACAAACAGGAACGGAGAGATGAGAAGCATCAATCATCAGTTTTTTGTTGCAACACCTTAGTTGTTCATTGATTCCTTTCTCATATGTGCCTTGACTGTGGGCCTTCAGCAGACCAAGTAACCCCTTTCTTGAGCCAGTGAGCTTGGGTCCAAGCTGAGGAGCGTTTGCTCAAGCCAGATGGGCCCACGCTCAAGCTGGCAACCTCAGGATCTCGAACCTGGGTCTTCTGCATCCCAGTCCGACGCCCTATCCACTGCACCACCCCATGGTCAGGCTAAATAGGCTTTTATTAAAGTATTATTAATGTTATTTCCAGTCTTCTGCATTTTAAGTGAGATTTTTAATCACTTGGATATTTCTCCACAGAACTAGTGCTGATTATTTGCTAATTTAATAACTGACAAGAGTTCTCATCCTCTCACAAAAAGGTCTTTGCAGATTATATATGACTGGTATCATAGTTGAAAGAGGGTGCACTCAATATTTCAATACCCTGTACAAGTAGAAATGTGGAGCCCGTTATGGACTCCAAAGTGCTTTTATTTATGTTAGCATAAAATAATATCAAAATTATTACTTGATTGAATATCAGGTGTTAGATTTGGGTTCGGGACTCCTTTAAATCCAAAGCCCCTTTAAACTTAAATTCCCCTCACCCACCTCCCACTAGGACAACTTCTTCATTAAGCGTCTCCTTTACCCCAAGCCCCCTTCCCTTAAGCAAATTCTCCACCCTGGGAAAGTTCTGAGAAATGTCCTTGGGAAAAGGGCATCATGAGGGACTTGAGGGTTGGGAAAGGGAGACAATCTGTGACCAAAGGCAATGAACCAAGATATGCTAATCTGAGCATATCCAGGTGCACCCATCCCCATGCCAGGAAATGACTGCAGCAACCCCTATATCATACACTCCTTTCTTGCAGCTCTCTGCTAATGCCACTAAGATCTCAGCCCATCTGTTTTGCAGATACATAAATAAACTTATAAAACTCAGCAAGTCTTCCTGTAAATAGTTCAAATTATGAGGCATTCTAAAGTTAAAATTGTTCTAATATTTCTGTTTCTTTGATCACCTACCATGTTTCAACTTTGCATCTGCTATGAAAAATAGCAACATATTGCCACAACAGATTTGACATTATGGAATTTGCATTTCAGTCAGAGTGAGAAGGTAGTCAGTCTTTCATGTGTTTCTTCCTAATACTCTTCTAGATACTTTGATGGGTCAATGTTACCTAATGGCTTATATCAGAGTAATATGTTTTTTTTTTCCTTTATAGATAGATTTATGTCTCTCTCTCTATTTTATTTTTTAGTTATACAATGTAGATGCTTATCAAAATGTTTTTCTGGGTAATATTTAGCTGTTATTAATTTTATTGTTAAAATTTTTCTTTGGTTATATTACTTCTAGTTTATGATAAAATTATTTTATCACCTATTAAAAAATATTTCTAGTTTTAAACAATCATTAATGCAATTCTTAATAAATAAATCTTTTTATCTCCTTTCATATTTGTTCTTTCTCTTTTTGTTAATACCAATACATTTTTATAAGAACATATATATAAGGTAAATATTTATTTTTATATATTTTCTGAATATAAAAATTACATAACTTTTAACATTTTTGTGATGTACATTTAATTGGACCATATATGTAAGAGATTTTTAAAAGGGTTTCAAAATAAAGTTTCTTTAAGACACCTTCTAATTCTCAAAACCTACCTATAATACCTAGAATATATTATGATATTATATAATTTTAGTATTATATCTTAACAATTTAAATAAAGATACTCCAGAAGTAAATATTTCTTTGTAGGTAACTTAATAGTAACTAACAGTTTTGTTTGTTTGTTTGTTTGTATTTTTCTGAAGTGATAAACAGTAAGGGGGGGGGACACACAGAGTTCTGCATGCGCCTGACTGGAATTCAGTCGGCATGTCCACTAAGGGGCGATGCTCAGCCCATCTGGAACATTGTTCTGCTGCAATCGGAGCCATTCTAGCACCTGAGGTGGATGGAGGCCATGGAGCCATCCTCATCACTCAGGCCAACTTTGCTCCAATGGAGCCTTGGATGCAGGAGGGGAAGAGAGAGACAGAGAGAAAGTAGAGGGGAAAGGGTGGAGAAGCAGATGGGCACTTCTTCTGTGTGCCCTGACCGGAAATCAAACCCAGGACTTCCACATGCCAGCTGTCATTCTACTGCTGAGGCAACCCTCCAGGAATAACTAACAGTTTTGTACTAGGTCTCAAACATTTTTAGATGCTTCAAATATATTAACATATTTAATCTTCTTGATAACTATATTAGTGTGTTACAATTTTGAAGTTGAGGAAACTAAAGAACCAAAAGATTAAGTAATTTAGTGTTAAAGTTAGTAAAGTGGAAAACAAAGATTCAAATCCATGTTTTGGCTCTTAAGTTTTGGAACTTTGCTTTTAGTTGTTAGGCTGTGATAATATTATATTTTTATTTGCTAATTTATATTTTAACCAATTATATCACTGGGATAGAGAAAAACAAAGAAATTTCCCATGCATTCATTTAAATTTTAGATAAAGAAAATGTGATTTTTATGCCACTAATAAGGTAATTAAAAAATTTTGGAAGATGAGATTAAAACTAGATATCTTTCCACTTAAGGTTAAATTTTTACCATAAATTTTATACTCTGGAAAAGAAAAAGGTTTAAAAACATAAAAGTTTCAAACTCAGAATTTTACTGATAATGATGAGTTTGGAAGAGACTATGGATTGGTATTTTTCAAGAAATCAAAATCTTAATTTTAGTGAACAGGTAAACAATGGGAATTATATGCTTAAATATTATTTGAGGGAGCCTGACCTGTGGTGGCGCAGTGGATAAAGTGTCGACCTGGGAACACTGAGGTCGCCAGTTCAAAACCCTGAACTGGTCTGGTCAAGGCACATATGGGAGTTGAGCTTCCAGCTCCTCCCCCTTTTCTCTTTCTCTCTCTCTCTCTCTCTCTCTCTCTCCCACTCTGTGTCTCCTCTCTAAAATGAATAAAATAAAAATTAAAAAGAAAAAAAGACATTTGTAAAAAAAATATTATTTGAGGGAAATTAATCATTACAATATTTAATGGCAATACTTATTGAGACTAATAAGCTATGTGTTGATGAATATGAATATTTTATTTAAATAATTATAACTATATGCGTCTATATATACATATGCACACAAAGATGTTTTATATATATAACAAACATTCTTTATACGATAATATGATAAGAATTTTATGTGATTAAATTTTCATCTGGAAAAAATCTTACCAAAAAGTCCTACAATTAACTTTTTATTTTTTTTTTATTTTTTATTTTTTTGGAAAGGTAGGGAGAGAGAGACAGAAACATTGAACTATTATTTTATGTGCTATGGCAGGGATATCAAACCACACTCCGAGAAGATGCTCCAACCAACCAAGCTATATGGCCAGGGTTTAATTTTGTTTTTGAGACCAAGAGAGTGTTAAGTCACCAAAAGAGAGATGTACAAGGCCTGGTAAATTTTATAAAAGTTTATTTATGCATCTGTGAACAGACGGGCTGAGACCTTAGTGGCATCCTCAGCAAGAGGATGAAAAGCCTGAGACTGCATAGGACTGTATTTCTCTCTGCAGGGGGGAAAACTGCTGTTACCTGTGGCAACTGAACAATGGAAGAGTTAAACAATGGAGAGGGGTAGTGGTGTCAAAGCAAAAGAATATTCAGTAAGTGAAGGAGGTTAACTAGCTGGCAGAACATCCAAGTATCTGGCATAAATGAGACATCAATTAAATTATTCAGGTGAGAGCTGTGGGAATTACCCAAACTTCAACCTGACTATTTGAGTCTTTTGGTAAGGGGCCCTCGACCCAAACCTAACAGAGAGGAATAGAGAGAAGAGAGAGAGAGGGGAAGCATCCGTTTGTTGTTTCAATCAATTGTGCATTTTCTCATTGCTTCCCACGTGTGTCCTGACTAAGGATAAAAGTAGCAACCTTGTCATTTTAGGACAACACGTTTAACTGAGTGAGCTAACTGGGTACGGCATGATTAATTATTTATTATGATTTTTTTTACAGGGACGGAGAGAGAGTCAGACAGAGGGATAGATAGGGACAGACAGACAGGAACGGAGAGAGGTGAGAAGCATCAATCATTAGTTTCTCGTTTGCATTGAGACACCATAGTTGTTCATTGATTGCTTTCTCACATGTGCCTTGACCGCGGGCCTTCAGCAGACCAAGCAACCCCTTGCTAGAGCCAGCGACCTTGGGTCAAAGCGGGCAAGTTTTAGCTCAAGCCAGATGGGCCTGCGCTGAAGCTGGTGACCTTGGGGTCTCGAACCTGGGTCTTCCGCATCCTAGTCCAAAGCACTATCCACTGTACCACCGCCTGCTCAGGCGGCATGATTAATTATTTAAGTAAATGGATTATTATGTAATTTTCTACATTCTTCCATAGTTTAGCTACTAGTATTTTACATTATAATTTAATACAGAATAACTTTTAGGACCAAGACATCCTAAAGGAACTTGGACATAGTATAAACCAGTTAATGGTCCTTGTTAAATCCTAAAATTTATATAAAAAAATATTTTTTCCTTAAAATGTCAATATATCCAGATATAAATAAATTCTTTGGAAGCATGTTAAAATACTTTATTAGTTTTTGTTGTTGTTGTTGTTGTTAATGTTATAATTAGCTTAGTTTCCATGGCTCTCTAAATACTTTTTTTTTTTCATGTGGCATTGTGTTCAAGGAAAAGGCAAAAACCACAATTGTTTTAACTTAAACTGTTAGCATTTACAGTTCTTAACTTGATATTAAATTTTGACTTAGGTAACCAAAAGTAAATAAAAACTACTAATGTGTCCTTTTTTTTTTTTTTTTTTACAGGTATAGAGAGAGAGTCAGGCAGACAGGAACGGAGAGAGGTGAGAGGCATCAATCATTAGTTTTTTGTTGCCGTTGCAACACCATAGTTGTTCATTAATTGCTTTCTCACATGTGCCTTGACCTTGGGCCTTCAGCAGACTGAGCCACCCCTTGCTGGAGCCAACGACCTTAGGTCCAAGCTGACGAGCTTTTGCTCAAGCCAGAAGGGCCTGCGCTGAAGCTGGCAAGCTCGGGGTCTCGAACCTGGGTCTTCCGCATCCCAGTCTGACGTTCAATCTACTGAGCAACCTCCTGGTCAGGCAAAAGTTGGGGATTTTTAAAACACTGAAATTAGAAGTGGCTTGTAAGAACTGAAACTGGGATCTGTGAAATCCTCTGTGTCTGTAGTCCTAAGAAGCATATTTCTTAAATGCTCCTCTTATAAAAAGAGTGGGGTCTCTGTTTCTTTCCTTTGAATGAATCTCAGACCAGTACCCGAGAGAAAGCATCATAAGTGATACTGTATAATTTCAGAGGCTCGGCATGAAAATCGTACTTTTTGCTTCCCTTGGAACACTTATTGTAGGGGGATGTTATCACCATTTAAACACTCTGTCTCCCCTGAGACTGAGTGAAGACAGCACTTTTATTCACTATAGTGGGCAGCCCAGTTGGGCTTTTAGCTGACAGCCAATATCAACATTTAGCAGTAGAAATGAACCATCCGTGATGAAAACCCACTACACCATAGAGTAACCACATGACAGCAGCATTGACCAATAGCTGACTGTAACTACATATGAAACATCAAACTGAACCCATTACTGCACCCCTGACTTACTAATTTACTGTAAAAAATGGTAGTTTTATGTCACTACATGTTGGTTGTAGTTTGATTTGCAGCAATAATAACTGGGGCAGAAACTAACAATAAGCACACAAGTAAGTGGAAGTCTCTTCTGTCTCCTCCAGCCTTGCAGTTCTCCTCTAGGGCACTCTGTTGACAGTATTTGGTTGAGCGGTAGCTGTCAAAGCAGAAATGTGTCTGCAGAGTTTTAGGTTCTGGGCCACAAAGCAGAATATAAAAGAGTAGATTCAGAGTTGAGAGACAATAGCTTAATAAATGGTTCACAATACTAACAAAAAGGATAAAAACCATTTCAGGCTCAAAAATTTTTAATGAAATTTAATAACACTTATATAATGTAAATTTTGTAGGTGTTTGGAAATGACTCCAAAATAGCAAACTATGATATGGGTTTGAGAAATGGCATATAATTAAGTTTAAGTGGAATTAATCTGTTTAATAGAATCAGAATACGCTGAGACTAGCCATATCCAGACTTAATCTTCATTTCCACTCCATAAATATAATTATTAGAATAGCTTTTAGATAATCATTTTTGTGTGTGTGACAGAGACAGAGAAAGTCAGAGAGAGGAACAGATAGGGACAGACAAGCAGGAATGGAGAGAGATGAGAAGCATCAATCTTTTGCAGCTCCTTTTTAGTTGTTCATTGACTGTTTTTTCAAATATGCCTTGACCCGGGGAGCTACAGCCGAACTAGTGATCCCTTCCTCAAGCCAATGACCTTAGGCTCAAACCAGCAATATTTGGCTTCAAGCCAGAAACCTTTGGGCTCAAACCAGCAACCATGGGATCATATCTTTGATTCCACCTTCAAGCCAGTGACCCTTCGCTCTAGCCGGCGACTTTCAGGTTTCAAACCTGTGTCCTCTGCATCCTAGTCTGTCCACTGCATTACCACCTGGTTAGGCTTTCAGATAATCTTTTCTTGTTATTAAAAGTACTAATAGACTTTATCCTGACACTTTTCACACTTGATAATCCGGTCATATTAGCGATAGAACTGCTGAGTTTAAAAAAAAATAGTAAAAATAAGAATTAGAAGATATTATATATTTCCAATAGCTATTTCTTACCTAGACAGGGTTATTTTATAGTGTATTGCTCCTACGCATATAATTAGGTTGAATTATTAAAAATTAAATAATGATTACTTCTGCTAATATTATAATAGTTTCAATTTCCCAAAGTTCCTCTTGCATCAGTAGAGTATATGTCTAAATATATGTGTTTTTGTGTGTGTGCATATATAAATATATATATATATATATATATATATATATATATACATAGATACAGTAGATATATTCATATGTATATATATATGTGTATATATACATATATATATATATATGTATATTCAAGTAAGAGTTTTTTCAGTATTAAAAATACTTTTTAGTAAATCTTAGCCACTTTTTTAAAAATTGACCTCTCATTATTCATTGTATTACTCTTGAACCAGAGCTGTCTTTAATTTTTTTCAGTGGAGCAGAATATCTACTTCTTTTTATTGTCATTAATTATTAAAGTCCTGTTTGATATTTTTTATCTTAATTACATATTTTAATTTTTCAATATTTTTTACTTACGTTCTTGGCTTCCTTTCTTGAAGTGACAGTCACACTTTTTTCTTTAGTTTATGCTGAAACAGGTTTCCTTCATGCGAAACATATCCTATTTAGTGCCTCTCACGTATTATTTAAAATATCTCCTTCAGAAAGCATTTCTGTAAAATTTTCTTTGGTTCTCTAAATAGGACACGGAGATAAAGTTATTGGAAATAAAAGAAAAGGTGATAATTTGAGCCAAAAATAAAAGCAATGGGTGAGCTAATTGCTATTAAACTTTGCTCTAAATTTAAGGACTTCTTAAATCTTACAGTAGCATTTTCTCCAAGTTTTGGTTCACTGTGTTATTTTATATCCATTTTTGGATTGTAAATATGTGCAGTGAATACTTGAAATTTTCAGTGAAAATATTTCAAAGTTATTGAATTATTTCTGCTGTCAGCTGTACCACATATCACTGCAATGCATTTGACCTAGTTTCTAAACAGACTAAAATATAGTACAGAAAAATGATGTCTCTGTAACCAAAGTTTTTGCAAAATATTATGTTATTAAAATTTCAAAAATTTAATTTTTATGTGCCACTTAAATCTGTTCATCATTATCAGAGCCATTTTATTATTTATGATTATCAGTGAGGATATGATTTTGGCAGAAAGATTCATCAATTCAAAAATATATGAAGACCTATTGAATGAGTTTTAAGAAAAGAATTAGTGTACTTATGGCTGTTGCCATAAGAGTGAAATATATTTATTTCCATATGCCAGGAATTCAACTTACGTAAATATATGTATTTTTAAATTGTTCTTATTGCCCTGGCTGGATAGCTCAGTTGGAGAGAGCATCATCTGCAAGTGTAGAGAGGTCACCAGTTTGATCCCCTGCCAGGACACACACACACAGGAACAGACTCAATCTCTTCTCTCTCTCTCTCTCTCTTCCTTCCTCTTTCTCTAAAATCAGTAAAATAAACATTAAAAACTTTTAAAAGTTTAAAAACATACTTATTATTTTATTTTTTAAAAATCCATTGGAAAAATAAACATGAAATTCCAAATAGGTTTATTCATGTCATATACCAGGTAGCCATTAACTAAGCAAAATAATTACTCTACAATATTTCTGTACTGATTCTTTTTAGTTAATATAAATCAGTCTTTAAAATGATCATTTCAGATGATTCCATTAAGAATACTTACTGTTATTTGAGCATTATAATAAAAATAAAAATAGTATTCATATAACTTTGATAATGTAAATAAAAAATAATAATACTAAGTTAGAACTGGAATAATGGTTTTGACTTTGTCTGCTTTATTTTTAAATTTTATTAGAGTTATATTTTCATTGTATTTTAAACTATCAAATTTAGCCTTGTATAAGACTTACCCTCTTTCAAAAATTTGGGGTCTAAAAACTGGGTACGTCTTATACAATGGTTGTAGTGTTTTTAATTGCATTTTCCACTTTTTCGCACAGATGAGGAATTGTTTGAATTTTATGATAAATAAAACTCGTGTTCAATAATGTCACGTAATACATTTTATTCAAATTTTGGGCCCTAAAATTAAGGTGCGTCTTATATATGGGAGCATCTTATACATGGAAAATAGGGTTTATATTAGTGACAATATTTTTTCTTTCTTATAAGAACAGAGAGAGAGTCAGAGAGAGGGATAGATAGGGACAGACAGGAACAGAGAGAGGTGAGAAGCATCAATCATTAGTTTTTTGTTGCTGTTGTGACACCATAGTTGTTCATTGATTGCTTTCTCACATGTGCCTTGACCGTGGGCCTTCAGCAAACCGAGCAACCCCTTGATGGAACCAGCGATCTTGGGTCCAAGCTGGCGAGCTTTTGCTCAAGCCAGATGGGCCTGCGCTGAAGCTGGTGAGCTCTGGATCTCAAACCTGGGTCTTCCGCATCCCAGTCTGATACTCTATCCACTCTGCCACCGTCTGGTCAGGCTAGTAACAATATTTTGATATAATTAGTAGGAATAATTTCTAGTTATTTACTATAAAAACCACATTTTTAAATCAAAATGTTATATACCTTAATCATTAAATATTTTTCAGACAACCACAGAAAACAAAGCAATCCACTAAAACAAATTTTAAGGAAAATCCTACAAACTTAAAACCATAGTGTCAGTGCAAAAATAAATTAAAGTCAGAGTGTCACTGGAAATTCTCCTTTATCTTATTAATACTAATATTCTTTGTTTAAATTTTTATTTGCCTTGCTTTCTAATGTGACAAAATAAATCTATCAACACATTTCTATAGTGAGAAAGCATCTATGAACATCTGCAATATTTGAACATTAATGTCAACACATCCTGTTCTTTCAATATTGCTTAAATCTCCACATTTTTACTTGATGAAAATACTCAGAAAGTATGTTAGAAAAAATAAAGTAAAAAGAAACAAAACCTCTATGCTGAAACAAAATTTACACCTGTTAAAAAACAATCATGTTATATTTAGTAAAAGAACAACTATTTTTTTAAAAACTTGACAGTATACTATAAGTGGGTAAGATAGGTCAATTACATACCAGAATATGGTAAGCCATTCATTAAATTATACCTGACAAAGCTTTAAAATATCTGTTTGGTGGTGGATATCAAGGAGAACTGCCAGTAGAAAACTAGAAATCCAAAAAGAGTCAACAATTTTTATACAATTTACCCTGAAGCCCAGAGTATAAAATACATTAAACAATATTTGTATATGATGATAGTTTATGTAAAGACATATCATTTCCTCCCAAATCTTATTGTCAAATGTTTATTTTTTATATTATTTTTCTAAGCAGACTATTGAGAATTCATGTTTTGTTTTGTTTTTTGAGAAATTATGTTTTAAGAAAGGAAAGAAAATAGGAATTACACCAAAGATCATCAAAACTGGAGCTGCAGGTGAATGTCATAACAAAAAGAAAGGAAATAAATGAAAAATTTTATACCAAATTATATTATCCAAAGCCAATTTCCCTTGTATAGATTACAAACTAATTTTATTTTTGTGATCACATGATAATGGAAATATTTTCTATAATGAAGCTGTTTCAGAAGGAGAAAGACAGGACCTCATGGAACCAATCAATCTGACATGATTTTAAAACCAATGCCCTGTTTGCTAGTAAAGGCCAGTGTTAGATGTGTACACCAGTTTAAAACCACAGAAAAGGCCCATTGCTTGGTTTAATGCACTGTTGGTGCTGTCTTGAAGTTCTTAGTAATTTTATCTTTTACCTTTTAGTATGATTCCAACTCTAAAACATTCTGGAAAAAACAAAACTGTACAGACCATTAAACAACCTGGTTGTGAGGGATTGAAGAGTGGAGGGAAGGAAGCAACTGGTGGTGCACAGAGGATTTTTAAGTCAGTAAAACAATTTTTTATGACACTATAATAATGGGATGAACAAACATTATATGTTTGTTCAAATTAGTAGAATATACAATAACAAAAGTAAAACCTAATGTAAACTATAAACTCTGCGTGATAATATATCAGTGAAGGTTCATCAGTTGTAACAAAAGTATTACTCTGGTAGGGGATGTTAGTAATGGTGTAGGTGGATATATGTGTGGAGGGTGAAGGAGGATAGGAAATCTCTGCACCTTTTTCTATATTTACTGTGAACCTAAAATTCTAAAACAAAAGTCTATTAAAAATAGGTTACTCCTAAAAAGAAGGGGTTCCATATATTAATTTCACACCATGTCCAACAAATCATTGGCTCTCAAATCCCATGCTTTATTTCAGTTAAGGGTAACCTAGGTCTACAAGTGAAGCTGAAGTAGAGATCACCATTCTAAGTCAGAGCAGGAAGACAGATGTACAATTAATTGCATGTGTCCTTCACTGAATAAGAAAAAAAATATGTCTATTAATTGGTGTGTTTGACTACATAAGTAATGTTGAGTTCTATCAGAAAGTAAAGGGCTGAATATATAATATTTATTTATTTTTAAAACTAGAAAAATAAATGTTAAGTATTAGAAAGTGTCATTTTTAAAGTCTTGTATCTCAAATCCTACAAAAGATCCACAGAGTAAGAGTCTTCAATAATGGACCAAAGAACTTTTTACTAAAACATGGGTTTTGACTCAAAATCTTGGGGTATACCAGACCTACTAATTCAACTGAAAAGTTGCTAACTGAAGCTGATGCTATCATTCTGTTGCTAGTGTTGATTAACATTTCTCAGCTGTTAACTAGATATTTATAGATAGACACAGAAATTTAAACACTATGCATTGACTTAAATAAACTCTTTGGTGAACAATATTGGTAGGTTAAATAAGGAAAAAGTGGATGCTTGGGTGTGGGGTAATAAAGCTATTACTTTGCACAGGAAGATATCACTTATTTCTAAAAGAGAAACATTCTGTATTTATATTAAAACTTAATATTGCATGAAATATTAACATAGCTATATTAAAGAATTGAATGAATTTCAATGTAAAAGTTTAAAATTAATTTTTTTTATTTTTAATTAACTATTAATTAAACAGAAGAATCTAGGAAAATTTATGGCATTAAAATCTATGAAGACTACACATTTGAAAATACCATTTGATTGCATCTTTTAGGTTAAAGTAAAAATAATGTAGCTACTATAAATTATGTTCTGCATTTTCTATTATTTGGAGTAAAAGCCAATTAAAATGTAATCTGTACCTATAAATTTCATTAACTAATGTCATATTAATAAATACAATAAAAACCCTTCAAATATTCAGTCTGATTTTAGAAACATATGTATCAAGAAAACCACTATTGGACAATATCTAATTAGAATTAGCATCAATTAAACTAAAATTAACTAATTAAAGCAGATTAGTATATGATTAAAAGAAGATGTGAGTTCTGGAATTCATCTGTATTTATAATAGAAATAGATGTGTGCTGAGTTAAAAAATACAATAACATAACATTGTGCCATTATGTTTATTATCAAAATATTTTATTATTTCTTTTTGTATTAAGAAATTTATTATTTCTTTTATATTGTAAAGGGACAAAAAATACAATAATTTAAATAAAAATATTTTCTTCTTATTTTCAGTTTTCTAGATTCCCCAGAGATATCAGACCCTTTGTAACTCTTTTTGTTTGACAAGAGAATAAGCAAAATTGTAATGCTTTAAGACAGAGTTCTGTGTTGGTACAGATCCAAATTTAGAGAGGTTCCAGACATTTCAAAATAAGCATCATTTAAAAAACAACAACAGAAACAAAAACAAAATAATAGCAAGAACAACCAAAATTCATTTGGTCCAGAATGAAGCAATAAAACCTTTCCTTTCAGCTCTGTTTGCTTTATACATCCATTAACTAAACTCTTACCACACAAGAAGCAGTCTTTTTTTATCCTTTTGTACTAAGTAATGAAAGTAAAACTTAAAGATACAAGTTTTTACCCTACATTCTTTCTTTGACATTTTCTGCATTAAGCTTAGATGAATATAAACAAGAACAGATGTCCATAATCATAATGTCTAGATATGTTTTTATTAATTCTTCTCATAGAAAAATTATGTTGCACATTATTGTGTGGGGATACTAAAAATTATGCATTCCTTGAACATGTCCTATTAAACCTGATGGTTTCCAATACACTATAAAATAAAACATTACTTTAAAAACAACTTCATAAATAATTTGGACACTAAAATCTTCAAAATAAGTGATGAGGTAATTTTATAAATATAAATTTGGGCTAACCATTAACTCTATAGATAAACTGATGATAATTAAAGAACTCAAAGATCTTAACATAAAGATCATTCACCAATACAAATTAGTTAAAATAAGGGCATTTGTGACATATAGTCCTTTTGCATCCCCAACTAAATTCTGAAGACATTCAGAAATGTGACTTACTTCTGTTTTAGAATATGACATATGCTTCTATGAATAAACCTCTAATAAAAACATCATATGTTGTAATTTTGTCGTTGTTGTTCATGTTATAGTTTTATTTATTCAGTACACAATTGAAAAATAGAAAAAAATAACATTATCTACTATATTCTCAACCTTGATTATATTATTTTTAAGTTATTGTAGTTAATGGTTCGATTAATTGTACTACCAGAAATGATCCAGATATCCTAATATTCATACCAATATATAATTATAAAACCTTTAATTCTAACTTGTGTACTACATAACCTCATCAACTTTAGTTATGCTGGAATCTATAAAACAGGTATTCCTATAATTTTAACTCTACTTCTTCATTTTATATATACACGATGTCCTTTGATGCCAGTGCCTTCCATAACAACACAGATTTACCAAATGGAATCATACTTTACTTATATCACCAAAATACAATTATCTCAGGTATAAAGAAAAGTTCATTGCAGACCTATATTACACATGGTTACCAGTGTCCTAACCAGCAATGTTTATTCCAAGACCTGCAAACTAAAATCATCTAGCAAGGAAGATGAGATACTGAAAAATGCACTGGGGGATGGGAATGAACCTGCAATCCAAGTAGAAATGAATGGCTCATACTATTTATCTATTTGTTATTTAAGAATAGCATGAGTTAAAAGTATAAAATAAAAATGTAAATTTTAATTATGAAAGTAACATTCATTCACAATTTGTGTGTTAACTCTGAGTTAATAAAGTACCATTAATGTCTACATAAAATTGTCTTAACAAAGTTGTCTTTTTGAAAAATTTATGGTTTCCAATTATGTTTATAGTTAATAATGAATTTTTTTTTTCTGGAATATGTCCTCTATAGTCTTGTTTTCATCCAAAACAACAAAAGAAGAATGAATATAAATTTCTAAAATGTCTTTCAGAGTCAAGTGACAAGGCAAAAATTAAATTTTCCTTAAAAATTTTGAAGTAAAATTATATTTTCTACTTGAGGTAATATTTTTAATTTGCTTCTCTTTTTTTGAAAGAGAGGGAGAGTTAGAGAGAGAAAGACATATAGGGACAAAACAGAAAAGAGAGATGAGAAGCATTAATTCTTCACTGCAGCACCTAAGTTGTTCATTGATTGCTTTCTCATATGTGCTTTGACCAGGAGACTACAGGATAGCGAGTAATCCCTTAATCAAGCCAGTGACCTTGGGATTCAAGCCATCAACCTTTGGACTCAAACCAGTGACGATGGGGTCTGTCTATGATCTCATGCTCAAGCCCATGCTCAAGCTGGATGAACCCAGGTTCAAGTTGAGGATATCAGTGTTTGAACCTGGGTTTTCCATGTCTTAGCACAACATTCTATGCCAGTGGTTCTCAAACATTTTGAAGTTGGGGTGCATTTAAAATTCTAAAAATAATTGTAGGCACACTATATACAAATTTCTGAGAAATACATTATAATAATTAAGTCAAATATTAAAGAAAAATTATAAAGTCCAAGCGTGCTTTTATGGTAATTAAATGAAATAAATACAGCAAAATTAAACTTTTTCTGACACTAGAAAACATTTCTATGTTACATTTTTTGAGTTATGCTTTTTAAAATTCATAGAAGAAGGGGGTAAAAAATAATAAAAAGACATAAAAGTTATCTTTTTATATATATAGAAACATTTTTGGTAAGATTTAGAAAATTTGGCAGGCCCTAGCACAAACATGTTAAGTTTTTTCATTTCTATGTTTATGAGAAATGTGAGCCTGATGTGTCCTAGCAATTTCTTCAATGTTTGGACATATATTTGAAAGGCAAACTCTCATTTCTTCATCAATACATTGAAGAATTCCTCTCCTTTTACTCTTAATTGTGTTGAGGGTAGAAAATCCTAATTCACATAAATAGGATGTTGAAAATTGTAGTAAAATGTTTAAAGCTTTTTTAGATATTACCATATATTATTCTTCCATAAAATCCAAAAGGCTTTAAGAGACAATTTCTTATGATTAATCATCAATCCATGATCAGTGGATATAGCTGCCAGTTCTTATTCTTCTGTTAATGTTAAACCCAAATCACTTGAAGTTTTCATGAACGGGTTACTTTTTCTTTTCTTTCTTTATTTTTTTTTTACAAGCACAGAGAGAGAGAGAGTCAGAGAGAGGGATAGATATGGCAGACATACAGGAACTAAGAAAGGTGAGAAGCATCTATCATTAGTTTTTCATTGCCATTACGACTCCTCAGTTGTTCATTGATTGCTTTCTCACATGTGCCTTGACTGCGAGCCTTCAGCAGACCAAGCAACCCCTTGCTGGAGCCAACAACCATGGATCCAAGCTGACGAGTTTTTGCTCAAGCCAGATGGGCCTGCGCTCAAGCTGGCAAGCTCGAGGTCTTGAACCTGGGTCTTCCGCATCCCAGTTCGATGCTCTATCTACTGCGCCACTGCCTGGTCAGGTGCATGGGTTTCTAATCCAATCACATTGTTCAGTGTTAAGTGATGGATAATGTTATAAATTAAATTCTGCCTGTCAGCCTTCAAGTCCTATTCTATTTGTACTTTTTTGCTCATTTCCAGAATCAGATTCTTCAATATCATGTTTCTTTCTGAGAAATTTATTCATTTTATTTGGGTATATTTTTCCAAAAATAGTATATTGATGTGTTAATAATAAATATAATAATGATATGTGAATAAAAGAGCAATATTTTTGTAATAAAATGGTATAACCGAGTAACTATATTACTTTTATATCTGGGCACATGCTGTAAACCAGCACAACTAGTAATTCCAGGTCCTGAGAGGGAACAGTGCAGAAATAAGAAAAAACATGTAATTAAGAAAATATGGGGTGAGGTGGGCCCTGTAATTGCTGCTGGCAAGAAAAAAGTGCACCCCAAAACCATATCTTGCTTTATTTATAGGGAAAAGTGGGCCATTAGCAAATCTTAATTTTACACTAAAGAAGGGATAGAAGAAACTTGCTTTCAGACTTTCCATGAAACATGGGGGGGGGGTGTTAAACAATCCAGCACCACATCTTAACAAACTTTTGCAACTTAATCAGGCAAATGAGGTGGGGGGTTGGCTATACTGTCAGTTTACAGCCAATTCCCCACACCTCTGTCCACTAAAAATCTAAACTCCAAAAATTTTGTTGGTTTTCTGGTCCCCAAAAGGCACATATTTCTCTGGAATATCATAGGGTGCATCTTGAAATCTTTTAGGGTGCACCAGTGCACAGTAAGGCACAATTTGAGAATCACTGCTCTATGGAATGAGCCACCATCAGATCAAACTTAGTTTGGTTCTTAAAGTAAATATGCAACCATGTAAATTAAGGAGTATAGTAATATCAAGCTAGATACTCACTTTTCTTTTGTTCACCAAAAAGTGTGGATAATAAAGTATTCATAAGTTTCATTTTCAAGCAGCTTTCAGGTTCTCAGACTATAATAAGTGATGTCAGTAGTTGTGATGATGGTGGTGGCGGTGTTTTGATTTTGATGCATGCCACCAAATAGTGTATATTTCATTGCTCATGAAAGACATTTTCCTTTTATTTACTTCAAATTGTTAAACAGCTGTTAAAAATTCATTAACCTTTAAAAAAGATTGACAATAATATAAATGAACAAAACAAATTCTAATTTCTACTATAACAATTATTATATTGTAAGTAAAACATTATAGAAAATACTTGTAAATAAGTATTTAGAAATATGAAAATTAGTGAAGTAAAGTTTTTTTTTAATTTTTTTCTAAAATTATAATATTTGGGTTCAAAAATAATTGCACTTCTTATTTACTTCATAAATTCTGAGCATGACTTACCATCTACAAACTTAAATTTCACCATCTCTAAAACATATATGATAATATCTGCAACATTGGTTTAGCGTTATATTTAGTTAAAAGAGTCTATGTAAAAGAACCTAACGAAGTTCCTTAAGCATTCAATGTTGAATCCACTAAACGTCTAATAAATATTGGTATAATTGTTAGTAGAATTATTATTGTATTGTTATAATGATGATAAGTTTTTACATTATATATATATACAATTCTCAATTTAATGTGTTTATATATTTTCTTATTATAGAATTTATTATTAGAAAACCACTTTAATTACTAAGTAGTGTCCAAGGCGAAAAGAATTATGTTTCTTGGAGTAATAGTTCTATGGATAAAAGAAAAAACATTGGTGCTTAAAGAAGTTTAAGTCTTCAATTCATAGCAATATTGCAGTCAGTAGAAATAATTTTAATTGTTCAGTAAAAGGTTGAATCATCTACATAATCAGCAGTTCTAATTACAAGTAACAATATATTTGATTGATTAGGTTCCAAGCGTGATTCTGAATGCTGGAGAGACATGGACCAGTACAGACCAATAACAACATTTCCAGCACTGCAAGAACTCAAGTGGGATATAAACAGTCAGAAAGTATAATGAGAGCTAACAGAAGCAATATATATTGCACCAAACTTCTTGAATTGGAATCCTGTCTCTGCCACTTAATAGTTATCTCTCCATGGACAAGTTTATAACAGTTATAGTACTCAGTGCCTAGTTACAATAATAAGAATAACAAGTACTTCATGGATATATAGTGAATTAATGGATTAACATTGTACAGATAAATTCTAAGAATTGTTTACAAAACATTGATTAGACATTTACATTTTACATTGCTTTGGCCTGAATACGATAACAACAACAACAAAAAAAAACAACATAAAGGCAAATGTGAAAAGATAGTTTTAAAATGATTGAACCAGTAATTCAATGATGATTTGAAAATTAGTGTTTTCTATTTTCCCTGTCCAAAGTGACATAGTTTTACTAATCCCAGAAGTAGCAAAAGCAAGAAGGATGGGAGGCTATAATTATCTGGAACTCAATATTGCCTTCTTGATACACAATGGAGCAGAGTATATTATAACAATAATAATATAAATAGTAATAAAAAAGGCACTCAAATTATAATGTTCATTATACGAAATAATATAAAATGCTAAAATACATAAAGGAAGAGACAGCATTTCACTGGTGGTATAAAGAATAAATAGGAAATGTTTTTACAAAATAACTGAACTTGGAAAGAAGGTTTCACTACTTCTAAATGGTGGCTTATGATGAAGATATCTAGTTCAAAATCTTAGAATATTCAAAAAAATATGTAGACTTGTAAAGGAAGTATATCTTATTTTTAAGTTAAAATGATATAAAACATGATTATATACTGTTAACTTTTTCTCACTCTTCATTTTTACTGTGTTGCTCAATTCTTCTGTTTACACAAATAATTACAATACATTTTCAAGGTAATTGTAGCTAGATAATAAAAATGGTGGAATTCAAATAACACTGGGGAACAAAATTTATGTTGCATCCACAAAAATGCTTCTTCTTACCTAATTAGAGTGTGCTGATCTCAAATCTGACATTAGATTTTCTGGTGTAAGCTACAGTTTTTTTTTTTTTCCAATTCAAGATTTTAGGTTTTTATCTTATTGTAAAATTTTCAACATTTAGTTTAACATAATGAAGTAAAATGTCTTCTTGGGTATCATCTTTGTGAAAATATAACAATGTATATAATGCAGTAAATACACTAATACAGTAAAAGATATGACTGCATAAAAATTTGTCTACAATTTTGAAATAGAACATATTAAAACACTTATTTTAATCATAAAACTCCAGCAGCAGTTTGCCATCATATTTCTGTCTCATCGCTCCTGATAATGCTCTTCCATCGTCTTCAGATCTTGACAAAAGTGTTCTCTCTGCTCATCACTAACAGCTTTAATATTTTCAGGAAACTTATCAAGGTGACGGTTCAGGAAGGAAATCTTAATGCTCATGTTGCAACCAATGTCGCAGAAAGCCAAAATCATCATTTGAACCAGAAGTTCATAGCTTTCTGCTTTATTGATGCCAAGGAAGTTCTTTGTAACTGCCACAAAAGACTTCCATGCTGCCTTCTCCTCCTTATTCATTTTCCTGGCTAATTCTTCATCATGTATGAGGGTTAGAATTTGAGGTCCATTAAATACATCTGCTTTTATCTTTAAAAAGACAAGGCAGGAAAAGGAGAAATAATATGCTCAAAACATTCACTTTCTCTATTCAAAACCTGAACAAACTGCTTCATGAAGCCAAGTTTGATGTGAAGTGGGGGGAAAATGATCCTGTCTCAATTAACTACAGGTTCATTCACAATATTTTGCATCCCTACTTTGAGAGATTCACGTTTCGGCAACTCATTCTGTGTCCAGTGTTTCTCCCAGTCTTGGCTGTCCCACAAACACAGAAAACAAGGATGATACTTCATGATACCTCTCTGTTGTTCTAGCAGAAAATTTACCCTTTCCTGCTCCAGAAAATCGAAGACAATTTTTATGTCATTATAACTTTCTCACAAATGTGTTGAATAACCAATTAGAACCGCTGCATAAACATTATCATTTTATAGTAGAACACGTTTCAGACTTTGTTTAGAACTGTCAAGAAATAGGCACCATTCTGTTGTACTTTAAGTGGTGGCACCTAGCTGGCTGAGAAGACTACTAATATCATGACAGTAAACAATGTGTTTGTCTTCAGAAATAAAGTTCACAAAAATTTGTTCACACTTCATGAAATGGGATACTTTAGCTGACAGGTGAAGTACATTTTTTTCTTGAAACCTGGAGGCTAATAACTCAGCTGTTTTCTTTGATAGAACCAAATTTCTCAGTAAGTCATTCAATTTGGGTTGGCTAAACTGCTGAGGGGTTAATGACTGCTTGACATCAGAAGAAGACCCTTCAGATTCTACAACCATTTTCTCGTGCATCTTATTAAAATACACTTAATCACCACGGTCACTTTCTTTGTCCTTAGAAGAAATAAAACCATTGAAAACTGGAACTGGAAGTGTCTCAGAGTATAGTATAGGTCATATTGCTGAAGGAATATTAGGATATGCAAATATATGCCATTTTTTCTTGCCAATGCCCTTTGTAGGGATCAGACAGAAATAACAGTCACTGCTGTGGTTTTTAGGTTCATGCCAAACTATGGGAATACCAAAAGACATTCTTTGTGTTTTCCTTTTGACCAGTCATGAAGCATTTTTCACAATTATGACACACAATATGAGGAGCTCAATTCTTGTCTTGATTGCCAAGGGGAACTTGAAAATAGGCGATATATTCACGTGTCACAAATGATGAAATATTGTGCCTTTGATGTTGAAGTGTGTAACAGCCATGTATGTAACAGGTGGTGTCAGGGTTATTCTTACATTTACACCTACTTGAAGAAACCATGGTTCAATCTTGAAACAAAATAAGAAGGTGTTTTTATTAGATAATCATTTTTACACTTAAAAACAACTAAAATTATGTAAAAGTAATGTTTGTAAAACATTAATTGCCTTGTGGTTATGTTCAACCTTAGAGTTGTTGCCCTTTATCTCCCATTTAAAAACCAATGCATGCCATTAACTGTAACAAAAAGAAATTAAAATTGCATAGAAACTAGAGCACCCACCAAAAAAACGTACTTTAGATTTTGAATCAGTGATGCAGTTATATATAGAAATAGTTCTAAAATCTCATGCAACAAAAATGAAAAACAAAATTGCTCCCCAGTGTAATTTAACAACCAGTTCTCTGCCTAATGACCATTTTAAGTATAAAAAAGAATATGTCCAAAGGTAGTTTATTATTTCATGCATTTAATACTCTAATAAGAATAAGAGGTACACAAAACTAGGTTGTAAGAAAAAGTATTAAAATATCAATATTAAATAATACCTAAGAAAAAATAATAAAACTGTTTTAAGATATTTCCATATTGCCTCTTGATTGGCATCCTCATTTGCAATGTTTTTCACCTTTGGACACCTAGAGACAGAATGGACATTTCTACAGATGCTTAGAATACTCTGTTGCACTGATGAATGTTAAAAAATATAAGGAATGTAAATTTGTGATTTCCACATTGGTTGGTACCCAGGCACCCACCTTAGAAAGAACCCTGATTACAAGTGCCATTTTAAGAACTGGTTTTCTAAACTCAACAAAAATTAGGTATCAGTTCTTTTGAACCAGTGTGAAATGGCCAGATCTCACTACTGAATGGAAGTGTTAAACTATCTTATGGTCAAGGTACAACTATATTGTGATTTTCCCCTCTTTTCTAAGTTCTTTATTTCTCTAGTTTTCCTTGCAGCTTCAATTCTGTCAAGTCATGAAAGAAAAAAATATATAAATCAAATGTTATTTATGAGGCCTAAATGTTAGATAATTTTTTGTTAAAATAATGCATTTTAATTTATTTAAACAAATATTAAGTTAATGTTTGACATAGTTAATCATAGAATTATTAATTTTTAAATGGTGATATCTATAACAAAAGTTTTTAATGAAATGATTTAACTTTTTATTTCTGAGAGCTTGTTTAGAGTTTTTAGCAGGGGAGCACAACCTACTTGTATAGATTTGACAGAAGAATGGTCCTCTCCTCTATTGGAAAAGGTCATGCTATTCCACAGAACATGCAGCTTTAGGAGAGACACACATGGCACATGGACCAGTGAAGGAGGAAGAGGATAACCACCTAGCCAACCAGATCAGCCAAATCAATCCTGGTGATCAATGGAGTGATAGATGTCACAGCCAGATCACCCTCACATCTTAATTTTTAAATCCTTTTTTTTTCTTTAATTAAGTGAGAAGTGGGAAGATAGAAGAACAGGCTCCCATGTTGCCCTGACCACGGTCTACCCAGCATTCCCTGTCTAGGGCTGACACTGGAAACAATTAAACCACTGGCTGTGAAAAGGGAAGACAAAGGGAAAGATGAAAGGGAGAAGGAAGAGGAGAGAAGCAGATGGTTAGAGCCAGTGACCCCTTGCTCAAGCCAATGACCTTGAGTTCAAGCCAGTAATCTTGGGCTTCAAGCCAGTGATCTTTGGGTTCCAGCCAGCAACAAGGAGGTCATGTCTATGATTCCATGCCCTCAAGCCAGTGACCCGGTGCTCAAGCTGGTGAGCCTGCATTCAAGGCTACAACCTCGGGTTTTCAAACCTGGGTCCTCATCATCCCAGGCTGACAATATATCTACTGCACCACCACCTGATCAGGCATGGGCCCTTAATTTTTAATTCTTGATTTGCAATTTATAAGAATGTTGAGCAAATAATTTGATCTTTTGGGCCAGTTTTGTAATCTATCAATACATAATAAACCTCTTTCCTAACTACCTTTTAGGATTAAAGTGAGAATCACATGACTTAAGTTATCTTAAAATGATTTTATTATATCAATGAAATAATAATCATGATTCAAAGTAATTTAACTAATGCAAATTTAAAAGTTTAAGAAAAATATGAACACATTATTTCTTTGCTAGCTGGACAATAATGACCCCAGATATCCTAAATAAAGTAAAAAGAAGAAAGTGTTAATCTATTGCCAGGATGGATACAGATTCTGTGCCCCCCCCCCCAAACTGGGCTGTTTTAATTGGGCTGTCAGTGTGTACTGCATTAAAGAACTATTGTTTTGTCACAACTTTTTGCTTAATGCAACATAATTAAAACTAGAGCAAATTGAATAAGTATGTATTTGTTTTCTATCATGTTAGTTATTTATTTTGCTGTCAAATGATGTTTCGATTTGTGGCTGTTGAGTTTCACATTCCTAGTAATTTTATTACACATTTAAGCAAGAAATCACTAGCAACCCTTCTTTATGGTTGAGTGCTTTCACAAACTCAAACTTAGAAATTGTGTCACATTTCTAAGTTACATATTCTAAACTATCCCTAACCAAAAACACTCACATAATGTTTCATTCATTTACACAGTTTGTTGAGTACAATGATTTATCTTTTAACTTATATGTATGAAACTTGTAGTCCTTTATAACTATTTTTATTTCACAAATAAATAATCAATACAATAAAGAAGTCTCAAAATATATAAAGAGTATTTTTGTATTCAAATGGTATAATGGTAAGTTTTGAGTCAGCTTGACTCAGTTAAGGTATGCCCTGATAGTTAATAAAACATTACTTTTGGGTGTGTCTGTGAGGGTGATTTTTATTTGAACAAGTAGACTGAGTAAGTCCTACCTCATCAATGTTGGTGGCCGTATGTAATTTATTGAAGAACTGAATAGAACAGAAATGTGGAGAAAGAACAAGTTCTTCTTTTCTTTTTCTGATCTAGGACATCTATCTTCTCTTGATTTCTAACTTTGGAGATCATGGTTCTTGACCTTTAGACTTCTTTATACTTTGGATTTCATCTAGTACTGACCCCATTATGAAATTTTCAGGCCTTTGGACTTGAACTGAATTATTCCACCAGCAATCCTGGTTCTCTAGCTTGCAGACATCACATAGTGAAACTTCTCAACCTCTATGATCACAAAAATCTATTTTCATAAAAAATCTATATCTATATCTGATTCTGTTTCTCTGAAGAACCCTGACTAATACAGATGAGGCCATTCTCAGGCACAGCCTTTGCATATTATCCCTGGATTCAAAAAATTTTTGTATATAATTTAATAATATAACATATCCCCTAATACAATACTTTCCTAAACTTTAGCATTTTACTTCATGAAAATGTTTCCTTTGAGAAATTAGCCCTTTTGGGTTAGTTGCAAAAAATATAATTCACTCTAACTAGTTTAAGTAGAATAACATTCCTTAATCTTTGGAAAGCTAAAACTTAATTCTGGGTTCACGAGTAATCACTGTACTATTTATTATTCATGGAACAATTTATTTTATATTGAACAAAAAACAGAAATATTTTACAAAAATAAAAACAGAATTTGAAGTGCTTTAAATAATAAAGCTATTGTGTTACACTATTAAATATTTATATATAATGTAATTAAATATTTTATGAACATTAAAAAATTAATAGATAATCAGATACTGAAAATGCAGACTTAAAAAAGATGCCAAGATAACTAATAGAAATAAAAATATTATTTTTAAAATTAAATGTTGCAGATGATTTCAACAGAAAATTATAAAATTCTGAAAAATTAAGAAGATAGAACATAAAAAATTATTCAAAGGACATGAAGCACCATGGATAGATAGAACATATAAATATTTTCAATACAGCACCCAACTCTGCTTCTCCACTCATTTGTAAAGTCTATCATTCTCTTAGCAAAGTGTGTGATAATTATAAGACATTCCTTCTTTTCACTTCTGTTCAGAATTACACACTTCATCTGGGAGTCTCTATGGATAGTAATGCTAGTTACAGGGAAGATGAGAACATAAAATAGTCATAGGCATTGCCAGTTTTCAAAAACACTCTCACTAGTACCAATAAGTAACCATTATATGTTGGCTACACAAAGAACAAGTAAAATTGATCATCTTAGACCATTTTGCAATCAAGTATGTATATTTTTTAAATTAGAAATTTAAAATTCTAGCTTTCTTTGAATTTGTTCTGATGATTCAAAATAGAAGACATTCTTTAAAAACTCTTAATTATATATAAAATATAAAGTATCTCAAAATAAAAATAACACTCTTCAAGCTAAAACTTCAAATATTATTTGTTAGGCCTGACCAGGTGGTTGTGCAGTGGATAGAGTGTCGGACTGGGATGTGGAAGACCCAGGTTCAAAACCCCGAGGTTGCCAGCTTGAACGTGGGCTTATCTGGCTTGAGCAAAAGCTCACCAGCTTGGACCCAAGGTCGCTGGCTCCAGCAAGGGATGGCTGGGTCTGCTGAAGGCCTGCAGTCAAGGCACATGTGAGAAAGCAATCAATGAACAACTATGGTGTTGTAGCGGCAACGAAAAACTAATGATTGATGCTTCTCATCTCTCTCCTTTCCTGTCTGTCTGTTCCTATCTATCTCTCTCTCTGACTCTCTCTCTGTCCCTGTAAATATATATATATATTATTTGTTAGTTTTTCTAAAAATTGTTTTATAATTTTATAATATTCCCATATTAGCTTTGTATCTATTATTCTTAAAACGTCTGGAAACTAAGCAATACTATCAAAATTTATTAATGTGGTATATATTTAGTTAATCATTTATTAAAAAAAGGAAAATATAAGTTAATTTTATATCTATTATTTTCTTCATCGAACACCAGAAAATGTTAGAGGTAAAATTTAATTGTTCTATTGATATGAAAAAGAAACATCAACTTGTTGTTCCATTTAGTTGATTACTTATCATACATGCGCTGACTGGGGGTCGAACCCATGAACTTTGTTACACTTGGCTGCCTGACACTTTATTTTATAGTCCAGCCAGCCATTTCTAGTAGAAGTAACATTTATTTAAGTTTTTTTTTTTTGATTTTAGCATAGCCTGTGTTCATATATCAATTGAACATCAAAGAACTTATTAGAAAAAATACATGTTACTCATTTTGACAAACAATAATTGTTTTGTATTTCTGCTTAAATATTTTTTAGAAAAACGCATGTATAAGCAGTACTAAAAAGAGCATTTTGTTAGTTTCTGACATTCTTAGACCTGCCAAAAAATATTAACCTCGTTATACAATTGCCAGTTTAGTGTCTGAAATAGAAGAGCTTTAGGTTTTTTATTATCAGCAATATGTAGTAAAATCCAAAAATATTATTTTTGCTCTACATTAAATTTGTGAGTCATTGTCAATTGCATCCTTCTGATTAAAACTTACTCTTCTTTGGTACTTTGTGTCACTGCCACCACATGGTTTTTGCTTTGCTTTTCTCATTAGTAATCTGTATCTTTGTATAGCTTGGAAAACTGCTTTAAATTCATGTCCAATTGGTTAATTTTTTGACATGAGAATTTATTGTGTCAGTGTCTTCCCAGGAAATTTATTTTGCCAACTCTTTTTTCTACTTCTTATATTTATGGGTCTCAGCTGGAATTAATTTCTGAAACCACAGAGATACAACCCTACTCACATTTTAAAAATGTGTTTTTAAAACTTTTATTTCCACGTCCATCCTCTTCAACTACATGTCTTTGAATAGTTTTCTAACTGGAAATTGAAAGCTTAGTTTGCTACAATAATCTTTGAACAGAATATACGAGACTACTGATACTTTCTTCGAGCGGTTGCTGTAAGAAAAAAAAAAAAATAGTCCCGTTAAATTCAATTGTCCTAGAAGCCCTATGTAACATCTGTACTGAACAAAGCATGTTTTTTGTTTATTTTAATGAGGTGACATTAATAAAGTAGGGTACATATATTCAAAGAGAACATCTCCAGGTTATCTTGGCATTCAATTATGTTGCATACCCATCACCCAGAGTCGAATTGTCCTCTGTCACCTTCAATCTGGTTTTTTTTTTTGGCCCTCCCAGCGCACCTCTCCCTCCCTATCCTCCCCCTCCACCTCTTCTCCCTGGTAACCACCACACTCATGTCTATGTCTCTTAGTCTCTTTTTTATGACCCATATATATATGCAATCATGCAGTTCTTAGATTTTTCTGATTTACTTATTTAACTTCGTATAATATTATCAAGATCCATCCATTTTGTTGTAAATAATCCGACGTCATCATTTCTTATGGCTGAGTAGTATTCCATGGTATGTATGTACCACATCTTCTATATCCCGTCATCTATTGAAGGGCTTTATGGTTGTTTCCATGCCTTGGCCACTGTGAACAATGCTGCAATGAACATGGGGCTGCACGTGTCTTTACGTACCAATGTTTCTGCGTTTGGGGGTATATACCCAATAGAGGGACTGCTAGGTCATATGGTAGTTCTATTTTTAGTTTTTTTGAGGAACACCATACTTTCTGCAATAATGGTTGTACTACTTTACATAACCATCAACAATGGATGAGAGTTCCTTTTTCTACACAGCCTCTCCAACACTTGCTATTACCTGTCTTGTTGATAATAGCTAATCTAACAAGCGTGAGATGGTATCTCATTGTAGTTTTGATTTGCATTTCTCTAATAGCTAATGAAGATGAGCATCTTTTTATATATCTGTTGGCCGTTTGTATTTCTTCCTGGGAGAACTGTCTGTTCATGTCCTCTTTCCATTTTTTTTTTTGCATTGTTTATTTGTTTGTTGTTGAGTTTTTTGAGTTTTTGTATATTTTGGATATTAGGCCCTTATCTGAGCTGTTGTTTGAAAATATCATCTCCCATTTAGTTGGCTGTCTGTTTTGTTGTCAGTTTCTCTTGCTGTGCAAAAACTTCTTAGTCTAATGTAGTCCCATTCATTCATCTTTGCCTTCACTTCCCTTGCCTTTGAAGTAAAATTCAAAAAGTGCTCTTTGTAACCAAGGTACATGAGTTTAGTACTTATGTTTTCTTCTATGTCCTTTATTGTTTCAGGTCTTATATTTAGGTCTTTAATCCATTTTGTATTAATTTTAGTACAAGGGGACAAACTAGTTGAGTTTTATTGTTTTGCATGTGGCTTTCCAATTTTCTCAGCACAATTTGTTGAAGAGGCTTTCTTTTCTCCATTGTGTGTTGTTGGCCCCTTTATCAAAAATTATTTGACCATATAGATGTGGCTTTATTTCTGAACTTTCTATTCTGTTTTATTGGTCTGAATGTCTATATTTCTGCCAATACCATGCTATTTTTATTGTCGTGGCTCTATAATATAATTTGAAGTCAGGTATTTTAATGCCTCCAACTTCGTTCTTTTTTCTTAGAATTGCTTTAGCTATTTGGGGTTTTTTATAGTTCCATATAAATTTGATGATTTTTTGTTCCATTTCTTTAAAAAATGGCATTGGAATTTTGGTAGGAATTGCATTAAACTTGTATATTGCTTTGGGTAATATGGTCATTTTGATTATATTTATTCTTCCTATCCAAGAACAAGAAATATTTTTCCATTTCATTGTGTCTTTTCGATTTCCCTTAACAATGCTTTGTAGTTTTCATTATATAGGACCTTTACATTCTTTGTTACGTTTATTCCTAGGTATTTTATTTTTTTGTTGCAACCATGAAGGAGATTGTTTTTTGAGTTCGTTTTCTAATGTTTCATTGTTGGCATATAGAAAGGCAATGGACTTTTGTATATTAATTTTGTATCCTGCAACCTTACTGTATTGGTTTATTGTTTCTAGTAATTTTTTTTGTGGAGACTTCGGGGTTTTCGATGTATAGGATGATATCATCTTCAAAAAGTGAGACCTTTACTTCTTTTCTTATATGAATGCCTTTTATTTCTTTGTCTTGTCTGATTGCTCTGGTGTGAACTTCTAGCACCACATTAAATAAGAGTGGAGAGAGTGGACATCCCTGTTTTGTTTCTGATTTAAGGGGGAAAGCCCTCAGTTTATGCTATTTAATATGATGTGAGTTGATGGTTTATCATAAATGGTCTTTATCATGTAGTGATATTTTCCTTCTATACCTATTTTGTTGAGTGTTTTAAACATAAAATTCCATTGTATTTTTTCAAATGCCTTTTCTGCATCTATAGATAAGATTATGTGATTTTTGTTCTTTTGTTTTGTTGATATGGTGAATTTCGTTAACCGTTTTTTAAATTTATTTTTATTTATTTATTTTAGAGGAAAGGGAGAGAGAGAGAAAAAAGAGAGAAAGTGGGGAGGAGCAGGAAGCTTCAACTCCCATATGTGCCTTGACCGGGCAAGCCTAGGGTTTTAAACCGGTGACCTCAGCATTCCAGGTTGACACTTTATCCACTGCGCCACCACAGGACAGCCTACATTAACCATTTTACGTATGTTGAGCCATCCTTAAGATTCTGGGATGAATCCCACTTGATCACGATGTCATATTTTTTTTAATATGCTGTTGTATTAGATTTGCTACTATTTTGTTTAATATTTTAGCATCTATATTCATTAGAGATATTGGTCTGTAGTTTTCTTTATTTTTGCCTTCCTTGCCAGGTTTTGGTATGAGGGTTATGTTGACCTCATAAAATGTGTTTGGAAGTATTGTTTCTTCTTCAATTTTTTGGAAGACTTTGAGTAGAATAGGAACCAAATGTTCTTTGCATGTTTGATAAAATTCACTAGTATAGCCGTCTGGGCCCGGACTTTTTTGGGGGGGAGGTTTTCAATAGTTTTTTTTTATTTCCTCCCTGCTTATTGGTCTGTTGAGGCTTTCTGCTTCTTCATGACTCAGTCTAGGAAGGTTGTATTGTTCTAGGAACTTATCCATTTCTTTTACATTGTTGAATTTGGTGGCATATAATTTTTCACAGTATTCTACAAAAATTCTTTGTATATCTATGATATCTGTGCTGATTTCTCCTCTTTAATTCTGGATTTTGTTCATATGAGTGATTTCACTTTTTTCTTGGTGAGTCTTGCCAAGGTTTTGTCAATTTTGTTGATCTTTTCAAAGAATCAGCTCCTTGTGTTATTAATGTTTTCTATAGTTTTTCTGTTCTCTATTTCATTTATTTCTGCTATGATTTTTATTATTTCCTTTCTTCGGGTGGTTTTCCGTTGTCTTTGTTCTTCTTTATATATATATAATTTTATTAATTTTAATGGGGTGACACCAATAAATCAGGGTACATATGTACAATGAACACATCTACAGATTAACCCATCATTCAATTGTGTTGCATACCCGTCACCCAAAGTCAAATTGTCCTCTGTCACCTTCTATCTGGTTTTCCCAGTGTCCCTCCCCTCCTCCCTATCCCACTCTTTCCTACCTCCCCCCACCCCATAACCACCACTCTCTTGTCCATGTCTCATAGTCTCACTTCTATGTCCCACCTATGTATGAAATCATGCTGTTCTCAGTATTTTTTTTCTGATTTATTTATTTCACTCCATATAATGTTATCAAGGACCATCCATTTTGTTATAAATGATCCGATGTCACCATTTCTTATGGCTGAGTAGTATTCCATAGTATATATGTACCATAACTTCTTAATCCACTCGTCTTCTGATGAACACTTGGGCTGTTTCCAGATCTTCACTATTGTGAACAATGCTGCCACAAACATGGAGGCGCATTTCTTCATTTCGAACAGTGCTATGGTGTTCTTAGGATATATTCCTATAAGTGGGATAGCTAGGTCAAAAAGCAGTTCGATTTTTAATTTTTTGTGGAATCTCCAAACAGTTTTCCACAGTGGCTGCACCAGTCTGCATTCCCACCAGCAGTGAAGAAGGGTTCCATTTTCTCCACATCCTCGCCAGCACTTATTTTCTGTTGTTTTGCTGATGAGTGCCATTCTGACTGGTGTGAGGTGATATCTCATTGTGGTTTTAATTTGCATTTCTCTAATGATTAGTGATGTTGAGCCTTTTTTCATATGCCTATTGGCCATCTGTATGTCCTCTTTGGAGAAATTTCTATTTATTTCTTTTGCCCATTTTATGATTGGATTGTTTGTTGTCCTGGTGTTGAGTTTTATAAGTTCTTTATAAATTTTAGTTATTAACCCCTTATCAGATGTGCTGTCGAATATGTTCTCCCATTGTGTGCTTTGTCTTTTTATTTTGTTCTTATTGTCTTTAGCTATGCAAAACCTTTTTAGTTTGATATACTCCCATTTGTTTATCTTGCCTTTTATTTCCTTTGCCCGTGGAGATAAATCGGCAATCATACTGCTGCTAAAGATGTCGGAGAGCTTGCTGCCTTTGTTTTCTTCTAAGATGCTTATGGTTTCACGGCTTACATTTAAGTCTTTTATCCATTTTGAGTTTGTTTTTGTGAATGGTGTAAGTTGATGGTCTAGTTTCATTTTTTTTTGCAGGTAGATGTTCAGTTTCCCAACACCATTTGTTAAAGAGGCTGTCTTTACTCCATTGTATGTTCTTTCCTCCTTTGTCAAATATCAGTTGTCCATAAAGCTGTGGGTTTATTTCTGGGTCCTCTGTTCTGTTCCATTGATCTATGTGCCTGTTCTTATGCCAGTACCAGGCTGTCTTGAGTATAATGGCCTTATAGTAAACCTTGATATCTGGAAGAGTGATACCTACTGCTTTATTTTTTTCGTTTTAAGAATGCTGAGGCTATTCGTGGTGTATGATTTTTTTCATATATTGCTGGATCCGGTTGGCTAATATTTTGTTGAGAATTTTAGCGTCTACATTCATCAGGGATATAGGCCTATAATTTTCTTTCTTTGTGTTGTCTTTGCCCGGTATTGGGATCAGAATTATGCTCGCCTAATAAAGAAGTTTGGAAGTCTTCCTTCCTCTTAAATTTTTTGAAATAGCTTGCGGAGGATAGGGGTTAGCTCTTCTTTGAATTTTTGATAGAATTCACTTGTGAAGCCATCATGCCCAGGACTTTTCTTTTTTTGGAGTTTTTTGATAACTGTTTCAATCTCATTTGTTGTAATTGGTCTGTTTAGGTGTTCTGTTTCTTCCAGATTAATATTTGGAAGGTTATATGATTCAAGAAATTTGTCCATTTCACCAAGATTGTCTAATTTTTTAGCATGTAGTTCAACATAGTATTTTCTTACAATGCTTTGTATTTCTGTTGTGTCCGTTGTTATTTCTCCACTGTTCTTTATAATTTTATTTATTTGAGTCCTCTCTCATTTTTCTTGGTGAGTCTATTTAAAGGTTCATCAATCTTGTTTACCTTTTCAAAAAACCAGCTTCTGGTTTCATGGATTCTCTATTTTGTTTCCTTAGAATCTATGTCATTTATTTCTGCTCTGATCTTTATTATTTCCTTCCTTCTACTTGTCTTGAGTTTTATTTGCTGTTGTTTTTCTAGTTCTTTTAGATGCAGGGTCAGGTTGCTTATTTGAGCTTTTTCTAGCTTCTTATGATATGCCTGTAGTGCAATAAACTTCTCTCTCAGAACTGCTTTTGCTGTGTTTCTTAAATTTTGAGTTGATATATGCTCATTATCGTTTGTTTCCAGAAACTTTTTTATTTCTTCTTTGATCTCATTGTTAATCCATTCATTATTTAATATCATGCTATTTAGTTTCCAAGTGTTTGAGTATTTTTCAGTTTTTCTTTAGTGGTTATTTCTAGTTTCATGGCATTGTGATCAGAGAAAATGCTTGATATGATTTCAATCTTTTTAAATTTATTGAGACCATTTTTGTGTCCTAATATGTGGTCTATCCTAGAAAACGTACCATAAGCGCTTGAGAAGAATTTATATTCTATTGCTTTAGGGTGAAAATTTCTGAAGATAACTATTAAATCAAGTTGATCTAGTGTATCCTTTAAGCTGCTGTTTCTTTATTAATTTTCTTTCTTGAGGATCTATCCAGTGTTGTTAGTGGGGTATTGAAATCCACTACTATGATAGTATTGCTGTTAATCTCGCCCTTTATATCCATTAAAGTCTGCTTTTTGTATGTCGGGGCTCCTATATTTGGTGCATAGATATTTATAATAGTTATATCTTCCTGTTGAATTGTTCCCTTTATCATTATGTAGTGTCCTTCTTTATCTCTTACTACAGCCTTAGTTTTAAAGTACATTTTGTTAGATATAAGTACTGCTACCCCGGCTTTTCTTTCATTTCCATTTGCATGAAATATTTTTTTCCATCCTTTTACCTTCGGTCTATGTGCATCTTTTGTTTGAAGGTGTTTCTCTTGTAGACAGCATATGTATGGGTCCTGTTTCTTTATCCATGAAGCTTTCCTATGTCTTTTGATTGGATCACTTAATCTATTTACATTTAAGGTTATTATTGATAAGTAGTTGTTTATTGCCATTTTATTCTTTAAAGCTGTATTCTTCTTTTGACATATTCTTTCCTCCCTTTAAACTGTTCACAACAGGCCCCTTAGTATCTCTTGCAGAATTGCTTTGGTTTTAATGAATTCCTTCAAGCTTTCTTTTTCTGGGAAGTTCTTTATTTCTCTTTCAATTTTAAACGTTAGCCTTGCTGGATAAAGTAGTCTTGGTTGTAGGTTCTTGTTCTGCATTACTTTGATTATATCTTGCCATTTCCTTCTGGTCTCAAGTGTTTCTGTTGAGAAGTTCGATGCCATCCTTATGGGGGGTCCTTTGTAGGTGATAGCCTTTTTTTCCCTAGCAGCTTTTAAATTTTTTTCTTTATCCATTAGCTTTGGTATTTTAACTATGATGTGTCTTGTTGTAGATCTTTTTGGGTTTCTCTTTAATGGAGTTCTGTGTGCTTCTTGAATTTGTGGAGTGTTTCCCAGCCTTAATTTAGGGAAGTTTTCTGCTATGATTTGATTGAACAAAGTTTCCATTTCGTGTCCTCTCCGCTCTTCTTAAGGCACCCCTATGATGTGAATGTTGTTTCTCTTCAGATTGTCACAGAGCTCCCTTAGAATTTTTTTACATTTTTTGAGTCTCCTTTCCTTTTTCTTCTCTGATTCTGTGCCATTGCTTATTGTGTCCTCTAACTTGCTTATTCGATCCTCAGCGTGATTCATCCTGCTTTTAATTCCTTCCATTGTGGTCTTCAGTTCTGATACTGTATTTGTCATTTCTGTCTGATTCTTTTTTATTATTTCAATTTCGTTTTTTATACTTGTTATCTCTTTATTTAGGTGTTCATAATGACAATCCATTGTTGCTCTAATTTCTTTGAACATCCTATCTATCATTATTCTAAATTCTGCTTCTGGTAATTTGGTTATATCTGGTTCATTCGGGTCCTTCTCTAGGGATTTCTCTTGATTCATTTGGTTTGCATTCCTCTGCCTGCCCATTTTGTCTGTGTATAAGTAAGTTGTGGCCACTGGTGTCCAGTACGTGTTGCCTTTGTGTTCTCTAGGTGTGGTCTGTCTGCAGGCCCACCCCCCCGTCTGCCACTGCCTAGAGCGATTTGGTATGTGCATTGCCAGCGCCGGCCCACTGTGGCTTTTGCTGTGATATCTGCCTCTCCTCGCGGGAGGGGCTGTCACTGAAGCCACAGCCTCAGCACCAAGTATAGAGGTGAGCACCTTTGCTCAGCTGTGGACCCACCCTCTTTCCGGACTTTCTCCCACAACCCGCAGTCAGAGCCTGCTCACCAGTTTTGTGGGTTGGGCGGGGCTTTTGACATGCTTTCAGCTGTGAGCCTTTGCCCTCCTGCACAGGGTAGCAAACCAAGGTTTATTGGGCCAGCTGTTTGCTGGCGTGAGCTCAGCCTTGAGCTTCCGCTGTCTCGAACTCTACCCCGCCCCCGCGTTCGGAACCCGCTCGTGCACGTAGAATGGCAAACCGCGGTTTCTGTGTCCGGGCGGGGATAGAGCGTGGGCTCAGCTGTGACCTTCTGCTTGTCTTGGGGTCTACCTCGTCCCCACGCTCAGAGCCCGCTCGCGCATGTAGAATGGCAAACCACAGTTTCTCTGGCCGGGCGGGGCTGGTTGCATGAGCGTAGCCGCTAGCTCGTGCCCGTCCCTGGTCATCGCCCCATCCCCGCGGTCAGGGCCGGCTTGCGCAGGGTCGCTGAGCTGATTTCTGCCTGTTCCTGGCCTCCTGCTTTGTCCCCGCAGGTGGGATTACAGGCGGGCCGCAGCTTCCGGACCGCTTTCGCGTGTCCCCTCCGCCCCTGCTGAGCTAGACCAAGCTCACACCGGCTTGGCCTCCGCCCACGCCGACAGAACCACGTTTCATGATCCTGCCGCCACCATACCCTTCAGCAACCCTCAGCAGAGTAGGAAGGGACCTAATACTCCACACTGTAGGCCTGGGACCTCCCTCACTTCTTTCACAGCTCAAAACTGTCCAAACGCCTCTTCTAGGCTCTGGGACTGTAGGCTGGGGCTTGGTTCCTGGGACCCAGGTCCCTCCCTCTTCGCCAAACTGTCCTCCCGCCACGCGGGTCTCTCCGGGCTGCCATTTGATCTGGGAAGCTGGGCAGTCCTCTTTGCGTTTTCGCTATTCCTACCAGTCTCAATGTGGCTTCTTCTGTGTTCCTTGGTTGAAGAGTCCACTTAGTTTAGTTCAAAGTTGGTTTATCCAGATGATGATTCTTAAAAGTAGTTATAATCCACTTTGGTTCTGGGAGTTGGAAGTTGGTAAGTCCGCCTACTCCTTCTCCATCTTGCTCTTGTTCTTCTTTTTCTAGTTCCTTAAAGTATGAAGTTTAGTGGTTTACTTGGGCTCTCTCTTGTTGTTTAATATAGGCCTGAAGTAATATAATGTTCCCTCTTATTACTGCTTTTGCTGCATCCCAGAAATTCTGATATGTCGTATTTTCATTTTCATTTGTCTGTATGTATCTTTTTATTTCTGTGCTTATTTCTTCTTTGACCCACTCATTTTTTAAGAGTATGTCATTTAGTTTCTACATTTTTGTGGTTTTTTGTCCCTCTTTTTGGCCGTTAAATTCTAGTTTCAAGGCTTTATGATCAGAAAATATGCTTCATATAATTTCAATTTTTCTGAATTTGCTACTGTTATTTTTGTGTCCCAACATATGGTTGATTCTTGAAAATGTTTTATATACACTAGAGAAAAATGTGTACTCTGTCACTTTGGGATGAAATGTCCTGTAGATGTCTATCATATCCAATTGCTCTAGTGTTTCTTTTAAGGCCAATGTTTCTTTATTGATTTTCTGTTTAGATGAACAATCTAGAGCCCTCAGCGGTGTATTGAGGTCTCCAAGTATGATTGTATTTTTGTCAGTTTTGTTTTTAGGTCAGTTAGTAGCTGTCTTTTATATTTTGGTGTTCCTTGGTTTGGTGCATATATATTAAGAAGTGTTATGTCTTCTTGATTCAGTGTCCCATTAATCATTATGAAATGACCCTTTTTGTCTCTGATTACTTTTGCTGTCTTATAGTCAGCATTGTTAGATATGAGTATTGCTACACTTGCTTTTTTTTGGATGTTATTTGCTTGGAGTATTGTTTTCCAGCCTTTCACTTTGAATTTATTTTTATCCTTGTTGCTTAGATGTGTTTCTTGTAGGCAGCATACAGTTGAATTTTCTTTTTTAATCCATTTGCTACTCTGTGTCTTTTTATTGGTGGGTTCAATCCATTTACATTTCATGTAATTATAGACACTTGAGAGTTTCCTATTGCCATTTTATATATTGCTTTCTGTTAGTTTTGTATCTCATTTGATTCTTTTCTTTTGTTTTTCTGTCATTTGTTTTTGTTTCATTGTAATCCATACTTCTTTCCTCTGTTACTTCCTTTTTAAGTCATGTGTTTCTGTGGTGGGTTTTTCAGGGCTTGTTACCATTAAGTAATAAAAAAGGTACCTAACATGTTCATTGTAGTACACTATCTTTTGAGTGCTTCTGCACTCCATTGTCCTTTGCTACTGTTAATCTTCATCATCTCCCATTTATTGTTTTTGTTGTCACAGTTTAAGTTTTGTTTTATTGTGTTCCTGGTGGAGCTTTTACTTGCAGTTTTGTTTTATTTTGTTCTTTGTATCTGGTTGGAAAATCCCCTTTAGTATATCCTGAAGTGAGAGTTTTCTGATGATAAATTCCCTCATCTTTTCTTTGTCTGTGAATGTTTTTATTTCTTCTTCGTTTTTAAAGAATAGCTTTGATGGGTAAAGTATTCTTGGTTGGCAGTTTCTCTCTTTCAGAACTTTAAATATTTGGGTCCACTCTCTTCTAGCTTGTAGAGTTTCTGCTGAGAAATCCAATGATAATCTAATAGGTCTTCCTTTATATGTTGTGTTCTTCTTTTCCTTGGCTGCCTTGAGAATTTTTTCTTTGTTGTTGGTTTGTGCCTATTTTATTATGATGTGCCTTGGAGTAGGTTTCTTGGGGTTAAGATAACTCGGTGTTCTATTTGCTTTTTGAATTTGAGGCTGTAGTTCTTTCCACAGGCTTGGGAAGTTATCATCTATTATTTGTTTGAATATGGCCTTCATTCTATTTTCTCTCTCTTCTCCTTCTAATATAATTATTTTTATGTTATTTTTGATGGAGTGAGACGATTTCTGTAGAGCTTTCTTATTTTTTTAATTCTTGAGTCTCTTTTTTATTTTCTCTGTTGTGCCTTAAGTTGCCTGTCTTCTATGTCACTATTCCTCTCTTCCATCTGGTCTGATCTATTAGCTAAGCTTGTTACCTCTTTTTTTAGTTCATGAATTGAGTTTTTCATCTCTGTTTGATTTGTTTTTATAGTTTCAGTTTCCTTGGTCATATATTCTTTGTGTTCATTGAGTTGTTTTCTGAGCTCCCTAAATTGCCTTTTTGTGTTTTCTTGTATATCTCTGAGTATTTTTAGGATTTCTATTTTAAATTCTCTGTCATTTAACTCCAAGGTTTTCAATCTATTAATTTTTTTTTCTATAGATTCTTCCTCATCTATCTGTGCTACCTCTCTGTATTTTGTATCGATATTTGATTTCCTTTCCCTTAATGGCATCTAAGGGTAGTTTTGTTAATAACACTAATGTGAATTAATAATAAAAAATAACAAGTAAAAATAGACAATAAAACATTAAACAAAAATTATTACTATTTTTTTCTTTTTTCCTCTTCTTCTCTCTTTGAGAAAATACCATGTAAAACTGATAATTATATTGTACTAAACGGAACAAAAACTACTTATAATGGGGGGCCTGAGTTGGGGAGAAGTAATAAAAGGGCAAAAAAGGAGGTAGGGACCCACAAAATGCAAAAAAGAAGAAATTTGGATCAAGAATAAAATAGTTTGCTTGTAAATGATGGTCGAAAGAGAGATATAGTGAAAGGGATAAGAAGAAAACAGGAAAAAGAAGAAAACAAAAACAAAAAGAAAAATGAAACAAAACAAAAAAAGTCTATTATATTAAGCGGAACAAAAACTTCATAGAATGGAAAGCCAGGGTTGGGGGGAATGCTAATGAGTTAAAAAGTGAAGTAAAAAGCACACAAAATGCCACAAAGAAAAAATTTGAATCCAAAATAAAATAGTTTGTTTGTGAGTAAGGATCGATGAGAGGAAAAGTAAAAAAGAAAAGAAGAAACTAAGAGAGAGGGAGAGAAAATAAAAAGAAGAAAAAGAGAAAAAAGAAATAAAAAGGGAGAGTTAAGGGTTTTGGAGTATAACCATCATAGAGAGAAAGAAAAGAAGAAAAAATGGGAAATGTAACAGTTATGGGTAATGTAGTTCAAGATGAAGAGAAAAGAATAAGTCGAGCAGGGGATTAAAGGACCCAGGTAGAAAAAAAGCAATAAATAGAGATAAGAAGATGAAAGAAACAAAAAAAAAGTGGAAAAAGTTATAAAGTTTGTGATTTTTTCTTGATATTGAGAGGTTATCTTCTTCCTTTTTCCTTCCTCTCCCTCTTCCTGGTCGGTGGCACTGTACCCCAGGCTCTGCCCCTGTGGCACACTTAGGTAAAGTTTTGCAGTTGGTGTGTCACTATGGTGATGTCATATACTAGGCCTCAGTCTCATTGGTAGTCGGTTCTTGTTAGTATTTGCAAGCTCAAACAATGGGTGAGTCTGTTTTCTTGGAGCCTCTCTCCTTCCTAAATTAGCAGCCTGGTGGTATAGCTATGAAGTTGCTGCTGCCACTGCCTCATTACTAAGAGGTTCAAAGAGCTGACAAATCCCCACTTTATCCCCACTCACCACAGAGTTCTGGGTAAAGCTCTAATAGTCAGAGCCGTCAGAGTAATCAGGCAGGGCTGGGAGCCAATTACTTTTAAGGTGTCTTTCTATGAGCCTCTGAACATGTCCAGAATGTCTCAGCACTCTGTGGAATCACTCTCCTTAGGCTTTTTGCACTTTGTATCTTGTCTTGGTTAAAAAGAAGATGCCCTAGTCGCTGCCTGAAGAAAAGAAGGTCTTAAAAGCTGCCAAGTTCCTCGTTTCAGCGCACAGCCCTGAGTATGAAAGCTTTGCTACTCAGAGCCACCAGTGTAAGCAGGTTTTTCACCCTGTTTCATCTGCCTGAAAGTTGCCCCGCCTGTCTGTGCAGAGCAAGAACCACTAAAAAGTATCATGTCTCTTGTCTTAGATTGCTGAGCTGAGAAAAAACTTGTCAACTAGAGTCTCATAAACCCATTGGGTGGTGAGCAGACTGTGAGTTAAGCTAACTTGAGCAATTGGATTCACAGATTTGCTACAGAGACTCTCTGCAAGCGGCCTGTGTGTCCCTCCCCCAGTGCTAGCCTGAATGACTGGCAAGGGTGCCCCACCCGCCTGGAGAAAACCAAGCATAGGAAGGCACAGCTCTGGGTATAAAGGCTCTGTCAACCAGAGCCACCAGCTTAAGCAGGCAGGGAGGCAAGTTGAAATCTGGTCAGGCTCCTTACTAGGGTTCCCCTGGTATATCTAGTTAAATTTGCTCTTCACAGGTTTCTCCCTTATTGGGAAGCCTATACAGCCCAGCCCGCCAGCTTCTGCAGTGTCCTCTGCGGTCTGTTCTGAAGGAATGTATTTTTTACCCTGTATCAGCTGGCAGAAAGTTGCCCCAGCCACTGCCTGCTGAGTGAGAGGCTCTAAGAACTATCAAATCCCTCCTTCGAGTCCTCTTTCATTTGCAGATCTGGGGGAGGTGCGCCTCCCCGAGTGGCAAGGCATAGGGAAGCTGGCTTTGGCGCATGCTGTTTGTTTGGGGAGCAGGAGCCGCCCTGAAACTCAGGTTTCCCTGTTAGCCTGTACCTGGGAAGGTGTGCCGCCCCTAGAGGTCTGGGCATAGGGAAGCTGGCTTTGGCGCGTGCTGTTTGTGTAGAAAGCAGGGACCACACAGAAATTCTGGCTTCAGCTGAAAGTCTCGAATCCCAGCCCCTCCGTCAAGGAACTCAGGTGCCCAAGCCCGAGGCGCTAGGAACCACTCCCACACAGCCTGGGCTCACAGATTTGGAGACCGAGGGTAAACAATGTCCACACTGCAAGCAAGCCACTCGCCCACCTCTGCCAGGGATCGCTGCCGGTGTCAGCTCCACATGGCTTGAGTTGCAGGCACACTTTCTCCTTGGCTTGAATGTCTCTGCCCTAGCCCTCCTTTTCAGATCCAAGGGAAAGAAAGTTTCCTTGAGTCAGTGAGAGAATTGGATAACTCTGTTTTCTGTCCTATTTCCTTCAAAGTGGTCTGTATATTCATGCTCAATCGTACCTTTATATGATGCATGTGTATTTCAGATGCTCCTGGAATTGTTTTTCTGTCTCTAGTTGTTGAACTTGTTGAAATTTCAGGGAGAGGTATTGAAAGTCCCCTTCATGGTGCCATGTCTCTTGCATGTTTTCAATAAATAAAGAAGGGGGGCCACAGTATTAAGAAAGCTAGACAAAGTTAAGAGAAGATGGGAATGCCAAAATGAACGTATTATGTAAGATAAGACAACCTACCGCTTTATTATATTATTTTAGGGAGTCCAAAGAACAGATTTATTTCTTAAAGTAGTAAAGAATCCACTGGTAATAGAGATACCAACAATTCTGAGACTATTGACAGTGACTGTTCTCTGAAAGGTGTAGTTTTTATAGGAGAATAATGCTATTAACTACATAATAATGGATATGGTGGGATATTAAAATAGTAGAGACTTGGTGACAGCACTTTACCTTCTGGGGCAAAGATGGAAAAACTGGTATAACAGAATGCATGATCTGAGCACCTATCACAATAACTTACTTGATTTTCAGGGCTCTGAGATGATGACTAAATTGATCATGGTTTTCCAACAAGAGACAGAGACAACCAACTATGGTGTATTTTGAATGATACAATAATAAAAAAAAAGCTCAGCAGCTGGTGAACATCTATGCCAATGAAAGACAAAAGTGTCATTTTTTCCACTGATTTCCAAATATAATGTAGTTCATAAGTCTAAATTTGTTTACATATGCATAACCCATTATTTAAAATTGATGACAAATCCTTTTCAGGAAGAATCCTATAATACCAAAAGGCATTCAGGCATTAATTAATATAATTAATATATAAAAAGAAAAACTTCCAAGGCTTTAATTTTTTTTTTTATTGTCTTTGCTGACACTAGCACCCTGGAATAAGAAATACTATCTTAGTTCTCTAATAAGAGTAGGAACTAATAAAAGTCCAGATGATCAAAATTTTACCTTATTTATTTTCTACATTTAGGCCATAGGGAGCACCAATACAGCTATGGTTTATTTTCCTGAACCAAAATTTTTATAAATTGGGATTAATATATTAGCAACTTCTAAAACTACTGATTCTCTGTTCTGGAAAGTAAGACTTATTAAGGTAAATATGTCCACAGAAAACATTAAGAAACCTCTCTAGGCCCTGGCTGGTTGGTTCAGGGGTAGTGTTGGTCCAGCATGTGGAAGTCCCAAATTTGATTCCTGGCCAGGGCATAGACGAGAAGTGTCTACCTACTTCTCCATCCTTTCTCCTCTCTTTTCTCTCTATCTCTCTCTACCCCTCCCACAGCCAAGGCTCCATGGGAGCAAAGTTGGCCTGGGTGCTGAGGATGGTTCCATAATTATATCCTCAGGTGCTAGAATGACTCTGGTTGCAATAGAGAAACACACTAGATGGGAAGAGCATCACCCAGGTAGGAATGCCAGGTGGATCCCGGTCCGGAACATGCAGTCGTCTGTCTGCTGCCCCCCACTTCTCACTTTAGGAAAATACAAAAATAAAAGCCTCTCTACTTCACCAACATAGAAATATTAGCAGCAATAACACATCTCATAAGATCTTACAATAACACTTACAAAAACTTTAAGTTTTCTAATGTAGATATATTCACTGTAGCTCCCATTCAGTTGCTGGTCTGGTCTTTGCAGAAGTCATATATATGAAGATAGGTATCTATAAAGTTATCCAAATGTGATTTCCAATTGCAACTGTTTCTTCAAGTTCTAAATATGGTATCCTTTAACAGAATATGACAAATTTTTTTCTTCTTTTTCAAGGGAAAAGAGGAGAGATAGACAGACTCCCACATGCACCCCTACCAAGATTTACCTGGTCACTCCTAACTGGGGCCAATGTTCTGCAAACCTGAAGCTATGCTTGAAACAGCAATTTTTGATGCCTGAAGGGGAGGCTCCACAGAGCCATCCCCAATGCACGAGGTCAATGTGTTTGAACCAATCGAGCCATGGTTGTGAGAGGGGAAGAGAGAGAGAGAGAGAAACAGATAATAGGGGGAAGTAGAGGGGTGGTGAAGCAGATTATTGCTTCTACTTTATGCCCTCATAATTGAACCTGAGTCATCCACACACCAGGCCAACGTTCTACTATTGAGTCAACGAGCCAGGACCAACAGCAAAAATTTTGGCACTTGACAAGTGAGTAATGAATTTAGGATTATTTAAGCCTTGATATATATTAGTAAGTAAAATAAAAAGCAATTAATGGTTAGTTGGAGTAGCAGTAGTACATATTTTATATATTCATTGTATCATTATTCTACAGTATAGTCTGAAGAGACTTTAATTTTCTTGACAGTCACTGGATTTTCCATTAGTACAATGTATTGATCATAGTATATTACTTGTATCCAGTGAATATAGAGTTTCAACTATCTTAAATAATGTGTGATGCAAATGTGTATCACAGGTTGTGGAGCAGGTAAACTTAGCAGATATTTAATGGTCATTCACCATAATGAAATCTTTGAGTTCAGTGGTATGTGATGACCTGAGATGTACTCTTTATTATAAAGGACATGTTTTTTGTGCTTCTCAGATTCAATGTTCTAGAAAAAGACACAATGCTCCTTAGGCTCTTTGAATTATAGAGACAACACATACCACATTTGGTATTGTATCTAGCCTCTCTTATTTCACTTATTGTGTAACTTTGAAGTAGTTGTTTTGAGTGTTATTCTACAAGTAAAAGCTGTAGAAAAAAAACAACCTGTTACTTAGTCCATACGGCTTAGTATACCTGATAATGCTTGAGGCATGCAAAATGGATAAGAAGAGAGAGAGTCATTGGAAACACCTGACAGAAGAATCATAGCGTGTAATCTTATAATTCTAGAGCAAAGTAATTACCTTTTATAGCCAGAAGTGTTTCTCTTTTTTAGAAAACATCTCTTTAAAAATTTTCTTTTAAATATAGTGAGTGAACATGGTTTCTCAAATTACACAGGTTTCAAGTGTACAACTCAATATAATACCATAGGAAATAAGTAAACAGAAAGATAACTCTTTATATGCTTCCAGGTTCAGTAAAAACAAAAAGTGATTGAAACCCAAGTGACATATCTTTCAATTCATAAAGTTATGCAAAACCAACTTTAATTAACTGTGTGATAGAAATTGTGCATTGTAGCTCAGGCATAAAAATATACAAAGTCATAATAAATTATATAAATAGGTGGCCCAGACTTCCAAATAACTTTCTTCTATTTCTTCCTTTCAACTCAGATACCTGCCCTCACTGAAGATTTCATATGACCAAATGACAGAAGGAGAAAAAAAAACCTTGTCCTTGATTAAGAGATAGGTTGGTAAAGGGATTAGTGAAACTATATATACACAACACAGAAATATAAATAACAGGACAGCAAATTCTAGAGAAAAGGTTGGAGGGAGTTAGGGGGAGAGGGGTAACTGGAGTACAAAAAGGTTACTGAGGTGAGGGGTGAAGGAGTTATATACAGTGGGACACTTGAATCCATGTAAACAAAATAAATTAAAAATTAATAAAAATTAAAATAATGAAAAACAAACAAACAAAAAGAGATAGGTTGGTGCAATAAGTTGACACTGCCTAGGAAGACATCATCACCATTTAATAGCTTCTCACAGTGGTTGCACCAAAGGATGGTGATAAAGAGAAATATTTCCCCTGAATAAAGCCAAGAGGTGTATAAACTTGGTGATCACCTTAGAATGAGGAGAGAGACAGCTTGAAGTACAGATATACACTGATTACCAAGAAGTGATAAATATCTTGATTAATTACATTAAGAGCCAGTAAATAGAAATACTGAGATAGCTGATCAAATAAATCTGGAAAAGCATTGGACCTAGGGGAGGGAGTATAAAGTGTACAAATCTTTTTATCTAACATTAGTGAACAGAGGATGTTCACTCTAAAGTAAAATGTCAGAAACCATGTGAACAGAAACAAGGTCAACTTTATAGATGTTACCCATATAGTCACACATGTTCCTACATCTAGAAGGGTCCACACTTGGTTTATGCTATATGATCACCATCTTGAAATTTATATTAATTTTTAAATAGGGGCCGTAAGTTTTAATTTTGCACTGGACACCATAAATTATCTTACCAGTCTTGTGCCAAATGCCATGTTTCATAGATGAGAATTAAATAGCTAGTGTCTATGATATGTCACTTTAATGCTTATCTGATGGGCCTAATTAATAAATTGGTTGTTTTAACAGTAATAGATGCTATCCAAATCCCAGCATCTTGTCACCAATGTTGATCTTGCTACTCATATTTTAGAATTTCCAAATAAGAGCTAAAGTTACCAGGTAAAATTTAAAATGTCAAACTAAAATTGAATTTTAAATAAACAGCTTTTTTTTTAGTATAAGTATGTCCCAGATGTTGCATTAAACACATTTATACAAAACATATATGCTGTATGTCTGAAATTCAAATTTGATGGGGTAGTCTATATTCATATGTTCTAAATCCAGTAACCTTATCAGTTTCACAAACACTAAATATTCAATTCAGCATCATTCTTTGGTGATGTCATTCAGCTACCTGGTGTCATATTGATTAAATTAACCACCTTGAAAGTGAAAACAATATACTCTTATAGCATCAATGCATATTCTAGTTACAGAAATTTTTGTTTTTATCTGAAATATTTCCATCAGTACCATTATCAATGTGTTTATAAAATGTCTTATATATAAATATCTTATGCCACAGATGCACTCAGACTAATGCACTGATTATATTTCAATGTCAGTGAGACAATTGGCTTTTAAACACAAAAGTCAGTGATATTAATATTTTTCCCAAATCTAGGAGACAACTGGCCTGATAGAACAGTGTAATAGCTCATTATTAGTGAAAGATCAGATCAGCTAAGGTGTCATTTAGAGAGTGCTATATTTTGGAATTTGAGTACTGTCTTTTAGGATGTATTTATGAATAAAACTAAGAATAATCATGTGATACTGTTCCCTCAGTAGTTGAAATATATTAATCAAAAACAATTAAGGAAGGCAGAATTAACCATTTTCACTATCATTTATATGTATCACCTGTATAATGTGTGTTTATTTTTTTCACAAACTTAGGTGCTTCTAAATTGGAGACCTTAATTTCCAGAGGGCAATGCTTAGATTGCTATTTGATCTTTTTTTTTTTTTTTGGAAAGAGCCAGGGAGAGAGATACAGGAACACGGATCTGCTCCTGTATGTACCCTGACCAGGGAATCAAACTGGCAACCAGTGTACTCTAGAATGACACTCCAACCAACCCAGTTATTGGTCCAAAGCTTAATTTTTGTTGAAGGTTTAGAGAGACCAAGAGAGAAAGAGAGAGAGAGGGGAGGTGGGAGGGAAGCAGTCATTTGTTGTTCAATTCAGTCATGTATTCAATGACTGCTTCCTGTGTCTTACTGGAGCCTAAATCGAACCCACTACCTTGTTTTTTACTGATGATGCTCTTAACTGTCTGAGTTAGCCAGCCAGGGCCTTTAATCACTTCTGGTTTATTCATCTCACTGACATAATTAATTCTGGTTATCAAAAGACAAATGTTACTTTTATAGCAGAAAGTTCAGGGAAAATGACAGTAAAGTAAGAAATTCACTCAATTGTTTACTGTTTCTATATTCAAATATTAAACAAACAAACAATAAAAGATTGTTTCAGCAATTAAGTTCAATATCCATGGCCTCTGACTTTACAGAAATAAAGTTCTAGGAATTTTTTACCAGAAGACCTGAAGTATGGAAAATATTTTGTAAAGTAACAAAATGTCAAGAAGCCAGAAAATAGACTGTTCACTACTTTATTCCCAGAAACACTGTAAAAAATCCATTTGTTTTGAATGGCCTTTAAGAAGATATCCAGTGTGGCTAAACAATCAGCTATGTTTGTTGGAAAGTATGGCCAGGTTACCACAGGGCATCCCATTTTTCCTTAATCTTGTCTGCTGGGACCACAAGGAAAATAAATAAAATTTTGGCACATAAGCATTGACCTTGGCTTTGTTTAAAGGACACTATGTAAAGGAGCCTCCCCCTACTTTTTGCTACACTGTGCTTTTCCTGAATTATTATTATACCTTTGAGATTATTTTTTTAGCATCATTTGACCATGTACTCCCCAACCAGTAACTTATATAAAACAATTACATGACAATGGTAGAATTTGAACATAACATTGTTTCAGGGGACAAGTGCCCTATTTCTTCAACAACTCACTCCTATAATTATTACACTTTATTATCCCAATATAAGATTATTATAATTAATCATTAGACATACATTTTTGTTTATACTTTAACATTTTATAACTTTAATTTTGTTAAATATTGCATTGGCACCGTTTTTGACCTACATATTTATTGATTCAATATTTCAAACCCCAAACACGTTTTCTCTAATTTATCACTGAAGAACAAAACTCTTACCATGCAAATTGATGCCATGCCAGTTAAATGCCGAGTCACATGTAACAGGCGAAATGGTGAAATGAGATACAGGATGTTGACATTCGGGTTAATATTAAAGAATTAATACAGAAGTCTAGTCTTTCAATAAAAATTTTTAAATAATTTTACCATTGGTCAATTTACTTATCAGGAGAATCTTGTTCTCTTCAAGAATTTTTTCCTATTCATTGCTGGATTTAGGCAGTTTAATAAAATTCAAGCTTCAACATGATCCAGAGAAAGAATTTTAAATCTGGTTTACAAAGGAGATATATCTACTCTAATGAGACTGCCAGATCTTTCCAACTGATATCAGCTGACTTTGGAAAGCAATAGTTGAAATGGATTCTAAATGGCTACACAAAGCAAGGCAATATAAGGTAAAAAAAAGATCGAATCTTTTTAAATTAGGCATTTTGAATTTAATGTGCTAGCATGAGTTCTTGGGACAATAATTTGCTTTATTAATTAATAAAGTCTGTGTTCAATATTGATCTATGGTCAATAAGATTTCAGGACTCTATCACTGCAGAAGGAGTCTGAAAGATTACAGAAACAATACATTAAGATAGTTGTATTGTATGCAACATGCTTGGTAACTCTAAATACAACCCATTAGATAGTGTAGATGAGTTCCAATTTTAGTATTTCTAATTAATTTCTAATTGAACATTAAGGAAACAATAGAGAACCCAGAAATAAAACCATACCTGTATAGTCAATTAATATTTGACAAAAGAAGAAAAAACATACAATGGTGTAAAGATAGTCTATTCAATAAATGATGCTGGAAGAATTAAAGAGATACAGAGAAAATATTAAAGCTAAACCACCTTTTTACACCATACTAAAGAATAAAGTCAAAATGGATTAAAGACGTAAATATTAAATTTAAAGCCATAGAAATCCTAGAAGAAAACATGATAGAATCTCAAGCAATTCTTGAAGCAGTATATATTTTTTCTGATATATCAGCTTGGGCAAGGAAAACAAACAAACAAACAAAAAACAAATGAGACTACATTAATCTAAAAAGTTTTTTCATAGCAAAAGAAAACATCAACAAAATGAAAAGATAACTTACTGAATGGAAGAACATATTTGTCAATGATACATCTGATAAGGAGTAAATTTCCTTCTTCTTCTTCTTCTTCTTCTTCTTCTTCTTCGTCTTCTTCTTTTTCTTCTTCTTCTTCTATTAAGTGAGAGGCGGAGAGGATGAGAGACAGATTCTTACATGTGCCCTGACCGGGATCCACCAAGCAAGCTCCCTACAGGGTGATGCTCTGCCCATTTGGTGCCCTGCTCTGTTGCTCAGCAACCAAGCTATTCAAGTGCCTGAGGCAAGACCATGGAGCTATCTTCAGTTTCTGGAGCCAACTTGCTTGAACCATTAGAAGCATAGCTGCAGGAGCTAGAGAAAGAGATAGAGAGAGTGAGAGAGAAAGAAAAGGGGAAGGGGTGGAGAAGCAGATGGTCACTTCTCTTTGTGTTCCCTAATCGGAAATCAAACCCAGGTCTTTCACCACACTGAGCCAATGTTATACAGCTAAGCCAACCAGCCAAGGCCAGGTTAATTTCCAACATATAAAGAATTTATAAAACTCAAGACTAAAAATACAAACAATTCAATTAATATATAGGCAAAGGCCCTGAATAGATACTTCTACAAAGAGAACATACAGATGACCAATAGATATAGGAAAAGATGTTCAATGTCACTAATCATCAGAGAAATACAAATTAAAACTACAATATGATATGATCTCAAACCTGTCAGAATAATTACCATTAATAAAGCCACAAATTTTGGTTGGTTAGGATGTGGAGAATAGGGAACCCTCCTGCACTATTGGTGAAAATGCAGATTAGTGCAGCCACTGTGGAAAGCAGTATGCAGTTACATCAAAAAGTTAAAGTGAATGAGATCCAATTTTAAATAAGTAAATAAATACTAGAATATAGAAAATTGTAAGTACAATTATGTGAAATAAAAGGACTAAGATTTCTTCATCTATATCTGTGTTTGGCATGCCCTCACTTCTTAGCAGCTATGTATATTTTATATTGATTATTGTTTCACCACTCTTTCCTCCTCACCTTTGGTTTTCTCTCACCTGGTCTGAAGAGTCCTGGAGGAAGCTAATGTTTTATGTTATGTTTTAATAGTGGTCGTATTACTTAACTGACATTAGCACATTGTAATATAACTTATTATAACTTTCTACCCTCTATTATATATATTAGCACAACTATGCCTTTTTTATTTTGCACGCTTCCACATTTATTTTCTACCTTTCTTTGTGCCCTAGGAGACCAAACTAACAGACTACAGCACTCATGCTCCCACATTGGGTGACTTTTGGTTAACCGAGCTATTAGGAGGCAACAGGAGGGACCAGAAGGAAGGAGAAAGGACAACTTTAATCTACCCATTTTGGGCAGAACCACTTGGGAAGCCCTTCCTCTCTAGTTGTAACTCTTATAAATCTTCAGTAGCATGATTTTTACCTTGTGTTTTTCTCTGGTATAAAGCTAGTGAAAGCATCTTAGTATCTGGGTACCTCAATACCCCTTATTATTTCACCTAACCTTGTACTTATGTCTGTAAGCATCATATTTTTTATAAAGACTCCTGAAAAATCTGAGCGGAAATCTGTTTCCATTTGGGTTCTTGACTGATACCGCACCTACCATTTTCAGTAAGATTATTATCTTTTTTTTTTTATTTTGGAATTCTAAAAAGAATGAAAAGCTGACAAGAATGCAGAGATTATGTGTTCTGCACTTTGTTACCTTAACCTTGACCATGGGAGAACTTTCTCATACTTTGAGCTCTTCAAAAGAACCTATATAAAGCCAAGGCTTCTCCTTATAGTTCTTGTTTTCTTTGAACTTGCTAAAGTTTAAATCCCTGCAGCAGTGCCAAGCAGGGGGCTCCAAACAGGCCTCGGCTGTTTTAATAAAAGGAACAGAAAATGACAGAAAAAATAATGAAGTAAAAGGCCCTGAAAAGTGATTCAGTTGTAAGACTCTGGGATGTTTGGGGAAAAAAATCAGTAATAAAAAGAAAAATATTAGTCACTAAAAGCTTAAATTTTATTATAAAAATGTGATTTATTTGATGTTATCTTCATTTTATCTTAATTTTCTTGTAATTGCTATAGAAAATTAGATTTATAGATATATTTTAATTTGTTCTTTATAATTTCTTTTTAAAAATCCTAATGAGGGTAACACTATGCTTTAAACTTATACAAAGACAACCATAATATAAGTGTTCTAATCTCTGTCAGAGCTGAAATCACAAGAACTGTAGGAGAATTGTGTCATTATATAAAGTCATAGAAATCCTGGCCTTATTATTTTTAAAACTTTCATCCATCTAGCAAAATAGGTTAATAAAATAAGGGATTCACGGTGGATTTCTCTTTCTGTAAAAAAAATGAAACACAGGGTACAGTTGGACAATTCTAAGCCATTATAAGATTAAAGAGCCGTCTGCAGCCAAAAGAAAAATTTTATCCACATAAAGATTCAACAGAGCAATGATGGATGCCTGGCTTGCCCTGGTACTGACATTTGAAAGAAAGAATCATGATTAGAATATCTTGGTTGGATACTATTGGAAAAGTGAGTATTTTGATAGTTTTGTTCACAATAAGTAAGTTAATCAACCCACATTGAAATTAATTAATATAAAGAATAAAAATAGGGCTAGTCATTGAACTGATCTGCAAATGGGTATCAGCTTTATTTTGTGATGACCTTCAATTTGATATTTTTTAATCATAATGTTAGCAAAAGTCTATCTAAACACAAACTGGAGAATTGGGATTATTCATGCAGCATGATATTCTCCCACAGACTTTTATTTTAACTTCTGGCTTTACTATACTGTCCCGTATAATGAAAACATGCAACTTTGAGAAACTTTTTTCTACATACCAATCATTTCAGAAGCATCAGGAAGAAACACCATGTGATATTAGGTAAATGATAGATCACTGGTGAACTAATACTGTATCATGCTCTAAGGTAAAATACATCATCAAAGCAATATTATATTCTGTACCTGACCTGTAGTTTTTATATATTTTAAATCTTTACCCAATTAATGTTGTGTTTCCATTTTTATCTATTTATACTTATATTTAAAATTTTAGAGTAATGTGATTGTCATTGTTAATTGTTTATAGTTTTAAATTGCAACATATATTGGGGATTTTAAGCTTCCAATATCTTCTTCACTATATTTAGCTTACTTAAATGTTGGTAACAAGAGATTCTCTTACCAAACTACAATCTCTATTTTTGAAAAGATCTCTCTGAATTCAATTTCCTTATAAATATAAACAGAATAGAAAATCTAAAAGAATGTGTGAAGGTGTTTTCTCATCCATCCCTGAACTTAAATGGTACACTGTCATATAATGTTTTATGCCTCTGAGCCTTATGTTCAAATGTTTATCTCTATATACATAGATTTATGGTATAGAGCAATTTACCACTATGTTCACTAAGTATAAAATACAGAAAATAATAGTATTAAAACCATCTAGAAGAAAATAAATGATAGAATGCCTATAGAATGTTTAACACAGTGGCTGAAACATATTGACACTACTCAAAATCGATGACTAATCGCAAGAAGAATTCTGTTTTCCAAAAGAAGTGAAAACACAAGAATTTCCTAAATTCTCAGAAGACTAAAAGCAAATGTTTCTACCCATTACCTCACCAGATTTTTCAGCTATCCAAAGTAATTTATAATTATATTCCTCTTGATAATGTCCTTGACCTCAACCCTGTTCCTCATGCACCTACTATGCTGGGATGATGTATCCACTGACCTCCCTATATAAGTATTTACCCTCTCTGTCTGTGCAAAATTATTTCATTACTCAGCATAGCACTCACTATTTTTTACTTGTATATTTATATAGTTTTGCTTATTTTCTCTGTTCCTTAATTGAAGGCTTCACAGTGTAACTGGGAATAAATATGCTATATTACTGATTTACCTATATTAATCTCACTAGCCATAAGATAGAGCTAAATAAGAATTTACTAACAAAGTAAGCTTATAAAACAATTTCTGAAAAACATTAAATTTAGTGTATTGCTCTTATAACCATGATTCAATATTACTAGTTGAGTGATCACAGTTGTGTATTCTGTAACAAATCAAAAGTATAGAGCTTTTACTTCTGACCATGTTCTCATTACAGTTAAAAGGCTTATTTCCTTCTGGCTGACACATGTCAAGGTTAACAGCCAAGCAAGAAGAAACACAAGCAAGAGCTGCATTTCAGACTCCTTCTGTTTCTCTTCACTCCCACCACGCTAACACTTGCAGTTCTGATTCTCATTGAAGACCAAGAGGATAAACCTGACTGTGGGAATCTGTGGACACTTGGTACATTAAAATAAAAAAAAATAAAAAAAAAAACAAAAACACAACCTAATTTGTAATTTACTTGATAGAATCAATTCCTGTAAGAACCAAAGGAATGAATGGGTATGCAACATAATTGAATGATAAGATAACCTGGAGATATTTTCTTTGAACATATGTACCGGATTTATTAATGTCACCCCATAAAAATTAATAAAAAAAAAAAGAACCAAAGGAATTAACTCTGACTTTTAGGTATTACAGCCCTGGAACATGAGCCGACCATCAATCTATTATAGCAATACTCTGAATTAGCTTGTACTGCCCCCACATCCCACTATGCCTTCAGCAAAAAACCTTTTTTTAATTATTTTGTTCTGTTTTTTTATTCCCTCTCCTTCTCCTTCTTTATAAAAATTCTTACCTGCACCACAAGGACAAGAATCTCCCCATCTTCACAAATGGCCTGCTCTTGAATAAATATCTTTCCATCAACACTTGTGTTGTGATATTGGTTTCCATGGAGGCAGGCAGCCAGACCTGCAGATATTTTTTCCAGTTTTAATATCAGCCATACCCTTATTATTTTGTTCTCCACTATTTCCCATATAAAAGATACATATTAAAGCAATAACTTCTATAGAATAGTCTCTCAGTGAATATTTTGTGCATTGAATAAATAAATATATATGCCTCTAAATAGTAAGTGGACATGTCTGTGAGAATAAAAGTGATGCCTTACCAATAGATCAACTTAGAGGTAGCCAAAAAAAAAAATCAGCCACCTGGGTAACTCTCAGGTCATGAGAAGCAGCACATTAAACCTTTGAGTTGAGTGAGAAATCTTGTGAAGAGACACACATCTCATAACATCCTTATATTCATGTATTGCCCATTAATAAAGTTCTGAAAAATTGCATGTTAACATCAGAAGCCATCAAGGAAACAGAGAGGAAACTCTGAACCACTCTGTAGTCTCCTTTTCTCCAACAAATAACTCGTCATGAGGATGTCAGCGCTCTCAATGTGCACTGATATACAAGGCCAATGGTTTAAAAATGGGACCTAGAAAAGCTTAAGAAAAGCCTGAAGGTCAACTTTTAAACTGTATTGTGACTGACTTATTTATTCAGAGTAAAAATATTTGTAATTATTTTTAAAATACTTGAATTGGTTAAACTTCCATTAAAAATCAAATAAAAGAAACAACAATATAAATAATCCGGTCAGGATATTGTTGCCAGGAAGAAACACTGGATAAACAATTAAGACTCAGGAATTAACGTGATTTTTTTTTTCTTTTGTGACAGAGACAGGGAGACACAGAGAGCAACAGAAAGCTGAAAGGGAGAGCTATGAGAAACATCAGTTCTTTGGTGAACCTAACTTGTTCATTGATTGCTTTCTCATATGTGCCTTACGGGGGGGAGGGGGTACAGCAGAGAAAGTGACCCCTTGCTCAAACCAGCAACCTTGGGCTCAAGTCAGCGACCTTGAACTCAAGCTGGTGAGCTGGCACTCAAGTCTGATGAGCCCATACTTAAGCCGGTAGTCTTGGGGTTTTGAACTTGGGCCCTCTGCGTTCCAGTCTGACAATCAACTGCACCACCACTAAGTCAGGCTTAAAGTTAATTGTTCTAATCTAGTTCCATATAATAAACCTGAAGTTTATAGATTCTAGTACATATTATATATATATGTAAGTCAATTTTTCCCAATCTATGTTTGTATTGGTTTGATAGGACAGAAAGTTTACAGAGGAGGGATTCAGCCAGTTCGCCAGTCTTCACTAGTTCAGCAGAACTGATACCTAGTCTTTTGTTGAGTTCGGTGAACCAGTTGTTAAAATGACACTTGCAATCAGGGATCTCACTAAGGTGGGTGTCTGGGAAGCTACCCAATGTAGAAATGACAAATTTATATTGCTTACTCTTTTTAACATTTATCTGCACAACTGTGTATCCTAAGTGCCCGTAGTAATGTTCATTCTGTCCATAGGTGAAAAAAATTGAAAGCGAGGATGTGAATCAAGAACTGATATAAGGTGACAGAGGACAATTTGACTTTGAGTGACGGGTATGCAACATAATTGAATGATAAGATAACCTGGAGATGTTTTCGTTGTACATATGTACCCTGATTTATTGGTGTCACCCCATTAAAATTAATAATAAAAAAATAAAATAAAATAAAATAAAAAGAAAGAGTTAAAAGAAAAAAGAACTGATATAAAAAATATCTTAAATAACAGTTTTATTGTTTTTTATGGTCAGGTATTATTTAATATTTTTATCAATATTTTAAGACTCTTATAATCTAGTTTTGTGTACCTGTTTTATTGTCTTTATTTAAGTATTGAATGCATGACACAATAAACTACCTTTCAGTATATCTTTTTTTATACTTAAAACAGTCATTAGGGAAGAGAATCAGTTGTTAAATTAATTGAATCCACCCCTCATTAGACACACTCTCATTTATTTTCTCTCTCTCTTTTTTTATTTTTTTTTTTGTGGAAGAGGGCAGATAGAGGAACAGATTTCAACATGCGCCCTGATCCAGATTCACCCAATGATCCCTGTTTGGGGTTGATGCTCCGCCCATCTGGGCCAATCCTCGCAACCAACCTATTTTTAGCACCTTAGGTGGAGGCTCCACAGAGCCATTCTTAGTTCCCAGAGCCAACTCACTTAAATCAATTGAGTCATGGCTCTGGGAGGAGAAGAGAGAGAGAAAAGGAGAAAAAGAAGGGGGAGAGGAAAAGAGAAGCAGATGGTTGCTTCTCCTGTGTGCCCTGACCAGAAATCAATCTCGAAACTTCTACCCACTGGGTTAATCCTCTACCACTAAGCAACTAGAAAGGGCTACTATTTTCAAAGATATCATTGTACCAAGAATAGGCTTTTCCCTGAGGAATTAGAAGAAATTGAGATATCAGTAGACTAGTTCATAACTGATTAGTCATTGCCAGATACTTTTCTAGACACCATTGAGTAGAATCTTTAAAAAATTCATATATTGAGTTAAAACATTGTCCAAATTTAAGGTATAATTTTATGTAATTTTTTTCATTATTTATACATACATATACATTTTAATTCAAGGAGGACATTATTATTGTTTTTACTTTTTACATGAGAAATAATAAAATATATTACTTCCAAGATTCTTTCATTTCAGTTTTCAACTCAATTTGTGGGAGCGGCAGCTTTATTTTTTGCAAAAGTTGTTTTATTTTAATGTTTGGAGCGTGACTCTAGGGCAGTGGTTCTTAACCTTTTCTGAGGTGCCGAACCCACCAGTTTCATATGCGCATTCACCGAACCCTTCCTTAGTGATAAATAATTTATGATTTTTTTTTCCAAATTCAAGACATAAGTATAGGTTTTTTTACTGGTGCACATAATGAGCTGTGCAAGAACATCACCTTGCTCAAAGAACAAAACCAACAAAGTGCATGAACTCACAACAAATTATGGTATTACTTTATTCTGGCCTCCGCGGCAGAGGCTTATCCGAACCCTTGATACTGACTCATTGAACCCCTGGGTTCGATAGAACCCATGTTAAGAACCACTGCTCTAGAGTTTAACATAATGCTGCAGGAAACAATATCTGTAAATTGTTGAGAATACAGAAAAAAAGGATAAAATGGAGGCAGGTTGGATTTAGTCAAATGTTAAAGCAGGAATGAATAACAGGATTCTTATTCTTCTAGATTTAATAAAATTGTTTATTTGCCTGGATTGCCACAGCTACTCTTCACTGTCTAAATAATCCCTGATTTCTGATCATGGCCTCTGCTTACCTTCTTCAGCTTCCTGGACCCTTGCATAAATCCTCCCCTGATCCAACTGCAGTCCCTAGTTATCCTTAGCCTGATGACATTCTTTTTTCTTTTTCAAGTGAGAGGAAAGAAGATAGTGAGGCAGACTTTCACATTTGCTCAACTAAGATCCTCCCGGCAACACCCATCTGGAGCTGAAGTTTGAATCAACCAGTGCCTAAGATTGACACTTGGGCCAACCGAACTATCCTCAGTGCCCAGAGCCCACACTCAAACCAAATGAGACACTGGCTGCGAAAAAGAAAGAGAGAGAGAAGGGGTAGTAGTAGAGGAGGAGAAGAGGAGCAGATTGTGGCTTCTCGTGTGTGCTCCGACTGGGGAGAGAACCAGGACTTCCACAGCCCAGGCCAACACTGTATCCACTGAGCAACCAGCCAGGGCCGACATCTTATTTTTTATTTCAAAATGTTGTAAGAGAGTTCTTCTGTTTGAGATATAAAATGATAAAGTAGGTCAGGCATAGCTACTAACAGGTCTGGTTTAAATTCTCCCAGGTTTAACGCTGACAGATTTAAAAACCCTACTGTAAGTCATTTACTTATATTCTTTAAAGAATATAATGAGCTATACCTAAATAAATTTTAAAATTAAAACAATAAAATTCAAAAATGGCATAGTACAACCTATAAAACATCATTTTCTCTAGTTATTTGTAGAAGTAAGGCATATATATATTATATATATAATATATATGTACATTATATATGTATAAAACAGTAATGATAGCTCATTCACCACAAAAAATTAATTTCTAATTAATCAACCAATATTTCAGAATATTATTAAGAATAATAGAACAAAAAATGTCAAATTAGTACCTCAAACAAACAAAAATCTATACCTTCTGTCCATCCATGAAAAAAATAACAAAAGAGCTTGACCACGTGGTGGCACAGTGGATAGAGCATCGAACTGGGACACAGATGATTCAGGTTTGAAAACGTGAGGTTGTTGGCTTGAGCATAGACTCATCCGGCTTGAGTGAGGGATTGGTGGCTTGATTTGGGGGGTCATAGACATGACCCCATGTAGCTGGCTTGAACTCAAAGGTCACTGACTTGAAGCCCAAGATTGTGGGCTTGAACCAAATGTCGCTGGCTTGAGCAAGGGATCACTCATTCTGTTCTTGCTACCCCCCCTGCTGTCAAGGTACATATGAGAAAGCAATCAATGAACAACTAAGGAGCCACAGTGAAGAATTGATGCTTCTCATATTTCTCTCTTCATCTCTGTCTGTTCTTATCCCTCTCTCTATCTCTCTCTGTCTTTGTCACAAAAAAATACAAAAGAGATGAATCTAATACAGGCATTATTTTTTTTTAATTTCACAAAACATATAAGTATCGACATAAGGCTTGGCAATAATGATATTTTTTGTTGCTGCTGCTGCTACTATTGCATTTTCACTGCATATTTGTCATTTATCAAATAATAATTTTTCTATGAAAACCTGTTCTTCATAGTTTGGTAAATGAGAAAAAGACAAAAAATAAAATCTATGGCATCCTGACCGTATGTCCATATATTGGGGTCTTGCTTGCTTTATACACACTCTCTCTGTTTCCACATTGGTAATGACCAAAAATTGTAATAACACAGAAGAAATATTTACTAATCCAGGTTCAAGACCTATTTTAGGTTATTGCTAATATTCTTTATTTTTTTTATTTTCACAGCCTATTCCATTATCTAAGATTGTTTAAATAATTGTATCAATATTGTTACTAAAGCCTGACCAGGCATTGGTGCAGTGGATAGAGCATTGGACTGGAACATAAAGGACCCAGGTTTGAAATCCCAGGTTGCCAACTTGAGTGCGGGCTCATATGGTGTGAGCAAGGATCACCAGCTTAAGCCCAAGGTCACTGGCTTGAGCAAGCGGTCACTTGGTCTTCCATAGCCCTCCGGTCAAGGCACATATCAGAAATCAATCAATAAACAACTAAGAAACTGGAACAAAGAATTGATGCTTCTCATCTCTCTCCTTTCTTGTCAGTCTTTTCTATCTGTCCCTCTCTCTGTATCTCTCTCTGTCTCTGCCACATTAAAAAAGAAATATTGTTACTAGAGGTAAAATGTTTTTAATTAATCTCATTTTTATTCAATTCATTTTTATTTCTTTTGTTTCTTCTATCGTATTCTATGCTACTGTTTCTATTTCTCAAAGATTGACTATTAACCCATTATTGTTAGCCACCAGAAAAGTTTATTTGCCAGCAGAAACATAAGAAGAGAATCTCTTTTAATTCTCCTCTCTGTCCTCAGCTTCTCAAAAGAAAAGGAAACAATTAACTATGATTTTTAGTTTTCCACCCTTTGTTGACTCCCATAAACATTTGGCTTTTCAACTTTAAATGCTAGCTACAAAAGCTTACTATCAGCCTTATCTGTGGTGGCACAATGGGTAAAGCATTGACCTGGCATACTGAGGATGCTGATTCAAGACCCTGGGCTTATCCAGTTGTGGCATATATGGGAATTGATACTTCCTGCCCTGCCTTTTCTCTGTCTCTTTCCTTCTCTCTATGCCTCTCTTCTCTAAAATGAACAAATAAATAAAAATTATAAAAAAGCTTACTATCCAATTTTGTTTCTTAATATTTTTAATTCTCACATATACAAATCTTTGCATCATGAACATTTTATAACAATAGCACATACTATTATGAAACCTCATTACTGAAATTATACTTTGAGCATATATAATATTTCAACATACCTGCTAATTTCTTCTGTCCTTCTCCACTTTCTCTTTTTCTATCTTCTTTTTTACCTCATTTTCTTTTTTCTTCCTTGCTTCCTTCTTCTATTCTTCTTTCCTTCCTCTTGTTTTTCTCCCTTCTTCTCTCCCTTCTCTCTCCTTCTGTCCTTATTTCCTTTCTTTCATATAAATATATTTTTAAATAATAGAATTATGTTTTTTTTTATATTAAAAGGGTATAAAAGGAAGAAAAGGAAAGAATGATTTGATGATTCAACTTATTTTCTATGAAAATCCGGGTTTTGGGGGAAAAAAGAAACTGATTATATGTCTCTGCATTATAACACTGATAAATACCTTAATCTGAAACAGATACATTTCTATATTTCTTTTTGTTTATTACAGAAGAAAGGTTCATGTGCCTTTACCAAGAATACTTCAAAAGGCAGTGGATATAAAAAAAAAGACAGAAAACAGTTTTAGAATAAGAAAATATTTTGTATTTTCACTGCTTTCCAAAATTTTTTAATTAATTTTATGGGGTGACATTAATAAATTAGGGTACATATGTTCAAAGAAAACATCTCCAGGTTATTTTTTCATTCAATTTTGTTGAATGCCCATCACCCAAAGTCAAATTGTCCTCTGTCACCTTCTATCTGGTTTTCTTTGTGCCCACTCCACTCCCCACTCTACCTCCCACTCCTCCCTCCCCCACCCCGTAACCACCACACTCTTGTCCATGTCTCATAGTCTTACTTTTATATCCCACCTATGTATGAAATCATACTGTTATCAGTTTTTTTCTGCTTTATTTATTTCACTCCGTATAATGATATCAAGGTCCATCCATTTTGTTGTAAATGTTCCGATGTCATCATTTCTTATGGCTGAGCAATATTCCATAGTATATATATACCAAAGTTTTTAATCCACTCGTCCTCTGACGGACACTTGGGCTGTTTCCAGATCTTCGCCATTGTGAACAATGCTGCCAAGACAAACAGGGAGGCACATTTCTTCTTTTCGAACAGTGCTATGGTATTCTTAGGTACATTCCTAAAAGGTGGGAATGCTGGATCAAAAGGCAGTTTGAGTTTTATTTTTTTGAGGAATCTCCATACTGTTTTCCACAGTGACTGCACCAGTCTGCATTCCCACCAGCAGTGCAGGAGGGTTCCCTTTTTATCAAATCCTTGCCAGCACCTATTCTCTGTTGTTTTGCTGATGAGCAACATCCTGACTGGTGTGAGGTGATATCTCATTGTGGTTTTAATTTGCATTTCTCTAATGATTAGTGATGTTGAGCGTTTTTTCATATGCCTATTGGCCATCTGTATGTCCTATTTGGAGAAATGTCTATTCATTTCTCTTGCCCATTTTTTGATTGGATTGTTTGTCTTCTGGGTGTTGAGTTTTATAAGTTCTTTATAAATTTTGGTTACTAACCCCTTATCAGATTTATTGTTGAATATGTTCTCCCATTCTGTGGGTTCTCTTTTTATTCTATTCTTATTGTCTTTAACTGTGCAAAAACTATTTAGTTTGATATAGTCCCATTTGTTTATCTTGCTTTTTATTTCAATTGCCCGTGGAGATAAATCGGCAAATATATTGCTGCGACAGATGTCGGAGAGCTTGCTGCCTATGTTTTCTTCTAAGATGCTTATGGTTTCACGGATAACATTTAAGTCTTTTATCCATTTTGAATTTGTTTTTGTAAATAGTGTAAGTTGATGATCTATTTTCATTGTTTTGCAGGTAGATGTCCAATTTTCCCAACACCATTTGTTAAGAGGCTGTCTTTACTCCATTGTATGTTCTTTCCTCCTTTGTCAAATATCAGTTGTCCATAAAGGTGTGGTTTTATTTCTGGGTTCTCTGTTCTGTTCCATTGATCTCTGAGCCTATATATGCCAGTGCCAGGCTTTTTTGAGTACAGTGGTCTTGTAGTATACCTTGATATCCGGAAGAGTGATACCTCTTGCTTTATTTTTTCTTTTTAAGATTGCTGAAGCTATTCGTGTTCTCTTTTGGTTTCATATAAATTTTTGGAATATGTGTTCTATACCTTTGAAGTATGTCATTGGTATTTTAATTAACTGTTTCGATCTCATTTGTTGTTATCGGTCTGTCTATGTGCTCTGATTCTTCCAGATTCATTTCTGGAAGATTATATGATTCTCTTTTAGACAGTATACGTACGGGTCCTGTTTCTCTATCCACACATCTACCCTATGTCTTTTGATTGGATCATTTAATCCATTTACATTTAAGGTTATTATTGATATGTAGTTGTTTGTTGCCAATTTATTCTTTAAAGCTGTATTTTTCTCTTGCTATATTCTTTTCCTCCTTTGAACTGTTCACAACAGGCCCCTTAGCATCTCTTACAGAATTGGTTTGGTTTTAATGAATTCCTTGAGGTTTTTTGTTTTTTGTTTTTTTTTGTCTAGGAAGCTCTTTATTTCTCCTTCAATTTTAAATGTTAGCCTTGCTGGATAGAGTAGTCTTGGTTGTAGGTTCTTGCTCTGCATTACTTTGAATATATCTTGCCATTCCCTTCTGACCTTAAGTGTTTCTGTTGAGAAGTCAGATGTCATTCTTATGGGGACTCCTTTGTAGGTGATAGCCTTTTTTTCTCTAGCAGCTTCAAAATGTTCTCTTTATCCCTTAGCTTTGGTATTTTAACTATGATGTGCCTTGGTGTAGATTTCTTTGGGTTTCTCTTTAATGGAGTTCTCTGTGCTTCTTGAATGTGTGAAACATTTTCCAGACTTAATTTAGGAAAGTTTACATCTATGATTTGATTGAAACAATTTTCTATCTCTTGTTCTTTCTCTTCTTCTTTAGGAACCCCTATGATGCAGATATTATTTCTCTTCATGTTGTCACAGAGCTCCCTTAGAGTTTCCTCAGGTTTTTTGAGTCTCTTTTCTTTTTTCTGCTCTGCTTCTGTGCCTTTGTTTATTTTGTCCTCTAACACGCTGATTCGATCCTCAGCTTCATCCATCCTGCTTTTAATTCCTTCCATTGTGGTCTTCGGTTCTGATACTGTTTTTGTCATTTCTGTCTGATTCTTTTTTGTTATTTCAATTTTCTTTTTTACACTTGCTATCCCTTTATTTAGGTGTCCGTAATGACTATCCATTTTTGTTCTAAGTTATTTTTACATCCTAACTATCATTATTTTTAACTTTGCATCAGGTAGTTTGGTTATATCTGATTCACTCAGGTCCTTCTCTTGGGATTTCTCTTGATTCGTTTGGGTTGCATTCCTCTGCCTGCCCATTTTGTCTGTGTATAAGAAGGGTGTGGCCACTGGAATTTAATGGGTGTTGCCTCTGTGTTCCCTAGGTGTGGTCTTTCTGCAGACCTGCCTCCCCCTCTGCTGCTGCCTAGGGCAGTTGGGTGTGGGTGTTGCGGGTGCCGGCCACTGCGGCTGCTGTGGTCTCGGCCTCACTTCCATTGGAGGGACTGTGTTCTTGTGCCAGGCTCTATAAGCTTCAGCCGGTCTCTGCCTTTGTCTCTCTCCCACGGGTCGGATTGCGCACCACACTTGGACCACAAGCATGTGCACCAGGGGCAAGGGTGAGCACATTTGCTCAGCTGCAGGTACCGGTCAACTTGTTCCTTCGGCCAGGAGCAGCTTCTTGTCCATGTTCAGCTACGAGCCCCGGCTTCTGCCCCACCTCCGCGGGCAAAGCTGGTTAATGCAGGGCTTCAAGCCTCGGAGGCTGGGTGAGGCTGCATGCCTGCTCGTCCCTGCCCATGGATCTCTGGCCATCCGGGCTCCAGCTTTACCCCCACAAGTGGGGTCACAGGCAGGCCCAGAGCCATTGGACCACTTCCTTGTGTCCTCTTTGCCCCCGCTGGACTAGATTGAGCTCACACCAACTGGCTCAACCTTTGCATCCACCGACGGAACCGTGCTTCTGCATCCCGCGGTGTCTGCCCTCCAGCAAGCCCTCAATTGTGTGGGTGGGGGCTTTGTTTATCAGACCCTGACACTCCATACTGTAGTCCTGAAAGCTCCTTCCTTCTAAGCGACTGTGCTCTAATTGTTGCAGGGGAGCCTGTTTGGCTGGTGTCCTGCTTCCCCTTGCTGGTTCCACGGGAAATATTGTTTCAGATTTGTGGATTGACTCTTCCCAGGGTTTAGGGTGGTTGTACCTCAAAGCTTTTCTTCTGTGCCTTCCAAAACACATTCTCTTCCCGCTCCTCCAGTCCTCTCCTCTCTCCTTGTCTCCTGGAGTCCCAGGTGAGTGGTTGTGAGATAGGTTTTCTGCACTGTCTCTAAGAAGAATCCTGGGTCTGAGACAACTGTCTCTTTCTCACGAACAGTACCCTAAACTGTTTCACAGCTAAATACTGCCCATAAGCCTCTTCTAGGTTCTGGGGCTACAGGCTAGGGCTTTCTTCCTGGGACACAGGTCCCTAACCTCCCATTAGCCTCTCTTCCCACCACACGAGTCTCTCCAGGCTGCCTTTCGCTCTGGGGAGCTGGGGAGCCCTTTCCGCATTTTCTCTTTTCCTACCAGTCTCAGTGTTGCTTCTTCAGTGTTCCCCGGTTGAAGAGTCATCTTAATCCAGTTCAACGTTGATTTATTTGGATGACGGTTCTTAAAATCAAATTATAATCCATTTTGGTTCTGGGAGTTGGAAGTTGATATGTCCATTTACTCCATCGCCATATTGCCCCTCTGCTTTTCAATTTTTTAATATGCTCTGGTTTTATGCCTTGGGATATTTTATGACCTAAGTAAACTCTAAAAGTCATATTATTCTGTAATCATCTGAAAATATTTGCATTGATACATTTTTGCATTTGTGCTATATGCGAATGAGTACCAGGCAAAGCATTATTTAAAATTTTATTTCTAAGTAGTTTTTATAAACAGAAGTATTTTTTAGTCTTTGTGTAAAATATATATAAAATATTGACATTTTCCTTTCAACTTTTGAAGGAAAATCTTTTTAAAATTATTTTCCATCTAAAATGCATAACTCTTCATATGCTTTAATGAATGTTTTTTATGTTTACTGTTAACAGATATAAATTTATGAATCTCCTTTAAAAATTTGTACAAAAGACTAAGTGTGCTGTCTTTTTGAACTCTTCAGGTAGATCAGCCCATTTCTGTTTGATATGGGTATAGTGCTATTTTTTTAATATTCTTTATATTTATGACCTAAATCTTAAACCTTACTTCACAAGCAACACCAACTCTAAAATATTTTTAATTTTGGTAAAAAGCCTTATTAAACTCAGCTTCTCTGACCAGACAGCGTCACAGTAGATAGAGTGTCAGATTGAGACACAGAGGACCCAGTTTCGAAACCCTGAGGTTATCAGGTGAGCACAAGCTCATCTGGTTTGAGGATGGGTTTACCACCTTGAACGCAGGGTCGCCGGCTTGAGCATGGGATCAAAGACATGAATCCATGGTCACTGGATTGATACCAAAGGTCACTGGCTTAAAACTCAAGGTTACTGGCTTCAGCCCAAGGTCCCTGGCTTGACAAAGAGGTCACTCGCTCTGCTGTAGCTCCCTGGTTAAGGCATATATGAGAAAGCAATCAATGAACAACTAAGGTGCTATAATAAAGACTCGATGATTCTCATCTCTCTCCCATTCTATTTGTCCCTCTCTCTGTCTCTCTGTCTCTGTCACACACACAAAAAAAAAACACAAAAAAACTCCAAAACACCTCAACTGTACTTTGTAGAATTCCCTGACCTAGATTCTGCTTATGTCTATGTCTCATATTGTTCTCTAAAATAATTTAAACATTTATCTAGATAAATTATTTTTAACTTCTGGAACATTATTCTTACCCTATATGCCTCTATGGTTGAATCATGAACAACACAAGTTTAGACTGTGCAGGTTGACTTGTATGAGTATCAAAAAATAAATAAATGCATTTTCTTAATAACATTTTATTTTCTGTAAATTGCTTTATCAGAATAGATTATATAATACATATAACATGCAGGGCTTCAAGCCTTGGAGGCTGGGTGAGGCTGCATGCCTGCTCGTCCCTGCCCAGTGGTGGATCAGTGGCCATCCAGGATCCAGCTTTACCCGCACAAGTGGGGTCACAGGTGGGCCACATACATTATATGTGTGAACTGACCATTTACATTATGGTAAGGCTATTAGTAGTCAATTTTTAGGGTAGTCAAAAGGTATTTGTTAATTTTTAACAGTACAAAAGTCAGTGTTCCTAACCCTTACATTGTTCAAGGGTCAATTCTAAATTTTGAAAATGTTCTATACTCTATAGAGCGTAGTCACTTTCCCAATTTTTTTGTAAATACTAAAATTTTCTATTTAGATTTACCCTTGGACTTCAGTCCTCTTTTCTTACATTCTGTTTAGATAGACTTTATTGTTTTACTTTTTTTCTCTTTTAAGTTATCACCATGTAATCAACCAGGTGGTTTTATAACCATGCACTTAAGTAGTCTTTTATAAATGACAAAATAGATATTTTTTCTTGTACTTTTTGACAACAGGACAATATGTTTTCCTTAAATTCCCAACTTAGAATAAGTCCCTCAAAAACGAGGTATTGAATGTATGTATGTGGAAATACATGAAGTCTGCTGAAAAATTCTGCTTTGAAACAAGAGGTATACAGCAATAAATAATGCTTTATGTCACCCCTTAATTCTTTTTGAACTAGCAGTCATGGTAAGATGCTCAGAAATTTTTGTGCCATTAAATTTTATTTCCAAATACTGCACATAACATGATAATGCTTAGTTATTATATTTGTGGGTGTTTCTTGCCCATTTTATGATGCTATATGTCTTCTTATTTTCATAATATTCTTATCTTCCTTGAGTCCTATTAGCTGTACCACAACCATATATCTTTTTCTGATGTTGCAGTGCATACAGATTTATTCTGTATGCTTCTCCTGTCAATTATCTTTGCAGTAAAACAACCACTCATTTGTTGGTTTCTTATTACATTAGCTTTTCTATAAGAGCTGTAAGCTTCTATAAAACTTAAAAATTTCCTCAAATTTCTAAAAAGAGCCAGAAGAGCAAATATCCTCAGTGACCCTGATAATTGCCTAAGTATATAAAGAGATTAGAACATAAACATTCTTTGTTTTCCTTCATAGATGGTTGTTTATGTTTTTATATTTTTTATCTTGTAGATATATTTGAAAAGAATGATATTTATTTGCAGAGTCCTTTCTGTTTCTACATACCCACATGTGAAGCTCTCTGTAGCAGATTTCTATGAGAAAATTCCATTTGCTGAAATAGTGAGACAACTGTTTCCAAGTTTACAGGTTTCAAGGTGAATGATTGATTTCAAATTAGAATTAGATTCCATCTAATACTGACCCTTTAAAGCACAGTTTCATAGGATGCAACATTATGGTAAGCAACTTTATTATCTTTCCTCTTATTCAAACTTCAGTCAATGTTTCCAAATCAACTGGGTAATAAAAATAACCTTTTTCCTCCCTTCAAATATATTAAAATCCATGAATTAAATTATGCATTTATCACAAAACTTAGGGAAATATAATTAAAAAGAAAATCATTTATAAAGTCTCTATTGATTTAGAAGTATTTTTCACAATGATAAAATAGCACTTTATTACTTCTTAGAATCCATTTCATCATACAGGGTCATAATTCCAGTGTCTGACTACTTCTATTATACTATAGCAAGATAAACACATAGATTTATCTGGGTATTTAATAGATGTGCAACAAGTTTGTTTATTAATACAGACTTTATGAGTTATATTTGGGTTATATACTTTTTCTAATTTTGACATGAAATATATGGTAATGTTGATCACTAATTTTACATGTTTATTTGCCTTAGTTTCATGGACGCTGGCAAAGACAGAGACTCCTGAGGTAGATACAAAATATTTACTATAGTCTAGCTTGTAGCACAAATTTTATATTCATATCAATTTCCTTTGTCATTCAAGTCCCATGGGCGGAACATACATAGGCTCAGATTTCATATGCACCAGATTGCAATAAAGGAGACACTGATCTTTGAGAACTGAAATTTTCTAAGATAGATATGTTTCCTATGTACTGGATAGACTATTTAAAAACAAATAAATTTTATGCTTCTATTTTTTGTTCCATGTATAAGGTTTTAGAAAAAAAAAAGATGGTATTTTAGAAAAAATAATTATCATCTATAAAGATGTATCTATATGCAGGAATAATCTGGCTTTCCCTTTCATTCTTTGGAGACCAGAGAAAAACTAAGTTTAAATTAGATAGTAAGTCTATAAGTCAAGATCTCCATTGTAAATATACAGATTTTAAATAATTAAATAAGCTATTAAGCTACATGCAATGTGCATTTTAAAACTCTGAAGTTATCTTTAAGAATCATTTTATAATCAAAATTCCCTTGAAGAATAAAAAACAAAACATGTTTTTAACATTTTCTTATCTTACCTGACCAGCCATGGCACAGTGGATAGAGCATCAGACTGGGGCGCAGGGGACCCAGGTTCAAAACCCCAAGGTCAACAGCTTGACTGCAGGCTCATCTGGTTTGAGCAAGGCTCACCAGCTTGAGTACAAGGTTACCGACTTGAGCAAGGGGTCACTCAATCTGCTGTAGCCTCCTGGTCAAGGCACATATGAGAAAGCAATCAATGAGCAACTAAGGTGCCAGAAGGATGAACTGATGCTTTCCATCTCTCTCCCTGCCTGTCTATCTGTCCCTTTCTGTTTCTGTTACCAAAACAAAGAAAAAAACAAACAAAACATAACAACTTTCTTATTTCTATTATATGGTTATAATTATGGATACAGTTATGTTCACATTCAATTACTGAACTGCATTGATTCCTTCAAAAAAAAGCACACATTTTACTTTGGATCATATAATATTTTAAAACTTGACTAGTTGTTGTCTTTATTTATTGTAAAATATTATTAAAGACATCTTTATATTGGGGCTACCGGTTTGAAATATTGAGGTTAGTTTATAATTTATTGTTTTAAGCATATGCTCTATGGAGGAGGAAAACATGATAAAAGCAAACACCATGCTATTTTATGAGATTTTATTTATTTCAGGTTTTAATTTTCTGAAAAAGCAAAATTTTAATCATATGTGGATAAAATAAAAGATAGCAAGAAATAAGAAAGTTTGCTTTAACTTGGTGTTAAATCTAGTTAAATGCATAAAATTTACCTATAGTGGAAATGCTTGTCATAATTTTAGAAACACATATCTCCAAGACTTTGGGTTATATCAGTTTTTAGCATGTAAAGAATAAAATCATCAGCAAGTATAAAAACTACAATAGTAGGAGCAAACACACCAAAAAAAAAAAAAAAAAGATCAACTTTCTTCTCTACCCTGATGTCAGTCTGACAAATAGCATATATAGCATTTTGTGGAAAAAAAAAACAAAAAAAAACAAAAAAAACAAACCACCTTGGAAAAATATGAGGTTAACTGAAAAATTTCCTTAAAGAGAGAGTATAATCAAGATTAGTAGTGTGTATTTATGCATACCGCATACTATAATTTTCTTAAAATAAAAGTTTAGGTATAGTAAAATGAATCTGTAAGGATTAAAAGATATGTAATTTCAGCCCTACATGTAAAGTTGAACAACTTCTCAAAGAAGAATTCATAGACATCTGTAGAAGAAAAATATAATGTGTATTTCTAAAAAATAAGTGGAGCTTGCCCAAATGGTGGCACAGTGAATAGAGTGTCAGCCTTGGACGTTGAGGACCCAGGTTCAAAACCCTTAGGTTGCTGACTTAATCTCAGGCTCATTCGGCTAAAGAGTGAGGTCACCGGCTTGAATATGGGATCATAGACTTAAGCCCAAGCTTTCTAGTTTGAGCAAGGAGTCACTGGCTTGGCTGGTGCCCCCGGTCAGAGCAGATATGAGAAAGCAATCAATTAACAGCTAAGGTGCAACAACTATGAGTTGGTTTTTCTTATCTCTCTCTCTCAGTGTCTATTTGTTCATGTCTGTCCAGCTGTCTTTCTCTCTTTCTCTTTCTCTCTAGCTAAAAAAAGAGAGAAAGAGAAAGAGAGAGAGAGAGAGAGAGAAGGAAGGAAGGAAGGAAGGAAGGAAGGAAGGAAGGAAGGAAGAAAGGAAGGAAGAAAGAAAGAAAGGAAAAAGGGAAAGAAAAAGAAAGGAAGGAAGAAATAAAGGAAGAAATGGAGGGAGGGAGAGAGGAATGAAGAAAAGGAAGAAAAGAAGGGAAGAAGGAAGGAAGGAAAGAAAGAAAAGAAGGAAAGAAAAAGGAAGGAAGGAAGGAAGAAATGAAGGAAGAAAAAGAGGGAGGGAAGTAAGGAGGAAGAAAGGGAGGGAGGGAGGAATGGAGGAATGAAGGAAAGGAAGGAAAGGAAGGAAGGAAGAAAGAAAGAAAGAAAGAAAGAAAGAAAGAAAGAAAGAAAGAAAGAAAGAAAGAAAGAAATATGTGAAAAGAACTTCATTTTCAACCAAATTTGGTAACAGCAGACAAGAAGACAAGATCATCAAAACAGATACCATATATATATATTCATGGATTTATAGAAAGGGTTGGTCTAAGTTAACAGTTAACATTACAGAAATTCACAGTTGAGAAATAGAAGTTATTAGTAATTTATAGTGCTCAACATAAAATATCTGAAATAAAATTTTCATTAAGAAAATATTAACACAATTTAGAGATTGAATAAGAAACATTCAAAATGTTTTAACAGATAACAAGTTGAATTATTCATTCTAAAGAAAAGAGAATAGATATTAAAAAGAACAGATTTAAATAAATAAATAAATAAATGAGCAGATTAATGACCAGAAAAGAAAATATCAAGAGATATAATATGTGTAATTGGAGTCTAAAACAAAAAAAGAGAGAGAATGTCTGTGACTGTAGCTTAAGTTCATATAAATATTAATATATTTTAATATATATAAATAATTAATTTTGGAGAGTTCACAAACATGGAAAAGCATAGACTATCAACATAAAGATTTGTTTAGGTCAGAAAAACCCAAGCAAAATTTATATAAATAATGCCATTAATGTTGAACAAGTTAAAGTAAGATATAAAGAGTAAAATCTTAGATAAAATCAGGATAAAAACTATAAATTATTTAGAATGATATAATACAATAGTTGACTGACTTTTAATTACAAACAGCAGAGGTCAGAAGAAAGTAAAATTACATTTAAAAAAGCTGAAATTATATCATCATTGTTATCATCTCTACATTAAAAAAGTAATTTCCCTTTTATAAGAAAATGCCTGACCAGGAAATGACTCAGTGGATAGAGCATTGGCATGGGATGCTGAGGACCCAGGATCAAAACACTGAGGTCACTGGCTTGAGCACAGGCTCATCTTTCTTGCGTGTGGGACTATATACGTGACCCCATGGTTGATGGCTTGAGCCTGTGGTCACTGGGTTGAACAAGGGATCACTGACTCAGCTAGAGCCCCCCTCCATCAAGTCACATATGAGAAATCAATCAATGAACAATTAAGTTGCCGATAAAAAACAACAGACGGTTCTCATCTCTCTCCATTCCTTTCTCTCTGTCCTGTCAGTCTGTTTGTCTGTCACTCTCTCTCTTTAAAAAAAATGATCTAAAGAAAGATCTTCAGGTTGAGGTAAAATGACATCAGATACAAACTCAAGGTCACAGGATAAAAAAAAGAAACACATAGAAATATCACGTTAAATAATATTGCAATGTGGATCAAGTATTTTCGTGAATAACAAAATGTAACATTACTTATATAGATTTAAATACATGATAATTGCAAAAAGAATGGTAAGTGGTAAAATTCACTTAAGTATTTAAGTGTCTTAAATGTTATAAGTAGTATAATAATAACTCTATTCTGATAATTAAAATTTGTGCATTGTCATTTATAGAATTATTGCAATTAAAATAAATTATATTGTAGTAAAAAAATGAACAAGTGTATGTGAGAATTTTAATGTATGTAGGCAGCATATATTACTCAGAGATAATTATTTTAGGAAAATATTTTCTCTTTTGAGTTAATTTAACTTCTCTCTAATTATTTGTTTTTGAACAACTGTATAACTTTAAAAAGAAATACTCTTCCCACCCAAAGGAATGTCACACATCAGTAAGTAGACGAAGGGGGTATAAGAGATATATTGGATAAAGCATACTAATTTTATAACATTCCTGAATTCTATTATGTACATAATTGATTTTACTAAAGCATAAATAAAACAGGTCTGAGATTAACATGAAGTTCGAATTGTGCTAGCGAAAACTAAAAAAAGTTAAAATATTATATTCTCTTCAATTTGAGAAATTAATATAATTTAAAATAAATATATATATATTTTTAAATTAACAATACAGATGTCTTTTTTATTTTTTACACCTATCATACCAGGAATTCATAGTGAATGAGTCCCAGCATCTCAGGATCCGTTCGATTAATCCTTTTTATTTATTTGTTTACTTATTTTTATTATATAATTTTAGTGAGAAGAGGGGAGGCAGAGACAAACTCCAACATGGGTCCTGACCAGGATCCACTAGAGAGCAATGTTCTGCCCATCTGGGGCCCTTGCTCCCTTGCAACTGGAGCCATTTTTCAGTGCCTGAGGTGAAGACCATGGAGCCATCCACAGCGCTGGGACCAACATGCTCTAAACAAACCTTGACTTCAGAAGGAGAGGTGGAAGGGGAGGAGAGGAGAGGAAGAAAGAGAGAAAAAGAAGCAAGAGGAGGAAGGGTGGAAAAGCAGATGGGTTCTTCTCCTTTGTACTGGACCAGGAATCAAACCCTGGATGTCCACACACGGAGCTGATGCTCTGCCACTGAGACAACCAGCCAGGACCCCATTGCTTCTTATAAAGTATGCTTCTCTGGGTGCAGCCAGCTGAACCCAGCTACCTTTCTTTTTGGCTTCCTATTTTATTTTTTATCATTTTCATTTGCACTTATCAAGAAGCTATCTTGACACTTAGAGTGCTCAATATTTAAATAAGTAAATTTATTCTGTTGGCAAGAATCTTGCTCTTAACATGTCTGCAACCATGCCCAGTGAATGGTGGATGACTTTACAGACTCTTCCAATTTTGCTGTGGTAATATTTGTGGGGCATTTTTGAGCAATGCACATATCTTTTAAATTTACAATATCACCTTTTTTGTAGATTCATGTGTATGTGGCCAAAAGACAACTCTATGTTTTCTTGAGAGTTTATAACATTAGTCTCTCTTTTTCACATTGTGTTGGTCATTTGGGCAAATTATTGGAAAATGACAGTTCTGGCCAAAAGTTAGAATAAACAATTTTTATTCTCATGTATTTCAGTTACTTTGTGTCTATGTTTTTCTCTGGCGGCTGAGATGACCTATACTGGATTCTTATTTATTTTGTTCCTGCAATGTAAATGTTTGTCTATGAAGTGTTCTATCTTCTTTTAGTTGACACTCAAAGGATGAATTAACACTCAAATGATAAACTATTTGAAGAAAAAATAATGAGTGGAAACCTATAGCTCCAAATGCTTGTTATACTTTCAGTTTTCTAAAATAGATGCTTTATACTTCTGGAATTTTCATGTATCATGAAACTAGTCAACAGAATTCAAAAAATTCACATTCATATATATTTTCAAGAATATAAACTGTACTATATGAGTATAAGCATGTGTTTACACACAAGTGGAATACAATCTGAAAGAATTTTTAACTACAAAACAAAATATAACTGATGAATTAACTATATAGATTGTAAAAATGTTTTAAACTTGAGCTTTCTAAGTACCTGTAATTTACTCAATTCTCTACTTCACTGGAAATCTGTAAACAAAATCTTAGAGATAAAGAAGTAGATATACAAGGTCATTCTGATATATATATATATATATATATATATATATATATATATATATATATATATATATATGGAGAGAGAGATAATATATATATAGAGAGAGAATATATATATATACTCTATACAAAGGTTTGAGAAATTTATTTTTATAGCAAATATGAACCATTTTGTATTTAATTTTGTATGCTAGCAAACTGTAACTTCTTGCTTTTAATAAAATGACTTATAAAAGGTTTGGAAATTCTGTGGACGTCAAATACATCCTAAAACACAGTGTTTTTATGAGCTGAGTGTACGTGAATCAAAACCATATGACGATCATTTCCTTTAAATGAAATGCACATGGTGAGAACACAAAAGAAGAAAGTGCTGGGCAAAACTTACGTAAATGTAGCCTCTGGATTTCTGAAGTTAATGTTTTTTTCCTGGTACTGGTAAAATATGCATCAACATGAAGGACTAACGCAGTTCTTCCTAAATTTAAGATCAGCTTGCTTAAGACTAGCAGAGCAGTGAATGTCTTTTTTCAGTATTTCTATTTCATCAAAACACTTTTTTTTTTATAGAGTGTGCCTCTATAAAACAAGTGTTTCCAACCTTTTTCTTTCTTTATACTGTAGCCATATTCAAGACTTGAAAAGAAATGCATGGTGTGGGCATGATTTGGAGTAAGACATTTTGAGTAGGAAACACCCTCAGGATTACAAAATACAAAATTTAAATGAAAAACCTTATATAAAATTCTGGTATTAAAATTTTTCCACTTTGTGAAATGGATGAATCTACACATTAATTTTTTTTCTTGAAGTGAATATATTTGAAAGTATTATTGTAAAATCAAATTCTGTATGTTTTTTGAGACTGTCTACATGAAGTTGCCTCTCAAACATATTAAGTCAATAATACATATTATGTGTTCAATTTAACATTTGAGTAATGTAACAAAAATGATTAGTGATTAATAATTTATAATTTTTACCATTTTCTTAAAATAGAATTTAAAATGAACTGTTTTTCTAAACCTGCCCTGAAAGTTATTGCTTTACCAAATGTAGTACAGTAGTCCTTTGATGTTCATGGGAGTTGGTCCTAGAACCCCCACACATATAAAATGTTGAAGATGCCCAAATCCTTTATGTAATTGTGTAAAATGGTACATACTTTTTGCCTTCTGCATGTGTAAATTATGGAATGAAAACACTGGTTTAGATTCAAGGTTGGTAGAATCTGCAGATATAAAATCTCAGCTATAGAAGGCTGACTGTATTTTAGTTTTAAACTACACAATTGGGAAGGAGGAAAGCAGGGCTAATTACATAAATTGACAGGGTCAGGGCAAAATGAAAATATAGGCCTCATTAAAAAAAATTAAATTTCAAGATGTTGAAATGTGGCACCCCTATAAAAAGGTAGAGTCTTGTGTGACAAAGAAGCATGCTCATGAAACAAGAGAAATCAGAAAGAAGAGCAAGAGATTGATTTTAAAGAGGAGTTTTTAAATGATCTGCATTTGTATTTTTATTTTTTTTAATGTAAAGGTGTTAAGAAATATAAAAATTATTTTATTATCATTATATGGAATGGGGTTTGTACAAAAAGGTATATAAAGTTCTTTTTATTTTTTGTTGTTTCATGTGTTTGGTTAAATACAATTCTTCATCCACAACACCCCTCTAAAATTGAAATGAATATTACTTCATAGTTTACAGACAAAATATCTCCTAAGCGATATTCAATAAGTACTGAATTTTACGTCCAAGTATTCTTGTGACGGATAGAATTTTTTTACATTTGGTTGCAAAATGTTGAGTTCAAATAAAACAAATATGTAATGAGGCACATTTTCCCCTCTCTACTGATTATAGGACACATGGACCTTTAACTGTGTAGTTTAAAATTTAAGCCTTGCTCAAGACCCTTATTTTGGGTGTGTCTGAATATGCTTTTCCATGTTTACATTCTTTACATCTTACCTCACTCCATGCTCTTAAGGTAAAATGTACTAAGTTACTTGTAAGATACTAAATTGGAGGATAAAGCTACTAAATGATGTGACTTGAAAAAGACTATGTTTAATGGAAAATGCCCTATATTCAACATGAAAAAATGCAAAATAATTAGGCTTATTTTTGGCAACTTACTCCTAACCTGATAACTAATATGCACAATATCATAAAAATAATCAACTTAACAATTAATTATTATACCATTTTTTGAATACTAGTTATTTCAAATTATGTGACTGTTTTACTTCTTTCATGTCACAAAACAACTGTGAAAAAATTTAAGCTGTAAAAATTCTTAGAGTAGTTTATTCACCAAAGAGAGACAGAATAAAGTATTAATTTTCAAATACAAAACCAGTTCTCTGTATCTGTGAGTCAGTTTCTATTTTAAATGTTAGTTTATTTTATTCATAGATACAGAGTACAGATTGACAGCTGTCAGCAGGGTGGGGGTCGGGGAGTTGGATAAAAAGTATAAAGATATTAGGCAAAAAATAAATAATAAACCTCATAGGCAAAGAATGGAGATTACCAGAGGGAAAGAAAGGTAAGGAGAGGTAGGAGAGGGTTAAGGGAAGATAAATGGTGATGGAAAAAGGCTTGACTCTGGTTGGCAAACTCAGTATAATACACAGATAAATTGTTATAGAATTTTGCACCTGAAACCTGCTTAATTTTATTAACCAAATTCACACCAATGAGTTAAATAAAGAGGTATAAAAAGATTACAGAGCTAATAAGACCAAGGAAAAGAATTAAAGAGAAGGAAGAGAGACTGATGAGGTACATGCTAGATAACAGTGAATACCCCAGCTAATTATAGTAGTTGATTAATTGTGAATGATTATTATATGCAACTCTAAAATTACCAATATTAATAACCATGATAAAATACATTAAACTGGTTTTTTTTAATAATCTCTTTTTATTTTATTTGTTTTTTTTTATTTTATTCATTTTAGAGAGGAGACACACAGTGAGAGAGAGAGAGAGAAAGAGAGAAAGGGGGGAGGAGCTGGAAGCATCAACTCCCATATGTGCCTTGACCGGACCAGTGCAGGGTTTTGAACTGGCGACCTCTGTGTTCCCAGGTCGACGCTTTATCCACTGAGCCACCACGGGTCAGGCTAAACTGTTTTTAAGACAACATATTTTGTCGATTAACTCTACCAAAGTATTTTCTATTATAAGTAAATTTTTTGCAACAAGATATGTTTACAAAGCATAATAAACTAAATATACAGTTAGCGTAACTTTCTTTTTGAATTAAATTATTTGATTTAGTGTTTTCTAAAATTCAGACTCAATTGATATTTTCTGGAAGTACCATTCCTAGAGTTGCGCTATTATTTTACATTCATTATTTTACTTATTTCTACCCACTACCGAGATATACCCAGAGCTGAATTTTAATAGATTGTAGCACTGAGGCTCAGATAAATTGAATAACATATTATAATTTACAAGTTTCTTTTTCTTTATTTTTTTTAGAGAAACAGAGAGAGAGTCAGAGAGAGGGATAGATAGGACAGACATACAAAAACGGAGAGAGGTGAGAAGCATCAATCATTAGTTTTTCATTGCCCTTGCGACACCTTAGTAGTTAATTGATTGATTTCTCACATGTGCCTTGACCGTGGACCTTCAGCAGACTGAGCCAACTCTTGCTGGAGCCAGCGACCTTGGGTCCAAGCTGACGAGCTTTTGCTCAAGCCAGATGGGCCCGCGCTCAAGCTGGCGACCTCGGGGTCTCGAACCTGGGTCTTCCGCATCCCAGTCTGATGCTCTATCCACTGCTCCACCGCCTGGTCAGGCTATAATTTACAGGTTGAAGTAAATAAAAAGCAAGGATTCAAACTCTGCTATTCTTATTGTATACCAAAGTTTATGTAAAGTTAGAATCTTATAAAACATTCAAGGCAATTGGTAGACAAAAATTTGTCTTTCTATCTGCTTTTACTTTTTTAAGTGGAATTTTCTCTAATATATATATATATATATATATATATATATATATATATATATATATATATATATATATATATATATATATATAGTTATATAGTTATATAGTTATATATAGTTATAGTTATAGTTATAGTTATACTACTAGTTTTTATTCTGAAGAGGTAACTCAGTTGTTTGGAGGACTGTTCCAGTACACCAAGGTTGTGGGTTTCATCTCCAATCAGGGCACATACAAGATTCAACCAATAAATGCATAAATAAGTGGAACAACAAATCAATATTTCTCTCTTTTTCTATAAAGTCAATAAATAAGGATAATAACAATAATAAAATTTGTTTAAAAACATTAAAATAGAGTAAAAAAAAGGCTTTACTATAAAAAGCCAAACTGTGTTTTAAATAAAAATATAGTATTAATAACTTTTGAAAAGTAACAAGAATAAACCTTGAAAAATATATATTCTATGCTTAATGCCATTTTAAATAACCTTGAAGAAAAAAATTATTGGTTATTCTTTTTCTCCTGAATTTATGTTTTATTCAACTTTTTTATTTTCTTATTTTACTTATCTCACTTTGAAATAAATATTCATGGTTAATTAGTTGTGGTTTAAAAATTGGGGACAGAAAAATTTTCTTGCAAGATAATCACATTTTAAAGTTAGCTTTTTAAAAAGTCACCTTCAAATTATGTAACATAGTATTCTCTTGCTCTAGTTATTTCTTTGTTTAAAGTATATTAATTTGATATTATTAAGCAATTTTAATTATCATATTCAAAGTTATTTGTATTTTCTAGCTTGTTTTGCTGGAATATATTATGTATACCAACCTTCTCATATTTGAATACTTTCTATATTGAAAATTATGTGCTACAGAGTGGTCCTATAAATACATAAACTTCCATAGGACAAATATAAAAATGTGGTGCTTGTGGTAGGACATAAAATGGAAATAAATAAAATAACACAAAAATTATGCATTACATTATAAGTGACAAATAAGCTACTCAAGAATTTAAAAAGAAGAAAACTCTATCAGTGTTACTTGTAGAGATTTTACAGGGGTTTGGGGGCCTAAAACTAGCACTGTATGAAAAGAAAATATGTCATTAAGTAGAGAGAAGGAAAACTAGTTTTCCTGAGAGAAGAAATGATATGACTGAAACTGAAGAATAAAGAACATAAGATTTCTGGACAAAGTTGGTTGAATAACCCATGTAGATTTAAAGAATATTGTTGTACAGAAATAATAGGAAATTAATTTGGCACATATAAAAGATTTTTCACACTAATTACTGTAATATTTGTTTTGTTGGGAATATGAAGACTTCAAATATTTTAAGGAGAATGAGATAGTTATATTATTCACAACTAGTGTTTTTATTTTTTTTTAAGTAATACCATGAAAGGGAGGGTGTAAGAGAGAAAGTACAAAGGAAAAAACTATATACTGAGCTCTTTCCTCTAGGAAAAAAAGGCTAATGAAATTAAAATCTTAGAATGAGCTGTTGAGTGAGGCTGTAATATAAACAAAAATGGAAAGAATACAAAAGAAAAAAAAATTGACAAAGATTAGCAGAATGTTATTAGCCAGAAATTTGAAAAATGTATTATCATAATGACTGGAAAAGTATAATAGAATTGACTAAACAGGGATGATACTCAGAATAATAAATTAGATCTCAATTATCCCATCCCATCATTAACATTCAAAACGTATTTTGAATTCAAAGTGATAACACAAAGATGAGGTGGTATTCTCTATAAGCAATTAGAGAGGCACAAGAAAGATGAGCATGGGGTATGCTGGAGATGGAATCATTCATGAATAAATTAGCTTGGAAGTGAAGGAAGGTATACATTAGTACATAAGTTTACCATTAATAAATAAGAACAGAAATCTATGGTTCAGAGCCATAAAACATGACTAGAAAATAAATGAGTAAGAAAGATATGTAAAGGTTATAAGGCAACTGCTGGTTTCATGTTGACTGGCTTCCAATTTGAACTCTATCATCTCTTAGAATATGACCTTATACAAATTATTAAACTGTTATGATCAGTTTTATCATCTTTAAAATAGGGATAATATTAGTAACTGTGTCATGGAACTGAAACTATCCTTAAATGCTTAAATGCATATGTAGCATTCAGAACAATGTCAGGGTTATAGAAATAGCTTAATAAATTTTTATTATATGAAAATATAGCAATTTCAAAAGGCAGAGATATTAACACCTAGAAAAAGAAAAACATGTTCTTCCAAAATCATGGTGTAACTTTTCAGGCATTTTTTCCTTATTATTAAGCTTCAAATTTCTATTACACTTCACTCCCTTTTTGAAAAAGAAGCATGAGGAAGTTACATAATTAGTAATGTTAACTGATTTTAGACAAGCTTAGATGGATAGTAATTTCATTATATAAGAAAATAGGAATAACATTTGCAACAATCTTTTTTGTATATGTTTTTTTTTCTTTTTTATTTATTTATTTTTATTTATTTTATTTTATTATTATTATTAATTTTAATTGGGTGACACCAATAAATCAGGGTACATATGTACAACGAAAACATCTCCAGGTTATCTTATTCAATTATGTTGCATACCCATCACCCAAAGTCAAATTGTCCTCTGTCACCTTCTGTCTGGTTTTCCCTGTGCCCCTCCCCTCCTCCCTATCCCACCCTCTCCTCCCTCCCCCCACCCCATAACCACCACTCTCTTGTCCATGTCTCATAGTCTCACTTTTATGTCCCACCTATGTATGAAATCATACTGTTCTCAGTTTTTTTCTGATTTACTTATTTCACTCCGTATAATGTTATCAAGGTCCATCCATTTTGTTGTAAATGATCCGATGTCATCATTTCTTATGGCTGAGTAGTATATGTTTTAATAGCACTATTTTCTCAGCTGTCTTGTATTTAACACAAGGTAATCTAATTGTTCATTTAGTTGGGTTCTACTCTGAATATTGTCCCAGTAAACTCCCCGGTTTTAGATTAGCCATTCTGTTGCTCTGGCTAGATATGCATTGACCTGGTAAATAAACTTGACATTCTGAATGTAAGAATGATTATTAGGAATTCTGTATTCCTCTCCTTCTGATTATGACAATTGATTCATATGATAAACTTTATCAATCAACTGTCCTACAAAAATATTAAACCAAACAACATTACTTGCATAAACACCATGATGAGACATTGAACAACTGCTTACAAAAAAAGACAGAGAATGTTGCATTCAATCACTGCCAAGAATGTATATTCCTATGAGGAAGATAAAATAAACCACATAGATATGAAACAGTCATAAACATTTAGTTAAGAGTTTGACAATAATGAAACATTTCAAACATATACAAAATTTGTGAAGAAATGGTTAAAGAATGTAAAAAACAAGAAAACACTTCATCTTTTGAAGTGTTTTAAGATGATTTTGACAGAGCAGATGGTTGTTAGTTTGATTTTAGTAATATGGTTGGATCTGGTTGGACAGTGAGAAGAAAGAGAAATGATCCATGTGATAATCTAACGTAAAGATGTATTTATGTATTCCTCAGAGAAAGGTTATGCCAAAAATTATCTTATTTCATTAAAATAAATTCCACATGCACTTTGACATTTGCATTCTACCCACTCCTAATCAAAGTAAGAACAATTCATAATGGCTTTCATTATTCTACAATTATAATTACATTAAAATTTAGTACCTGCTTAGAAAATAATAATACACCAAAGTACATTTGTCCGCAAAATGCAAAAAGGTTAAAACAGATTTTAATGTTATTATTATTTTACTAAAATCTTTTTTTTAATTTTATTTAGAAAATTAACTTTAACAGGGTGACATTGATCAATAAGAATACTTAGATTTCAGGTAAATATTTCTATATCATTGAACTGTTTATTATGTTGTATACCCATCACCCAAAGTCAAACCATTTTCTGTCACCTAATTTTTGTTCCTCTTTTTATCCTTTCTCCACCTCTTCATTATCTCTCTCCTCCCACCCCCTTCCTCTTGGTAACCACTTTGCTTTTGTCTATGTCCATGAGCTTCAGTTTTATATCCCACCTATGTGTGAACTCATACAATGCTTAGCTTTTTCTGATGTACCTATTTCACTCAGTATAATGACTTTGCCACATGGATGGACACTGTAGAACATTATCCTGAGTGAAATATGTTGATTATTTAAATGTAATCTTAGCCAAATGTTCACTTTACATGATCCTGAGAAAAAACTATCTTTTGTCACCTTTTTTGATGCATAAACAAGTAAGATGAGATGTGTTTATATCATTTTTGAACTCACTATAAGTTAGCACTGGAAAAAATATTTCTATTATAATTTCAACCTAGTGGAACATAAACTCATTTAGTCACATCAAAGTCTTATTATTTGTCTTGTCGGTGAAAAAGCTGGTGATTAGTGCTAAATATATTTGTATATTTTAATTGCTGTTTATCTCAAAATCTTCAACTGTGTATAGATAGAAAAGAAAGCAATTAAAATATCAGCAGAGGTTGTCAGCAACAAACTATCAAACAAAATTAGTAAAAGGAAAGTGTGCCATGGTCCAATAATCATGTGAGACAAAAAATTAATAATAACTTTCCTCATGAACTAAGATTGCCGAGAAATTTCAGTACTGTTTTCAGTTTGTCTATATACAACATGGAAACTCGTGTATGTGTGTGTGTGTGTGTGTGTGTGTGTGTGTGTGTGTGTGTGTGTGCGCGCGCGTACATGTACATATCTATACACATCCGTATTATAACTGTGGCAGCCCCTTAATAGAATGGGCAGCTCATTTCAGATTTTCTTTTCTTTTTTTTTTATTTTTTGTATAGAGACAAAGAGAGAGAGAGTCAGAGAGAGGGATAGATAGGGACAGATAGACAGGAACGGAGAGAAGAAGCATCAATCATCAGTTTTTTGTTGTGACACCTTAGTTGTTCATTGATTGCTTTCTCATATGTGCCTTGACCACAAGTGTTCAGCAGACTGAGTAATCCCTTGCTTGAGCCAGCGACCTTGGGTCCAAGCTGGTGAGCTTTGCTCAAGACAGATAAGCTAGTGCTCAAGCTGGCAAGCTGGGGGTCTCAAACCTGGGTCTTCCACATCACAGTCCAACGCTCTATCACTGCACCACTGCCTAGTTAGACCAGATACTCATTTTTAATAGTAAATTTGAAAAAAATCATATAAAATACTGAATAACTCTTTTCTCAAAAAGGTTGAGTATGTGGTATAGCAAATGACAGTAACTGGAAGTTTATCTCCAAGATAAGAGAATCTTTTTATTTTTGACTCACATCAAATAATTTATATATTGATTTGTATTATCAGAGCTAAGATTTCTGAGTACCTTGGGGAACCGAAATCATTTTGATAATTTAATTACTCCCTATATAATATAATTTCCTCCATTTATTTGAGAAAGAGAGAGACAAACAAAGACAGAGAGAGAGAAAGAGAGATGAGAAGTATCAGCTCATAGTTGTGTTACTTTACTTGTTCCTTGATAGTTTTTTCATATGTGCTTTGATTGGAGGGCTCCAACTGAGCCAGCGAACCCCTGCTTAAGCTGGCAACCCTTGGCTCAAGCCAGAGACTCTGGGCTTCAAACAAGCGACCATAGGGCCATGTCTATGATGCCAAGCTCAAGCCAGTGACCCACGGACAAGCTAGTGAGCCTGTGCTCAAGTAGGAGACCTTGAGGTTTCAAACCTGAGTACTCAGCATTCTGGGTATACACTCTATCCACTGTGCAACCACCTGGTAAATCATCTCTTCCTCTTTTAAATATCGCACTCATAGATAGATAAGCAACTCCCAGTGACATATGGAAAGTTATGCTAAAGAGCCATGGTGGGATTCATATAATTTAATAATTGGTTCTCTTCCTTAAAGATCATTTTAGTATAAAAAATAATATACCAAAAAGTAGTTTATTATTTCATGCATTCTATACTTAAATGAACACAATAAAATAGGTATACAAAACTAGATTAGGTAATAAGAAAGAGTTTTAAAATATTAATGACAAAATATTTAATAATACCTGACAAAAACATTAACACTGTTATTTAAGGTATTTTCATATTGCCTCTTGATTGGAGTGTTCATTTGCAATATCTTTTACCTGTGAACAGAACTAACGTTAGTAAGGGTGCTTGCAATATGCTGTTACAACAATGGATGTTATAAAAGAGTACGTAATGTAAATTTTTTATTTTCCCATTGGGTGGCTGCCCAGGCACCCACCTTAGAGAGAATCTTGATTACAAGTGCCATTTTAACAACCAGTTCACTAAACTCAACAACAAAAAAATGTGTATCAGTTCTGCAGAACCAGTTTAAATGGATTGAATTCCACCACTGCTAAAGAGGTAATGTGATTTTGACAGTTACCCAGAAAGCACTAGTGTTTCCAAAAATACTTTATTAAAGAAAGCAACATTAAGGCCACTTTCCCCCATGCCGTGAAGTTTAGGGTTGATTAGTGAAAAATGCAACCTGGATGTCTTGTGTGCTTCCAAGATAAGCTTGGTGTGCTGTGAGTATCAAGTATTTCATTATCAATGATAAGATAAAACTCAAATTTATTGTAAAAATAATACTGTATAATATAATGTCAATCTAATCTGTTATCACAGTAACACCATATGTCCTCTACCTAGTGACTTTTGCGGGTTTTAAAGCACTTGCCAGTTTCTATTTAGAATTTCATTGCATGTTAAAAACTATCGTGGTTTTAACTTTAAGGAGTAGATCAGTGTATCAGAACCAAGAATATCATTAAAGCTGATCTCCCCATGACTTTTCCCACCCCTCACCCTCTTGGTTGTCTGTTGTAATTTGTTAGTATTTTTAATTATTACTGGAATAAAACTGGCTCCTGTGGTATGACAGGAAAAATTAAACTATTTATTGAAGCAACATACTATGATGAGGTCAGAGAAAGAGAATCCTTTAAATTGAATGACTGAAACATATTTCTAAATTCAGAGGCCATCTGCAATACAGTGGCTATAAAATTAAGAAATTCTTTTTGATGGCATTACAGTGATATTTATCAGTTTACTCTAGATACAGTTCAAGATATTTTACAATAATGAATGTGCAACAACTGATAAATACAATAAAAAACAAACAGGTAAGAATATCCAGATTGAAGAAAAACAAAAGATAAAACTGGAATGAGTCTAAAAATCAAAATGCATATTGTAACAAAAATGAGGTACATTTTTAGCTCTAATCATCATTTTAGGTGACATTATTACAGTGAAATATCAAAAATAAATTTCTAATTTGAACATAATTTTGAAGGTTCTGAGAACAGGTTCATTCATTTGTTTTTTCTTATTAATTTATTAATTAAACAAAGGTATTTTGAGAACCAAAGATAATTTTCTCATCTGTAGAAACAAAATAATATATGATATAATATAACAATGTAATATTGGAAACAATGCCAAGGAAATTATTTTTAGTTTCAAATTAGTAAGTAGTTTTATTAAACTCATCTTATAACCTCCATTAGTATAGAACATGGCAACATTATAGATATGATTCAATAAAAACAAGTTATGTACACATCAGTCCAAAAATAGGTTAATTCCAGACTTTAAATTGCTTATAATAATGAATACCGGGATTCTGGACTTCAGGGACCAGTATCAATGAATGCTAATAATGGAGCAACACAATAGGGTGACTAAATTGGGACACAGAAATGTATCAGAAGAAAATTTAGACTCTACCATCATCTCCATTATTAGAGAAAATGAAAATATTTTTTTTTGTATTTTCTGCTTTCTCTTTTATTTATTGCTTTTCTTTTAAATGTTATGCCTCTTTCTTGATTTTATTGTTTAATTTGTATTTTTTATACAACTGGATTTTTTATTTTCATGTGTAATTTTATTTAATGTAAATGGTACTGTACTTTTTAAACTGTTTTTACAAACACTATTTAAGATATCCTATACTTTTCTCTAACTAAAAAAAAAAATCATAACCTTGTGTGAATACCCACAAAGAGAAAACCAGGAGGCGAGTTCTGGCTCTTATAAGAAATTGCAATCAGCTCCATTTCTCCTGTGCTGGGCAGCCCACTAGGTGCCAGCTCCAGCTCCCCTGCATATTTGGGCTAGTTTAGCCTTGCTTCCCAGACATTTCTACATCATGTGCCCAGAAGATTGCCTCTTAGGGCACAGGCTAGCTAACACAGCAAGTTAACATCACCACACTAAGGTTTTAAGACCCAGGTTGATGTAATGTTGGTACTTAGTCACTTCTGTTCATAAGCCCTATACACCTGTGCCTGTACTTGTAGCCTAGGAGCAGCAGAATGAATAAAGACTTGAAGCATGCATCACTTACCCTCAGCTCCTCCGGCTTTTTTCATCTTGGGGATCTCACTGCCAAAGCTATTCCTCCTGGAGCAGGTGTGCTCTGACAACTGGCATAGTTGGCAGAATCCAATGAGTACCCCATGATCTCCACACCGATGGAGGTTAGCGGCAACATATGGCCACGGACTGGGTACTGTCTCCTCGTGGTTGTGGTCATGTAGAGTAGGAGGATGTGTAGCCCACATCTGAGGCTGTGAGAAAGGCCTTGGAAGACTTGGAGTCTAACTTCCCAAAGATGCCTTGGGAAACTGCAGGACATGTCCTGGCTCCTTTTGACAATGGTACAGAGGCTGAACCTCCAACTCTTAGAACAGACAGGGCATGTCATGCAGATCCAGTAGTTGGAAAAAGTCCTGGTAGACCACATACAGGCCCTAAAACAATTACAACTGTCAAAGGACGCCTAGAGAGGTGGCTACAAGCTGTTGAGGCAGGCCTCCATGGCACAGGTCAGAAATTGCTGGCAGAGTCCACCCTCATATTCCTAAAACTTTCCTCTCAGTCCGCGAGTCCCTCCTTGTCAGTGTTACAGGCTCATCCACTGATTAAGAGGCATACAGAGAATACTCACTCCCTAGCTCCAGGAGGAAGTGCTGTCAGACTGGTGGATTTCACTCAGCACATGATCTATATGCAGTATACTTCCCTGGAGCTCCAGGATCTGTGTAAGCAGTATCGTCAGCAGATTAGAGAATCTGTGCCCACCTGGCTATTACATAGAACTGTCACTGCCAACACTTAGCTGCTGGTCAAGGGAACAGAATCCTAATCAATTAGCTCATGTCAATGTCTTGGTTAGTGTAGAGAAACTCAGGAGCCCTACCAGAAACTGAGTAAGTAAAGCACATACATTGACTTAGTGCAGATCATACAGGAAATAAGCGTGAGGCAGATGATGTACAATGACCGGTATCAGGGTCCCGAAGAGGAAGTATTTACTACTCTTATAAAAGACCTTTGGGTCCATGGTGGCCCTCCTAACTCTGTTTGTAGACTGCTGTATCAGTAAGTTAACCTTGGCTAATCTGGGAGATGTAGAAGTCCAGCAAAAAGAGAGGGGGTTAGTAGTGCATGCTTTAGCTTCTGCAACCCACTTGAAGCAGGAAAATTGAAGGCACAAACCTCTAAGAGGCCAATAAAGGTGCTTAGGCAGAAAATTAGATTGAGTTAGTAGTGGCCGGGGATACCCCTATGGAAGATAGGTAGGGAGACAGATGAAGTCTTGCTAGATTTGTGGTGGCAGCTGCGCCCAGAGCAGCGTTTTCTGACAAGTGCTAATCAGCATGCCTGGAACATGCAAAAGAGTCAAAGAATACCCAGGAACTAAGACTCCAAGATTTTGTTGGACCATATTCCTTGCTAGATTGAAGTGCTGGCTGAGGCACCAGATTGGCTGGGGAGCCCAGTAACCGAAGGCCACATGTGAAAGTGGCAATCCATTGGTCCCTCCCACAATGTTCAGCATGTCCTGGCTTTGGTGGACACTGTAGCTGACTGCATCCTTCTCTAGGGTAACCCAGAATATTTTAAAGGCCTGGTCTCATATATTGAGGGATATTGAGGCCAACAGATTAGAATACGAAGGGTTATCTTGGTCTTAAGTATTGACCAGTTGCCCTCTGGAGCTTAGGTTGCATATATTCCTCCTTTGCTGGAGTATATTCTGGGCATTGATATTCTGTAAGGCCTTATAGTCACTACCACAGAGGGAGAGTTTCAGTTGCATATCAGGTCCTAAAGCTTGTTGTGCAAAGTCATCCAAACCATGCCTCAAGAGTGCTACCACAATCCCGATGCATTGTACAGATCCAACAATATCGGCTACAAGAAGGACAAGAAAAGATTGAGAAGACTATCTTAAAGTTAGAAGAAGAAGGTATCATCCAACCAACCCAGAGCTCTTTGAACTCCCAGGTATGGCCAGTGTGGAAGCCAGACAGAATGTGGCACATGATAGTTGACCATCGAGAGTTGAACAAGGTCATGCCATCATTGCATACAGCCCTACCCTCTATTTTAGACTTGATAGGCAAGCTCAGAGTGACACTGGGAACTTAACACTATGAAGTAGACCTGGCAAATGCTTTTTTCTGCATAAACATTGCTCCAAATAGCCAGGAACAGTTTGCCTTTGCTTGGGAATGTTGTCAATAGATTTTTGATGTTTTGTCAGAAGGTGTTTTTGCATAACCCAACCATTTGTCATGGTCTTTTTGTCAAAGACTTAGTCACCTGAAAGCAACCCCCTACAGTGTTACTATTCTACTTCACTGACAACTTGATGCTAACCTCTAATTCTCTTGAAGATGTAGAAACACCTGAAACCAAGGTGCAGCAAGTGCTGCTGGAATAGAGATGCACAGTCAATGAAACGAAGGTCCAGGGTCTAAATTGCCAGTCAAATTCTTAGGATTTTTCTAGTCAGGTAAGACCAAAGTGATTCCTTATACTGTAGTAGATAAGGTTTAAGCCTTCCCTCGACTGCAGACACTCAAACAGTTGCAGACCTTTGTAGTTATTTTAGGGTATTAGTGTGTGTTCATTCCCTGCCTAGCCCATATTATCCTCCCTAAGCACTAGCTGTGCATGAAAGGGGTAATGTAAGATTGGTCCAAAGAAGTAGAATGGGCCTTTAAAGGTGCCAAGCAGGTGGTGGCCCAGTCACAAATTCTAAATATAGTTGATATCATTAAGCCTTTCCAGTTAGATGTTACTGTAACCCTTGAAAAGTTTAGTTAGGGCCTAAGGCAGAATTTGGAGCAGAGATATGCTTCACTAGGCTTCTGGTCCCAGTTTCTTTACCTTTGTTGAGTTGCCAGATGCTGTGCAGGGGGTTTATGTCACCCCAGTCCTTATTGTGAAGGGATCCTTTCCATATCACCAAATGCCTGGTACATGGATGGATTCAGGCAAGGAAACCCTTCCATCTGGACTGTGTTGGGAGTATGGCTAAACACAGATTAATTATAGTTATGATAGAGCTAGGCCAAAAAACAACCAGTGGGTGGAACTCCAGGCTCTCTGGCTAGTCTTGATGTATGAGCAAGGCAAAGTGCATATTTGCACCAACAACGAGGCTTTATATCATGGCCATACTTTGTGGCTTCCTCAATGGGCTATCCAGTAATGGATTGTTAATGGCTGACCACTATGGTGCTGACCCAGTAAGAAAGCTGTAGATAATAGGGCAGAAAGAAGTGGCAGTGATAGACCATGTCCCTGTCACTGCCGTTTCTAGACTCCTAAAAATAATGAGGCTTATGCCTTATCTAGAATTAATATACTCGTCCTTCATAGAGGAGACCAAGCTGTGTAGCTACATAAGAAGACAGGTCCTGCAGGACTTTGAACCATGAGGGCCTTTGCTGAGCATTGGTGTTTGACCCTCAGTACCACTGACCTATGAGCTGCCATGTATAGATGTAACGATTGCGCCAAATATTACCTATACCGCCAGAGACCACCAGTTGTACCGGGACAGGTAGAGAAGGGGTTAAGATCCCTATAGCATAGGCGATGTTGCTTACATCATCTCCCTGCCTGCTGCAAAGGTACAAGTATGCTTTTACTGCTATTGATACTAATATGGGTCTAGATTATGCTCGTCTTACTCAGGCAGCCAGCCAGGCAGACACTGTTCATACTCTCTAGAGTTTGTGTGCCACTTACAGGACACCCCTTGTGGTTAGTAGTAACTGAGAAACCCACTTTACAGGGCACAGGGTATATACTTGAGCTAAATAAGAGGATATAGAATAGAGTCTCCATTTCCCATACTGGCCCCAGGCAGTAGGAATAATAAAGTAATATAACTACCTACTGAAGAAAAGCTACGTCTTAGTGGTCCCATGCTTCGTTAGACCGGGTAGGCTACTCACTTCCCTTTAGCTGTCAAATTGTTAAATGAGAAGCCCTGGAGAATTAGATAGTCACCATTGGAAAGCCTAGTACAAAAATACCCTTAGACCATTCGAGTGCACATACCAGCAGGTAAAGTCTCAAAAACTCTTGCCTCCACCTAAGCAGAGTAGACTCGTATTACCTACAGTTAAGGTCCTTGCTGAAGGACAATGGAAGCAAAAGCACCTATCCATAAAAATTACAAGCAGAGACCCACAAGGTGGCCCTATTAGAACCTGGGGGCTTAGGGATAGAGCAGTAAAAATAGTTTGCTGCCTTTGGCCCATACTTTAGCCCATGTATACAACATTTCTCAGTGTTAGGTATACACAGATATACCCGTTGAAGGTATGGAAGGACTGCCACAGCAAATTGCTCCAGCTGTCTGCCCTCCTACCCTGCCAATTAGACTGCCTTAAAGCACTGGGATCAGACCAGTCAAAAATTAGAACCAGTAGCAATGGGCTGTGGAAGCCAAAATATTGTGTATACATCCCTGACAATCAAGAGGAAGTGAAGGAAATTCTGACAGAGATAAAGGGAGAAGCACAAGCCATACAGATGGTACAAGATGAATTCCTGACCGCCTGGTAGAACCATGTTGGGAATACCTAGATGTAAGTCTTATTCATCATTACCTTAATGGCCATCTGTTTGGTAGGAAAATGTTGTTTCCTATGCAATTTTGTTCAGGCCTCTAGACCCAGAAAGCTAGTCTGTGAAACAAAGCCCCCATCTTGTAGGGGTAGAGTGTGAGGACCCTTAGAGAGAAAGCCAGGATGTGAGCTCTGGTTCTCATGAGAAACTGCAAGCAGCACCAGATCTCCTGTGCTGGGCAGTTCACCCAGGTGCCAGTTCCTCTGCCTAATTGGGCTAGTTTTGCCTTGGTTCTCAGGAGCTTCTAGGTCAGGTGCCCAGAATATTGCTTTTTATGGCACAGGCTAGCTAACACAGCAAGTTGACATCACCATACTAGTGTATTAGGACCCAGGTTGATGTAATGTTGGTACCTAGCCACTATTGTCATTAAGCCCTATTTATACCTGTGCCTGCTCTAATAGCTTAGGAGCAGCAGAATGAAGTCAGAATAAAGACTTAAAGCATGCATCACTTGCCCTAGGCTCCTCGACCATTATTCACCTTGGGAATCTCACTACTGAAATTATCCCTTTATTCACCTTGGGAATCTCACTACTGAAATTATCTCTTTATTCACCTTGGGAATCTCACTACTGAAATTATCTGCTCCAATACCTTGTTAAAAATTTCCTTTGTTTGCACATATTTACTTTAAGTAAAAACATTATTTTTTTTCTCATTTTACCTAGAGTCAGTGAATACCCTTTTATGTATTGGCTTTGATGTATGAATGGTTGATTAAAAACGTTAGATTTTAGAATCACTTACTATATCATTCAGTTAATTTTCCACAAATACATTTATCTTAGCTAAGATTTGATAATTATTGATCATACATGAGTTCAAGACTTAGCAATAGATGACAAGAAACCGAAAGCCAGCTAATTATGTTGCTAGAATAGTAAATTCATATCAAAACAAACAATAATTACAGAAGAGTGACTCAACACCATATTTAAAAGCTATAAAGCCTACCAAGAAAATGTGATTAGAGGCCACTGACCAGCCATGAAGGTGAATTGTGGTAATACCACAAACAAGACAAAGATCATCTTTGTAAAGTGATTTAAAATGCACTCTAGAATGTATACAGAGAGATTATCAAAACCCCAGAGAGATACAATAGAGTGTAATAGAATGAACATATACCTTGCAATATTTTTATAATGTTCTTAAATTTAATGGAGTGACATTGGTTAATAGGACCATATGTTTCAAGTGTATATTTCACTGGTACATAATTGATATATTGCATTATGTGCCCATCACTCAAAGTCAAACCATCTTCTGTCACTGTATATTTGGCTCTCTTTATACCCCATGCCTTCCCTTTGGTAATTACAATTCTATTATCTATATCTATGAATCTCATTTTTATATACCATATATCAGTGAAATTAGAGTTATTAGTTTTTTGGAACTGACTTGAATTCAGATATAATCAAACTCCTCTCATTTACTAAAAACAATCTCAAACAACAGAAACAAATAAAACATTCAGCCTTGTCCAATGTAACTCGGTGGTATGTAAATTCAAAAATAAGTGGGTTGAAAAAATGTACAGTTACATAACTAAATAATTAACTGATTTAAATGATGGGAAAGTCTTTAAATAGAAGCTTATCTAAGGATATTTACAATGAGATATTTCTTTTTCATCTGGAATTGGTCTGACACAGGAATGCTAGGTAAGTGCCCCTCTTGCAAATATCTCAACCGCCAACTCTTTAGATTGCTGGTGTTTATTTTAAGTTTTTGCTCCAGGCTTAAAGTCTGCAAAACACATGTTACTCAGGCAGAATCTGTTATTTGACCCAGACATCTTTTTCCTCAGCAATTTAATTAGTCATGAAGAAAACTGCAAGCACTCAAATTGAATCTTCATAAAATAAAACCAAATCTGACTTGAAACAGAAACATAATCAAGTTCATTTTGAAATAATTCCAAACAAAAGGCAGCAGATAGATTTTACAGTTTTGCAACTTTAGCCACTCTGAACAAAGCAGAGCTATTGGTGAACCATATTTTATAGCCTGACATCTATCTAGGTACCTGCTACCTGCCCAACAACTTTCCTTGCACAGAGAGCCTCAATCCAGAAATATTGAACTCTAAAAGTTAGTCAGTAAAGGTGAGGTTCTAAGACATTAGTGCTAGGATTATAGACAGATGTTTTTAAGATCCAAGTATGCTACATCTACCACTGCTGTTTAAACCTAGTACTGTATCTAAGTGATTGGTTTCTATTAACCAAATTTTTATTGCTGAGTGTTTCTATCCTGATTGCTTCGTACTGGATTATTTACTTGATTTATCTGTTTTCATTTTGTCTCTCCTTGAAAGACATGTAAACTGAGAAGTTAATATCCCCTCACATGCATATAACTTTTATATTTATATGTCAACTTCCTTCATATATATTTTTGTATTTTCCTAGAGACAATATTTATAAATGCAATTTTTTCTGATAAAAGATAAATTTAATGTCTGAGCAGATAGATGGATTAATTTTTCACTCTGTCAAAGACTAGACTGACCTATAGAAAAAACAGGAAATTTTGAAATGCAAAAGCTTCCATGGCAAGCAGAGGAAAGTGAATAGAGCATTGGCCTAGGATGCTGTTGACCCAGGTTTAAAACTACGAGGTCACCAGCTTGAGTGCAGGCTCACCAGCTTGAGGCCCGGAATCGCTGGCTTGAGCTCAAGGTCTCTGGCTTGAACAAATGGTTGCTGGCTCAGCTGGAGCCCTCTGGTCAAGGCACATATGAGAAAGCAATCAATAAACTAAGATGCCACAATGAAAAATTGATGCTTCTCACCTCTTTCCCTCTGGTCTCTCTGTCTGTCTCTTTCTCTCTCTCTCTCTCTCACTTAAAAAAAAAAAAAAAAAGAAAAAGAATAAATGCAACAGCCCACTTACAATTTTGCTCTTCTGCACATTTTTAATAAAAAGTCATACTACCCTTTAATTAAGTAGGGACATCGCCTACACATGCATGCTTATTTAGTTAAGACCATTTGGTGCCTTGTGAATGAATGTTTATAACAAATGATTACATTTTTTAATTTTATGCAAAAGTAAGAAATTTAAAAAACTTTATTATCTGGGATAATAGGCATATTTATCTTTGAACAAAAATATTTTGATTTTGGACTGGAAAAGCCAGTTATAAAGGACAGTAGAAGTTAATCAAACTGATCCTTAATGCAAGCATCTTAGAAAATCCTAGTGTTTTGAAATAACAGTTCCTAGATACACTACTTTTTCATGTCAAATACACAAATTCTGTCAAACATTAGCTCAGGTGCCTCTTCAAAATCTTTAAGCTTCTACAGGAGTACATAATATTTTACAAAATAGATCAAAATTAAGAATAAATTTAAGCAAATAATGAAAGTAGCTTTGACTACACAGAATATTTTTTCAAACAAGTAAGTTAATGAAAATATATTATAATTGATGACATTTTTTTTTTTTTTTTTTTTTTTTACAGGGACAGAGAGAGAGTCAGAGAGAGGGATAAATAGGGATAGACAGACAGGAACAGAGACAGGTGAGAATCATCAATCATTAGTTTTTCATTGCCTTCACAACACCTTAGTTGTTCATTGATTGCTTTCTCACATGTGCCTTGACCGCAGGTCTTCAGCAGACCAAGAAACCCCTTGCCAGCGACCTTGGGTTCAAGCTGACAAGCTATTGCTCAAGCCAGATGGGCCCGTGCTCAAGCTGGTGAGCTCGGGGTCTTGAACCTGGGTCTTCCACATCCCAGTCTGATGCTCTACCCACTGCGCCACCGCCTGGTCAGGCTGATGACAATTTTTTTTTTTTCGTGTGTGTGTGTGTGTGTGTGTGTGTGTGTGTGTTTCTGAACTGAGAAACCGGGAAGTTGAGAGACACACTTTTGCATGCGCCCCACCAGGTTCTACCTGGCATGCCCATCGGGGGTCCATGCTCTGCCCATCTCATTCATTGCTCAGTTGTAACTGGAGCCATTCTAGCGCATGAGACAGAGGCCACAAAGCCATCCTCAGCACCTGGGTCAACTTTGTTTCAATGGATCCTTGGCTCCAGGAGGGGAAAAAAGAGAGAGGAAATAAAGGGAGAAGGGTGGAGAAGCAAATGGGCGCTTCTCTTGTATGCCGTGATCGGGAGTCAAACCGCACACTTCTACGGGCCAAGCCGAAGTAGTTTCTTTCTAAAGAAACATTTTTTTCCTTATACATATGCATCTATAGTTTCTTTTTTCTTACTTAGCTGTAAACACATACCATTAGCCATTGTCTGATTTCTTTTTCATTCACCTAAATAAAACTGTAAACATCACTGACTTTAGAAATTTCAACTAAATAATGTAGCTGAATGCCAACATATGCTGATGTACTATTCAAGATGTTATTGTATCAAAGCTAGTATGAGAATTCCATTTAATGATACCAGATACATGGCTAAATTTATACACATGAGGAAGAGGCTGATACAATGCTAAGATTTTGAATGTCTGAAAAAAGATCACTATTTCTTTTACTAAGTACATAAGCTCTATCAACTTTCTATTTACCAATTGATTATAATTCCACAGAGGTAATATTTTGATTGATATAATAAGTAGATTTAAATTCATACTGGTGTAATCACTAAAAAAAAGAAAAAGTGCTTTTTTCTTAAAACAAATATAACTTTGAGGACATAACATATCATAGCATAGTGTGGTTTGTTTGTTCCAAAACAATGATTGGGATAAAGTAAGTACCTGAGAAAAACAAAAAGAACTTAAAATATGTTTCTATTGATCTTGATTTAATATTTTGATTAATTTTAAATAAAAAAATATATGTTTTCGCTCTGAGTTGACAAGTTTTAAAATTTCCAAGACGTTAATAAAAGCTACATATTATTGGTAAAGAATACCAAATAATGTCAAAACTTGACATTAAAATTTTTTTCTCTTTCAGTTTTTATTGCACACAGTCAACTTGCAATGGGTAGAAATTTTTATGATAGGTTAGTCTTTACATTTTGCTTATATTTTTCTCATTAGCTTTTGTAATCAATTTTAAAGAGAAAAACATTTTATAGATTTAATTATTTCCTACAGTTATATATTTCATTTTCTTATATTTAATAATGCTTATAGAAATTTGCATCCTCTTATATTATTAAATGCCACTAAGATTTTAGTTATAGAATTGACAGATCAAAGTTTTGCCTTAAAATATAAGAAAGAAAACCACCAAGTATTTTCAGAACTTTTTTATTTCTTCATTTTTGTTACCTTGAAAACTTCTTTTGATTTTATGCATTTTTTTATTAGAAACTTTCACATGTAAAATAAATCTGCTATATTGCATTTTCTAAAAATCATGTTTCATAACTCAATTACATAGTAACTGAAAATTTTATCTACAGTATCACAAAATGCCACATATATTTATAAGCATACCTTAAGCCAGTGGTTCTCAAAGTGTGCACCAGGACACACTGGTACACCTTAGGAGATTTCCCGGTGCTCACTATGGTATTCCAGAGAAATATGTGCCTGTGGGGGACTAAAATACTAATAGGGTTATTGGAGTTTAGATTTCTGGGGAACAGAGATGTGGGGAATTGGCTGTAAACTGACAGTCTGCCCAACCTCCCACCTCATCTGTCTGATTAGGTTGCAAAAGCCTGTTAAGCTGTGGTGCTGGATTGTTTACACTACCCCTCCTCCCCATATTCCCCGGAAAGATTGGAGGCAAGTTTCTTCTATCCTTTGTTTGGTGTAAAGTTAAGATGATATGTATGGTGGGCGTTTTCTCCACTCAACACAAATAAGAGTAAAAAGAGATGAATTCTTCAATGTATTGATGAGAAAATGAGAGTTTGCCTTTCAAATATATTTCCAAACATTGAAGAAATCACTAAGACACATCAGGCTCATGTTTCTCATAAACACAAGAATGAAAAAACACATTTGTGCTGGGACCTGCCGAATTTACAAAATCTTACTAAGAATGTATCTATATATATATATAAAAAGATAACTTTTTGTCATATTTTAATTTTTAACCCCTTTTTTATGAATTCTATAAAGCATAACTCAAAAAATGTAACATAAAAATGTTTTTTAATGTCAAAATATATTTAATTTTGTCTTATTTATTTCATTTAATTAACATAAAAGCACGCTTGAACTTTATATTTTTTTCTTTAATATTTGACTTAATTATTATTACATATTTCTCAGAAATTTGTATACGGTGTGCCTACAATTATTTGTAAGATTTTAAATGCACCCCAGCTTCAAAAAGTTTGAGGACCACTGCCTTAAGCACATAAGTGATATATAATTAATAATTAAATTTTGGTTACAAAACATGATTAGGAAGGTAGATAGAAAGATAATAATGCAATGCCAAGAATATGTTAGCCTAAAGCTACAATTTCATCATTGATTATAGTATTGGGAAATTTGGCATGATTATTTTGCTTTTTTTTTTTTTTTACAAATTCTCAATAAAGTTGTAGAGCTTTTACTTTATATTGTTACTATTGGACAAATTCTATGGAGACTATGTAGACTTACAGTATAAATAAAAGATTTCTTGTATTTTTTTCTTTTTTTATCTCTAAAATGCACATAAAGAAAGAAAATGTAAAAAACACTCTGGTTGTATAAAATATTAACATTAACCAAAATTATATTTTTAATTTGTTAAAAGATATTTATCTAACTGCATCACCTATGAAACTAAACTGATAGAGCTTACTTGGGGTTTTATGCTATAAACTTAAAAGTTCTCTTAATTGAAAAATAAATAAATAAACAGTAGAGAGAAAAAATGTTTTGTTTATGAAATGGTTTTGAGATTAATCTAGAGCTTCTTCTAAAACCATACAACAAAATATATTTCAGATGAATAAATATAATAACAAATAAACTACATCTACATCCCTATAGATATTGGTATTTCAGCTCATTATATTACTTTTTAAAAAGCTTTCTAAATACTGTAATAAAAAAAGCGAATTTCAATAGAATTGACATATAAAACAAAAAAGCTATATTGAGAAAACAAAATTTTATGCTTAGGCTGGATAGTTCAGTTTGTTAGAGCATTGGCCCAATACGCAAAGGTTGCAGAATTGATCTCTGGTCAGGGCAAATACAAAAACAGATCAATGATTCAAAACATTATTAAAAACAGAATTTTCAGTTTAATTATATAACTTAAAACTTTAAAAGTTAGTTAAGATTAGAAATAGGCAATACTTGATTGAAACATTGCAAATCAGCAGTTTACAAATAAAATATCAAACAAACAAGAATAACTAAAGGCCAATTAAATATTTAATAAACTGTTGTTTTGAATCTGTCTTCAAATTGGCATTCTAAACTGATGATGCTTATGTTTTTCTAAAGGCAATTCAAAAATATACATTATGATTCTCTAGGAATCTTTTAATGTGCTTATAGTATTTAAGTATACAAGAAAGAAATAATCAATGATGCAGCCAGTTTTATAAATGACTTAATCGTTGTTATATTTATAACAGCAACATTTGACACAAAATATCTAACAATAAAAAAATTTTAATTAATTTTAAAGCATAGTAATATATTATTTCAATTAAATTGCAAAAATACAGAGCAATTTAAAAATATAATGTGTGAAAAAAATCTACAACTAAACTGTTTAAGTTAATTAAATATACAAACTCAGGGGAAAAATAGAAAGCATTTTAATTTGATGATCAAATATTTATGATTCTACAGCTAGATATGGAGAACCATAGATATAGGCTTAGCTAGGCTAAAATTATGTCCACTTTTTACCATTTTATGGCAATATTTTGACAGGTCAAATACAGATTGCAGTGAGTGGAAATTTATCAGTTTTGACTTCAGTTTCTTAAGATTCAGTTTCCAGGACAGAGAGCACTTAAAAGAGCATCTCAATATCTAGATGAGATATAATTACCCACTTGGGGTCCTCCAAAGGTCCTGTTAGAGGAATCAGGCAGTTTCTTAACCCTGGTTGCCACTAAAATCACCTGAAATCTTTTAATATTTATTAGGTTTCACCCCTAACTGAAATTGATTAATACAGAACATTGAAATGTGAGGCCAGGTCAAAGGTAGTTTCAAAAGCTTCCTGAGTAATTCTAATTTTCATTTAGGGTTAAAATAACTAGCACTGGTTTGTGACCTTTGGCTTTAACCTATGAACTTTGACAAACTCAGAACTAACAGTATTAGAACAAAGATTCTAACAGTTAATATTTCAAATCAAACCTAAGGCAACTTTTAAAGCCAAAGTATCCTTAATGCCCCCAAGGAGTAAAGATGAAAAGAGGAAAGATATATGGCACTAGGGATTAGTAAATTCTCTCCAGCGATGCCCTACACAGCTGGCTGCCAGGTTCAAAGCAGCAAAGAAGTAAAAGGCAATTAGAATCAGAGAAGCTTACAGTTGGATGAGTCTTAATCATGTTTTCCTCTTGTCCACACTCAGATTCTTCACTGTCCTATTATTGTTTTACAACTTAGAAGAATCAAGATACAATTATGTCTGGAGTCTTGTATGTTTACCTTGAATTTCTCTGAATCCTGGTTAACTTTGTGCCTCCCAAGACTGAAAAGTAGACTGATTAATTATTCCTCAAAAATTAGCCTGAGTGCAAGGGAAAGGAACACAATTTTAGTAAAATAAAATTCACACACTTAATTTAGAGATTGTGTGATCCAACAAAAAAGGAAAAATCTAAAATGCACATATAGTTGAGAAATAATAATAATAAGCCTTATAAGACTTGAGTATCTGGAAAATTAACCTTTTATTTTAGTTCCAAATGACTCCCAAATCACCTATAATGCTTTTCTAAGATAGCAGCAGACAGTTCTGGCGGCTCCATTATATTTTAGATGTTTTATATAAATTGACATTATTATAAAAATATTATTAAATTTAGCATCCCAATTTTCCCATTGTAGAAAAAGTTGACAATAAAGAGCTTAAAATATACTTAATTTAATGTAAGGTAAGGGATCTCATTTTATCCTCCTTACATACGTAACATACAGTTAAATGGCTTCTGTGTTTCTTAGTCTAACACATCAATGAGCAGGACTTCTCAAGGTGCAAGTAATGAGAACAACAGCCAATATTACAGATTTGCTTGAGCGAAATAAAGCAACATCTCCCAGGAATATGACTATGGTAAAGGGAATAAACAATGTGGTGCTGTACTTAATGAAAGGGCAGTCGTGGAATACACAGCCTCATTAGACACTAGTGCCTGAAAGAAACTTTATTTTAGAGAAGTAATTTTATCCAATTACTGACTGTGTTTTTAAAACTTACTTCAAAATATTGAGTCAGTGAAACTCTTGGTAAATATAATGGATTTTGATGTTAGATTCACCCAGCTTCCTTCATCTCTCCAGAAATGTACTGTGACCTTGAGATACTTAACTGAAATGAAAGTAGAAGATTAATTTCTTCATAGGAACTTTTTGATTTTACATATGTAATGAGTAAAATAGAATAAATATTGCCTACTCTTTTTGTTTATGTTTTACTACTCTAAATTAAGTACATTTAATTTTATTTTATTTCTGCTGCTGACACCAAGTCTAAATCAGCAAATGTTATTTGACCAAACTAAAGCTGTTCCTTATGCTCCCCAAACACATAGATTTTCTTCAGCATCTACTTTAAAAGTAGATTCCTAAATTGGACATCTGATTCTCTCAGTTCTCAAAGTATGCTGTACAAAATTTAGCCAGACACCTGATGACATACTAGAGATATTCAAATTGCAGACAAGGAGGCTCTATCATATTGTCACTACACTTGGTTTAATTCCGGCAAAAGAAAGTATGTGCCTTACATCTAAAAGTGTTCTTGAGTGACAGCCTTACAGACACAAAAACTGGTTTATAATTCGCTCTGATCATTAACCATTGATTATTTCTTCTGTTTTCATAGGTATACTCTTTATTACATATCGGATTGCTTGTTTATGCAATTTAGGCCTTTTTCTCTCTCTTTCTTCCTTTTTTTTTGGGGGGGGGGAGAGAGAGAGGCAGGAGTGAGAAAGAGACAGAGAGACAGGCGCATCTATCTGCTCCTGTATGTACCCTGACTAGGAAATTGAACCAGCAACCTCCATACTCCCGAACAACAATTCGAACAGCTATCCAGCCAGGGTTCAATTTTTATTGATTTTTAGACAGACAGAGGGAGAAGAGGGGGAAGGGAAACATTCATTTGTTATTCCACTCAGTTGTGCTTCAAGAATGAAATTTTAGGTTGCTCTCCTAAACCCAATTTGAATTAAGTATGGTAAACAAGGGGGTCTCAGGTAGGTGACATACCTTTGTTCAGAAAGGCCTCCTCCAACTTAATTTGGTACACTGTAAAGTTAGTCCTTTCCTCCATCACCTGGTTGTTACCCCTCATCAGACCTTTAGTTGCTATAATTTTCTTTCTCTGTTTTGGACCCTGCCTTTTTAACCTTCTTGTCAAAATTGTCACCTCTGGGATATAACATTTCTGTATCAGAATGATGACACTTCAGGGATTATGGCTCATCTTTACTTCAGAAGAATTAGCCAATGGCCTCTGTGTTCCTGTTTCCAATCCCATTTTCTTGTCTCTTTTAGATCAGGCAGGGAGAGATTTTATAAGCAGGAACCACTGGCCCTTGTTAGCAGGAAGCAGGGAACTGAAGACAGACCTTCCTTCCTCATCATCCCTAAGAGATTAAAAGATGGAAGTTTCTGATGGGGGAGTGAGGCAGGATAGTAAGAAGGTAGGGAAATTCATTCAAGAGTGGAATGAGTTAAACTGAGACAACATAATTAAACAAGGTTGAGTATTGCAAGACCTTATTTTCTTAACCAACACATTTAGGAGCAGACGGATTATAATTCTCCTCCTCAACCAAAGAATGAGTAGCTTAAATCACCTTAGTCAAGGAGAGAGATAACAGAAATGCAGTTAGTGTCATTAATGACAAATGGCAGGATTGGAAGGGTAAAACTAAGTAAAACAAGAAAATATTTTCTAGTGAACTTTGTTTTAGATAGTTTTGTCTTCTGTGGTGAATGTGTGTATGAGCGATGACTTAATACAAGTTCTGTCACTCATTATTTCTAATTTTAAATGTTTCAGGCCCTGGCCAGTTGGTTTGGCAATAGAGGATTGGCCCAGCATGTGGAAGTCCCAGGTTTGATTCCAGCCAGGACACACAGGAGAAGCTTCTTTACCTTTCCTCTTCGTCCTTCTCTTTCTCTTCCTCTCCTACACCCATGGCTAGGTTGGAGCAGGTTTCCCCGGGTTCTGATTAGGCTCCATGACCTCACCTCAGGCGCTAAAATGAACAATTGCCAAGCAATGGAGCAGTGATCCCGGATGTGCAAAGCACCGCCTTCTCATGGGCTTTCCAGGTGAATTTTGATCAGGACGCATGCAAGAGTCTGTCTCTCTTCTTCTCTGCCTCTCACTTCATATTTAAAAAAAACGTTTCAGAATGTTATATAAATATTTGATCAGCATGACATCAGTGGTCCTCAGTATTTCATAAAACTCTGAACTGAATAAACCAAAACATGCACCCCTTCAATATATATCAGCAACTCAGGATTTATTAGATATTATTGATTTAAGCTGGTTTAATTAATCTTGCACTTACTTCTACTTTGTGCAGTAGTCTATGAGCCAATCTTGGTTTGTTCAGAGATTTTGGCCAATGTTAACTCTTGGAGGGCATCCACATGTTCTAAAAATAAATTATAGTGTCAGGCCCTTAAATGTTTCAATATTAAAAACAGAGACTTTCTTTTATTGTAAACATAAGAGATAATTTTATATCATTTCTGTATATTTTTGTGCAATCAGTCTATATACAGAGAGTCCTCATACGACTGCCTTGATATACAACATTTCAAGTTCACAATCTTCTCCCTTATAAAAACTTTAAAAAAATGAGACATGTTTTAGCTTACATCATTAGTGTTGTACTTAAAAGGCTATGTGTGCAAACTACTTCTAGACTAGCCTGAAACAATTATTTCAGAAGGTAAAAGGCCCCCAACAGATTCTGTACCCTCTACTTCAGCTTCTTCTCAAGATGAAACACCTGTAGTACAGTTAGAATCATCAACAACATCTACTGCATGTTTCTTAGGCAATCCTGATTATTTAGAACTTTCTGCAGGTTCTCCTGCCTCTCCAGTTTTCTCCTCCCCATAGGTCACTCTCTCCCCCTTTGCAATGCCCCTTCCTGTGTGCATGCCAACCACAGGAATAAAGGTAAGGACTTCTTTTTTATAGTCATGTTTTGTGTTATTGCAGTACAGTAAATGTTCTTTTTCTTTCTCTGTGACTTAGTTGTGTTTTTATGTTCTAGATTATGATTTTGCAATATGTTAAAATAGGTAAGTGACTCAGGCTTTGTTGTGTTTCGACTTACACCAAAATTTGGGTTATGTCACCTTCATAGGAACGGAACTGTGTTGTAACCCAAGGATCCTTTGTACAATGAAGAAAATAAAAATGTGATCCACATTATAATACAAATTGAAATGGATTATTTCTTAGGAGATGTATAGTATATACTTTTTTGGGGGTTTTTTGTGTGTGTTTTTTGTATTTTTCCGAAGTGAGAATCGGGGTCAGGCATGCAGACAGTAAGACTCCTGCATGCGCCCCACCAGGATCTACCCAGCATGTCCACCAGGGAGTGATGCTCAGCCCCTCAGGGGCTTTTCTCCACTGCAATCAGAGCCATTCTAGCACCTGAGGTGGAGGCCATGAAGCCATCCTCAGCATCCGGGCCGACTTTGCTCCAATGGAGCCTTGACTGCAGGAGAGAAAGAGAAAGACAGAAAGAAAGGAGAGGGGGAAGAGTGGAGAAGCAAATAACACTTCTCCTGTGTTCCCTGGCCTGGAATTGAATCTGGGACTTCCAGATGCTGGGCTGATGCTCTACCACTGAGCCAACTGGCCATGGCCTATGGTTATTCTTTAATAGTACACAATAAATATTTAAATTTCTCACACTGCTACACATTAACTCTACTTAAGATAGAAATAGAAGTAATAAACTATTAAAAATGTTTTGAATGAACCAACAAATGCTACCCTAATTAATTTTTTCTGTTGTTTTTTTACATCAAAAATATAGTACTTGATAACACACAGTTTATGGCCAGTAGTTGTGGCCACTGTGGCCATGCACATACAGGTTCTCACTGGACCCAGGCATACGGTAAAAAAACAGTGGAACCAAAAAATGGTGGGCCGTTCCATTTATTAAAATCTTTCACTGGTGGGAGAGCAAACACGCAGGGAAAACACTTACCTCTCATTCAGAGCTTACAAAGCCCTGACACATTATCCAGTTCCACAACCAGGAGAATCTTTTCATATTTCTCTTAGAATCAAAGGCCTCACCAGTCTCAGGAGGGCTCTCAAAGCCCTTCACCACTGGTTTCCCATTTGCACATCCCCTCTTTCTCTCTGCACAAACCTGGCTTCTCTCTCTGCCTCTTCTCTTTCCTCTCTCCTTTTCAAAACTTCCTGGTGTGAAAACGTCTCCTCCAGCAAACATTAGCAAAAAATGGCCCTTCCCAAGCAGGAAGGTAATTTGCAATTTCATAGACCACATATAACAGGCACTGCCCAGTGCCCAATGCAAACCAAGCAGGAAATCTTCTTTTTCTGCCCCATACCTCAGGGCAAGTGTCTGACAGGGCATTGTTGGTCAAATAAGTTTGTGAAATATATTTTTTATGTCTGCTTGCTTATAGTTTGCATTAATATGTATTCTAAAGAATACACACACACATACACACACTGTAAAGCCAATACCCACGGCCACCATCACAGCTGCCTGGCCCACACAGGTTCGTATTTGATTCAGACAAACGGTAGTGAAACAACAGAGCCAAGAACTGGTGGACCATCAGGAAAAGGCAAAGGAAAGAAATCTCTGGGATTGAATAGAAAGTAAAAATGTATGTACTGAAACTTCTTTTACATAGGTAGGCAGATTATATTTAACAGTTAATTAAAAAGATAATAATAACAATAAGGGGGTTTGTTGGTTTCTGCTCTGGTGGGATGCCTTCTCTGAGGTGCAGCAAGAAAAGATTGCTCTTACATTTCAAAGGCATGTTATCAGATACATTATCATAGATGGAAAAGGCAGCAAGCAGGCTAATTAAGGTAAGCATTGACCTTCATTAAGGAAAAATACCTTCCTAGAACATGACTACCCACCATGAACTGCTTTTATTTAAGAAGTTTTAACTTCAGACCATCCTGTGTCATTACTTTAGGTCTCTGAGGTGCTAAGGCCACCATGCACCCTCGAGATTGTAAGCTTTAGCATGTGGCCCTTTTATGTCCACATGTATATGATTAAATTTTTGCCTAGAGTATATCAAAAGTCTTTTATTAAACTAATCTTTGTAAAATGACAACTGGCAACAATATACTTTTCAGAAATCATATATGAAAGACAATGTTATTTTGCAATTTCCAACAACATGGAAATAGCACAGATTGTATTCTTTTCTATTTTATTTTCTATTCTCAATACGACTCTTCGTCCACCAAATTCCAAATGATGGGGACTAGAATTTGCAACTCCAAAATATGTCTGAGAAGATATTGATTATTTTAAGGTGGTAATATTTAAAAAACAAAAGACTAAAAAAGAAACTTTAATCTTCCTCCTTTACCTGCCTAATGAATTCAGATAGAAAAACCTGCTTCAGAACAGGAATCTTTGCATATTCACCTTACTGTATATGAATTAAGTATGGAAGACAGGGATGATCCAAGAAAAAGTCAGATAGATTTCCCTCTGTGTTCCATTGTGTCTGGGTGGCCTGGCATAAATTTGTTTACCACATGTTTGCTCTTTCTCACTGTGAGAACCCTAATAGTGAAGGCCAGGATGTGAGCTCTTGTTCTCATAAGAAACTGCCAGCAGCACCAGCTTCCCTCAATTTCTGGCCTGAGTGTCCTAGTGGCAGCTCTCACACATATTTGGGTTAGCTGACTCAGACATGGTTCCCAGGTGTTTCTAGGTCAGCCACCCAGAAGACTGCCTTTTTGGGTATGGGATAGCTAGCTTAGCAATTTGAAATCATCACACTAATGTAATGGTTGATGTACTGTTGGTACCACACCACTATTTTCTCTAAGTCCTACATCTACCCATGACTGCACTGCTAGAATAGGAGCAGCAGCAATGAAGCAGCAATAAAGCGTTGAAGCATGAAATACTTTCTTCTAGCTTGTGGGTCAAATAAGTTTGCAAATATGATGTATATGTTTGCTCACTTATAGTTTGCATTTGGGTGTGGGGGACAGGCTGTAAGCAGGCAGGGTCCTTATAACCTAAGGCTCGGTTTTAAGACTAAGCCTTTCCAACCCTTTTAATACTAAGATCTTTTCAAAACTAAGCTTTTCCCCACACACTTATCTGTTGCATGATGTGGGGTGGTACACTCTTATGAGGTATCCCATTTATGCCTCAGATAAGTGGCTTTGTATCAGAGACTTCCTTATTTGTATACTGGTTTAAAGGTTTTAATTTCTACACTATAAAATAAGAAAGAAAATAAAATATACCAGGGGCTTATAAAAGAAGACTCTCTTTCTCGGTTTCTGAAATTAGCATTGCAGAGGAGAAGCAGCCAAGTTGGTGGAGTGCTGAAGAAGAAGCCTATTTGTGCAGACTTTGTGCAGAGAGAAGGAGATGGGTAACAGAGGTGAATAAGGCTGATGAGTTAGAAACCTTTGATTCTAGGAATACTCGGATAAGTCAGTGGCTTTGGGAGCCCTGAATGAAAAGGGAAGTGTTTCCCCACTGTAAAGCCAGCAGCCAAGGCCACCATCAGAGCCACTCGGCCAGTGCAGGTTTGCATTAGATTCAAACAGTCGGTAATGAAACAGCGGAGCCAAGAACTGGTGAGCCATCAGCTTTAATTCTAGCTTGCATCCGGCGGGCAAGCAAAAACACACACTGGGCTCCAAAACCCACACATCCGGTGCTCATAAAGCTACTGACTTATCCGAGTTTCCTAGAATCAAAGCTTTCTAGCTCACCAGACTTATTCACCTCTGTTTCCCATCTCCTCCTGCACAAACTCTTCCTCAGCACTCTGCCATCTTGGCTGCTTCCTCTCCTCCATGTAGCCTTACTCTGCTCTCCTCTCTAATACTAATCTCAAGAACCCAGGAACCGAGAGAGAGATCAAGCTACTGGTCTCTCCCACTTTATACCGTAGAATAAAACCTTTAATCCAATTATTCAAACAAGGAAGTCTGTATAATGGGATTCCTCAGGAGAGCGCACCACCCTACATCATCCAATCAGTCAAGGGTGTGGAGAAGAGCTTACTCTTAAACTAAGCCTTAGGCTATAACGATCCGGCCTGCCCACAGCCTGTTCCAGAACACACATTAATATCAACGAACTTCCATGTGGGCAGTGCCATCTTTAACAAAGTGAGCATAATATATTTTATCTGCCCAACACCCACTGTGTGTATTTCTCACCCGCTGGGTGCGAGCTAAGGTTAAAGTTAATGGCCCACCAGTTCTTTGCTCCATTATTACATTACTATCTGTCCGAATAAAATGTGAACCTGCGTGGGCCAGGCGGCTGTGATGGTGGCCCTGACTAGTAGCTTTACACAGCTCTTCATGCTTTTTTCACCCTGGGAATTTTGTAAGGTATTTTCCCAGCCGAGAAAGAAGGAAGGGGGGGGGGGGGTGAAAGGCACAAAGTGTGCAATAATAAGAGGTTTTATTAAGTACCATGCATCCCACCCGATGATGTTCCCTAGCCCTGGGGACAGAGGCTATGGAAGTCTCCCGAATTAGACTGCATGAGAGTTATTTAAAGGGGCCCTATGGGTCCTTTAGGGTGGGTAAGCAATTATGATGTGGCAAAATCTCACTGGCTGATGGACAGTCACTCTTCTCCCAAGGACCTCTGGGAGGGTTCTTTTAGTGCACAAGAATGTGGTGGTCCTAGCCAAAAGTCCGGGGTCTGAGTTTATTACGTGACCATCCCCCTTTCTGACCACCCTACAAATATCACTACCTAAGTCATCCCTTGCAGAGCAGGTAGGCTCCAACGTCCATCTATCTGTGAATTGTGTACTTTCCATTTGAAATTCCAAATCACTGCCTTTCTCTCCTTAGTTCAGAATGACATATAAACCTTACCTCCACAATGTATCTTTTGGTGTCCTATTATTAAAGGATCCCTGTATATTCACACATAATAAATTTGGTCATTTTTTTGTGTGTTAATTTGTTTCATGTTAATTTGATTACTAGTCCAGTCACAAGAGCCTAGAAAGGTAGAAAAAATAATTGTTTTTCCAACCTCACAAAAACAATGTCAGTCATTTAGATAATATTATATAGAAAATTTCAGAAGGAGATCTAAAGTAAATATTAACATAAAATATACTTCATTGTATATTTTAATTTGAAATATTGAATATAGACAGAATTAAGATATATATGAACATATAACATTAATAACAATTTTTCAAAGCATTAATTCTTTGTTGATAAAATTTCACTGAACTTATAATAAATGGTTATATGAGAGCATTTAGTTTTTTAACTTAATAGACAAATCATTGTGCATAAAATACACATATGATTGGAGGCACAGTTATTCTTTTACTCTGATAATGAGGATAAACAGAGTCTTGGCACCAAAATATGTCTTTTTCGTATATTGATTATTTTTTAGCTGGTTATATTGGGGGGAAAAGCCCTCAGAAAGAAACTTTGACCCTCCCACTTACCTGCCTGAAAAAATTTAGATGGAAAAACCTGTTGAAGGAAGAGGGCTATCATCTTAGTATAATGTATGCCAAGTGTGGCAGATAAGAAGGAACCAAGCAAAATCTATTAGACTTTCCTCTATATCTGATTTCATTCTGTATGGACTTCCCTCTGTATTCCATTGTTTATGGGTGGCCCAGTAAAAAGTTGTTTACCAAATGTTTGTTTCCTCTGGTCTCTGTGTAGATTGCCAACATTCCCTTTTAAGTCCAAACTGCCACTTTCCTTTTACCATAGCTTGAGATGACATGTAAGCCTCATTAAGGTATAGTCTCAGGGAACCTGCCTATGTACATACATTAAAACTTGCTCATTTTTCTGGTAACCTGTTTCATGTTGATTTTATTACCAGGAGAGTTGAAAAAATTTTGAAAGGTAGAAAAAAAGTTTTTTTCTCCTATTAAATGTAAACATTTGAAAGCTACCACAATTTTTTTCAGACAGAATTTTCATTACTGTCCTGGCTTTCTCATTCAGTCCCTGAATATATCAGAAATCTAAAAATACCAGAATTTCATGTATAGGGGGTGTAATGCCAAGGGCTACCACCATCATGGCCATGTACATGCAAGTTCACATTGGATTCAGACAGACAGTAAAGAAACAATGGAGCCTAAAAAACAAAATGGTGGGTCATTCTTTTATTAACATCTCACACCAGCAGACGAGCAAACACACAGGGAAAACATTTCCCTCTCATTCAGAGCGTACAAAGCCCTGACACAGTATCTGTTTCCAAAACCAGGAGAATTTTTTTCAGTTTCTTCTAGAATCAAAGGCCCCCACCAGTTTTAGCGGAGTTCACAAAAGCCCCTCAGTTCTGTTTCCCCATCTGCACACCTTCTCTTTCTCTGAATATGGCTTCCCCTTCAGCACTCTGTATTCCCTTTTCTCTCAATCTGCAAACATGGCTTCCTTCCTTTTTCTTCTGTCTTCTCTTTCTCAAAACTTTCTGGCATGAATACCTCTGCTACAGCAAACATTAGAAAAACAATGGTCCTTCCCAAGCAGGAAGGTAATTAGCAATTTCACAGACCCACATATTCCTGGCGCTGCCCAGCCCTCAACGCAAAGTATAAGCAAGCAAACATAAAAATCATATTTTACAAACTTATTTGAGCAACATTCCACCCCTTTTTCTCATTTTGCAAACCACACCACGGGCATTCCTGTGCAAGGAATGAGGTACATTACCCAAACAAATTACAGTAACAGTACAAGTCATACAATTTCAATGATTACAAAGGTGCCCTTCACAATGTCTCTCTGAGCACTTTGCCCAAAGTGTAAAATTTCGTTGGAGCTTCTCTCTAGCTGGATGAAAAGCTTCCCAGTGGAGAAGGGTCTCCACCAGAGCTGTCACCCACCATCAAGGTCTCTCATATTGTCCAAAGCCGCATGTCCATCCAACATAGGAATGGGTGCCCCCTCTGGTGGCAGTCTAAATGTCAGTCCATGCACATGGGGTCTCAGGCCTTCCTCCTCATCTTTGCCATCATGGCAGCTCTGAAAACACTGCCCCAAGGAGCAACATGTGGCAATGGTGGCCAACGTTTTGACCTCTGCTCCAGAGAGCATGCTGCTATCCATCCCTTTGTCTCACAATCACATCAAACCTACCAGGGGCTTAGTAGGTACTCTTTGCTGCTGGGCTTTTTCCTCTGAATTCTGTGGACAGCAACTTCATAAATGCCTGTCCTTGCTGACTAAGAGCTCCATCTTTGGCTCCTGTGACATCCAGCTCTCTGCCTGAAGCTGAACCCATGGTTGTTTCTCCAACAACTGTTTCTGCCAATGTTCAACTTCCAGAGCAAACTGCAACTCACAAATCTGTGCAGCCTTATTCTCCAGTGCTCGCTCCAGTTCCAGGATCTGCATTTCTTTCTCCCATAACCATTCTAGCTCCTTCTGCTGCTCAGTTTGCAGGTCTCGGCAGCCTCTTTCATAACCCTCTTGATTTCCTCTCACAGGGCTGTAAAATAACAGCCAGCCCACGGTCCCCAAAAAGACAGCCATGGGGAATCATAAGAACAACCAGTCCTCTACCCCACTCCTTAAGGGTGTCTGCATCTCCATACTGATCAGATCTAAATCCTGCCACAAACTATGCCAGATATAAGACCAGGAGCTGCTGCCATCATAGCCATTCACATGCAGGTTCACATTGAATTCGGTCTAATGGTAAAGAAAGAGTGGAGCCAAAAAATGGTGGCCATTTCTTTATTAAAGTCTTGCACTGGCTGATGAGCAAACACACAGGGAAAATACTTCACTCTCATTCAAAGTTCACAAAGCCTGACACATTCTCCGGTTCCACAACCAAGAGAATCTTCTTTGGTTTTTCTTAGAATCAAAGGCCCCACCAGTCTCAGCAGAGCTCGCAAAAGTCTCTCTGCTCCAATCCCCTAACTGCACACCTTCTCTCTCTCTGTGTATGACTTCTTCTGCACTCTGCATTCCCTCTGCTCTCACTCTGCAAACATGGTTTCCTTTCTTCTCCTTCTGTCTTCTCTTTTTCAATACTTTCTGGTGCAAATATCTCTGATCAAGCAAACGATAAAAAACAATGGCCCTGCCCAAGCAGGAAGGTAATTTGCAATTTCACAGATCACATATCCCGGTGCTGCCTAGCCCCCAATGCAAGCTATAAGTGAGCAAACATAAAGATCATATTTTACAAACTTATTTGACCAACATGGGGTATTCGATTTACAACAGTCTTGACACACAAAATTTCAAGTTTATGATGCTCACTCCCATAAATAAACTTAGAAAACTTACTTGGGCAAACTAGTTTGGTTGCATGCAGTGGAAGTATACTCAGTAACAGAACATATGAATAAGGGAGTTGGTATTCCCTAGTACACTTACCTATGTCATTTTGGACGGTTATAAGTGCCAGTGTTCCATCTGTGTTGCTTTTTTTGGTGACTTTTTGGCATTTATCATGGCTCCTAAACAAAAGTCAGAGTCTTCAGATGGAAATGATTTGAAGAAGAGGAAAGTCATCATGGTGGATGTCACAGAGCTACTGACATCATATGGAGAGGTGCTGTCTGATGACTCCCTCACTCAGCTGGAGAAGCAGCTGATTGAAGAGGAAGAGATAGAAAACCCAGAACCCAAGAGGTTTACTACCAAGGGTTTGTCAGAAGGTTTTTCTATGATAGAGGCAGGGGCAGATTTAACAGGGAGAGCACCAACTTCTGAACGTCCTGCAAAACCCCAACTTTCCACTTTTTTCTAATGACACCAACTTTGGTTTTATTGTGCAATTTTAACATTAATTGTACATAATATTTTTTATTTATTTAAGAATATGGTTAACATATATTTTTATTTTTCCTGTCTCTCTCTCTTTTTTTAAGGGGCTCAATATTTTCTTCTGCTTCCGGGGCCTCAACTGACCTTAATCTGCCTCTGGGTAGAGGATGGGTTGGCAAAATTTCAGGTTGAGGACCCCAGCAATGATAGATTCATAATGGTCTACAGAGCTGTTATGGATGCCTTGCAGTGCTATAGGCACATTTTGAAAGAGAAAAAGTCATCAACCTTTCAAACTAGCCTGAAACATTTTTTTTTAGAAAGTAGAGAGACCTGCAACTGATTCTGTACCCTCTACATCAGCTGCTTCTTGAGATGAAACACCTGTAGTACAGGTAGAATCATCTCCAGTGTCTCCTGTATGTTACTTAGGCAATCCTGATTCCCCTAACTCAGTATTTCCAGCACCTTCTGCAGGTTCTCCTGCCTCTCCAGCTTCCTCCTCCCAATAGGTCACTCTCTCCCACCTTGCAATATCCCTTCCTGTACTCAAGCCAACCATTGGAAAAAGGTAAGAAATTATTTTTACACTTATTTTTTGTTACTACAGTACAGTGTACAGTAGATATATTTATGTCCTTTTTCTGTAGCTTAGTTGTGTTTTTATGTTCTAGACTATGATTTTACAACTGTGCTAGGATAGTAAGTGACTTAGGCTAGAGTGTGTTTTGACTTACAACAAAATTTGTAAGAATGGAACTGTGTCATAAGCCTAGGACCCCCTGTAGTAGTAACTATTAAATGGATTAAGTTCCTATTGCTTTAAAAAATATTTTTCTTTTTTTCCAAGTGAGAGGAAGGGAGACAAAGAGACAGGCTCTCACATGCACCTTGACTTGGATTCACCCAGAAACCCCTAGCTGGTGCTAATGTTCTGCCCTTCTGGGGCTATGCTCACAACCAAGCTACTTTTAGCACCTGAGGTAGAGGCTCCATAGAGTCCTCCTCAGTGCCCAGGGCTGATGCACTTGAACCAATCAAGCCATGGCTGCAGTAGCGAAATGTAGAGAGAGGGAAAGAGAGAGAGAATATTGAGAAGTAGATGGTTATCTCACCTGGGTGCCCTGACCTGGAAGCAAACCAGAGATATGCACACACCAGGTTGAAGCCCTACCACTGAGCCAACTGGCCAAGCCACTATTGCTTTCTCACAGATTATTTTTTTCACTATTCCTGGTTCAATTTTATAGTTTATCTAAGTAGAATTTTAGAGTGGGGATTTGTTTTGAAAGGTTTACATTTATTTTATTATTATTGCTATGAAGCTTTTAATATTTTGTACAGTAAATTAGCAGTTTTTACAGTTTTAAGAATTTTGGCAAAGGTATACAGTCAAGTAACCACCACCACAATCAAGATATAAACCAGTTTAAGGCCCTAGCTGGCTGGCTTAGTGGTGTATGGAAGTCTTGGGCTCGATCCTCAACCAGGGCATATATGAGAAGTGATGATCTGCTTCTCTCTCCCTCCCTCTCTCCCTTCTCTCTATCTCTCATCCCATCTCACAGACAGTGGCTTGGTTGGTCCAAGCATTGGCCTAAGGTGGTCAGGATGGCTTGGTTGATTCGAGAGCATTGGCCTCGGACAGGGGTTGCCTGGTTGATGCTGGTCAGGGAGCACATGTTCTATCTTCCCTTCCTCTCACTTAAAAATAAATAAATAAGTAACATTTTATTACATTGATCCCATGGTTGTCAACTCTTTTCTCATGGCAGTTGCAACCACAAATCTATTGTTTTGTCCCTAAAGCTTTGTGTTTTAAAGAATATCATGTAAATAGAATTAATTATACAATATGCAACTTTTTGAGTCTAACATTTTTATGCAACATAAGTAATTTCAGATCCCCACCTGCATGCATTGATTATCATTCTATTGTACAGAAGTGTTAAGGTTTGTATAACCATTCCCCAATTGACTGACATTTAGGTTATTTGCAGTTTGAAGAGATTACAAATAATCTTTTATTAATATTTATTTCTAAGATTTTCTGTAAGTTTAAAGTATTTATTTTCTTTCAGTTTGCATTAATGACTAAAAATGTTGATGAATATTTTATGTTATTTATTTGCCATCTCTGGCTCACATTTATAATTGAAAGTGTCTCTTCCTATCATTCATCCATTTTTACAATTAGGTTGTTTGGTTTTTTTATTATTGTATTTTGCAAGTTTTTTTTAATTATATATTTTTTTCAGATTAAAGATTTTCAAGTTTTTCTCTGAGTCTCTGGCATCTCTTTATATTTTCTTAACAATAGATTTAATAGAGTAGAGTTTTCTAATATTGATGAAGTACAATGTATTATTTATGGACCATCCTCTTACTTTCACATCTAAAGGTTTCTTCTGACCCCACCTCACAAATTTCTCTAGCATCTAATTCAGAAAGATATATAGATTTAATGTCTACACTTTGGTCCACAATCTATTTTAAGTTAATTTTTCTTTTTGTGATAGAGACAGATGGAGGGACAGATAGGAGAGACAGAGAGGAAGGGAGAGAAATGAGAAACACCAATTCTTCATTGTGACACCTTAGTTGTTCATTGACTGCTTTCTCATATGTGCCTTTATTGGGAATGGGGCTACAGCAGAGTGAATGACTCCTTGCTCAAGCCAGTGACCTTGAACTTCAACCCAGTGACCTTGTATTTCAATCCTGTTACCTTTGGGATCAAAACAGAGACCATGGTGTCATATCCATGATCCTATGCTCAAGCCAGTACTCTGCATTCAAGCTGATGAGCCCATGCTCAAACCAGCGACCTTAGGGTTTCGAACCTGGGTTCTTCGCATCCCAGTCTGATGCTCTATACACCATGCTACCACCTGTTCAGGCACACAATAATTAATTAGAAAAATTATATTGCCAATTGCAATAATGTGGATGAATCTAGAGGGTATTTTACTCAGTGAAATAAGTAAGTCAGAGAAAGACAAATACCATTTGATTTCACTTATATGAGGAATTTTAAAAAAATAAATAAATGAGAAAACAAAACAGACTCATAGAAACAAAAAATAAACTAATGTTTCACAGAGAAGAAGGATAGAAATGGGTGAAAAATCTTAACAAAAATGCAACCAATAATAATGTGATAATTTTACATGATGACAGAATGTTACTAAAGCTCATGTGGTGAGCACATTGAAAGATATATAAATGTAGAATCACTATGTTGTACACCTAAATCTAAAATAATATCACATCCATGCTTTAATAAAAATAAAATACCTTCTTGATGAAGATATACTCCTGAGCATATCAGTTGGACATCTATGCCAACTCTATTCATTCTCCAAACAGGACTCTGTCCTTCAAGAATAAATCTCATGGCAATTATAGTTTGCAAACATGAAGTTGATATCTTCAGTAGTTAAATCTATGTACACATTTCATTTTGAAGCTACAGTAAAAGGCAGACCAGCAGAAAAGCAATGTATAAGATGGGTCAAAAGTAGGTTTACAGTTGTGTGTATGAAAAATAATACAAAAATTAATAAATTATACAAGAATACTTTGTGTTTCACATACCTACATCTGTATATTGATTGTCCTGGTTTGCTTTGCACTTCAGAAATTTGAACTTTTATTTTGGGATTTTTTTATACATATCTTTGTTGATTATGAATGTGCGTATATGTGTGTGTGTGAAATGCACAATTTATAAGTAAAGACTTAAATAAAGAAAAATACTTCAAAAACGTATTGTTTCTCCTCTGAACATTAGCAAACTATATTGTGTATTAGTAAATTCAACAATTTGGTTTAACTAATAAATCACAAGAAACAAAAATGGGAGAATATTTTTGATAAATAACCACCTTCTCAAAGTTTTAACCTAATCTGTTTGTAACTAATTGATGCTCTGTCAACTTTTCTGTTTAAAAAAGTGTTAGAAAAAAGATCACATTAGATTAAAACTGTTTAATTTCTTTATCAGAAGAAAAAAAGTAAAAGTCTTGTGTTCCTTGGACAATGATTAAATGAAAAGATTTGTGTCCTTATCAGGATTTAACACAAGGCTGGTCTTTAAGTATACCTTATAGTAACAAAGATGTTTTGAAATTAAAGTAGCATTAATCTTTAATATGTCTTATTTTAATTTTTAATTCTTATTGAATTTATTGGCCTGGAATTGGTTAATAAAATCATATAGGTGTTATGTGAACAATTCTACAATACATTATCTGAATACTATACAGTATGTTTGCCACCCAAACTCATTTTTTAAATGTAAATATTTATATTTGCTAAAAAAGCCCTGAGGTTTTTAAGGGTCAAAGATAAGATTTCTCTTCTCTACTATCTCATCATGGTTGTATTTCATTTCATCTTAAATATTCATGAGATTTTAAATCTTGAGAAGCAGAATTAACATTCCATGTTAAATTGGATTTCAAATTTTTTTTATTAATTTTAATGGGGTGACACCAATAAATCAGGGTACATATGTTCAAAGAAAACATCTTCAGGTTATTTTATCATTCAATTATGTTGCATACCCATCACCCAAAGTCAAATTGTCCTCTGTCACCTTCTATCTGGTTTTCCTTGTGCCCCTCCCCTCCTCCCTCTCTCTCCCTCTCCTCCCTGCCCACACCCTGTAACCACCACACTCTTGTCCATTTCTCATAGTCTCACTTTTATGTCCCACCTATGTATGAAATCATGCTGTTCTCAGTTTTTTCTGATTTACTTATTTCACTCCGTATAATGTTATCAAGGTACATCCATTTTGTTGTAAATGATCCGATGTCATCATTTCTTATGGCTGAGTAGTATTCCATAGTATATATGTACCATGGCTTTTTAATCCACTCGTCCTCTGATGGACACTTGGGCTTTTTCCAGATCTTCACTATTGTGAACAATGCTGCCACGAACACGGGGGCACCTTTCTTCTTTTCAAACAGTGCTATGGTGTTCTTAGGGTATATTCCTGTAAGTGGGATAGCTGGGTCAAAAGGCAGTTTGATTTTTAATTTTTTGACGAATCTCCACACTGTTTTCTACAATGGCTGCACCAGTCTGCATTCCCACCAGAAGTGCAGGAGGGTTCCCTTTTCTCCACATCCTCACCAGCACTTGTTCTGTGTTGTTTTGCAGATGAGCGCCATTCTGACTGGTGTGAGGTGATATCTCATTGTGGTTTTAATTTAGTTATATATACAGTGTATCTATAAAGTCATGGTGCACTTTTGACTAGTCACAGAAAAGCAACAAAAGGTGATAGAAATGTGAAATCTGCACCAAATAAAATAAAAACCTTCCCAGTTTCTGTAGGATGATGTGGCAGCATGTGCACATGCACAGATGATGACGTAACACCGTGTACACAGCAGAGCAGACCACGACCATGCCAGTCGAGATCATCTTTCAACAGGACAGCGCTCTTCCACACTACACCACCATTGTTCGTGAGTTTCTGGATAGAACATTCTCCCAGTGGTGGATAGGCAGTGGTTCTGTCAAGCCATGGCCACCACTATCCCCGGATCTGACACCTTTAGACTTTTACTTTTGGGGTTATGTGAAGCAATATGTGTACATTGAACGTATCAATGATGTTAATCACTTAAAACAGAGAATCACAGACATTATTCACTCTGCTACACCATATGTCCTTACCCATGTGTGGCAAGAACTTCACTATTGTTTGGATGTGTGTAGGGCAACAAATGAAGCCCACATCAAACTGCATTGAATAGATATGAAACTGGAAGGGTTTTCCTTTTATTTGGTGCACATTTCACATTTCTATCATCTTTTGTTGCTTTCCTGTGACCGGTCAAAAGTGCACCATGACTTTACAGACACACTGTAAATTTCCAAGAATTTTTTTTCTGAAAAGTTAAGAATTTCAACACTATTTTACCCTTATCCTCTTATATGGTAGCCTCTCTTGTAACATGCATGTGATAAACTTGAGAGATTGCTAAAATTTGAAAATTCTCTAGTTTGAGTAAAATTAAAAGGTTATTAAGAAAATTAACATTTGCAGAAAAAATTAATATTAACACTTGGCTAAAGAGTGCATATTGTGTTCTCTTTGTATAATTAATTATTGATGTTGTTCTGGATCTGTAAATATCACAACACATTTTATTTGTCTTCTCATTTCCTAGGATAGAGTCAGGGGTCATCTGCATTCGGATGACTTGCCCAGATATTCAGGTAGAGGAGGATTAAAAGAGAAATGGTCAGGTACAATGCTATATACAGTTTAAATGCACTGATGTATAAAGCTAACAATTTTTCTTTTTTAAATTTCAAGGTAAATTCTATAAAGTAAAACTGACATTGAAACAGCATTCTACACTAATTATTCTATTTCCTAACATAGTTTTTCTCTCCTTTTTTCTCCTTAGAGGAGCAATCAAATTTCATCAAACAAGTTTCATGGCCCTACTAAATTGTTATTTTAACCAGAGATGAATATGCAGTAATTTAAAAAATATATATTAATTTTCTTTTAAATGTGATTTTTAGTGTACCAATAGGGTCACACAACTTTATGAATAAAAGGCAACTCTAAAGTTACAAAATTGTCTAGTATAAATGTTTTCTGTTAAAAGAAAATTTTATTCAAAAACTTTTAACCTAAGTTATAATGTTGTTTAAGACAGTAGAATATCAAGACAATTGAATTTTAATCCAAAATTCATTAAATGTTTCTAAGTAAATTCCCCAGCAAATAAATTTTAATGAGCTTTAGTTTAAACATGACTATGTATTTTATTTCTATTGCAATAGTGAAGTTAATACAGAGCAAAATGGCTAATAAGGAATTAAACACAAATGCTAAAATAAATAAAATATTTTAAAATAATATGTATTTTCCTGTAGGCCCGGTAAGTTGTTATATAAACTCATATTAGGAAGAAAGGTAAATATGTTTTTATACCAAAATTATTATAATTTATAAGTAATATTTTATAAATAATTTCTTGCAAGACTAAACTAATATTGCAAATTATAGGCTTCCACAACTGTTTTATTTAAACAAATATTCTGGATCTCCTTCCCTATATACCTATACCTATATATTTATTTTAATTTTTAATATTGTTTATATATATATATATATAGTGTGTGTGTGTGTGTGTGTGACAAAGACAGAGAGAGACAGAAAGAGGGATAGATAGGGACAGACAGACAGGAAGGAGAGAGATGAGAAGCACCAGTTCTTCATTGTGGCACCTTAGTTGTTCATTTACTGCTTTCTCATATGTGCCTTGACCAGGAGGCTAAGCAGGCTGAGTGATCCCTTGCTTGTCTGGTTGTAACAGTTCCCAGCTTGAGCCCAAGGTCGCTGGCTTGAGCAAGGGGTCACTAGGCCTCTGTCACACACACACACACAACATATAGTTTATTTAAATCAAGAGAAAAATCCCCTCACTTTATTTTTTAAATATCATTGCTTATAGAAAATACAGGTCAATTTTGCTATGCATCATCTGTCCATTTATTTCTTCATTATTCTATTTAATTTATTTCTCTTTATCTTTTGTATTTTTGAAACTAAAATTTGGTTTTAAAAGCTTGTTTAGGTTCAAATTCTTTTGTTTTGTTTTTTTTCTAAATACAGCCTCAGTAATACAGTTCATGTACATCATATTAAAAAAAATCTGTAATGTTTGGTTTACTACTACAAGATCTGTGAATTAGTTGATGACAAACTGTTCCCTTCATTGTAAAATTTCTCTTAAATCTCACATCTTATTTTATTTATTGATAATTTTGCTTTAAATGTTTATTTCATCAACATTGAAAATTATGATTTTTAAATTCTCCTATTCCTTCCACGATTATTAGTTGAATTTCTTTTTATAAAACAAAGTTTCACCTGATAAAGTTATCTGATTGCCCTGAGACACAACATACCCAAGAAAAGCAGAATAATGCTTTATTTTTTCCTGTTATTTCCAATTTTTAAAATAAGAAGTTTATGTTTAAATTATCATCATTTTAAGTTTGTGTCATCCTTTTCTCTTTTTTAAATATTATAAGTGTCATGAATTATATACATACACACATAACTATATATATACATATATATGTATATATATACATAAACAATCTGTTTCAATCATTATTCTCATTCATTATTTTTTTATTTTAAATTGTCCTATTTGGGGCCAACTGGGAACTTTGATGTCTTTCTTTTTTAACATGCTTCTTACTCTGGCAGCATCATACCCTCTTGACACAAGTTGTCCTAGGATAAATCACCACTCTTCTCTAGAGCGCTGTCTCTCTTTTACAGGAAATTGTATTTAGGGCACACAGTTTGGGTCCCAATGGTTGATTTTAATTGCTATTGAAACATTATTTCTTCTTGTCCAAGGGGGTAGACTTAAGAAGTACATATTTTTAAAAAACAAAACATTTTATTCATTTCAGTTTTAAAATTTTAGGGCTTTTACTTAAATTTCTTTTTTCTTATTCTGAAAAATTCTGTTCATAAACCCTTATTAAAAGATAAACTGAGGCATATTAAACATTTTAAGTGTTTATTTGATAAAAAATTGATTAGAATTGGACAGTACCAATCTAAAAGTGCTTAAAAGCCCTCTGCTAATTGGAGTCAGGGCACAAACTTATCTAGAAAAAGTATGGAAGAAAAGAAAGGGAAGTTTTTTGATTGGAATGGGTTAAAGTATTGTTGGCTGTTTGTGAATTGTTGTCCTTAGTGTTTTGTTCTTTTAAAATATGTAACTGTGCATGAATAATAAAATTAATGTTATTATATGACTTGAAACATTTTCTCTATTTGATTGTATTTCCAACTACAATGGTTTGTTTATTTTGTGTTAGATTCAATAATTAGGATTTTTTTCTAATGGTTTTGTTTTACATTTTAAATTCATAAAAATTTTTCATTGTTGTTAAATTTAATTATATAATGAGATAAAATTAGAGATGTCTCATTTGTATTGTTACCTCTTCCACCTTGATTTTCATTATTCACAGCTGATCCCTATCCTATACATACATCTATTGATGGGTTATCCCCAAACATAGATGACACAACACTTCATCTCTTTTTGACATGCATAAATAAAAAAATAGTTTCACTTTTAAGCATAGTTGAGTTCATATCTTTATTTTCTAATGTTTTTATTATTATGTTTTCTATTTAGGAAGTAATTTTTCTTTTTCATGATTATTAACATATTTAATTTTTAGGGTAAACATTAAAGATAATGATTTTATAGAATATTTTTATTAAAGATAATTAGAGCAAAATAACAAAATTTCTGTAAAAAATGTCTTTTTCACAAAATTTGACAATTCTCTCCTTCTGATTTTACCAGTATAAGAACTACTAGAGTTTTCAAAATCACAAAATTAATCAAAGTGTGACATCAGGGAAGAATAAAAAGTGAAGAAAATTGGTAGTCATTAGTTTGGAAAATCACAAGAGATAATTTTTTTTTAAAGTATATTGCCATTAATGGTAAGGATTACCAATTATTTTGGGATTATATTGTAGAAATAACAACTACCTTCTGGTAAACCAAAAAAAAAAAAAACACAAACAAAAACAAAAAAGACTTAAGCTAACTTAATCAGTTCTAGCTTGGATAAGAGAAATTTGTTAAGTCTAGAAAAACATAAGACAAATATATATGTAAATAATGCAAATTCCAGGAATTTGAAAATGCCTGAATAGTTGTAATGATATATTTATTATTTTATTTTTAATTGAATTCATTGAGATGATCTTGGTTAATAAAATTATGTAAGATTTAGTACAATTCTATAAAACATCATCTGTATACTGTATTGTGTGTGTTCACCATCTAAAGTCAAGTCTTCTTCCATTGTCATTTATTCATTCCCCTTTTACTTTTTTCTACTTCCGCCAACCTCATTTTCCTCTGCTAATCACCATACTATTGTCTATGTTTTTGAGTTGTTTTCTTTTGCTTAATCACTTCACCTTTGTCACCTAGTTGTCCCAACGCCTCTCACTCTGAAAGCTGTCAGACTGTTCTCTGTATCTATGTATATGTTTCTATTTTGTTTGACAGTTTATTTTATTCTTTAGATTCCACATATAATTGAAAACATATGGTACTAGTCTTCTGACTGGTTTATTTCACTTAGCATGGTTTTAAAACTGTTTTTCTAATCAGCATGCTTTCATCTTATTAGGAATCTATTTTTCTTGACAATAAACTCTTAGTTTGTCTTACATCAATCTTAATTTAACTTATATTTCAAGTTAATTTGAACAGTCTGTGTAAAGATTAAGAATACCCAGCCTGACCAGGTGGTGGCAAAGTGGATAAAGCATCATCAGTCTGGGAGGCTGAGGACCCAGTTTTGAAACCCCAAGGCCACCAGCATGAGTGTGGGATCATAGACATGACCCCAAGGGCACACTAGTTTGAACCCAAGGTTGCTCACTTGGCTGAAGATCCCAGTTAAAGCATGTATAAGAAAGCAATTAGTGAACAACTAGGGTCTTGCAACTACAAATTGATGCTTCTAATATATCTCCCTCTCTGTCTCTCTGTCCCTGTCTGCCCACCCGTCTCTATCTCTTAAAAAAAAAGAATACCGACATTTAATCCTATTTTATTTTCTGCCTGTAAGTCTGTTTCTTGATACTCAATGATTTTATCTATAAAATAAATAGAATATTAAATTTGATTGCATTTTAGAAAGAATAGATGAGAAAAAATATTTTATAAATTCTAAGAGAAATGTTTATTTCATATTTTTGCATACCTAGAACTAAGGTGTAGATAAACTGATAAAATTTCACTTGTATTTTTTTTTTATTTTTTTATATCAGTGGTTTTCACTTCAGGTTAGTGGACAAGTGCTAGAAATTTCTTGCCGGTCAGCAGAAGAGTAAACCACTCTAATTGTATATGAAGATTAGGGAGTCTATAATTACTGGGTTCATAATTTTCATACACCATTGGGTGATTAACTCTTTAGCAGACTGACAAAAAATTTCTGGCAGATAAGCACTGGTCTGAGAACCTGTGGGTGAAACACATTGGCTTAAATACATTACACAAGTGATGATGTTTTAATTTGAGGTCATATGATATATATACTGCCTAATATACTCAACATACACTTTATAATCTTATAGTCTACAAATGTCAGTATGTATTATAAAATGTTAGGGTTTTTTGTTTTGTTTGTTTTCAATGTTGTTTGACACATTTTTGGGGGGACAAAGCATCAAACTGTGGAATGGTTGATTCTTCAATTCAAACTATATTATTCTATGGTCAAAACAAAAACAAACAAAAAGCAAAGAAAAATAAAGGACTTTCATTTATTCTTTTCTTATGAAATTCTATTTAAAGATATTATCCCTAAAGAAATATGCCCTTTTAATTTCAGAAATTTCATTGCTGGAAAAACTTTCTCACGTGTGTGTGTGTGTGTGTGTGTGTGTGTGTGTAAATGTGTGTGTGTTATCATTGTTAATAAAATGTATTTCCATGAAGATAGGCATTATATGTGTGATTTATTTGGTATAACCAGTGGTGGTATTCAGCCAGTTTGCACCAGTTTGGCAGAACTGATACTTAAATTTTTGTTGAGTTCAGAGAACCGCTGTTAAAATGGCACTTGTTATCAAGGTTCTCTCTAAGGTGGGTGGCTGCCCACCCAGTGTGGAAATCACAAATTAACATTCTTTACTCTTTTTTAACATTCATCTGAGCAACAGCATATTCTAAGCGCCCATAGTAATGTTTATTCTGTCCATACGTGAAAAAAATTTGATGGAGCTCTGCTTGTAATATTTATTCATTTTATAAAACTTATTATACCTTTGATGATATACTACTTTTTAATTCCCTCATGTACTTACTTCAGTAAACAAAGATATAACGTAAAGAAAAAAGTGCCAAAAAACCAGTGGGTGACAAGCTGTCACTGGAAATATCTTAATTGAAAGTTTTATTGTTTTTCTTCAGATATTGTTTAATATTTTTAATTAATATTTTTAAACTTTTTTCTATAACATAACCTAGTTTTGTGTACTTCTTCAATTGTTCTTATTTCTTATTTAAGTATTAAATCCATGAAATAATAAACTACCTTTTGGTATATAAATTTTTTATACTTAAAACTGTCATCAGAGCAGAGAACTAGTTGTTAAATTATTTGAATCCCACCACTGGGTATAGCTCTGTATTGGCTTACAACAGGAAATATACTTTATTACTGATGGGAACTTAAAATGGAATAGCCACTTTGGGAAATACTTTGATGGTTTCCTACAAAACTAAAAATAATTTTACTGTATATTTTCTTTCAAAACTAAAAGTTATCTTACCAAAATAATTGTGTCCCTTGATATTTACCCAAATAAGTTGAAAACGTATGTCTTGCACATGGATATTTATATAAGCTTTATTCATAATTATCAAATTTGGAAGTAACCCAGATGTCCTTCAGTATTTGCATAAATTCAGAAAATCAAATATTATTAAGCATCAGAAAGAAATGATTGATCAAGCCATACAAACACATGAGAAATTTTAAATGCATATTACTAAGTGAAACAAACCAATTTGAAAAGGCTACATACTGTATGATTCCAAACCTGTAACATATAAAAAGCAAAACTGTGGAGATGATAAAATGAACAGTTGTGACTGGGGAGAGAAAGATGGATAAGAAAAACATAGAGGATTTTAGGGCAGTGGAAATAGCATAATTATATATACATTGTCTAAACCCATAGAGTGTACAATACCAAGAATGAACCCTAATGTAATTCATGAACTTCACATGATTATGATGTATCAACATAGGTTCATCCTTAGTAAAATATGTACCATTCTGGTGAGTGACGTTGCTAATGAGAGCATGCGTATGTGGAGGCAGAGATATATGGGAAATCTTTGTACTTTTCATTCAATTTTAGTGGTAGACCTAAAACTGCTCTAAAAATAAAGATTATTAATTAGAAAAACTTAAATCCAAAAACACCCACTAAAATTAGTATTTTGAATATTAAGCAAAGTCAAAATAATATTTATACAAATAGAAAAGACAAAAATAATGATACAACAAATACCATATACCTGTGATGGTGAACCTATGACACGCGTGTCAGCATTGAAATGCATAGCTATTTTCGATGACACGCGACCTCATTTGGCCGCATGCCAGAGAAGTATGGGGTCGCATATTGATAAGCACATTTCATCCTCTGTTCCTGCACGGCCAGGCACAGTAGCCGAGGATAAAACATTTGCTGTAGTGTAGACACTCTGTGCCAGAGGTCTGTAGGCCAAAACAATAGAACTCCGGCATAGAGCGTCTAGTTCTGGGACTTCCAGTTAGGCCATTTTTCTTGAAGTGACACACTACCCAAGTTATGCTTGGACTTTTAGCTAATTTTGACACACCAAGCTCAAAAGATTGCCCTTCTCTGCCTTACACCAACCAAGTCATCCAAAATGTAGAATATTATTATTATTTTAATATCTGATATATTTCTTTTCTTTTTTCTTTCTTTTTTTATTTTGAGAGAGACTGAGGGTGAGAGAGATAAGAACATCAAGATGCTCCTCTATGTTCCCTGACCAGGGAAGCAAAATGGCAATCTTCGTGATGCTCCAACGAACCAAGCCATTTGGCCAGGGTTTTATTGATTGATTGATGTTTAAAGAGAAAAAGGGAGAAAGGGTGAGAGTGGTGGGGGAAGAAAAGCATTAATTTGATGTTCTACTCAGTCATACATTCATTGGCTGCTTCCTGTGTGAGCCTTGACTAGGGATGGAATCTGCAACCTTGTTTCAAGAGGACACTCTTAGCTCTTAATTGACTGAGCTAAGCAACCAAGATCATATCTGGTGTTTTTCTTGCCTATTTTATTCTATTCCTTTTTTCCTCAGGTTTTATCAGCCTTTGATTTTATTGTAAACATTGTTTAATTTTAAATGTTTTTAAATACTACTGATCTAATATTCTTTCTTAGCGATGATTAATTTGCAAGTGACCGAAAATTTACTTTCACCTGACAGAGAATATAAATAATGTTTCATTGCTAGATAATCCTGTAATCCATGTATTGGTTACTGCAAGCACATATTCTCATACCTGTGACCAAAAAGCAGACCACTGAGTTTAAAATCCCCCAATTTACCTTCATTATTGGAATCAGGAAATAGTTCTTAAAAAAAGAGAAAATTCTTCTGGACTGCTGGATATCCTGGGTTAGAGATTCAGAACTCAGGCTGTCACTTTCATTAAGATTTTACAGTTCTCACCTGACCAGGCAGTGGCGCAGTGGATAGAGCGTGGCCTGGGATGCAGAAGACCCAGGTTCGAGTCCCTGAGCTCGCCAGCTTGAGCACGGGCCCATCTGGCTTGAGCAAAAGCTCGCCAGCTTGGACACAAGGTTGCTGGCTCCAGCAAGGGTTTGCTTGGTCTGGTGAAGGCCCGCGGTCAAGGCACATATGAGAAAGCAATCAATGAACAACTATGGTGTCGCAACAGCAACGAAAAACTAATGTTGATGCTTCTCATCTCTCTCTGTTCCTGTTTGTCTGTCCCTATCTATCCCTCTCTCTGAATCTCTGTTCCTGAAAAAAAAGAATCTCTCTCTGTCCCTGAAAAAAAGAAAAAAAGATTTAATAGTTCTCCTTGTCCTATAACCTACCACAAAGATGAGCATTATTTTACCTATGTAGATAAGAAATGTGAGTTGAATCTTTTCAATTCATAGCTTTGTTTTGGAAGTTTTATTGGGTCAGTCTCTAGTAGTATCCTTTGTTAGAATCAATTCCCATTTATAGGTGCTATGGACACCCCTGTAACATGAAGACAGCACTGATTTTCTTTTGCGTCTTCTCACTGTCTTATTCTTTCTATTACTGATCGCTCTGGAATATTATCCCATGGATTCTCTATGATGAAGTTATTATTGGTTAAAACTCTTTCCTAGATGGGGCATAGAGACAAGGGGATTAACCTAAGCAATTTAATGTTATGAAAACTCAATTTTAAGAAGACCTTTTAAAATCCTTTAAGCCAATATGACTGACAATTCTTAGTTCTTAGTTCAGAGATCTCAGTGTGATGGCACTGCAAATAAACAGACCTGGGGTAGAAGTAGGAGCTATTTTCCCACATGAATGTAAAAAAAGTTATTATTTTCTTTTTTCTTCTCTACAGAACATTGTCTTAGAAATAAATAGAAATATACCCAAACCAATGCAGCCTTGTAAAATGAGAAATGGTCTTATAGACCAGTGATTCAACGCTGTCTGCTGGTTAATTATTTTCGGAAAATAGGATCTGTTGACATTGTTTTTAATGGCCTTTTAAAATGGCTTTGTGTTCACTGGCATATTTAACTAAAGCTCTCTTTACTGACTTAGTGTCTCATTATCACAAACTATTAATAACTATGTAATATGCATACCTTAGGTCTAACACCCTTACACAATTTAAATAATGTTTAACAATTAAAATTATTCATCAACTTTTTAATATCACCTTTAAATTTTACTTGTAGACTTTGTTATATTCTTTAGCTGAATTATCGCAACACTATATTCTTCAGTAAAATATTAGAAATAAATCTTTCTAGAAGAACACAGTGGACAAAATACTATTGTTCTCTCTGTTTCTGCACACACACAGATGCACAAACACCCATATTGAGATTTCTAAATATATGTTCCATTCATTAAGAAAACACTCAGCAACTCAGTATTTTCTTTATAAAAATGCTTAATTATAAAAGGCTTTCTCTTTCCAGTAATTAGTGACTTGAGGTTTATTTTTTGCCAATTATAATGCATTTTTGTTTTTCTGTTCTTAAAGTAATGAGCTAGTCAACTTTATTCCCTTATTGTTCTATACTTTTTAAAAGTTACTCAGAAATATTTGCCAGTTATCCTTTCACTGTGAAGCCTAAATTGGGTAAAGACAATGATCTTGTTTTCATATTTGTATAACCTAACTTCTGTTACTCTAATTTAAAAATAAATGCACTCACATCAAGGTTTTAATTACCAGCTACTGTCAGCTCTTTATGAAAGGAAAAACCTACCTTATTCATCATCAAGAACTTGCAAATACCCAAGTTGAATAAATCATATTTTAACTGTCAGCTGCTCGTTCAAGTAAAACTGATGTTTCATGAAAATCTAATGTTTAATTCACAATTCAATCATAGAGGTTTTTTGGTTTTTTGGTTTTTTTTTTTTTTTTTTTTTTTGTCAGAACTGCTTCATGCAGACTTGACATTTTGTTTAGAGAATATTAAAATAATGTTTACTCAGGACCAGTAATTAGTGAAATTAAATAAATTATAATAATTTAAAATCTTAATGCTTAATGAATTTTCACTCACACCATTCTGAGTAATGCCCCACCCCTGGAATTTAGGAGTAAAGAATACAATGGCTACTGTAACTATCCCATTTCACTACTTTAATACCTGGTAAGCTGCCAAAGTTTTACACACCACTGTTAATGCATCATCAGTGAAAATGTTCATAGTGTAAACAAAATGTTATCTTACTATTATAAAAAATGTTTTGCCATTACACCCCCTAAAAATACTCAATTGACAATTAGAGATTTGCTGACCACATGTTAAAAATAACTAGTCTAAGAAACTTGGCTCTATCTCTTGTTCTGCAGACAATGTTGGATGTTGAGTAGCTTTTGTCCCTGAAGTGTTCTTTTCTTTCCTTTCAAGTATCTCAGCATAATGAGACAGAAGTTTATTCCTTGCTGTGTCCAAGTCTCATGTGATATGGGTGGAAACTCCAGGGTAGTTTTGCTCTATTAGGCAGCAATTCTGGCAGTTTTATGTTTTATCTCCTCTCAACACATACTTTTTAAGTTTACTAGGGCAAGGGGAAAAAGAGTACAAGAGTCAATGAAAGTTAAAAGTCTTGGCTCAGAAGTGACACACATTATTTCTAATTATTCATTGGCTGTTATAAATTGTATGACCCCCAGATAACTTCAAAGTCATTGGGAATGCGTTGTTTCCAGTTCCCAGACATGTAGGAGAATCAGATAAGAGCACAAACAACTCTGTTACAATTCATTGTTAAACGTTTTAGAGTTCCAGTGAGTAGCAGGAACTTTCCTGGACATATTTGATAAGAAATAATAAGAGGCAGTAGTGACCTTACTCCAGAGAAATGGAGACAGGTAAATAATAATATAAAGTGTGATAAATGCTTTTATAAAGTAGTACATGCAGTGTTTCACATGTACTGAGATGTGTAAAAATAACACAGACAGACCCTTTGCTGTGATTACCTGGAAAGGTTGTTAATCTTCACAGGAGTGATGTCTGTGAAGCCGTGATGATTAAGTGGATTCCAGTAAAATAAAATTTAAAAAAATGAGGAATTTATAAAGAAGAAATATTCATAAAGTAATTTTAATTGAATCTGGAAAATAATTTGAAGAATTGATCTAAGACAAAGAATTAACATAATCGGGTCACTATCTTTGGGGAAGTCAAAAGAAAGTAAAAATGGCATAAATTAATTAAAGTGGGGCTAAAATAAAGTCTGCTTAATGCATTATTTGACATTGTGGTTTTTGGTGAAATGCCAATTTCCAGAATGTAATCAAATTGTTTTTTTTTTTTTTTTTAGAATTCTATATTTTTTCATATATGCTATCGATGCTGAACATGATTTTGAATGTCAAATCCGTTTACTTTGATCATTGATGGAGGAAAGAGACTTGAAGTTTAAACTCTCAACAGAGGCTTTCTGCTGAAAGAGGAGATGTGTGCTGCTCTGTCAGGAAACAACAGAAGGGGTTTGTGTTAGGCCACATAAGCATAAAAATAGCAGATTCCCTCACTTTCAGCAGCTTCAAGTGTTCCTTCTCAACAAAGCACTCATCATTTGACATACAATGAAGACGTCTAAATGTCAAAGGAAGAGATGGTTGGATGATTAGGGTTCCATTTCATCAAACAATAAACTAGTTTTCTTCACTCTCAATATAATTGTCTTTTTTTCTTAAATTTCATGACACTATCTCTACACTTTTAACAAAACAAAGAACAAGGCTTTCGATTGTAAGCACTATTTTTAGTCCTTGTCCAAACAGGAAAAAATAAATTGATTAGCTAAATAAAATGGTATCAAAATAAAGCTTGCTTTGCTATTCAAGGGGATTTTTTAAAAAAACACCATTATCTTTACAAGAAATTTCTGTAAATATTTTTAATATGAATTCGCCTCGTGTTATCAAAGTTTATTTCTCTGTGAATTTGGAAAATATATTGAAATTTAGAATAAACAGCATAAAACTGCAATGGTTACAATATAATCTCATGATACGTGAATTCTGTGAGATTAAGATTTATTTTCATGTGTATATATATTTATGTGTGTGTATGTTTGAGTGCTTAAAAGTTTTAATTTATTTTGAAGAATTTCTATATTTCTGTGTTCTCTGGATGAATCATCGGTTAAATTAAATTATTGTGGAGATTAACGTTTTATTATTTCAGGAAAATAACAAATAACATAAGTAATCTTTTAATTTATTTTTTTTACTCACAGTAAACTCATTCTTTTTTAAAATTAATTTTAATGGGGTAAGATTAATAAATCAGGGTACATATGTTCAAAGAAAACATCTCCAGGTTATCTTGTCATTCAATTATGTTGCATACCCATCACCCAAAGTCAAATTGTCCTCTGTCACCTTCTATCTGGTTTTCTTTGTGCCCCTTTCCTCCTCCCTAACCTCCTCCCTAACCTCCACCCTTCCCTCCCTCCCCTCACTCCATAACCACCACACTCTTGTCCATGTCTCATAGTCCCGTTTTTATGTCCCACCTATGTATGAAATCATGGAGTAATAGTTTTTTTCTGATTTACTTATTTCACTCCGTATAATGTTATCAAGGTACATCCATTTTGTTGTAAATGATCTGATGTCATCATTTCATATGGCTGAGTAGTATTCCATAGTATATATGTTCCATGGCTTTTTAATCCACTCGTCTTCTGACGGGCACTTGGGCTGTTTCTAGATCTTCGCTATTGTGAGCAATGCTGCCACGAACACGGGGGCACATTTCTTCTTTTCACACAGTGCTATGATGTTCTTAGGCTATATTTCTAAAAGAGGGATAGCTGGGTCAAAAGGCAGTTCAATTTCTAATTATTTGAGGAATCTCCATACTGTTTTCCACAGTGGCTGCACCAGTCTGCATTCCCACCAGCAGTGCAGGAGGGTTCCCTTTTCTCCACATCCTCCCCACCAGTTATTCTGTGTTGTTCTGTTGATGAGTGCCATTCTGACTGGTGTAATGTGATATCTCATTGTGGTTTTAATTTGCATTTCTCTAATGATTAGTGATGTTGAGCGTTCTTTTCATATGCCTATTGGCCATCTGTATGTCCTCTTGGGGAAAACTTCTTTTTATTTCTTTTGCCCGTTTTTTGATTGGATTGTTTGTCTTCCTGGTGTTGAGTTTTATAAGTTCTTTATAAATTTTGGTTATTAACCCTTTATCAGATGTATTGTCAAATATGTTCTCCCATTGTATGGTTTGTCTTTTTATTCTGTTTTTATTGTCTTTACCTGTGCAAAGCTATTTAGTTTTACATAGTCCCATTTGGTTTTCCTGCCCTTTATTTCATTTGCCTCTGGAGATAAATAGGCAAATATATTGCTGCAACAGATGTCAAAGAGCTTACTGCCTATGTTTTCTACTAAGATACATATGGTTTCACTACTTATGTTTAAGTCTTTTATTCATTTTGAGTTTGTTTTTGTGAATGGTGTAAGTTGATGGTCTGGTTTCATTTTTTTTGCAGGTAGCTGTCCAATTTTCCCAACACCATTTGTTAAAGAGACTGGCTTTACTCCATTGTGTGCTCTTTCCTCCTTTGTCAAATATCAGTTGTCCATAAATATGTGGGTTTATTTCTGGGTTCTCTGTTCTGTTCCATTGACCTATGTACCTGTTCTTATGCCAGTACCAGGTTGTCTTGAATACAGTGGCCTTGTAGTATACCTTGATATCGGAAGAGTGATTCTTCCTGCTTTATTTTTCCTTTTTAAGATTGCTGAGGCTATTGGTGTTCTCTTTTGGTTCCATATAAATTTTTGGAATATGTGTTCTATATCTCTTAAGTATGTCATTGGTATATTAATTGGTATTGCATTGAATTTATAAATTACTTTGGGTAACATAGACATTTTAATGATGCTTATTCTTTCTATCCATGAGCACGGTATATGCTTCCACTCTTTTGTATCTTCCTTGATTTCTTTTATCAATGTTTTATAATTTTCTGAGTACAGGTGCTTAACCTTCTTAGTTAAATTTACTCCTAGGTACTTTATTTTTTTGGTTCCAATAGTAAAGGAGATTGTTTTCTTAATTTCTTTTGTTGATGTTCATTGTTGATATATAAAAATGCCTCTGATTTCTGATTATTAATTTTATATCCTGCCACCTTGCTGAATTCATTTATAAGGTCCAGTAGTTTTTTGACTGAGACTTTAGGGTTTTCTATATACAATATCCTATCATCTGCAAATAATGACAGTTTTACTTCCTCTTTTCCAATTTAAATGCCTTTAATTTTTTCTTCTTGTCTGATTGCTGTAGCTAGGACTTCCAGAACTATGTTGAATAAGTGTGGTGAAAGGAGACACCCCTGCCTGGTTCCTGATCTTATGGGTATTGCTTTTTATTTTTGCCCATTTAGTATGATGTTTGCTGTGGGTTTGTCATAGATGGCCTCTATCATATTAAGGAATGTTCCTTGTATTCCCACTTTACTGAGAGTTTTGATCATGAATGGGTGCTGAATTTTATCAAATGCCTTTTCTGCATCTATTGAAATTATCATGTGATTTTTGTCCTTCCTTTTGTTTATGTGATGTATCACATTGATTGATTTGCATATATTGAACCAGCCTTGCCTCTCCAGAATAAATCCCAGTTGATCATGGTGAATGATTTTTTTAATATATTGCTGGATCCGGTTGGCTACTATTTTGTTGAGAATATTAGCATCTAAATTCATCATGGATATTGGCCTAGATTGTTTTTTCTTTGTGTTGTCTTTGCCTGGTTTCGGGATCAGAACTATGCTCGCCTTATAAAAGCATTTGGAAGTCTTCCTTCCTCTTGAATTTTTTGAAATAGCTTGAGAAGAACAGGAGTTAGTACTTCTTTGAATTTTTGGTAGAATTCTCTTGTGAAGCCATCAGGCCGAGGACTTTTCTTTGTTGGGAGTTTTTTGATAACTGTTTCGATCTCAATTTTTGTAATTGGTCTGTTTCTGTGTTCTGATTCTTCCAGATTGATTTTTGGAAGATTGTATGATTCAAGAATTTTGTCCATTTCACCGAAGTTGTCTAGTTTGGGGGCATATAGTTCTTCATAGTATTTTCTTACAATACTTTGTATTTCTGTTGTGTCAGTAGTTATATCTCCACTGTCCTTTCTAATTTTATTTATTTGAGTCATCTCTTTTTTTTTGTTATTGGAGCATCTTGTTAAAGGTCCATCAATCTTGTTTACCTTTTCAAAGAACCAGCTACTGGTTTCATTGATCCTCTGTATTGATTCCTTCACCTCTATGTCATTTATTTCTGCTCTGATCTTTATTATTTCTTTTCTTCTACTAGTCCTGGCTTTTATTTGCTGTTGTTTTACCAGTTCTTTTAGATGCAGTTTCAAATTGCTTATTTGAGCTTTTTCTAGCTTCTCATGGAATGCCTGTAGTGGTATGAAATTCCCTCTCAGTATTGCTTTTGCTGACCCCATAAATTTTGACTTGATGTATGCTCATTATCATTCATTTCTAGAAACTGTTTCATTTCTTCTTTGATCTCATTGTTAATCCATTTGTTATTTTGTAACATGCTATTTAGTTTCCAAGTGTTTGAATATTTTTTTGTTTTTTTTCTGTGGTTAATTTTTAGTTTTATGCTATTGTAATCAGAAAAAAATCTTGATATGATTTCTCATTTTTATTTTTGTTTATTTGTTTTATTTTTCTTTTCAATTGAGAGGAGGAGAGATAGACAGACTCCTAAATGTGTCCCAGCCAGGATCTAACCAGCAAACCTTCTTAGGGCTGATGCTCTGCCCATCAAATGCCATATTCAGAACCGAGATAGTTTTAGTTCCAGAGGTGGAGGCTCCACAGAGCTCCTCAGCACCGAGAGCCATTGTGCTCAAACCAGTCGAACCATGGGTGTGGAAGGATGTGTCTTGATTGGAAATTGAACCCAGGACATCTACCTGCCAGGCCAACACTCTACCACTGAGCAAAGCAGCAAGAGCTCAATTATTCTTTATTCTAATTTTCTTAGTTTTGAACTCTTATATATTTATTCAGAAATTTGTTTTCTATTGACAGCAAATAATGCTTTTCTTAAACTCCTGATGATTCAAAATATGTGAATATGTTAATGTAAAATTTTAGGAGAAAATATGTACTTAACATTTGATTAATATAGTCATTTCTTATGAAATGTACTCCCATCTTATTATATCACTTGCATTGTTGTTTTTTTACAGCAATTCTAAAATTTGGCAAAGATTCAGAAATTTGGAATCAGATAAACTTGTGTTCATACTCTGAATCCTATACTTACTAAAGTTCTAAAGTTAGATAACTTACTTAATTATTATATGTATTGTATGGCCAGTATTCACGGCAGCCATCCAAGTCGCCTGGCCAACGCAGGTTTGCATTTGATTTGGGCAGATGGTAAGGGATAAACAGAGCCAAAAACTGGTGGTCTAATTTTCTTTAAACCTAGTTTGCACCCTGCGGGCAAGAAAATACACATGGCGGGAAACACTTCCCTTTCCATTCAGGGCTCCCAAAGCCACTGACTCATCCGAGTTTTCCTAGAATCAAAGGTTCCACTTCAGCAGTCTTATTCATCTCTGTTCCCCATCTCCTTCTCCTTCAGGAACTGGCTTCTTCTTCCTCCATTCTGCCATTTTGGCTGCCTTCTCCCCTCGAAGTGGCAGGGGTTCCTCCTCTCTACAAGAACATGGCCACTTTCCCCAAAATAACCTCCTAGCTCCTCTTTTTAAAACCTTTTGGCATGAAAGCCCTCCTTCAACACACATTAGTATAATCAAGCCCCTTCTCAAACAATAAAGGCATTAATATTATCACCTGGGTAATGGGCAGTGCCATCTTTAATAAAAAGAGTAAACAAAACCAGAAAATACAAATTTTACAATTCATTTGTCCAACATGTATAAAGTAGAAAAATATCTTCCTGGCTAAAAAGAATTACTTGATGAACTGCATATAAGTGCTATTTCAAAAAGCACAGACATACATTAAGTATTCAGTGAATTACAGTTTTATTAGCAAAATCTTTGAACTTTTAAAACAGGTGTACCCAGGATAATACAATGAGAATCTAAAGATAGGTAAAGGAAATTCTTTAGAAAATTAAAATTAAAATATATTTTATTGAATGTGATTATCATGTTTCTTCTTTAAGAATTTAAAAAGTATTATGAAACTAATAATATTTAAAATAATATACAGTGCATATTCTTAGGGGAAAAGGTTAAGAAGAAAATTAACAATAGAAAGATACACAATAATTTTGTAAAGAAAATAAAAATGAGTGCTAAGTGCTTACACAGAGCAATAATGAAACAAAATATTTTTGCGTCCTTGGCCGGTTAACACTGTCAATTAAAAGCATCATCCCCAAATAATAAGGTTGAGGGTTTGATCCCCCATCAAGGCACACACAGTAAGCTACCAAAAGATGCATGACTGAGTGGAACAACAAATGTTTTCCTTCTTCCCCACCCACCGACCTCTCTGTTTCTCTAAAAAAAAAAATCAATAAAAATTAAGCCCTGGCTGATAGCTCTGGAGCATTGTCCAGGACTGTGGAGGTTGCCAGTTTAATTCCCCATTTAGGGCACATATAGGAGCAACTCGATGTTCTTGTCTATCTTAAAACAAACAATTTTCCAAAACCCCAAAATGTCTTGAAAATCTGAGATACCAGAAATTGTAAAGATTGAGATGTATTTGAAGGAAATTATTTATGTAGAGAAACTGAGCTTCTGAAGTACCTTTCTAATCATTTCAGCTACTCACTCCTCCCAAATCCACAGGAGACCTGATGCTCAATCTCTGGAACATGTAAACCTGAAAGAAGTTGGTTTATATACACGTAATTCAAATGATGAGGTTGATATGCTAAACTGAAATCTGCTTCACAACAGCTAGAAACTTAAAAGTTCTCCCCAAATTCTAGCCAGAATGCTGGCAGTAAACTATACAACCAAAGATATGACTTCTTTTTTCTAAAGCCTTGGTATTTCCTAGATAATTAAATAAACCTGGACATTTGGATATTTAATTATAGAGAAATAATTTGCAACCTAATCTCTATAAAGCACAGACCTCAAATATAGAGTTAAAAATAATTTATTAAATTATTTTGAAACATCAGAAAAGTAAAGACTGCTAAACAGTTAGTAAATGTTAGCAAAGTAAAGACAGGTAGTAAACGTAAACCAAAAATCAGCATATGAGTTAACAGAGACTACATAAATAGTACAGCTAAATGTAAACATAAAAATTCTCAGTGAGATAATAAGCAATATTGAATTTGAATCATTCAAAAGAGAATGAATCACACAGTAAAAAGGGAAATAATCAAGAAATTTAGTAACTTAAAAATAAGTATATATTTATTTATTATTATAATTACCATTATTATTACAGGAGTTGTGGTAGTATTGATTAAAAGTTCACGCTAGGAACAAATACTCAGAGCCACACAATATCCAAATTGATAGAGGTTCCAGCATAATAGTTATACCATCTGAATATATGATTGTTCATCAACTGGTTGGGAAATAACATTACTGATAAGATTTTTCAACATTGCCTGACCAGATGGTGGCTCAGTGGATAGAGTGTCGGACTGGGATGCGGAAGACCCAGGTTCGAGACCCCGAGTTTGCCAGCTTGAGCGCGGTCCCATCTGGCTTGAGCAAAAGCTCGTCAACTTGCACCCAAGGTCACTGGCTCCAACAAAGGGTTGCTCGGTCTGCTGAAGGCCAACGGTCAAGGCACATGTGAGAAAGCAATCAATGAACAACTATGGTGTCACAATGGCAATGAAAAACTAATGATTGATGCTTCTCACCTCTCTCCTTTCCTGTCTGTCTGTCCCTATCTATTCCTCTCTCTGACTCTCCCTCTGTCCCTGAAAAATATATATATTTCAACATTAATTAAATGCTCAGAAACAGGAAAAACACATCAGTGCTGTCCAAACCCATAGGACAGAGCTAGTTACATGGTACCATTCATCTACAAAGAGAATAAGAAAGTAGAATCCTTCCATTGACTAAGAAAGTAAACATTTAAAGTTCCTAACTTTGAATTTTAAATGTAAATATGATACTAGTAACTAAGATATAAAAAAAACAAATATATTGTACTTGTGACAAAAGACAAAAAATCAATTTTAAGACTGAAAAATAAAAATGTAGAAATCTCCCAGACTGCAAAACAGTAAATAAATAAATACTAAAGACATTACTGTAACAGAAGATGAATAAGAAATTAGAAGTCTCAGAAAAAAGAGCTAAAAGAGTAAATGAATTTATCAAAAAAAATAGTACATGAAAATATTTTCTTTGATTTGTACAGCCTCATTTTCATTAATGAATGATGACTAGAAATATATGCAAGATATTTCATTGTAAAATGTTAGAACAGATACTACCATAGAGGAAAAAATCATTTTCAAAATAATTGAAATGAAAATGAAATGTCATTATGCTTCTCAAATGTTACATTGGATTGTAGATGATAATTGATTAATTTCTTCAAATTTCTGAGAAGTGAATGATTTTGAAATTATAAACTATTATTAGTCTCCTTTGAGAGGATAATAAAGACATTTATAGAAAGATGACAATGAAGTAAAAATTCTTCACCTATCCCCTTTCTTAGGAAGCCATTAGAACTTGAACTTTAACAGAAGAGAAAATTAATTTTTGTAGAGAGAGATATATATGACCTAGAAAGAAAAAAAAGGAAAATTCTGCAGAGTGAAAAGGAAGTCTCACAGAGAGATTCTTTGTGCAGAGTAATATAAAACCAATCTGGCTGAGAATAGGCAATTATGCTGAAGAAGGAAAGTACCCAGAATTCACAATAATCATAAAACAAAACAAAACAAAAAACAAGCAGCAAATAATTTAGAGAAATACACAGAAAAATTGATATTGAGTATTTAAAACTGTATTTGATCACTCAAGAAAAAACAAACATAAAAAATGTATGAAAGGATGGTATAAAACAATATAAACATCAAATATTTATTTTACCACAGTTGTTATAAACAACATATGGAGAAGTTAAGCCATATGGAGAATTTAAAATAGTGAAATAATAAAACACCACAAAGAAGATAAATAGGTATGGTCACTATAAGCATATTATTCAGACATATAAAAACAAAATAACACAAATAGCTTAAAGAGTTGAACTTAAATCTAAATTGTGAAAATATGGGTCAAGATACTACAGTTCCATTATAATTGTTTAAACTGTAGATAGATGGCTTAACACAATTTTTATAAAAATAAGATTATTAAAAAGTAAAAAAGTGTATAGACTTAAAAGCTTTTCTTCTCACAATTGCCTTTCATGAGTCCCAAAAATATAAATTGTTTTGTTTTCATATTTATGTGGTGAATCTTAAATAAAACAGGGAAGACAAAGTCAAAATACATTTTGAAGGTTGTATTTCAAAAAACAAAAAATAAATTTTGTAATTGATTTTACTACATCTTGTGGACCAGAAGAAAAACATACAGACTAGTAATTGTGTTTTAAAAAGTGGATTACACTTAACTTTCTGCAGTTTCTTAAAAAGTGCATGGGAGAAACTGATAGAAAGAGGAGATAAGTGTTAATTGAAACAAATTTAACTTAATAACTTAAATTTCTCTGGTCTTATTTTCTAATCAATAGATTAATACAGGGGTTGGCAAAATACAGCCACAGGTCAAATCTGTCTCCTATTTTTCATAAATTCAGTTTCATTGGCACAAAGCCACTTATTATGTATTGTCTATGGCTGCTTTCATGTCACATAGGACAAGTTGATTACTTCATACAGAAAAGGATGGCCCATTGAACATAAAGTATCTACTCCCATATGTTTAACAGAAAAAGTATACTTATCCCTTAACTGCCTTATTGATGATTACTTTTGTTCTATTTTATTTAGTTTGATAAATTTTCAAATAAATACAAAATAAGTGTGTCTTGAAAAATGAATTGCCATAATTATCCTAACACCTCAAAGAGCACAATTTATTTCAATTTGTATATGAGGACTGGAATGAATAGTTTTTACTAAACTCTCAAAATATAAGTTATAGATTGAGATTGTTTTGAGTGGAAGATTTTAGAATGTATGTTGTCTTTACCTTAATCTAATTTCATCAGGAGCAAAATAATAAAAAGAGTTTATCTGTTTAATTAAAAAGAAATAAAATCAGCACTATTGTTTCAAAATGAATCTCTAAATGCTTTCAAATACATCAAAAGGTTGATAATATAGAGAGAAGAAAAAAGGTATAGTGATGATCTATTAATTAACAAAGATAAATTCTAATTATATATAATTTTCTTTTCTTTTTTAATTCAGTGAGAGGAGGGGAGGCAGAGACATACTCCCACATGCTTCCTGACAGGGATCTAGCTGGCAAGCCCATTAGGCAGCAATGTTTTGTTTATTTGAGGTGTTAGATGAGTGCTTCTCCTGGGTGCCCTGATGCGGAATGAAACCCAGGGCATCCACATACCAAGCTGACACTCTACCACTGAGCCAACCTGCCAGGACCTTGTATATAACTTCCAGTAGAATTTTTTTGAAATTATTCTAGTTCTATATACTTGCAAGCCTGCATGTAAAATTACATATTGTAAATATAACTATGACCTTTAACTTCTTTATGTTGTATATTTGTTGAGAATCAATTTTTTTTCAACTGTAAGCAACTGTATTGAAGTGTTTCTAAAAATTTATACCATCAAAGTTTTGCCTACCCTGTTTTTAACAGAAAAATGGATATGTTCAAGAAAAAAATTATATATATATATATATATAAATATATATATGCATATATACATATATATAATTGATTTTAACTGGTTGACTGTAAACCTGGCTAGTCACTGTTCAATTTCTCAATTGAAGATAAAACTATAAAACTAACTGATTCACTGTTAATCAAGAAACAAAACCTAAAGCCTACTTATTCTTAGTAAAAATGATTAACATTGCAATAATCAGCAATATCATTCAAACTTTTTACGGACTTGACTTAGGAAGGGAGTACACACAATACGGTATACAAAGATGCATTGTGGAATTGAGAACCTGAAACCTTTATAATTATCTGAACTAGAGTCACTCCAATAAATTTCTTTTTATTTTAGATAAACACTTAATTGATAGAGTATGAATAATGCATGTAAACATAAAAAATGGTATGTTAAACTTGTGTTTTTATTTTATTCCAGATACCAATATTATGAAAAATAAAAAATGTTCAAATTAGTAAATTATTTTACTCTGAATTTCTAATTCAATACGGTAGAAATAATCTAACCAAATAAATTAGAGATTAGTTGTTATACAAAAAAATCAGTGCCCTGTCCAGTTGCCTCAGTGATTAAGCATTGGCCTGGCATGTGTATGTCCCAGGTTTGATTCCCAGTCAGGGTACACAGGAGAACTGACCATCCGCTTTCCACTCCTCCCCCTCTCACTTCACTCCCTCCCTCTCTCTCTCTCTCTCTCTCTCTCTCTCTCTTTCTCTCTTACATTCTTATATCCAGGGCTCAATTGGAGTGAGTTGGCCCCAGGTGCTGAGGATGGCTCCATATCTTCCTCCTCAGGCACTAAGAAAAGTTCAGATGCTGAGCAATGGAACAACACCCCAGGTGGGCATAGCTTCACCCCTTAGTGGGCTTGTCAGGTGGATCCTAGTCAGGATACATGTGGGATTCTGTCTCTGCTTTCCCTCTTCTCATTGAATAATGAAATAAATTAGCCTGACCAGATAGTGGTGCAGAGGACTCAGGTTCAAAACCCCAAGGTCACTGGCTTGAGCTTCAGCCCATCTGGCTTAGTGGGGGCACACTAGCTAGAGTGTCAGGTAACTGGCTTGAGCATGGATCACTGGCGTGAGCATGGGATCACAGACATGACCCTACAGTTGCTGGCTTAAGTCCAAGGTCATTGGCTTGAATCCCAAGGTCACTGGTTTGAGCCCAAGGTCGCTGGCTTGAGCAAGGGGTCACTTGCTTTACTGTAGCCCTCCGGTCAAAGCACATTTGAGAAAACAATCAATGAACAACTAAGGAGACTAAAGAGCTGTAATGACAAATTGATGTTTCGCATCTCTCTCCCTTTATGTCTGTCTGTCCCTATCTGTCCTTCTCTCTGTCTCTCTTTTAGTCTCTGTCACACACAAAAGAGTTAATTATTTTCTAATATAACATAAAAAATTGCATGATGCTCAGGGTATTGATAATTAGTTTATTTGACCTTAATATAGACAATGCATTTAGCTTAAAGTTTATAAATAATTAGATATTTTGAAAAACATACATTAAAAAGAAATGTGTTATAGTTTCATAAAAATGTCAACTTGTATGCATTTCCTAAAAGAGGTATATATCCTTTCAAATTTAAATGTGATTAGTCTAATTTAAAAATAATGAAAAAGATGTGTTTATACAGAAAAAGCAATGGAAAAAAATACTATTCTCTTATATTTTGAAAATGTTACTGCACATTTAATGTATTTAGTTTGCATTTTTAACTGTCTATTTCTCTTTAATTGTATGGTAATTTAAAAAAGGTTATTGCACATTTAAAGTATTCTAAATTCTTAAAAGTATATGTGCATTATACAAAAGTGCAAGTGCTGAATTACAAAATAAAAATAAATTATTCATTATAAAAATTTGTAAGAACATTACTATAAATGACAAACTCATAGTTTTTGAAGAAAACTGACCTTAAATTTATATATACTTAGGAATGTATTTATTATGTAGTAGAAGGGGTGTATTTATCTTGTATTCTTTCTACTTCAATTCCTCATAGCATCATCTTGTAAAATAAAGGAAGTTATTATGGTATTGATATTTATATTAAAGCTTACTTCCTTAATTTTCAGATTTGTATTTCATAAAAAGTGCTGATTAATGCTGAGACTATAATAGTGTCATATTATCTCAGTCATCAGGAAGAAAAATATCCTTCCAGAAATATAATAAGATAGAATCTATTTCCTGACTAGATTCATTTTTGGTAAAAATTATCCCATTGTATTTTTTCAGTGTAAAACCTTGTGATGTAAAATTTTTCATTAAAAACCATAAGTCTGTAAAACAACCTTTTTTTATAAAGCTCCAGCATCTCTAAAACATGAATATTTAAAAGCTGTGTTATTTATTTTAAATGACAAGATTTTATTTTTTAACTAAAATTTCAATAATGGCAAACAAATACAAATAAGTAGAATATAAGTACTACATATAAATTAAACATGTGCAAAACTTTGCAATAGCATGGATGGATCTGGAGAGCATTATGCCAAATGAAATAAACTGGTCTGAGAAATACAAGTACCATATTGTTTCACTTATATATGGAATCTAATGAGCCAAATGAACTAACAAGAAAATATAAACAGACTAATAGATAGAACAGATGACAATTCTTGGGTGTAACTAGAGGGAGGTAGAGGGTTTGAGCAAAATCAAAACAAAAAACCCTCATGGACAGGGACAATGGTGTGTGATTTGCTAGGGGAAAAGGGGATTTGAAAATACAAAGATAAGTATAGGGGGATAAATGGTATGGACAAAGACTTGACTTGGGGTGCTACACACAATATAGTGTACAGAGATGTGTTGTAGAATTGTGCACCTGTAACCAGTATGATTTTATTAACTAGTGTCACCCCAATAAATTCAATAAAGAGAAAAACAAAATGAAAAGACCACTTAATGGAATGAAAGAACATATTTGCCAATGATTCTTCTGAAAAGGTGTTAATATTCAAAATTTATAAAGAACTCAAACAGGCCCTGGCTGGTGGCTCGGTGGATAGAGCGTTGGCCAGGCATATGGACATCCCAGTTTCCATATCAGCCAGGGCACATAGGAGAAGTGACCATCTGCTTCTCTTCTCTTTCCTCTTTCCCTTCTCTCCTTCTTCCCCTTCTGTAGCCAGTGGCTCGATTGGTTTGAGTTTGGCCCCAGATGCTGAGAATGGCTTTTTTGGAGCCCATCAGCCTCAGGTGCTAAAAAAAGCTCCATACTCAAGCATTGGCCGTAGATGGTGTTGCCAGGTGAATCCCAGTCAGTCAAGGCACATGCAGAAATCTGCTGCACTCTTTCCCCTCCTCTCACCTAAAACAATAAATAAAGAACTCAAATAATTAAATAACAGAAAAATCAATTCAATTAAAAAATAAGCAAGAGGATTTAATAGACTTATGAAAAAATGCTTGCAATCACTAATCAAAGAAATGTAAATTAAAACCACAATTAGATATCACCTCCTAACTATTAGAATGACTATCATCCATAAATCAACAAAGACCTGTTGGTGAGGATGCAGAGAAAAGGGAACACTTGTGTTGTGCTGGAAAGAATGCAGATTGGTATGACCACGATAGAAAACAGTATGGAGTTTCTTCTAAAAATTAAAAATAAAAAAACAGACTTATGATCCAGAGGTTCAATATCTAAGAATATATTCAAATAACCCTAAAACATTAATCCGAAATAATAAATGGGCCTCTATTTCATTGCAGCATTATTTAAAGTAGTGAAGATTTGCAAGCAGCCCAAATGGCCATAGTAGATGATTGGATCAAAATGCTGTGGTAAATTTACACAATAGAAATTGTAACTCAGACATAAAAAAATAAAATCTTATTTTTAGAGACAACAGGAATGGACCTAAACGGTATTATGTTACATGAAATAAGCCAGTCAGAGAAAGAACAATATAACAGCTGTTGGGTGTCAGGTGGTTTTGAGGGGTGGGATAAAAATGGTGGAGAGTTTAAGCAAAAAACAAAACAAAATTCATAGACACAAAAACCATTTTGGTGATTGGCAGAGGAAAAGGGGCTGGTATAAGTAAAAGAAGTAAAGAAAGGATAAATAATGATGGAAGGAGACTAGTCTTAGAATCGTGAACACAAATATGATTCCAAGATAATATATCATAAAATTGCGCACATAAAAACCATATAATTTTATTAAATAATGTAACCCCAATAAATTCAATATAAATATTTTTAAAAGAAGAAAAATATGAATACATGCAAAACTATTCTAACAAAATCTGATCCACTAACTATTCTCAAACATAAAGTATCTATATAAAACTTTGCTATAATGGCTACTAATATCTGAATGTAGGGTGTCATAAATAATCTTAACAAAAATAGTTTTAGTACTGCTAATACAATGGTAGCTTTTATTAGGTAATATAATAATTCCATGAGGTTAAGACCTTATTGAAGGCATGGTATAGAAGACAACATACCCTGCCTGACCCTTTTTATGTGCATCATTTTAAATTCATTACAATAACCATTTGCCATCCTGCTGCACTAGCTGTTTGGAACTGATTTTGTTTACAATTCAAGCAGAGTACAATAAGAAAGTTATAATCATAATATATAAAGGAAACAAAATAAACAGTAGTTACTAGAACAGGATGCCTTTCAATCCAAAAAGTATTTATTTTATAAGAATACAAATTTGAAATATTTTATTTTCTGTGCATTAAACAAAATTAAGTTTTTGGTTAATATTTTTAACTATACACAAATCTAAAACATAAAGAAGGAAAAACAAATTTCAAATAGTGTTTGACTAGGTAAAACTAAATGTCAAGTTATAGGTCTTTGACATATAGGATTAATTTAGTTTGCTTTTTGAAGAGTCTAACATGACTCAATTTCCCATTTTGTGGTAAACCCACATTTTCTGTCTTTTAAAGTTCAGTGACAGCTTTTCTTCATTTATTTCTATTTAAACTAATTTTTAAAGGGAATTGCAATTTTTCATTGGAAATTAGCAATTATATTATTTAAAAAATGGATCTTCTTAAGTTATCATTATGTTACTGCCACATATTTTCAATTACATTCAGCAGTAATTTGATCTTACATATGAATGATTGTTTCCTTTTCATCTCTAAATTCTAAAACAGGAGCCTAAATTATATGCAATTCAATACTAACCAAATTTTACTACCATTTTCAGACCAAGCTTCCATCAAAATTATCTGGATGTTACCAATATTAATTTTTAAAATTTTTATTGAGTCTAAACAAATTTTAATTACTTTGAAAAAGTTACCACTGAAACCTGTATTATTATTTTAACCAGCTTCATCCCAATAAATTCAATTAAAAAAAACTCAAGCAAACAAAAAAATATCTCAAGAAGAAAAAATATCTTTAAGAGAATAATTTACTTTGTTCATATTGATGAAAATTCTAAATATAGTTCATACAACTCAAAACCAAACAAACAGTCCAAATAAGAAATAGGAAGAATATATGAACAAATGCTTCTCTGAAAAAGACAAATGATCAAAAGATACTCAATTTTTTTAGCTATTAGGAAAATGCATATCAAAACTACCATAAAATACTACCTTGTACCTGTTAGAATAGCTATTACCAACAAGAAAAATAGTAAGTGTCTGAGAAGTGGTGGAGAAAAAGGAATCTTCATTCACTGCTGGTGGGCATGTAACTGGTATTGCCACTATGAAAAACAGTTTGGGGTTTCCTCAAAAAATTAAGCAATGTCACTTCAATATATCTAATTTAAAAAAGGAATGTATTCATATTTTTTTCAATTTAAAACATTAAAAAATAATGAAAAATAATTTAACTTAAATTATTATTAAAATTATAATTCTTGACAAACACATGTAGATTTAATAGTTTTATAAAATAATGCATTTATATTATAAGTAGGCATATAGTAATATTAAAATAATAACCATAGAACTTTACCTAATTATCATTCAATGCAAATGAGTTGGTGGAATTCAATCATTAAATCCACTTTAAATTCAAGCTATCCCCAAAAGTGTTTTTATTAAATTTCAAGACATCATTGTGCTAATATTAGATAAATTACGTACTATGTTAATTTTAAAGTCTCACTCACTGCATGTCAAATGAGATCATATAATCCGTTGGGGATGACTGAATTTACCCCAAAATAGTGAATCTAAAAGTTCACATCAGTTCAGAGTCAATTATCTATTCTAAGAATTATTTTTGAATAATATATAGTTCATTGTTACTTGTAAAAAATTGCCTTCAATTTTTGTAATAGTTGGCTTTTTATTGAAGAATAATATTCAGTTTAAAATCATAAATATAATTTCTCACTTAATTATATTATTATTTTACTTTATTAAACATGACAAGTATAATATTTTCTTTAAAATTATCTTACTCTAAATTTAAATATTTATAAAAACAGGAATATATATGTATGTTTGTATATATTGTGAATATACATGTATAATATGTTTTATAGTCTAATTGCCTATGCGTGTGTTTTCTTTTTTAATGACTATAACCTTTAAATGTGTTTCTTTAGGTGTGTTTAGTGTAATGGCTCAGTTTAAAAGTGTTTTTTCTGATACAGTTATTGTATGAACACTGGATAAAGCAATTATGTGTTGATGCCCTCAGAAGAAAATGTATTAAAGACTGTTTTTCAATTGAACAAATCAACCTTCAAAAGACTGTATTTGCCTTTAATAAGGAAGGTAATATACCACAACAGTGAAATTTCAGGAGAAACAGAAATCAAAAAACATCTAATTTGGTTATTAGCATGATCTTCTGCTGAGTCATCCTTCTTATTTTGTTACCTTTGGGAGAAACTAATGGAAAGAGGTTTCTTGATTGAGCTACAGGTACAAAAAAAAGTGTGGTGGAAAACACAATGTTGTAAATTAATTTAAAATACAGAACTTTCAAACAATGACAATTTTTAATCAATGGCATCAGATTCTCTGTTGAAAATAACTTAACTTCTCAGCACTGGAAGTATACAACCAGAGCTCTATGTAAAGGTAGGAAAAAGTTGAGGAGAGCCTCTTTGCACCAGGCAGATATTTGTGATAGGTAATTTCAAACATCCCTCAAACACAAAGTGCACTGTGTTAGGATACAGTAGAGGAATCTCTACCATCAAGAAAAGTTGAGCTCAGAAATTTTAAAGTTCTCTTGGATGTCACGGACATTTCACATATTATATGTATTAAAGGAGAAAAAAAATGAAATATTAGTCTACTGACATTTAAAAGAGGTTTGTATATGCCATGATAGATTCTACCAGTAGCCTTTGAAGATCTTGCTATTTTTCAACTAACTATTCTAATACTTTAATTGGTAGTATCAAAGTATGATATTCAACCTGGCTGGTTGGCTCACTGGTAGAGCATTGCTCCTGTGTGTGGAAGTCCCGGGTTTGATTCCTGGTCTGGGCACACAGGAGAAGCACTCATCTGCTTCTCCACCCTTCCTCCTCTCTATCTATCTCTTCCTCTCCAGCAGCCAAGGCTCCATTGAAGCAAAGGTTGGCCCTGGTGTTAAGGACAGCTCTGTGGCCTCTGCCTCAGGTGCTAAAATAGCACCTGCCACAATGGATCAGCACCCCAGATGGGCACAGCATCGCCCCATGGTGGGCATGCTAGGTGGATCCTGGTTACATGCTGGAGTCTGTCTGACTGCCTTCCTGCTTCTAACTTCGGAAAAAAAAAAAAGAATGATATTCAGCCTTGTAAAGGTAGATGGTAGCTTTATAATTCACAGAAAATAAATGTGAATCCAGATAAGGCTTCTGTGTGAATGGTATGCATGTTTAATAACAGGCTCCCTAGAAGAAGAAAAAAGTGCTGTTTGAGCTAAAATAGATAGTGAAGGGTGCTCTTATAACACTGTTATAACACTCATTAATTGCTAGATGTTTTAACATTATTTGTCAAAGAATAACATTTTAATTTTTTTTCTTATCTGTAAAATAGAAAATATGAAATAAAAAACATTAAATATGATCAAGTGACATGGAGGTCACAAAGGATGCTGTAGAAAATTATAAGATTGGAAGTGGGAAATTATGATGTTAAACCAAATCATTGTGGAAGAGATAGACTGGAGCTGAACTTGAATCTTTGATATAAGGAGGCCTAAGAAAAGGCAGATAATAATCTCTGTTAGAGTATAGAGGTACATTGAAAATATCAGCTTCCTTAGGATTTTTATACAAATATATCAGATTATGAATTAAACTAAAATGAGTTCATTTTTGTGCAATTCTATTTTAAAGAATACTATGTGCCAAAGTTGAGTGTGATCTTTTTTTTATAAAAGTAGAAAGACATTCTTTCTCCTCTTGAGGGAGATCTATCTGGTAATCCAAATTGTATTCCCTTGGTGAGCTATCAATGTGGGTGTTTTTTATTCTATATTGATAACTGCAGTTTGTTGAGTCTTGCCAAGACATCATCAACCATTGCTTGAAGCCATGTACAAACAGACTGTACATATGGCACTGTATGAAAAAAATACCACATATCGCATGCACTGAGGAGCTACCTTAATTCTTTGCCACATGCACCCTTATTTAATTCAGAAAGAACAATTTCCACTGTATTCTTGGCAAGACTTACTGTAGGTAATGCTGTCTTATTTCTAATTATTGAATCCACAGCACTGGCTTTTAAAGTTGAATGTGTCTAAAAACCACCTAGAGGATCTCTTTAAACATTTATGGATCTCTTTAAACCTCCTGAATTCTGATTCAGGAGGTTTGACCTGAGGCCACAGATTGTTCTAATTTAGTTTGCCTATAAAATGGATATTTTTGAAAAAAACAAAACAGTAGTGTATTCTAAATTAAGTACTTTAAAATTCATGTTTAATTTGCTCTAAAAATTTATCTCAAAATGTCTGACTCAGATATATTCAGTAATTCAGCAATTAAAAGAGCAGGTGAGAAATAGTTGCTGCACATAGACACAATGCGAAGGTTAAAGGAAATAAAAATTCTTGAAGACAATTCAAGTGACATTTGTAAACTATGGCTTGCTTTTATAAGTAAAGCTTTAAGCTCACATCACACTACCTCTCTGGAATTTACATGGTAAGTTCTATTCTCAGAATTGACTTTAAGAAACTGACAAAGAGGCCAAGCGCCTGAAGCAAAGTGCAGCTGCATGAATGCTGAAATAATAGATATAAGCATATTTGATCAGAAACTCTTTCAAAAACATTACCATAAAAGTCATTCTTACCTTTGCTCAGAGATTTGGAATATCAACTGCTTCAGGGTTCAAGTAAAATTTGTGCGTGGTTTCAGGGGACTTTTTAAAATCATTTTCTTTCTCTCTCCACCATTATTTATTAGATATCTCATGGACAAATGGACATCTCTGGTTTAATATAAGAAAAGATAATAAAAAGGTCTCAATCATTAACAAAAAGAGTAAAGTTAATTCAAGGAAAAACACTAGCTTTATTTAAAGATAACTTTACAGTGATTTGTATAGTAGGTAATTGTTTGTAAAGTATGATATTAATTGCATTTCTTCATTATTATTGAAAGGTTGAAGCTGGGGTGGCCAGTCCACTGGGGAAGGGGAAAGCCTATTGTCAGTCTCCCTTGGCAACAGGCAGGTCAGTATAAAACCCTGACTAGGTCAGACCTGGAGAAAACTCCAGTGGACTACTTTATCTCGCATGAGACAGCTGACTGGCTAAGCCCCTTGTACTAGAATGGAAGGTGACTGTGGGGAAGGGGGAAAGTCTCCTTTCAGCTCCTTTTGGCAACTGGCAGGTCGGTATAAACCCCTGACTAGGTCAGACCTGGAGAGACCTTATCCCGTATGAGATAACTAACAGGTTAAACTCCTTCCCTTGTCTATGGGGGAGAGCCAAACTGAAAACACAAGGCTGGTATGTTCCAAAAAGAAAATTTGTTTAAAATGTTTGTGTGCAAGTATACGGGGATGCACCAAAAGCCCTGTCAATGTTGGGGAGGGTTTGGAGCAGGTTTTTTATAATTTAGTCAGGGGTCTTGGAAAAAGCAGCTAATGTTACTGCCTCTTTAGGTACAAGGTACTTTTTTTTTTTGTATGTGGATTGGAGTGGCGCTACAGTTTCTTCAAATTGTTTATCTCCCCACCCAACTTTCTAAAGGAGTCCTGGGCTAGTTCAAAAGGTACTGGGTCAGCTGGACCCAACCGAAGCTTTAAGCAAGCCAGTCTTCCTTCCTCCCATGGGTTTGTAGTGTCTCTGGGCCTGTAGCTAGGCTTTTACAAATAACTACAGTATTGTGATTTAATCTCCCTTAATAGTCAGGTCTCTTCGCAATACAAGCTTACCCTAATATTTCTGCAAAGATAAACTTTTTGCTACATTTCAAAGTGAAGGCCAGGAAGCCAGTAAGCAAGAGAATAGCAAGCCAATTATTTACAACCTCACACTGGGGGCTCTGGTTTAAAGGCACCCTGAACACAAACCTTACAATTCTCTTATTTTTGCATTCTATTTAATTAACTTGTACATGGCTAATCAAACTGGTTGGTTTGGGTATGTTTTTAAACGACTCACATAAATGTCTACTTTAATTTTTCAAACAGGTTTGTTTCAAGTCCTAGAGGCTCAGGCATGTCAATATCACACCATTTTAGTAAGTAGGAATTCTGCGAAAGGTAGATATGAAAACAAAGACAAAGAAATCCTAGAGAGAGAAACAAATGACAAAAACAAATATTATATATTTATATCTATATATCTAGCTTGAGCTATATCTATTTACATATCTTTTAATCTGTGTTTCTGTTTGTATGAATACATAGTTATGGGTATAGATACATATATATATAATATATACATATATATACATATGTATTATATGATGCAAAAACAGCTATATTTTTAGATTTAATTATAAACCTATGTTTCTTATATATATTCTCATAAATGCTTTACAAGAATTTTATAAAAGGGAATTTTTATATTGATTAGTTCTTAATGAATTGAGACCAATTTTTCTATGATTTGGTAAAGTATAGCAATACATTTCATGTACATAATTTAAAGGGTGTGTGTACTATTTCGTCATATTAAATTAGTTGAAACATAGACGCTGGCTGGTTTGCTCAGTGAATAGAGCAATGGCCCGGCATGTGGACATCATGGTTCGATCCCCAGTCAGGGACACATAAGAAGCCACCATCAGCTTCTCTTTCTGTCTCTCTATCCCTTCTCTCTCTCTTTTCCTCTCACAGACAGTGACTTGATTGGTTCAAGTGTCAGCCCTGGGTTCTGAAGATAGCTTGTTTGGTCTGAGTGTTGGCCTCAGGATCTGAGGATAGCTCAACTGATTTGAGCATTGGCCCCAGACAAAGGTTACCTAGTGGGTCCTGGTTGGGATACATGTGGGAGTCTGTCTTTTTATGCCCCCTCCTCTATGTTAAAAAATAACATAAAATTTAAACACAAAGTATTAATGAAAATTTGCTAATAGTTATAGAAATTTGTGCACCTGTGTTCATGTACAAATGTATCATATTGAATTATTAGTATGTGTGCTAAACATATATCATGATGCTTCTAAGTCAGTGGTTCTCAAAATTTTTGAAGTCGGAGTGCATTTAAAATCTTACAAATAATTGTAGGTGCACCACATACAAATTTCTGAGAAATATGTTATAATAATTAAGTCAAATATTAAAGAAAAAATATAAAATCCAAATGTGCTTTTATGGTAATTAAATGAAATAAATACGACAAAATTTATTCTGACATTAAAAACAATTTTATGTTACATTTTTTGAGTTATGCTTTTTTAGAATTCGGTAGGTCCCGGCGCGAATGTGTTATTTTTTTCATTTTTGCTCCAAACCCTCCCCAACATTGATATGGCTTTTGGTGCATCCCGGTATACTTGCACACAAACATTTTAAACAAATTAAGTTCATTTCTTTTCTCATAAGGTTTCTAGAGAGCCAAAGCAATCCAAACAAGCCTCTCTAGACCTTTCCTTGTTTTACTGTCCCCAGATTTAGTAAACATATTCTCAAAAAAATTACTAAGATAAGTAAAATGCTGAATGATTTTCTTTTGTGCATGACAGAGACAGATAGAGATAGAGAGGGACAGATAGGGACAAACAGGAAGGGAGAGAGATGAGAAGTATCAATTCTTCGTTGCAGCACTTTAGTTGTTCACTGATTGCTTTCTCATATGTGCCTTGACCTGGGGGCTACAGCATAGCGAGTGACCACTTCCTTAAGCCTGTGACTTTGGGCTCAAACCGGATGAACCCATGCTTAAGCCGGCAACCTCAGTGTTTCGAGCCTGGGTCCTTAATGTCCCAGTCCAATGCTCTATCACTGCCCCATTGCCTGGTCAGGCACTATCAATTTTTTAATTGATAATGAGGAAACATCAATAGATGGTCCAAACTCTCAATATGTTACTTTAATTTGTTTATTATAGGTTATTGCTAAGTAGCTACCAAGCCTTTTTAAATTGCACTAGTGTTTTTCAGTGAAGCAGATCCTAATTAAATTCAATATTAAATTATTTAGCTTAAGATTTTAAAATACTACTTTTCTTTTCTTTTTCATTGCAATTTTAATATTTTTTTCTAAGTTTCTTTTTTATTAGAAAATAGGTAAAATATTTTATATTTAGTTCCTGCATAGTTCAGGATTTCTCAAGACCACTGTTACTTTTGATAAAATCTATAAGTTTAAAAGTCCCCAAGATACATTATATTTAGAAGAACCTGAGGAACTCTTCAAAACAGTTATGCTTATGGGATGGTTTAATTCAATGTAATGATCCTGGTTAAAATCAGCCAAGGGGCCTTACCAGGCGGTTGCACAGTGGATAGAGCATCAGACTGGGATGCAGAAGACCCAGGTTCAAGACCCCGAGCTCGCCAGCTTGAGCGTGGGACCCATCTGGCTTGAGCAAAAAGCTTGCCAGCTTGGACCCACGGTCGCTGGCTCTAGCAAGGGGTTGCTCGGTCTGCTGAAGGCTCGCGGTCAAGGCACATGTGAGAAAGCAATCAATGAACAAGTAAGGTGTTGCGACGGCAATGAAAAACTAATGATTGATGCTTCTCACCTCTCTCTGTTCCTGTTTGTCTATCACTCTCTCTGACTCTCTCTCTGTCCCTGTAAAAAAAAAAAAAAAGCCAAGGGTATGGGTGCATAGGAACAGGTACAGGTATTGTAAACAAGCTTTTACAACATGAAATCTCCTAGTGTAGTCATGCAAACACTGCTTGCTTCTCTCTGCACTGATGCTCATAGCAAACATGGTTTATTGACAGCCAGGTTAAATTACTTAAACCTTGAGTCCAGTGTTTTTACTGGTGCTCAGTCATGAAGATATGATAGACCACCTGAACAACTGGCCTTAGTCTCTAGCCACTCCAGAGATCAAAGTAATACAACTACATGGTTAGCACAGAGCATTCAGTTTGCCCAAGGCTCTAATGTAAACAAAGACAATCACCAGGCGGCACATTCCTCTGCTTAGTGATCACCTCTCAAAAGCTGCTGGAAAACGTTTAGACCTCTCTTTGGCAAGATGAGTTATTTGCTACACATAAACTAAACTTAATTTAATAAATTGTATATTTGTATGCATAGCTGGAGACATAAAGGACAAATGAGAAAATATAACTTTAATTTTAAAATTCCGCTGTAAGAATTAAGAGACTTAAAGTCTTAACTTGGCTTTGTGAATAATTTTTTATTTAATTTGAGCAAATAACCTTTTAAAACTCAATTTGCTCCTCTATAATTAGTGAGGATATTAAACTAGATTGATTTTTAAATCCCGTCACCTTCAAAATATTGCAATTATACTTTTCACAAAAGAATAATAAGAGCTCCATATAAGACTTAACAAACAAAGATAAAATAAAGTAATTAAAATCAGCATTTTTCACATATTTAAAAAGACCCAGAGAAATATAAGAATTTGAAGCATTTTTAACTTCTCATCACTATTGTTGAACTGATTTTTATTTAAAACTCTTCCTGATATGTACCAGAGAAATTAAAACTTGCATATTTAAAACAAATTCTAATAAAATTAAAAAAGATAATTCATAAACTTATTTCAAAAATCAGGTTCAAAATGTGGACTTTTGTTTACATTGCTTGAAATTTATGAATTCGCCTTAAGTTTTAAATTATTTATATGATTCACAAATCCATTTGTAATAAATGTGAACAAGTTAGAACAATTCAGTACACACATACTCATTCTTTTATTATTCAGGTTAACTTTTCTCCAGTTTTAATATGCTGCTGAGTTATCAATCATAAGATGAATATTATTAAATGTAGACACATAATGTGTACTTATTCTCCATTCTTTATATATATTTATGTTCTGTATACAATAAGGTTTTTTTATCTTTTGTATATAGCTTGAAATGGCATATTTATCTTAGAAAATATTTCTTAAGGAAAATATTTATTTCTGCTTAAAAAAAATGTTTTATTTGGGTATTTTCTAATAGCCGCAATGTTAGTATCAGTAGCAAACATTTGTTCTTCCAGAAAATGTTTTCAAATGGACTATTACTTCAATAGTTTTGGCAACTGTGGAGTATGGGCAGTAGATTTAGCAAACTGTCTTTCCATATGTTACTCCTGCTTCCTTGCAATTTTTTTCCATATTAGACAGAAACACTTTAGAGATCTCAGTGACTTCTTAAAAATAAAAAGCGTAAACATTTGTTCCACTAAGGTATATCAAACATTTATAACCATCCATGCTCAGTGAAATCTTACAAAGAGATATTATACATTACTTAATGATTTTAAGTTAGTGAACTATCTGTGACATTGTCTTTTTAAACACAGTCTGTTCGGCCTGACCAGGCGGTGGCGCAATGGATAGAATGTCGGACTAGGATGTGGAAGACCCAGGTTCGAGACCCCGAGCTCACCAGCTTGAGCGCGAGGACCATCTGGCTTGAGCAAAAAGCTCGTCAGCTTGGACCCAAGGTTGCTGGCTCCAGCAAGGGGTTGCTCGGTCTGCTGAAGGCCTGCGGTCAAGGCACATGTGAGAAAGCAATCAATGAACATGTAAGGTGTTACGACGGCAATGAAAAACTAATGATTGATGCTTCTCACCTCTCTCCCTTCCTGTCTGTCTGTCTGTCCCTATCTATCCCTCTCTCTGACTCTCTCTCTGTCCCTATAAAAAAAAAGACAGTCTGTTTAAAAAATAATTAAACAGAAAATTAGTTCTGTATATATCTAATATTAAAATTAGAAATAGAACTTCTAGTAAAAATATAAAATTGTTATATTTACTAACAACCTAAATATATATTTACAAATATAAATATTTACCCAGTTTTTAAAATAACAAAATAGAAAATAAAACAGCATGGGTTTTTATAGTTACATCAGTTCTAACCATTTGAAATTGACAATTTATTATTTTATATTTGTTATTTTATATAATTTTTGAATGTATTGACTACGTTTATGTATACAGTAATATAAAATTAATTTAACATATTAATTCAGTCAATTAATGAGCTCTTGATAATTATACAGGTAAGGGGTGGGGAAAGAATAAATTAGATATATTCATTTGCTTGACCATTATATAAAGAGTGTAGCAAGTGTTGAATGGAAGTGGAGTTGGTATGTGTTTGTTTTTGTGATCTTTTAAATGTAACTTTTAAAGTAGTTTTGACTACTGTGTTTAAATCAAGCATGTCAACTTATTCAGAATTGCTGTTTTACTGTACTCATTCCCAAATTCTTGGTTCACTCATTTATTGGCTTCAAACTTGTGTACCACAAGTCTACTTTCACCTCCTTCTTTGTGCAATTTCTCCTCACTAAGTTAACTGAATTTAAAAGTCAATCTTTAAGCTCTAAACCTTAACTAAGTGTGGTGTTTTATTTCTGAATTGCATGAAGTATTTAATAATAAGAATGTTTTCTTTACTTTTTCTTCTTTTAAGAAAAACTATTAACACATCTTTTAGATGCTAGTGTATAAACTCTATGTGGAAAGATGGGTAATATGATTTAGCTTTACACATTTTTTTTAGATAATCTATATATTGATATGGAGATGTGTGACACTTGTTCAATGGCTTAAAATAAGTATTTCTTTGATAAGGTTTTGAGAGCTCAGTAAATATGACACCTTTTCTCTAGCTGGGCTCTGAATCAATCAAGAAATAAAAAAAAATATAATCAACTGATGGAACATGAAACATCATCACAATTACTAGGAAACCAAGATTAGACTTAAAGTATAGTTAGCATAGACAAACTCCTACCCCCAATTCACTCAGTTATGGAATAGAAAATGGAGGGAAATTTTATTTTAATAGAGTTTATGCAAACACCTATTTTTCTGCCTCTTATTGGTTTACTGGAGAAAGAAAAAATATAAGTTCTCACATTAATAATTTATTTTAGGTTTCATATATTTATTTAGAAGGTAATTTAACTATAGAATAAAGCATTTTTAGCATTACAAAATACAGTGATTGAAGTCATTTCCCCCTGCAATTTTGTTTATTAATATTTATAATCTTGAAGAGATTCTCTTATCTGAAAACTTTCAAGCATTCAGATATTTTGCATGAAGTCTGATGTGATCACTAATTAAAGTTGCAATAAAGTACTAACTATAATCTAGTGGTTCTTAACCTGGGTTCTATGGAACCCTAGGGGTTCGGTGAGTCAGTCTCAGGGGTTCAGAGAAGCCTCTGCCGCTGAGGTAAAGACACACTTGTGTAAAGTCGTGATGACACGCACTGCTTGGCCATCACTTGCTGCAGAGGATCATATTACATTGCTTGGCCAACCAGAGCTACGGGGAATTTAGTGTGTGCAGTAGTCAATGGCTGTCATAGTTGTACGTTGTGTGGTTTCTTTCTTAATATTTTAATCCATACTAAATATGTCGAGCAAAAAAAGAAAGTAGTCAGACGAATATGAACAACATGGATTCACATGTATCACGGAACGGGATGGGAGTCAGCGTCCTATCTGCATGATATGCAATGCCAAGTTGAGCAACTCTAGTCTCGCACCAGCAAAACTAAATTTGGAAAAAAAAATCATATTTTATTTATCACTAAAGAAGGGTTCGGTGAATGCGCATATGAAACTGGTGGGTTCGGTACCTCAAAAAAGGTTAAGAACCACTGCTATAATCATAAGCCTCTTGTAATCTAAAATCAATAAGGATTTTTTTTTTTTTTTTTTTTTTTTTACAGCTACAGGGAGAGTGTCAGAGAGAGGGATAGATAGGGACAGATAGACAGGAACGAAGAAAGATGAGAAGCATCAATCATCAGTTGTTCTTTTCTTTTTATTTTCTATTTATTTTTAATTTTTCCAAGGACAGAGAGAGAGTCAGATAGGGACAGACAGACAGGAAGGGAGAGAGATGAGAAGCATCGATCATTAGTTTCTCGTTGCCCTTGCGACACCATAGTTCATTGATTGCTTTTTCATATGTGCCTTGACGGCGGACCGTCAGCAGACCGAATAACCCATTGCTCGAGCCAGCAACCTTGGGTCCAAGCTGGCGAGCTTTTGCTCAAGCCAGATGGGCCCACGCTCAAGCTTTCGACCACAGGTGCTCGAACCTGGGTCTCTGCATCCCAGTTCCATGCTCTATCCACTGCGCCACCGCCTGGTCAAGCCAGGATTTTTTTTTTTTTTTTTTTGTATAAACAGCTATGAAGTTATCACATAGTAACTGAACATCTGAAAGAAACTGGTCATCTTTTCCTTGATCAATTAGTATGTCTAGCTGAGAATTTGAGTATGACTTTACAAGATGGGTAACATCATAAGTCTTCCATTTATTTTGATTCATTCCCAAATATCCACTAAGGGCTTTTTTTTTTTTTTTTTTGCCCCAAGGACAGAACACTGTGTTGCAAATGGAGCAAATTCTGACACATAATGCTATTTTTCAGGATTTTTTAAAGCACGAATCAGAGTTCCATAGCCTTCCACGGAATGACCAAAACTATATATCCATTGGGGGTCCAATGAAAAGTTGGTATGTATGATTTGGGAAAGCTTCTCTATTTCATAAGATTGCATTCTGTAGTTAGTTTTTCAAGGATCTTCAGTGGCATCCATACAAAACCCAGCATCAGTACCACAGGCCCACCTCTCATCTTCTCCTTTAATATTGCAACCACGAGGACTGGCATCTGAAGCAATGACAACAAGGACATATTTTGAAGCAGCCTCATGATAACCAGATTTTGATATAAAATTATGTTCTGTGCAAGTTAAACCAGAGAGTCAATATAGCTCAGGACATTTTTCAGTTTTCTACCTTTGGTGGTAAGTGGATAGCAAATTTTATTTTGCAGTTCAGTTTAACACTATCATGTTCAAATACTTCCTGCATCCCTGGCTGGTTAGCTCAGTGGTAAAGCATCAGCCCACTGTGTAAATGTCACTGGTTCAATTTTCAGTGAGGGAACACCGGAGAAGCGACCATCTCCTTCATCTCTCTTCCTCTCTGTCTTTATCTCTCTCTCTCTCTTCCTCTCCCAAAACCATGGCTCAATTGGTTCAAGCACGTATACTAGGGAGCTGAGGATGGTTCATGGAGCCTCAGCCTCAGATTTTAAAATAGCTGGGTTGTGAACACAGCCCAAGATGGGCAGAGTATTAGCTCTAGCCTTGCTGGGTGGGTCTGGTCATGCATGAGTGAGTCTGTCTCTCTATTTTCCCTCCTCTCACCTGAAAAAAATAAAAAGAAAAAAGTTTCTGCCATCCCCAAAACACTTGTTGCTAGAAATCTGTTTCAATACCATTCGTATTTTGTCCAATTTCTACTTGCTCCTTTTTTTTTTTTCCCCACCAAAGTATTGACGAACCTCCAGCTACAGAGGCGGTAACAGAACCCACATTCATAATTTTTAATAGATCAGCTTCATCCAGTTGACCAAAATTAGATAAAATATTTCTATTTACTAATATTATATCTTGAAGAAGAGTAAAGGAGTATAAAATGCCAGTACTTTGATGCAAAATCTTCTTTTTTGTAAAACAATATTGAAAATACGAATCCCTGGAATGTGTTATCTTATCTCTCTGAGGTGAACTTTTAAATCTATGATTAAATCAGTTCTGCCTCAGAGGATAAGAGCAGCAGTCCATCAGAGCAGTTCTGTTCCCACATTCATGTGGGACCTCCTTTAGTCATGGACCTGGGACTGCAAGTAAAAACTGCTGGTGAAGTTTTTTCCCAAAAGGTCCAAAATAGATCGATATAATGCTTTAAATAAAATTGATAAATAAAATGAATTCAATGACATCATTTTACATCCCAGTTACCTTACTGCTTATTTGTGTGAAGAAAGTCTCTGAAGTTTGCATGTTCATACCTTGATCATTTCTCCAAATCCTAAACATGGTAAGAATTTACCTTTGATTCTGTGTGGTTTCTTAGTATTGATTTCCCAAAAATCTGCTGCTTTTCTAAATGACCACAAAATTCAGTTTGTGCTATTTTAATGATTGTATGTTTAGGAAGGATAAACCAGGTTATATAATTGTCTAGAATATTGATGATACTGTGCTTATATCAGCATTAGAGGAGAAAAGAAAGAAGGAAATCTGTCAAGACTCAGGCATTAAAGTATGTTGCACACAGATAAATTTCTCTACAAAGTCATTTTTGTAGTGAAACACTCTGTAACATTCTTGCCAAAAGTCTTTACTTTATCTAATACTGCAACATTTCTTACCAAAGATGACCTTTGAGTAAATCTTGACCACATATACTAGGTTATTTCTCCACTCTACCATGTAAATATGAATGACGAGATCTACAATAGTTCTGCACTTTCTTTTTATTCTCATCTTTCTTAACCAGCTTCTGTTTTGTAGTGTACGGTGCATTACAGTGATAGCTGATAATAGTTTGGCAAAACTTATTACTTTACAACTCGCATGATCTCAGAAATAAAATCTGCAAACAATCCTTGATCTCATTAAGGCATGGCCAGTTGACTTCAATTGTCCAAAGCCCTTAAAATTTTATTAACTTCATTCTGTGTATGAATAAACTCAAGGTTGTATATTTCTACTATATTTTTCTTTATTAGTTCTCTGTTCTATATGTCTAGGCTAAAAAAATATTGACCATTAAGCTGTTTTATTTCTTTCTCTCTCTATGAATTAACATTTTTTGTATATCAAGTCTTTCAAACATAAACATATAGTTTAAACGACAATAAAAACATAGCTTTTTAAGTTCTTGGTAATTCAAGGGGTATCTATTGCTTAAAATTTTTAAATAATTTTCCAATCTAAATATTTTTTCTAGTGCTTGAGTCATTCTGCTTCTGACTAAATTCTTTGAGATTTTTATTTATTAATCCATTATCTACAATCACAAATTATAGCTCTTGCGGCCCTTTCTATTTCTTCTAAAGCTTGAGTCATTCTGCTTGTGGATTCTAGTTTCCAAATTTCATAAATTGTATATACACATTATCTCAATACCTACATCTCTATCCATGATAACAGTTACCTTGAAAGACTAACTATGTAGGCCTTCACTTTCATATCTATACATATCTTTAAAAAATATTTGGTAGACTTATTCTATATCCCAAAAATAGTTTCCAATGACACTTACTATGGAATTCATCTCCTTTTAAGAGAAATCTTCTTTCTGGTTCTTGATTTCCAGCTTCTTCTGAGAAAGTTGTTGAGTTATATTTTAGAACTTTTTATTTATTTTTTCAACATTTCTATTGGCTACTGGTTCTTTTCTTGAGCTAATAGCAACTATAAGTTCTTCTTATGGTCTTACTTTTAATAGTGTTCAATTTGGACATATTATAAGATATTTTCTCTCTCACTCTTTCTCTCTTTCCTTCTTACTTCATTTCAAAAAATATCTACTTGATTTCTAAAAGCTTTACTCTGTGAAATAAAATTTGCCTCTCTTTTTGCTTGGGCATTTTCTTAATTTATCATTCATCTATTATGCATCTTTTATCATTTATAAAACTAAGATAAGACTATTACTTAAGTTACCAACTTATGCTCAGCAAAGTAATGCTATCTGGTACTATTTATGTCTGCGCTTCTGGAAGAATAAGTCATTCCAGACATATGATTTTCAAAAAAAAATGTTGCCATATTTTTACCACGCGGTACATTACGTAATCTATATCTACCTATAGCTATCTATCTATATATCATTTATCTATCTATTTATCTATCAACACACACACATATATAAAATACAGTTGTTTTTAATTATTATTTACCTCTGAGGCCTGCTTTGGCCTCTTCATGCCTTATAAGCATTAATCTCAAGGCCAAAATATCACCTAATAGTATACAAAATGGAATGATAAAGAGAAGATAAAGTATAAAAGTAATAAACCCACTAAATTTTAATTAGGTATACACAGAAAAACAGAATCAATAAGATCAATGTAACTATATAGGAAGAGATTCATTATAGAAATTGACTATATGATTATGGAGATTAAGAAGTTTCATATTACGCTGCCTTCAAACTGGAAAACTCGGAAAAGTCAGTGTTGTAATTCATTGGTGTCTGATTGCTTGATAAACAGTATTTGATGTTTAAGAGCAGGAGAAGATATTCTAGCTATAGAAGGAAGAAAGAGAAGGAGAGAGAAAAAGAGAGAAAAAATTTGCCCTTCTTCCACTATTTTGATCTGTTGGAGTTTTCAATGGATTGAATGATGCCCATCCACACTGATGAAGGCAATATCTTCTTTGTTCAGTCAACTGATTCAAATGCTGACCTCCATAAACACACAGAAATTACTTCTTTCCAATTATCTAGACACCCCTTTATAAGCCCGGTCAAGTTATCATGTAAAATTAATCATTACACAAAGAGATTGTATCAGCCAAGAAAAACTTTAAAAAGCCAGCAAAGATCAAGTATCCAGAGTTTTTATACACAATTTGCAACATATACAGAGGGAAAAAAACTTACCGGTTTCTCTAAATAATACCAGATCACGTCCCTTTGTCTTCTCAATCCATACATAATTTTTTTCCTATTCCATCCAAGACACCCTAAAATTATTCAAATCAATATCTTGGAAAACTTTCTCTTTGTAAAAACTTGGTAATGACTTTTCATACAGCTTCAGTAGTGTTACTTTATAAATTAAGAAATTCTTAATGTCATTTGTTTAAAAAGTACATATTAAATGGTACTTAAATTTATATTTTAAATCTTGAATATGATTCCTTTCCTAAGAGTCACTTTTTATTCATTTATATGCTAACTTTAGTGTAGGACCAAAAGTACGAAGTATACCTGAATAATTATAGTCTATCTGTGATATCTGTTAGAAGTGATACGTAAATTCTTAACCTTTGGGATTACTAATATGCAAATTGTCATCTTCAGTCTTTTTCTTTTTGACTTAAAATATTAGAATAGCTGTACCTTATCCAGACTAACTTTGAAATAATAAAAATACTTTAACAGTATTTTTACTTCATGCTGGAAAATAAAATTTTGAAATAGAAAATGTAATTTTTGCTTACCTTCCCTTCTCTTTTTTTATTAGAAACAAATGCTAAAGTAAATAGTTTACATAAACTGAACATTCTCAACCTGTTTTGGGGCAGTTTTATATAATATCTACTTTTTAATATGTGATGGATCAGAGAATATGAATAAACATTTCTATTAAGGCCTTCTTTGTGAGATATCTACCAATGTACCTGAATCTACTGTATATCGATATACTCTACCAAATATAGTACATTCTTGATTAAATATGAGAGCAAAGTGAGCTCTGAAGACCTGCTTTAAAATCTGCTATCAGTGTTATAATCCCTGTGTGGCATGCAGAAACATGCATTTCTTCTGACATCAAAAAATGTGTTCAACTTTTGTTTAAATAGCCTATGTCATTTATCTTAGACTCCAATATCTAATTTATAACAAATTGCTGCTCCTTTTAATATTTCCCAAATCTATCCATGTGTATTTTTTCTCCCTTGATACCAAACTATACCAAATCACCCTTAACTCTCATCAACACTACAATAACTTCCTCATTGGTTTCCTTAAATCTACTCATTTTTTCTTACAAATCCAATCTCCATAAGTAACCAGTGTAATATTTAGAAAATGTAACTTATGTCTTGTCATAATGTGGCTAAAGCCTCTCCATTGACTACTTCCCTATGGATCAAGGCCTTTCCCTAATCTCATTTTTACTTCTATCTTCCTTGTTCACCAAATCCAACCCAAGGAGCCTTCTCTCTATGTTGATAACTCACCAGGTTTGTTTCACTGTTAGAAAATCTTTGTTTATTTTTTTATCAGTTTTCTTCTCTTCTTGAATTGTTCTTCCGATTTACATGTCCCAGCTGGGCCATAAATCCTTTTTTTTTAATTATTAATTTTAATGGGGTGACACCAATAAATCAGGGTACATATGTTCAAAGAGAACATCTCCAGCTTATCTTATCATTCAATTATGTTGCATACCCATCACCCAAAGACAAATTGTCCTCTGTCACCTTCTATCTAGTTTTCCCTGTGCCCCTCCCCTTCTTTCTATCTCACCCTCTCTTCCCTCCCCACACCCCGTAACCACCACATTCTTGTCCATGTCTTAAAGTCTCACTTTTATGTCCCACCTATGTATTAAATCATGCTGTTCTCAGTTTTTTCTGATTTACTTATTTCTTGATAAATAATATTCATTTATATTGATAAATATTTATTTTCTACATCAGAAACTAGTAAATTATGCTGAATGTTTTCATTTTTTTTACATTCTTGAGCCTTAATTTACTTTTTATATTTTTATGGTTTATTTTAATTTTAATTTCTTTATATTTATAGTTTAGTTTCTTATTTATTTTATTATGTATAATTTGCAATTCTAAATCATTCTTTATAAAAGTTGATCATTTGACCAGTTAGAAAGATACTGACCAGTAGTAATATCAAAGTGAGAAAACATAAAAATAATAATAAAAAAAGTTAGCAGTTAGCCCAGAAGAAGCACAGTTTTTCATTAAAATGACCCTACAATCTGTCTTTAGGATAAGATGTTATACTTCACTTCTCCTGAGATTAATCAAAGACCAGTTGTTAACGAAAGTGTGGACAAAACCTCCTAATTATAGAGAAAACAGACAAACACACAAACAAATCCTCAAAAACTAAAATAAAAACAGTTCTTATGGAAACAAAATCAACCTGTAAGAAGAAGTTATAAGAAGGCTTTAAAATGAAAATGCTGGTAAAAATATCTCTCAAGGACAATATTATGAGAAGAATGTTGCCAAACATCTCCATCCCTGAGACCAGCTCAAAGACTGGTCTTTTCACTGTCAACTTTTTTTTTTTCTCATAGACAAACAATATTTATAATGCTAGGCAAGCAGACAAGAGAGTAGATGTAGATGGTTGATTCTAGAAAATAAATATACTAAATTAAAATATGATTCAGGTTGAAAAATATATAAACAAGAAAGTATTCCTGGAAAAGCACAATGCATAGGTGATTAAAATAATTACTATAGCTCAATTCAGTGTGCTCAATATTAGATATCGTGAGGAGAAATGCAAGGAGTCCCACGTGTGCACATTTACTGACTTGAGGATCCTGAGGTTCTCATTTGATCCTCAATTTGATGGATCTCCAACTCTGCCAGTTTTCTTTAGCATTGACTAACCTGATAAAGAACCCCTCAGCCAACCTTTCAGAAGTGTGTTAGAAAAATAATTTTTAATATAAGAAATCTGAATCATGTGGTTTTTCAAAGCACTCATGCTTTAATTATTCCTATATTTTTTATTCATTACACATTTAGTACAAATGGGAAACTTGAGTTATCCCAAGTTGTATCTTTATTCACTGATACTTGTTCTAATTTTATATAGAAAAGAATATTGTCTTAGTACATTTAGATTATAACTGAATACCAAATGGGTGGATCATAAATAAAAGAAATTTATATTTTACTTTCTAAAGGTTCAGAAATCTAAGACAAAGGTGCTGGCAGATTTGGTGTCTGACAAGAGCAACTTCCTAATTCAGGGCCTGATGTTTTCTTGCTGTGTTCTCACTGGTGGAAACTGATAAGAGCTCTCTGGGGTCTCCTTCACAAGCGTATCACTCTCATTTGTGAGGGCTCCACCTCACAACCCAATCAACTCTGAAAGGCCTCACCTCCTAATACCATCATATTGAATGTTAGGATTTCAACATATGAACATAAGAACATATTCAGTCTATGGTATATGCTATCTATATGTGTATTGTTTTATAAAAGAATAGTGAACACAACATTAAAATAATTCATTGTCAAAACATGATATTGATTTTAGTAGTAATTATGAAGTTTTTAAAATAACTTTTCAATACACTTTTAAAAAATATTGATTTAAGTGAAATATGAAAACCATCCTCACTCTTGATCCTACATAAAATAACTTGTGTAATAATGTGTTATTCTTGTTAACCTTGCTTCTATTATGTGACTCTAAGAAAAGCTCAATATTTTGTAATGAATTTATATTGATTTTGGATCTGCATTTTACTTTATTTGAGAACAGTAAAACTCCCATAGTCCATTGTTTTGATGCAACATTTATTATAAAATGATTGTGTGATGGAACATACCTTATACTGTTGCATTTCTTGCCAACTGGAACTTCGTTATAATATAGTTTTATTTTTTGATTAATGTTCTGTCAAAGTGAAAGTCACATTGTTTGTAATTTCTGTGTTTGATAACATAAATCATGTTCATAGTAAATGTTAACTTTCAGAAAAATGTCTATTTGTTATGCCCAGTTAAGTGAGGGACATTAAGGTGCTTAACTGTAATATAAATCTTTTCTCTATTCAGTACAAAAACCACCTTGAAATAAACCTGTGATGATAGTCATAGTTGATGAGAAAATACAAATAGAAATTTGCTTGTCTGGTCATATAGATATCTTTGTTTCAAGAACAGAATTTATTTATCAATATAAATATTGTCTGAAAGTTGTCTTGTTTCCTGTAATTTGTTGTTAGAATTTTTTCAATGTTAACCTAAAACACAATGTATTTATTCCAATGTAAGATTACATTTTATTTAAATTTCTTTCTACATTTAAAAGACTATTATACCTTGTAATAGGAGTGTGCTATATGCTATTTCTAAGGAAAATATGATAGAGAGGAAGTCAATAGTTATAAAATTATCGCATCGATGACTAAAAGATAATTTATAGTTGACCCTTTAATAATACAGGTTTAAACTGAAGCATTCATTTATATACAGATTTATTTTTATCTTTCTTATGAGTTTCATAATAATATTTTCTTTTCTTTAACTTACTTAATTATAAAAAGTCAGTATATAATACATATAATATACAAAATATGTGTTAAATCAACCGTTTATGTTATCACTAAGTCCTTTAGTCAACAGCAGGTGATTAGTAGTTGAGTTTTGGGGAAGTCAAAAGTTATGCTTTAACTTTTCAGATTTTTGACTGAATGGAGGATTAACACTGGTAACCTCCTCCATTGTTTATGGGTCAATTCTACCTTAATTTATTTTATATTATTTTAATTTTATTCCTTAAAACATTTAGCTCTTTTTTTTTACAGGGACAGAGAGAGGGATAGACAGGGACAGACAGACAGGAACAAAGAGAGATGAAAAGCATCAATCATCAGTTTCTCGTTGTGGCACTTTAGTTGTTCATTGATTGCTTTTTCATATGTGCCTTGGCCACCGACCTACAGGAGACCGAGTAATCCTTGCTCGAGCCAGCGACCTTGGGTCAAAGCTGGTGAGCATTTTTTGCTCAAGCCAGTTGAGCCTGCACTCATTGTGTGCGACCTCAGGGTCTTGAACCTGGGTCCTCCGCATCCTAGTCTGACGCTCTATCTACTGCACCACCTCCTGATCAGGCCATTTAGCTTTTTTATGTAACATTTATGCATAAATTTTTTGTGAATTTAGAAAATTTCTTGATAAAAATTTTACTTGAACTGCGAAGTTGAGATGGTCAGAAAAGCTGGCCTTTGCATAATTTTCCTTTAATGTCTCTCTATCAGTTTTGGGTAAATGCAAAACCCATAATGTCTTAGCCCTTAGTAAATCTAGCCATCCTCACTAAGCAGTTCTGTTTTTCAGTAACGTATATTATTCACAAACCACCGCTTGCTTGCAACTTTTCACTCTTTCCTTCTACTAGATATTCACATGACCTGTTTATGTTAACCACCAACCTTGCCAATTCACTAAATCTAAATTATCCTTATTTTAAACTTAGCTTCCTTTATTAGAACTTATAGTTTAAATAATTTCACCTATAAGGTAAAATAAATGTCTATTAAGTGCATATTTTTAAAATGTTTGTGCTTTTCTTCCCTATAACTTATAGCAAACAATTAAAAAAAAAAGTCAAAGGGTATTTTTAAAATGTTAATCTTCCAATGCCATACAGCATTCTAAATTCCTACAATTCTAAGACACCTCAAGATTTCCCATTCTCATCTCTCAATTAGGTCAGATAATATGACTCAGGAGACAATTATTATATCGGTGGGTCATATTTAAGTATTTGAGTGTTATAAAAGGAGAGAATTTTCTTCAACTGGTGACAGAAAGAGAAATTAGAGAAAATTAGAATATGAGAATGGTTTGAAGTGAGAGTTTATTTACTGCTGAATTCGTGGAGAATAGTGGAAAACATTAGACAGCTGCCTCTAGAAGCCCAGAGCAACAAACACATGCAAGCAAATAGTGTCATAGTTCTGTATCTGCAATAATTATTCTATGCTTCTTTCATTTTGTCTCTCCTCCACCTTTGAGGGTGCAAGAGAAAAAAGGAAGAAAGGCCATATTCCCTTTTTGCTATGGTAGCTGTAAAACTTCAAATTGGCTTGTGTTTCTAGTTGTCTAACCTGGTGGCAGTATTTGAGAAAATAAAACCACCTCAGAATATTTTGATTAAATAAAAACTAATTGCCTTGGCTATGAAATCTGTGCTAATAGAATGAGTTATGACTAGAGAACAGAAATACAACTACCTGCTTATTTGTTGTGTACCTGAGCAGAGTCATGATATATGAACTCACAGATTAACTGCAGAACTCCAGTGATGGCACTCCCTGTATTTGTGCAATATACAACTTGTATAATTGCATATAAATACAGAAAGCATATATCTGTTGAAATTTTAGGAAAATTATCAATCTACTCTTCCTGCATTTCTTTTTACAAATGGTAATGTTCTGGATTCCTTTCCCTTGAATATAAGAATTAAAATATTTATCACTATGAATGTTGTTAATAGTTAAATTGACTGTTTTTGAAAAAGTATCAGTGAAATCCACATCCACAAATGACCATCTGAGTGCGTGATTACTATGAAACTGACGTAAATTAGAGTAGATAAAACATGATTTCTGGCCCTGACTAGGTAGCTCAGATGGTAAGAGTGCCCACCCAACAAGGTGAGGTTGCAAATTTGATCACTGCTCAGGGCTCGTATATAAATCAACCAATAATGGCATCAATAAATGGAAAAATAAATTGATGTCTCCTTCTGTATCTTTTCCTTCTTCTTTTATATAAATCAATTAAGAAAAAAACAGCCCTGAACAGTTAGCTCAGTGGTAGAGCATCAGCTTGGGAGTATCAATGTCCAGGATTTTGTTCCTGGTCAGAGCACAGAGAGAAGCACCCATCTACTTCTCCGCCCCTCCCCCTCTCACTTCTCTTCTCTCTTGCAGCCATGGCTCTATTGGAGCGAGTAGGCCCTGGGCACTAAAAAATGGCTCTGGTTGATATGGAGCAAGGGCCCTACATGGACTGAGAATCGCCCTCTAGTGGGCATGCTAAGTGAATCCTGGTCAAGGTACATGTGAAAGTATGTCTCTGTCTCTCTTCCTCTCACTAAATAAAAAGGAAAAAAAAGAAAAGAAGAAAATGTAATTTCTGCACATACAGCCATTTCAGTCTTTACCATTTTTCTTCTCCATTGCCTCTGCTCTTTTGATATCATCATAAAGGATTCCATGACAAGCTATATTTTTGAAGATTATTCTCCACTATGAATCTGATAAACTTATTTATCTAAAGGTTTATAGAAGATTAATAATTAGGGTCTTGGCAGGTTAGCTCAGTTGGTTAAGAGCATTGCTGAAAATGACAAGGTTGCAGGTTTGATCCCAGTCAGGGCACACAGAGGAAGCATCTAATCAATACACAACTGAGTGGAACAACAAATGAATGCTTATCTTCCCCCTCCAATTTCTCCTTTCCTCCCTTTGTCTCTACAAAAAATAGATCAATAGATTGAAAAAACAAAATTAAGCCCTGGCTGGTTGATTGGAGTTTTGTTCCAAAGCACAGAAGATATTGGTTCAATCCCAGCCTGGGTTCATACAGGGATAACTTGATGTTTCAGTTTCCCAGCTTCTCTCTCCCCCACCCCCGCCAAAAAAGAAAAAAAAAAGATTTATAATTTAATGTGCTATTTATTTTGGGGGCAAAGAATTAGGACTGGAAAACAAAAGAAACATATTTATAATAAAAAGTATTTGGCCCTGGCCAGTTAGCTCAGTCAGTTAAGAGCCTCATCTTGAAACAACAAGGTTACAGGTTCTATCCCAGGGTCAGGGTACAAATGGGAAGCAGCTAATGAATGCACGACTGAGTGGAACAACAAATTTTTCCCTTCCCCCATTCTTTTCTTTCCCTTTCTTTCCTCTCTTCCTAAAAAATCAATAAAAATTAAGACCTGGCCAGATAGCTCAATTGGTTGGAGCATTGTCCTGGAGCGCAGAGGTTGCTGCTTTGATTCCCAATTAGGGCATGTACAAAGTAGCTAAATGTTCCTGTCATCCTTTCTGCCTTTCTCTCTCTCCCCCCCAAAAAAATAATAATAATAAATAAATTAATTAATTAAAAGTATTTGGATTATACCTGAAGTGATATAGTAATCCAAGAATTGATTTTAAATCAATGATATTGGACAAATATTGTACTTAAATTTAAAAATACACTGAGAATAAAGAATTCATTATGTAAAGGATATTATAAAATTATTGGGAAGTAATATTACTTAATTTAGAATTTCACAACTTAAAAAAATGTATTTTTTTTCTGAGCATATGATATAGTTCAGTGCATCATTTCTTTTAGAATATTTTGGTCCAGCATATAGAGTGTTGGCCTGGTGTGTGGTCATCCCTGGTACAATCCCTGGTCAGAGCACACATGAGAAGTAACCCTCTGCTTCTCTTTTCCTCCTTCTCTCATTTCTCTCTCTCCCTTTTTTGCAGCCAGTGACTCGATTAGTTTGAGCATAGACCTAAGTAACTGAGGATAGCTTGGTTGATTCAAGCACCAGACGGGGATTGCCAGGTAGATTCTGGTCTGGGAGCATGCATGTATTAGTGTGTCTTTCTATCTCGCTTCTTCTCACTTAAAAAAGAAAAATATATAATATTGTGTAAATCCAGTCATTATTACATCAAAATTTAATTAATTTTAAAGGGAAATTTATTTAGTCAAAATTAAATTTCTAATTTACATTTCTGGAAAATTTTGTCTCCACATCCATAATTTGAAAAAGATATACTATTTTAAAACAATAAAAGTGAACATATGAAGACTGATTTCTACAAACATAAATGTCTGGATTTCTATAGGTTTCTAATCAAAATATAATTGTAAAAATTATTTTAATATTGACAATGGCACTTTCTAACCATGTGACCTAGAGGAAGTGACTGAAAATATAAAGAGGTCTCTAAATGTCTAACCTTTAGTTTTTCAAGAGATAAGAGTTTTTATTAACATAATTGTAATTATCAGGACAAGATATACCAATTTAAATTATATATAACATGAAATTGGGTTTCAAAGTAATTCCTCTAAACCTTTCATAAATTCTTTTATGTTAGAAAACATTTATTATTTAAGCTTCAATTTATTGAGCAGCGAAAATTTTTATCCCACCACAGGTAATTTCTTAAATAAAAATATTTTTGTTAATATTCACATAATTTAATTGTATGTATTATTTTTAAACTCTTTCTTTTCTAAGTAGAGAGTATGAATTACAAAAAATTGATTACTTTTTTAAAAATACCATGAATGGAAAAGGTGAAAATTTTATTTCAAATTTTTTAGAACTGCCACACCTGAGAGAAAAATTGATTTACTTAATATAAGCATTAGAATTTATTTTGTTTAAGCCAAGAAATAAATATAATGGACTGAATGTGTCAATTATACCTTTTTAGGGCATCCTTATATTTTCTTAAATAATTATATGATTTACTGAGTGTTAGTGAAGGAAAACTTAATGTTCATCTCCATTAAGATATGTGCAACCTATTAAAAGTCTAAGAATAATAAAAACAGATTTTAAAGTTATATTTCACTCTAGACTGCTAGAAATTTAAAAAAAACTATACATCATAAAAATAAAGAAATGTTCTATGAAGGCTTAATTTATTGAATAAATATAATGTATCATATTGGGATGACCCCAGGGGGCTGATAGAAAGACTAGCACTTGCAGAAAGAAATAGTACACACAGTCCTTCTTGATTTTCCTTTACATTTTCTAATCATTTCATATAGAATTATTTAGATGTAAATTAACATATAGCTGTGAACTCATGCATCTAATTTGGGACATTGGAGAGGAGATAATAATATTTCGATATTTTGAAAATATCTTTATTCTTCATAAACAAGGTAAGCTTTTTTTTTTGAACATATGAAATAAAACACATATAAAGCTATTTGAATTAAAGATAACTCTTATATAAATGATGATGCATTATGGCTCATCTTCAAATAGGTAATCATGAGCCAATGTTTTTTATACATCCTTTTTAATACTGTATTGATGTCCATCAATACTGAGAGAAACAATAAGTGTATAGTTGCCGCAAAATTTGAATACCAAGATAAACAGAATGAGCACTATTCTGAGTCAGTATATGTGGATTTTATTGATTCTTATGCAATATTCTAGCTATGTAACCTGAGAAAGTGACTGAAATTGAAATATAAAATACTAATTTAAACATTTAAGTAAATCTTATCTTTTCTACTACATGGATGGACCTAAAAGATACTATATTAAGTGAAATAAGCCAGTCAAAGGAAAGCAAGTTCCACACATATGTACTATCTAATAAACAAAATAGAAACAGACTCAGAGATACAATAAACAACTTTCAAAGAGGAAGGGATTTGGGGGACTGGGAAAAAGAGGTGAGGGAATTTAGCAAAATAAAAACAAACTCATGGACACAGACAAAACATGATGATTAGAGAAGGTATTGGGGGAGGTGGAAGAGAGTAAATGGAATAAATAGTGACAGAGGGAGACTAGACTTTGGAATGGAAGATACAGATCATGTATAATAGAAATGTATACCTGAAACAAATAATTTCATTAATCAATGTAATCCAAATAAATTTAATTAATTTTTAATTAAAAAATTAAAATGTAAAATCAAGCAAAAAGGAAAACTACTGCAAGCAACAGATTTCACTAAAATATAAGATTTTCCAAGGCAAGTTGCTTTTTATATTTATTTCTTTTATATTTTAAAATATTAGACTCCATTTTCCTTATATTTAAAGCCAAAAGATTTACAACGTTTACAGAATTCTTCAAGAACTTGTCATCTTATATGTTCCTTGAACTAATTTTATATGCACCAAGTTCATCAACCACAAGTATAATGGTATATTCATTAGTCTTAAAAAGTAACAGCAAATACCCAATTTGGGGAATTTGCACTATACCTAGGTTAATGTGACCAGATTTTAAAATTGATAAAGTGGGACACCATTGATGGGGGCGTGGTTCTTGATTAAAAATTTGGTCTATATGGACAAAAAAAAATTTTCTTATAATGCAAAAATAGTATTGTAATATATTTTTTTTAATTTCAACATAAGTACAATTTACAAATATAATACATTAAAATTATGTATAGTATTATTTTATTCTTTGGCATATTTCTCATTTGAGTGCATTTTTTTAGTAGATTGCTGTCATTGATTAAAAGGTCATGATATTTTTCACAAGAATTTGTAAAATTATATTTCACACATAAAATGGCTTTCAAAGTCTTAACACTTAATTGTGATTTCTTTGATGTCCACACTTTATTTACCATAGAAAAAACGCATTCAGCCGCATCATTAGTTCCTGGTAAAGACAGCACATATTCCACAATTTTTAGTGCATTATTGTATGGAACATGGTTTGTTTCAAAATGATGAAATATTTCTAACCATTTGTTCTCTATTGTGACTTTTGCTGACGCCCAAGATTTAACCTTTTCCTGATCAATCTATTTTTTTAATAATGGTACCTCATTAAAAAGATCATTTTCGGAAACATTACTATATGGGAAATTTTGAGTGAGTCAGAGGGATCGGATTACATGGTCCTGAAAACAATGCCAGAGCTGCACGAGCAGGTGGGAACAGGCAGGGTTGCACCACTGGCGTGCTGGCACACGAGTGGTCATAGACACTCCCCACCTGGACTCGTCCTTGCTGCGGCTGATCTCCCCCCGTCCAGCCCTTCTGCCCACTGGAGACCAAGCAGCTTGCACCTTGCAGAGCCAGGAGCTGCACACCTGCATCCAGGACGCGGGCTTATGGGTAGTTAGGGGACTTGACAGCTGCTGCCCGAGCAGGTATGTTCCACCCAAAGTTCTTTGTTTCAGGGCCTGCAGGGGGCAGCCAGCTCTTGCGGCAGTGCGGGCGCTTTCAAGTCGAGGCGTGTTCTCCCTGCTGAAAACTGTATATTCCCTTACCATTCTCCTGCCAGTCCCTAGCTTTTCGTGCATTTTCATCTGGCTTGAGTGAAAGCTAACCAACTTGGACCCAAGGTCACTGGCTCCAGCAAGGGGTTGCTCGGTCTGCTGAAGGCCCACGGTTAAGGCACATGTGAGAAAGCAATCAATGAACAACTAAGGTGTTGTAATGGCAATGAAAAACTAATGATTGACCGGGGGCCTTCAGCAGACTGAGCAACACCTTGCTGGTGCCAGCGACCCTGGGTCCAAGCTGGTGAGCTTTGGCTCAAATCAGATGAGCCCACGCTCAAGCTGGTGACCTCGGGGTTGCGAAGCTGGGTCCTTTCGTGTCCCAGTCCAACACTCTATCCACTGCACTACTGCCGGGTCAGGCAATGTAACCACTTTAGAGATCTGTGTCTGTATGGTACAGTTTATTAAATTCAAATTCTGCAACACAGCAACTCCATTTCTAATATAGACTCAAGGGAATGTATAAATAATGTCTACCAAAATCATGTACTGAAATAGTACACAATTTGTTTGAATACCAGTGTCACTGGGTAAAGATTCTGTTAGCAGTCTATGAGGGGGTCAGAACAGAAACTTGTGTAATATGCTAACAATGTTCCAAAATCCAATTAAAAGCATGACCATTGAACTAAATATACTACCCTAGTCAAATTATCCAGTGACAAAAAATCTAATGCATTACATTTGAGATTTACTGATCTGCTGGAAAATACGGTTGTTCATTATCTAAAAACTTTTTTGAATGAATAATAGTAAAATGTACATTTTTGTTTTTATATACTGAACTTCAAAAGTTTCAAGTTATTACAATCTATAGTATCAAACAATTTAAATAATCAAGATATCCTTAACAGAAGATGCATAATGGGTCTGTGAATTAATATATATATTCTTAGTAAAATGCATTGTACTGGACCTAAATATGTGAATAAAAAATATAAATATTAAAATTGTAAATATGTTTACTTTACTCAAATTTTTTTCAGATTCAACTAAGTCTAAACTAAATTTGAAAGAGATGTTTTTATAAAATTTGAGAAACATTTTAACATTAATAAGAAAAGATAAAAAAAAAAAAAAACATGATACACCTGAAAAAGAAAAACTTTGTGTAAAACATTGCCCTACTATATACATGAACAGTGAAGCACAGTAATTAAGACAGTATGATAACTGTGCCAGAGGGAGACTTTGCAACTGACATATACATATAAAAAGTTTGGTATATTAAATGTTTGATGTACTACAAGGCAATATCAATGAGAAACAGATTGCCCAGTTAAAAAATTGTGTTCTGATAATTTGCTTATATGGAAAAAATTGTTTTCCATTTTATCATATTTAAAAGGTTCAAATAGAAAAACAAAGCATTAACCTTTAAAAAAATAAATATAAGACAATGAATTACTTAACTTGATAAGTATAATGTTTTAACAAGTCAATAAAAACAGTTAATACCTTAATGATAAAGCATAATAAGCACTGGCTGGATATCTAAGTGGGTTAGACCATCTTACTGAAGCACAGAGTTGTTGGTTTGATCCATGGTTAGGGTACCTACAGGAAAAGATAGTTGTTTCTGTTTCTCTCTTTGTTAAAAATCAATCAATAATTTTTTTAAAAAGTGTTAATATTTTAAAAAATAAAAGCATGATATATTTAGCTATTTTAAAATTAAGTTTTGGGTTTTTTTTGCCATAGAAAATAACACCTGGGACAACATATATAAAATAAATATAATGAATAAATTATTATATTCAACTTTGTGTGAATTAGGAGAATGAAAAATAGGTGGGGAAAATAGATAACTTTAACATTCAAAAACTTAATACACTCAAAGCAGTAATTCTCTGTTTCAACACAACTACTGTGGTCTTGGTCTGTGATAGCAGTTTGTGTGTGTGCATTTTTGTATGCCCTTGTGAGCAAGTGGACAAATAGATAAATACAGGCAGAGATTTTGTTTCATACAATGATTCAGAAGAAAATCTTCAGCCTAGTTTTCCAATGTTCTGCTCAGTTTAACCACAATTTTTAGGAGAAACATTTGAATGAGATTATTCAGCTGTCCTCCAAATGGCACACATCATAAAAAAGAAACTTAGCTTGCCTTAGGGAAAAAAAATTAAATTTTATAAAACAAGTAGTAGATCCTCCATTAATAAATAAATAAATAACTCAAATAATTAATAGGGGAAAAATTACCCATAAAACTAATAGTTGAAAAATTACAAACATTTCAAAGACATGCAATACTACTGTGAATAAATTCATGGAAAGAAGTGCAACATCATCAGTAATTAAGAATACACAAAACTAAACCAAAACTAAAAACTATTTTATACATCGTGGTCAGAAATTAAAGAGAATACTAATAACAGTTGAGATATGCTTCTGATTGGATAATAAATGATATTATAAATTGATTCAGACAGAGAAAACATTGTCAAAGACTTGTTTAAAAAATCAAAATTTACTTATCCTATGCCTCAGTAATTCCACTTGTTAACATAATATCTCATTATTTTTCACACGCCCAACCAGGACAAATATACCAAAATATCCATATAACAGCATATGTTAAGTGAATACCAAAAAAAGTTGAAATGTGCATTAAAGAAGATAGAATAAATAAATATGGTACATTCATATAATGAATTTCTACTTAGTAGTTGAATGAATAAACTATTGCTACAAAAAACAACATTAATAAAAACATAAAATTAAATTAAAAAGTTATGTTACAGAAAATTGTTTATTATAGGATACTATTTATGATAAGTTCAAATTATAAATCATATTGTTAATTATATATAAACACATACATAATAAACCATAAATCATAACATACATTAGGGTCATACATTTAAACAATAATATCAATATAATACGCGTTTATATTTTAAATAAATACCAATAAATGTCGAACGAGAAGTCAGAATACTGGTTATCTACAGTAGAGAAAAGGATTTTTATCTAAAAGGAGAATATCTGTATTCTGATCATATATTTTTCTTTCATTCTTCTTAAACTAAATAGTGTATATAAGGACATACATTTTATAAAAAATAGTATATATGCATGCAATATACTTTTCCTATAATAATATCTCTTATTTAAATTAATCTTAAAAACTCAATGCCTAAAATTTTTTATATGCAGAGAAGACACAATCTACTCTCCTTGATTCTCCAAAATATATCTCAAAATAAAGTTAGATCACTGAGTTATAGGAAAGCAACTATATTAAGGACCTGATATTTGGCATTACATTTTTTGCACTCTTTTGTTGTTTTTTAAATATATTTATGGAAATCCTAAATTCTATTTTGACACAAAAAATCTTACAGATTTATTGATGCCTTTTTTTATCATTGTGGTCTATTCTTTGTTATATTATAATTTATGTATTTAAATGTATATGTGGATATACACATTTACTTTTTTCTGTATATATATATACTTTTCTATATTAGAAAATACAGGGATGTTTACAGATACTTTATACATGCGGGCACTCTAAAAATATACCCATGATACAATGTTCTAATTATCTCATAAAATTAAGCATTTTGATTTTATATTTCAAAATTTATTTTAATAAAAAGCACTAATGAAATTAATTAAGCAACACTATTAAAACTGATGAACATAATTTTCAACATGTAAAAATTAATAATATTTTTCATGTTTAATGAAGTTCCTGCTAAAAGTACTTCCTTGTTTACAATTAGACAGTCAGTGATTGAATTTGTGTGAAACAGAAAAATAGAAAGGAAGAAAAATGTTGAAGTCAGAAAAGTAATTAGCAGAAACTAATAGAGTGTCATTGACTTAATAAAACATGACTGTTTATTTGATTTTAAAAGAAAAATACAAAGTGATTAACTATTGAAATTGAATTTGAAAATATAGCATTCTGTCAGTTTAAAAGTCAATAATTTAAATTTTATAATAATTTCAAATGACATGTATAATCATAGTGCCTAGTATTATTAATTTGATTCTTATCTTAAGAGTAGACAGAACCTATCTCACAATTTTATATCCAAAAATACTTTGCATAATCACAAATGTGTCACCCAGTAAAATACATAATTTGGAATTAAAGGTGGAATTAACTTTTCTACATTAATAGGTTAAGCATGTAGACATATCACATGGCTAGCTATTTATTTTAAGCTAATAAAACATCTCTCCTTTGATCTTTTGATTCCTTTGACCTTAAAATTATTCTTATTATTGCACCTTGGCCAGTTAGCTCAGTTCATTAAAGAGCTTTATTTCAAAACAACAAGTTTGAGGGTTTGATTCCTGCTCAGGGCACTCACAAGGGGCAACCAAAGAATGTACAACTGAGTGAAAAAATAACAACAACAAAAAATGAATGCTTTCCTTTCCCTTCCCCCCCCCTCCCTTTCTCTCTCTGTGTTCCTAAAACTCAATAAAAATTAATCCCAATAGAGATAGCTCTGTTGGTTGGAGCATCAGCCTGGAGCACAGAGGTTGCTGATTTTATTCCCCAATCAGGGCACATACAGAAGTAGCTTGATGTTCCTGTCTCTCTCTCTCTTTGCCATTTTCTTTAAAAAATATTATTATTAAAGTTATCCTTATAAAACAAGAGAGATATCTATTAACTGCATGTTTTTTAATGAAATTATAATTTTGAACATAGCAGAATAAAAAACTGAATAGGAAATTTATATTATAAGAGAATTACAGAAGAATAATCTTGATATTTGAAATCTCTGGACAAGATTGAGCAGTTAGAATGTTAAGGAGATAGCAATGAGCAGTGAAAACAAAGGTTTACTTCACAATATCTCTACAACTAGTCATTTGTAAAGCAAATTAATTCATCCTTAGGAACATATCCATTTCCGTGTTTTCCTCTAGTTGTTTATACTTAAGGAATTTTTTCTCCTTTTTACGATAGAAAATGTCATGAAATTAAAATATCCATTTAATATTATTTTATCTACCTGGTTTGGCACATACACAAGAAGCAGATATTGTCAGAGCTAGGGGAGGTTGCATAGCTCTAAAAGACACTCTGTGTTAAGTTCCGTGTTTCATTCTAAATTGAGACATATTCTATACTGGCACAGCATCATCAATATCAAATCGTTTGAGAGTTCTCTTAAAAATTCCTACGGTACAGGAACAGATTAAAAGGGTCAATAAATTTATATAGGCCCCAGTAATGAGACAATAGCTTTAGAAAAGTTGATAAGCCAATAGAGGTCAAGGAATGGAACAAAAACTCAAGGAAGTAAAAAACTTTAAGAATAGAAGAAATACTAGGATACACATATTCAAACACCACAATAAAAGAGACTTGGAAAGGTTGCGCCCTTGTGCTAAAGTGCAGATCAGTCTAGGTAATGTGGCAACCAATCTCAAAAATAGCATAAGAACCTGCACATACGTATCCAAAAAAAACCAAAATTGGAACTTGATAATTTAGTTCAATGATAAAATTTGAAAAGGAACTTTTGTTATTTGCATATAGAGTTATGAAATGATTGGATTTATTTGTTGCTATGTTATACTAGCAAAGATTATTTAATATAATTATTAAAAATGTTTTTAGTAAGATTAAGAAAAGTTAATGAAAAGAGCCCTTGAATGAGAAATATAAATTATTTTCCTGATTCACAGTTGAACCTGAGCAAAATAACAATAGCCATTTTCTAAATTAAAAAAAAATTGATAAAAATTAAAAATCTGTGTTTACTGCCTAGTAATTTAAAATAAAGCTAGTAAATAAAGAATGAGAAAAAAGAGAAGAAAATGGTAATAAAGTAGGCAGACATTACAACTCCTAATCTCAGGACCAAAGCAGTTTACAACTTAACTTGGAAACAATCATCCTGAAAAACCAACTTTGGACTAAATTAAGAGGAATCTATAATGAAATATCATAGAAGAAGCCACAATGAGAGGGGTATGAGGGGCAGAGGCGCAAAAAAAGTGCTTCCCTGGTCCCAGGAGTGAGAGACGGTCCGGAAGGACTCTCATGGCAGGGTGGGTTGTCCGGAGAGTTGTGGGTTCTCAGCCCCAAAACTGGAGTCCCATCCTGGAGCCCCAGAGACAAGAGATGCATATGGACAGTATTTAGCTGAAAGAAGAGCTGGGTTACTGTTTGTGAGAGGAAGACAGAATTCTCAGACCCAAGTTCCAAATTAAAGGAACTGCACAGAAAACCTTGTTCACAGCCACTTACCTAGGGCTCTAGGAGGGGGTATCGCCAAGAGGACTGGATTTATAAGAGGAGAGTGTAGCCTCAGAGGCACAAAAAAACATTGTGGGAGACAGCCACCCTAACCCTTGTACTGGGTCACTCCCCAAACCTAAAGTGGCCATTTTTCCTGAGAGTACCAATGTCAGCAAAGGGAAGCAATTACCTCACCCACTTGAGGCTCTCCTACTCGAGTCAGTGCAAAGAGTCGCTAGGAAGCAGGATATGCATCAGGGACACAGCTTTTGAGTGTTGAGCCTGGGCTACACTGCCCCCCCCCCAATATTGCTGAGTAACCTTTGAAGGGTGGGCGGATCCCACTGCGGTAGCTCTGATGCAGTACTCACGGAGCCAGTTTGCACTGTAGCAGTGGGGCGGAGCCGGGTGAGGCAGACTTCATGCCTGCAGGGGGCGGAGCCTGGTGGGGTGGCCCACAAACCCACAGAAAGGCTGGTGCTGTGGCCAGCGAGTTTGCATGCTGGGTGGTGCTGGTGCCCAAGGAGGCAATGGCAGTGAGCCAGTAGACAGACCACACCTTGGGAATAGAGACCAAACACATGTTAAAGTAGATAAAAGCTAGCCTAGGAGAACAGCTGATATTTATAATGGCATCTGGGTCCAGCAGACACAGCCACAAATTCTGGATCACCTGTAGCTCCAACAAGGTTGCTAAAGGCCAGTCATAATCAGTGACCCCCACTGGTCTTAGCCAGGTTCCAACCAGGGAGGCTCAGGGATGGCACATCTAGTGGACAGATACAGAGAGCACCAGCTCAGGATCAAAGAACCCTAGTTAGAGTGTTATCTTAAGAAAGGGCTCCTCACACCCGACCCAGATAAGGCATAAAAAATGCTGCCAAATAGCAAAAAGAGCAGTAGCAGCAGACAAGTAGCCCAAAGCAAATTACAAACAACAGTTGAGGTCAACCCAAGAAGATCTAGAAACAACACAATTTAGAGCTGGAGACAGACAAGACAAACCCTATATTCAGCTAGCACTTTGAAAGGAGCAGTCCATACATGGACAAAATGAGAAGACAGAAAAATACAATCCAAATGAATCAATAAGAGAAATCTCCAGAAAGAAAACTGAATGAGATGGAAATAACTAAGATACAGGAAAAAAATAGTTTAAAATATTGATTGTTAGGATGCTCAAGGATCTTAGAGCAACAATAGAGGGACATAATGAGCATGTAAATAAAGAGATAGCAAGCTTCAAAAATAACATTGAAATCATAAAAAAGAATCAGATAGAAATGACAAATACAATATCAGAAATGAAGACTACATTAGAAAGCATTAAAAGCAGGCTGCATGAAGCAGAGGATTAAACCAGCAATTTAGAGGACAAGATAAGCAAAGGCACGAAAGCAGAACAGCAAAAAGAAAAGAGGATCAGAAAGACTGAGGATGCCTGACCAGGTGGTGACGCATTGGATAGAGCGCCATACTGAGATGCAGAAGACCCAGGTTTGAGACACCTAGCTCACCAGCTTGAGTGTGGGTCTATCTGGTTTGAGCAAAAGCTTGTTAGCTTGGTCCCAAGGTCGCTGGCTCCAGCAAGAATTGGCTTGGTCTGCTGAAAGCCCATGGTCAAGACACATGAGAGAAAGCAATCAATGAACAACTATGATGTCACAATGGCAACCAAAACTAATGATTGATGCTTCTGATCTCTCTCCGTTCCTGTCTGTCTGCCCCTATCTATTCCTCTCTCTGACTCTCTCTCTCTTCTCTGTCCCTGAAAAAAAAAAAAATTGGGGGAATCATTAAGAGAGCTCTGTGACAACATGAAGAGAAACAACATTTGCATAATAGGAGATTCTGAATGAGAAGGGAAGATCAAGGGATAAAGAAACTGATTGAAGAAATCATAGTTGAAAACTTCCCTAAATTAATAAAGGGAACATTCATGCAAGTTCAAGATGCACAGAGAATCCCATTGAAGAGCAACCCAAAAAGACCTAGTCCAAGACACATCATAATTAAAATACCATAATTAAGTGATAAAGAAAGAATACTAAATGCTGCAAGAGAAAAGCATCTTTATAGGAGCCCCCATAATGATGACATTCAACTTTTCAACAGAAACACTTAAAACCAGAAAAGAAGGGCAAGAAATATTCAAAGTAATGCAAATCAAGAGCCTACAACCAAGACTTTTTTTATCCAGCAAGAGAATCGTTTAAAATTAAAAGATAAATAAGAAGTTTCCCAGAAAAAAAAAAAAAAAAAAACCTCAAAGAAATTTATTACAACAAAACCAATGCTGCAAGAAATTTCAAGGGACCTGTTGTAAAAAAAAAAGGTGGGAGGAAACATCTAGAAAAAGAGGAATTTAGATTTAAAGAATAAAGTGGCAATAAACAACTACATATCAATAATAACCTTAAGTGTAAGTAGATTAAATGCTTCAATCAAAAGACATAGGATAGCTGCATGGAAAAGAAAACTGAACCCATACATATGCTGTCTACAAGGGACACACCTCAAATCAAAAGATACACATAGATTAAAAGTGAAGGGATAAAAAATAATATTTTGTGTAAATGGAAATAAAAAAAAAAGCTGGGGTAGCAATACTTATATCTGGCAAAATGGACTTTAAAACAAAGGCTATAGTAAGAGATAAAGAAGGTCACTACATAATGATAAAGGGAGCAATTCAACAGGAAGATATAAACATTATAAAAATCTATGCACCTAATATAGGAGCACCTAATTATATAAAGCAGATTTTAATGGGCATAAAGGTTGAGATAGAAAGCAATACTATAAAAGTAGGAGATTTTAAAGCCCCATTAACATATATAGATAGATCCTCAAGAAAGAAAATTAACAAAGAAATAGCAGCCTTAAAGAACACACTCGATCAACTGGATTTAATAGATATCTTCAGAATCTTTCACCCTAAAGCAGAAGAATATAATTATTTTCAAGTGCTTATGGTACATTCTCTAGGATAGACCATATGCTAGGGCACAAAATGGGTCTCAATAAATTTAAGAAGATTGAAATCATATCGAGCATCTTTTCTGATCACAATGGCATGAAACTAGAAATCAACTACAATAGGAAAACCTAAAAACATTCAATCACTTGGAAACTAAATAGCATGTTATTAAATAACAAATGGGTTAACAATAAGGTCATGGAAGAAATAAAAATTTTTCTTGAAACAAATGAAAATGAACATTAAAAAACTCAAAATTTATGAGACACAGCAAAAGCAGTCCTGAGTGGGAAGTTCATAACATTACAGGCATATCGTAAGAAAAAATATAAAATAAAGCTCAAAAAAAAAAAACAATTTAATTCTGTATCTACAAAAACTATAAAAAGACCAGCAAGTAAAGCTCAGAGGAAGTAGAAGGAAGAAAATAATGAAGATCAGAGAAGAAATAAATGACATAGAGGCTAAAAAAACAATATAGAGGATCAATGAAACCAAGAGCTGGTTCTTTGAAAAGGCAAACAAGATTGATGAACCCTTAACCAGACTCACCAAGAAAAACAGAGAGAAGACTCAAATAAATAAAATTAGAAATGAGAGTGGAGAAGTAACAATGGGCACAGCAGAAATATAAAGAATTGTAAGAAAATACTATGAAAAACTGTATGCCAAATAATTAGACAACCTAGGTGAAATGGACAAATTTCTTGAAACATAATCTTTCAAAAATAGTCTGGAAGAATCAGAAAACCTGAACAGACCAATTACAACAAATGAGATGGAAACAATTATCAGAAAACTCCCAACAAACAAAAGCCCTGGGCAAATGGCTTCACAGAGAATTCTACCAAATATTCAAAGAAGAACTAATTGCTATTCTTTTCAAGCTATTTGAAAACATTCAAGAGGAGGGAAGACTTCCAAGCTTCTTTTATGAGGTCAGCACAATCCTCAATCCAAAACCAGGCAAAGACACTACAAAAAAAGAAAACTATAGGCTCATATCCCTGATAAATTTAGATGCTAAAATTCTCAAGAAAATATTAACAAACTGGGTACAGCAATACTTGAAAAAAATTATACATTATGACCAAGTGTGATTTATTCTGGGAAAGCAAGGCTGGTACAATATTTGCAAATCAATTAATGTGATTCATCAGATAAATAAAAGGAAGTAGAAAAACCACATGATAATATCAATGATGCAGAAAAAGCATTTGATAAAAATCCAGCACCTATTTATGATCAAAACTCACAGTAAAGTGGGACTAAAGGGAACATACATCAACCTGATAAAGGCCATATACAACAAATCCACAGTCAACAACATAATCAATGGTCAAAATTTAAAAGCAATCCCCTTAAGATCAGGAACAAGGCATTCTTTCACCACTCTTACTCAACATAGTTCTGGAAGTCCTAATCACAGCAATCAGATAAGAAGAAAAGATAAAAGGCATCCAAATTGGAAAAGAAGAAATAAAATTATCATTATTTGCTGATGATATGATTATTACTGTCTTGAATAATATTTACAAGGTTCTGGAGAATTACCTCTACTCAGTAGAGAGCCATGGGGTCAGGACCTAGCATTCCCAATACTTCTCCCCTGGTATGCCTCTTAAATAATTGCACTTCCTTGCAATTAAATGATCTTAAAAAGAAAAAACTCACAAAATATTGTATTCAAGATTGACCCACTTACCCACTGGGGGATCAGGAGAAATAATCACCCAGTGGCTTGCTTCCTTATATTACCTTCCTGCAGCTCAGTCTGTTTTGCTGAAGGGAAAGGAAATATGATGAGGTTCCCTATGTTCTGGCATTTATAGCTCTATACCAAGATAAAATCCTTAGGGAAAAATGTCATCTCAAAACCCCCGTTACCTGCCCTACTAAAGTTGCAGTCATTAGTCTGAAGAAAATTTAGATAATCCCCTTTATTTACTTTTGATACCCCCCTCTCAGTTTCCCCAAAAGGACCCAGCAAGATCAAGAAAGCAGTCTGATGCTCGTTCCTTAGCTCAGAGGAAGGAGGGAGTAATGTCCTGGGGAGCCTCAGTGTCAACTCCCTCACCTGTGCCTACTACTCCCTCACCTGTGCCTACTACTCCCTCACCTGCTATGTGTTCACCCACGGGTTTCAGACCAGGGAGGGAACTTTATCCATCCTTTCCTTTCAATGTCCCCTGCGAGAGCACCTGATGCAGAAGGGGGGACTGTGAGGGTCAGTGTCCCTTTCTCCAAGATTTAGCATAACACAAAGCTTACTTAGGGTCTTATTCCAAAAATCCTCAAAAATGTAAAGATTAATTTTTTTATTATTATTTTTATTATTACTGATTGATTGACCTTAGGTAGACAAAAAGGAAGGGAGAGAGAGAGAACCACTCATTTGTTCTACTTAGATACTCTACATAAAAAAGCCTAAAGTCTCAGTCAAAAAACTACAGGACCTGATAAATGATTTCAGCAAGGTGACAGGATATAAAATTAATATTCAGAAATCAGAGGCATTTTTATACACCAACTATGAACTGTCTGAAAGAGAAATTAAGAAAAAAATCCCCTTCACTATTGCAACAACAACAAAATAATAAATAAAATACCTAGGAGTAAATTTAATGAAGGAGGTTAAAAACTTGTACTCAAAAATTACAAAACATTGATAAAAGAATTCAAGAAAGATACAAACAAGTTGAAGCATATACCGTGTTCATGGATAGGAAAAATAAATATAATTTAAAATTCTGTATTACCTAAAGCAATTTATAAATTTAGTGCAATTCTTATTAAAATACCAATGGCATACTTCAAAGATAAAGAACAAATATTCCAAAAATTTATATAAATCCAAGAAAGAACACAAATAGCCTCAGCAATCTTAAAAAAGAAAAATAAAGTGGGTGGTATCACACTTCCTGATATCAAATTATACTACAAAGCCATTGTACTCAAAACAGCTTGGTACTGGCTTAAGAACAGGCACATTGACTAATGGAACAGAACAGAGAACCCAGAAATAAACCCACAAATTTATGGGCAATTGATATTTGAAAAAGGCGGTAAAAGCATACAATGGAGTAAAGACAGTCACTTTAACAAATGGTGTCGGGAAAATTGGACTGCTACCTGCAAAAAGATGAAACTAGACCACTAACTTACACCATTCACAAAAATAAACTCAAAATGGACAAAAGACTTAAAAGTAAGTCATGAAACCATAATCATCTTGGAAGAAAACATAGGCAGTAAGCTCTCCGACATCTCTTGCAGCAATATATTTGCTGATTTATCTCCAAGGGCACGTGAAATAAAGGAGAGAATGAACAAATAGGACTATATCAAACTAAAAAGCTTTTGCACAGCTAAAGACAATAAGAACAGAATAAAAAGACAAACCACACAATGGGAAAACATATTCGACAACACGTCTGATAAGGGGTTAATAACCAAAATTTATAAAGAACTTATAAAACTCAACACCAGGAAGACAAACAATCCAATCAAACAATGGCCAAAAGAAATGAATAGAAATTTCTCCAAAGATGACATACAGATGACCAATAGGCATATGAAAAAATGCTCAACATCACTAATCATTAGAGAAATGCAAATTAAAACCACAATGAGATTTTACTTCACACTAGTCTGTGATGAATTTCTAATCCATTTTTTCAAAATTTTTCTCCATGCATATGTATCTATATGTACATGATGGCTCTTAAACAACTTTTACAATAACCTTTCTTTTCCATCCCGATTATTTTCTCATTAATTTAGTAATGATATTACTACTTATGATAACTGACAATGATGATGATAGTTATAATCATTTACAATTTTGAATCAGGCTTTTTACAATATAGTATGACCCTTTATACCTGCTTTTATTTAAAATCTTGTTTCTTTTATTAAAATTCTCTTGCCTCTTTTCCTCTTCTGAAATAGCCTACTTTCCATTAAACATTCAAAATCAAGTTAAATGTGATTTTTTCCTTTTAGAGATATTAGGAAAAATTATTATAGTTTAATTTTTTTGTTGAACAATGGAAATTTTGGAGCATAATGTGGCATTGTCCTCCCTGTTCTTCCAAAATTTACAGTCTAACAATTTTCTGTTATTTTGTAGTACCTAATGCATACCAGCTATTCTGACAAATTCTTTAAATATATCACTTAACCTTTCATATAACTTTATAAAAGAGGTATAATAATTAATGACTATTATGCCTTTTATACAGATTAAAAAAACTGAGACATATAAACCGTAAGCAATAAGCTATGAACTATAACTGAATACTTCAAACTATTCAATAAACTCATTACAAAAGCATTTAATTACCACATGTAATTTAAATTTTAAGATGAGAATGTTTAGAGATGTCATTTACAAAAGATTCAGAAAATCTTGCATGTTTATATTTATAACAAATAGTATGTGAGAGAGCATGAGGAAATTCTTGAATGTCACATGATTCAATTAAGTAAGCCTTATTGAATATCAACCATTGGAACTTTTTTTACACAAAGAAGTTCATAGCCTATTGGTGAAATACATATGAAAAAAGAAGAAAACACATAAGTTAATTGCAATATTATAATGGTCATACTACTTCTCCTAATTATGTATGCTGGAAACAAAGTGAATAATGAATGCTCACTAAACAGTCAAGAAATCTTTTTTTTCTTTTTTGTATTTTTCCAAGTGAGAAGTGGGGGAAAGGTAGACAGACAGAGTCCTGCATGTGCCCAACTGGGATCCATCTGGTATGCCCACCAGGTTCTATTCCCCTGGGGTGTTGCTCCACTGCAATTGAAGCCATTCTAGAGCCTGAGGGGGAGGCCATGGAACCATTCTCAGTGCCCAGGCCAACTTTTCTCCATTGAAGACATGGCTGCAGAAGGGGAAGAGAGAGATAGAGAGAAAGGAGAGGGGGAAGGGTGGAGAAGCAGAAGGGTATTTCTATTGTGTGCCCTGGCCAGGAATCAAACCGGGGACTTCCATATGCAGGCCAACGCTCTACTGCTGAGCCAACTGGCCAGGGCTAAGGAAATATTCTTTAGGACAATTTTCTTTAGATACTAGTCTTGAAGTTAAATGAGGACTGCACAAAACAGTTAAAAATATCACACAATGAAGAAAACACCAAAATATAAAAATGAAAATAGTATGTTCAGAAATAGCAAGCAAACACTATACTTAGTATAGAATGTGAATGCTGGCACTGTGTTATGAAACACAGTGAAAGTCCTTGTAAGCTAGAATAAGAAATTTGAATTTTATTCTGAAAGCACGGGGTGGTTTCTTGACATCATGTCAGAAAATGGGATGTTTTTCAAATGTACTTAAATATATTTCCTGACCAACCTGGAGCTCCCAAAGAGAGAAATCATCTACAGGCTAAGATCCTCCTAGAAAAATTGATGGGACCCTATATTTTGCTAGCACTTCAGGCAGCAAATACAATTCATTAAATTTTGCCTCAAGGGTTGTTGAAATTGGGTCTAAAGATGTTAAGAAACCCAGCATGCTAAAACAAATAATAGATTCTGTTTTATTCAATGTAATTCCTTTTTTATAATGTCAAAATATCATTAAATTCAATGAGAAAAATATAATTGTACTAAATTACAAAGATTATACTAAATTAATAACAATATTAATAGTAAGAACACACTGATTATAGGTCCAGGTAATTCTACCTTATTCTCCCCATGCAAATTTAGAACAATTCCCTTAACCTCTGAAAGCTATCTATAAAATGGGTGAAAAAAAATTTTTTTGGACTTACCTTAAACAATTGTTTTTAACTATTAAATAGAATATATAGAGAAAGAGCTGACTACAGTGTTAAGCACAAAGCATTATTTTATTCATTAAAGTAAAAATAAGCATATTTAGTATTGTAGTAACTAGTAATATCAATTTACTCTGTCACTAGATGTAATAGATTATATTAAGCTGATGCTTATAATTGCTTTTCCCTGAGGGAAAGAAAAATGATTGAGCTGGGGTGATGTGATAGAACTGGAAAATTAGAGCCTGAGTAGAAAAGTGCTGTCCTTATGCTTGGGAAGAAAGTACGAAGAAAAAAGAATGTCTGTGGTCAATACGTGATCATGTCATTTAGAGAACTGAAAAGACCACATCCCCTGTGAAAATTTCTTATGAAATACTTTTCTTTTTAATGCCATACACTTTCTGATCAGTTTTATCTGGTCTATGTTGTTAATATAGCTTGTAAACTCTAATTTCAGAACCATAGAAAGAATACTCTACCTGAAAAGAACAATTTAATTACTTTCAGTTCACGTACATGCATAAACTGATTATAATATTTTCTGCATTGTAGTCTAAAGCTATGTTTTATAGTTCATAATATAATTAAAACTAAAATTTGCTTGGCTGGACAAAATCTAAATGCCTTATATTCAGCAACTGCTATATAAATAAGAACATAAATTTTGCAATGACAGTACATAAAAGTGTGAAGTATTGTACTATTGATATAAGCTTTTCTCCATCCCTCATGTCAGAAACTTTACTTTCTCTTAATGTCACTAACTCAATTTTTTGTTTGTTTGTTTGTTTTTAGAAAGGAAGGGAGAGAAAGAGACAGGAACATCGAGCTGCTCATATATGTGCCCTGATTGAGGAAGCAAACTGCCAACCTCCACACTCCCAGATTATGCTCCAACCAAATTATCCAATCAAGGTTTAATTTTTATTGAGTTTTAAAGAGACGGGGGGGGGGAGGATAAAGGGATGCATTTGTTGTTCTACTCAGTTGTGCATTTTTTAATTGTCTCCTGTGTGTGCCGTCACCAGGGATTGAACCTGCAACCTTGTTGTTTCGGGATAAAACTCCTACCTGACTGAGCTAACTGGCTTGGCCTAATTCAATCATTTTAGTATTTTTCTTTGGACTCAGTTTTATCTGGTACATACTAATCTCAAATACAATCTATTCAATAGGATACATTTTTCACATAAAAGTTTGCTTGGAGCTATATGGTGTGAAAGATCATAAGTTACTGAGTAAACTATGTATATCCTGAAAGTGAGTTTAGTAAGTAATGTTATATCTTAGAAGCACTAAAAAATATATGTTTCAGTTATGCACAGCTAAATTAAAACAGTGTTATTGAAATGGACTTTTCTCCTGTAACTACAGGCATAGATAGGTGAGAAGTCCATGTGAGGCACTTAGTCCTCCATCGCCCTTTTCTACTCTACTTACCAGTTATGCCCCATTTGCCTGTCTGCAGAGTATTACAGGCATGGCTAGCTACAGTTTTGTGGTTGGCTGATTTCCTGCACTATATATGAAGTGTCTGTTGGGGAGAGCTTTCTCTCCATCATTGCCCAAATCTGTGTTTGCAATGCTTCCTCTGATTGCACACTTGTATACACAGCTTACAACCATCAACAATATTTTTCTTTACACTTCTGTTAAAAGTGAGAGATGGCGTAACTGTTTTTCAGTAAAAAAATAAAAATAAAAAAGAGGGGAAAGAAAGGCGAGAGAAAGGAGAAAGATACCTATGTGCAATTTGAAAAAGATTCTCTGGAGATTCTCATACACTAAGTAGCAAGTTAACTCTTCATAAAAATTATTCTTTACGTCTGATAAGGTGGTGGTGCAGTGGATAGAGCATCGAACTGGGATGCGGAAGACCCAGGTTCGAAACCCCGAGATCGCCAGCTTGAGCGCGGGCCCATCTGACTTGAGCAAAAGCTCGCCAGCTTGGACCCAAGGTCGCTGGCTCCAGCAAGGGGTTGCTCAGTCTGCTGAAGGCCCGCTGTCAAGGCACATGTGAAAAAGCAATCAAAACTAAGGTGTCGCAATGACAACAAAAAATTAATGATTGATGCTTCTCCCCTCTCTTCATTCCTGCCTGTCTGTCCTGTCTATCCCTCTCTCTTTTCTCTGACTCTCTTTCTGTCCCTTTACAAAAATAGAAACCTGACCTATGGTGGTGCAGTGGATAAAGTGTCAACCTGGGAACACTGAGGTCACCAGTTCAAAACCCTGCACTGGTCTGGTCAAGGCATATATGGGAGTTGATGCTTCTAGCTCCTCCCCCCTTTCTCTCTTTCTCTCTCTCTCTCTCTGTGTCTTCTCTCTAAAATGAATAAAATAAAATTTTTTTAAAAAAGAAAAAAGTTATTATTTATTATTTTTAACATAACAACCATCAATATTTGAACTTCCAAAATATTTACTCTGTAGGGAAATTTTTTGAGAGAAAAGAAAATAACTAATGTAACTAATATGAAATGTTTGGGAGTATAAGCAGAATGGAATTAAATAAATTGTAAAAATAAACTGGCCTTAAAAGGAGAATACTGGAAAAATAACTTTGACTATCTCCCACCCTTCTTTCATTTTTAAATTATTGAGACTACCCTTTCTAAAATTATACAGTTCCAGAAGGACAGACACATGGAACTTGACAGAGTTTAATAAATAATCTCTGTAGCACCCTACCCTTATGCAACCCATGTCTAACCCATCTGGGATGGTTCATTTCCTTTGTTTCCCTATGGTACCTCAGCAAACAGTAAGCAGAACCTATGCTGGCACTTTCACAACCTGACTGCCCAGAAAATTCTCAGTTTCCCAGCAGAAACCTGTTGTATATTAACAGAATTTTAACCTATTTTCTTTAAAAAATTTTAACCTGTAAAAAACATACACAAATTTACATAAATACACATGCAGTGAGTTGTTTAGTATAAATTATTAAAAAATATTGATAATTTCTGAAAGGTAATTGATTATTCAGATCATTAGAATATTTTTAGATATTTGGATAGTAAAATTTGAGATTTTTATTTACAATCTCAATTTCAAAATGCCATAGTCTGTCTCTTTAAACATTTTATGGCTTTTTTTAAATTATTTAGTCTTTGAATAGTCTTTGTGTATGTGCTTAATATTCTTTGGTGGACATTATTAAGCATTTTATTAGAAATTAAACATTTTATTTAATATTGTTAAGAAATTCGTTATATAAAATAATATTTTTGTTTTGCATATACACTATTCTTTCACAAAAGTCCATGAAATCAGTTGGCATTCATTGGTTTTTCTATTAACTTATTGAACCAACATAATACCTTCTATTTGTGATATAGAAATATTCATTCTCAGCAAGGTTATTTCTCTGGAGAAAATGCAATTGGAAAATAAGAAATTCAGTGTTGAGCTGTTACCTTTGCTTTGGCAATCTAGGTACTTTACTTCGAATCTGCAAAAAGGCTTTGAAGTATCCACCTGGCAGTTTATCTTCTATGTTAAGAGGAGAGAATAAAAACCTAACATATATCTTTTGTTTTTCATACTGCTGTTTATTTTTTATTTTTAGACATCAGCTACTGCTGTGATGATCATGTATAGCTAGAACCAAAGGCAATTGGTATAACAGCACCTTTGTTTAGACAAATTGATCCAATAGATGACAATAAAATTGAATAAACTTGTCAAATAATTACCCCAAATTTACCAGTCTCCAAAAGTTTACAGGCCTTTTTCTTTTAGAAAGGAAAAACAAACAGTAAAATAAAAAGCATCCACATTTGCAAACTGATAAATCAGTATAAATTTTTTGGTGGAAAGGAGCAAGATGACGATGGAGTAGGCAGACGTACCAACTTCCAATACCCAGAACTAAATTGGATTATAACTCAATTTTAAGAACCATCATCTGGATAAACCAACTTTGAACTAAACTAAGTGGACTCTTCAAAAAAGGAACACAGAAGAAGCTATATTGAGACTGATAGGAATAACGAAAATGCGAAGAGGGCTGCCAAACTCTTCAAAGTGAATGGCAGGCCGGAAAGACCAGCGTGGCGAAAGGAGAGTTTGGCAGAGAGGGAGGGACCTGGGTCCCAGGAACAAAGCCCCAGCCTGCAGTCCAAGAGCCTAGAAGAGGCTTTTGGACAATATCGAGCTGTGAAACAAGTGAGGATACTGTTTGTGAGAAAGAGACAGTTTTCTCAGACCCAAGATTATTTTTAAAGGGACAGTGCAGAAAACCTCTCTCACAACCACGTACCCGGGGCTCTGGGGAACAGGGACAGAGGAAAGGACCAGAACAGTGGGAACAGAGTGTGAACTGAAGGCACAGGGACAAACACTCTGAGGGACAGCCACCCTAACCCCTGGGTTAAGTAACTTCCCTAATCAAAAACGAATATTTCCCCTGGAACTAGCTATACCAGCAAAGGGAGACAGGACACTAGCCAAAGAAGCTCTCCCGCGGCAATTAGAGCAGAGCTGCTTAGATCGAGGGAGCTCCCAGGTCTACAGTAAGGAGTGTTAGGATCTGAACTGTGGGGCCCCTTCCTACGCTGCTGAGGGTAGCTGGAGGGATGGTGGTGGCGGGATGCTGAAACGAGGTTCTGTCGGTGGGGGCAGAGGCCCAGCCGGTGTGAGCTCGGTCTAGCTCAGCAGGGGTAGAGGGGAAGCGCGAAAGCAGTCCGGCATCTGTGGGCCAGCCTATAACCCCATCTGTGGGGAAAAGCGGAAGGCCAGGAACGGGAAGAGATCTGCTTGGCAACCCTGCGCATGCCATCCCTGACCACGGGAATGGGGCTATGACCAGGGACGGGTGGAGGCTCTCAGCTGAGAGCACATCAGAATCACCATCCAACCCAGGAAACTGTGGCGAGCAGGCTGTGACCGCGGGTGCTGGGTGGAAGCCTGGAAACAGGCTGTGTTCACAGCTGAGCAAAGGTGCTCACCCCTAACCTTGGTGCTGAGGCTTGTGGCTTGAGTGACAGCCCCTGCCACGGAGGAGAGGCAGAAATCACAGAAACAGCCGCAGTGAGCTGGAGGTGGCAATGCCCATACCCAACTGCCCTAGGCAGCGGCAGAGGAGGTGGCAGACCTGCAGACAGACCACACCTAGAGAACATAAAGGCAACACCTACTGGACTCAAGTGGCCGCAACTTGCTTATACACAAACAAAATGGGCAGGCAGAGGAATGTAAACCAAATGAATCGAGAAATCCCCAGAGAAAGACCTGAATGAACCAGATAAAACCAAATTACCAGAAGCAGAATTTAGAATAATGATAGTTAGGACGTTCAAAGAAATTAGAGCAACAATGGATAGTCACTATGAACACCTAAATAAAGAGATAACAAGTATAAAAAACAAAATTGAAATAATAAAAAAGAATCAGACAGAAATGACAAATACAGTATCAGAACTGAAGACCACAATGGAAGGAATTAAAAGCAGGATGGATGACGCTGAGGATCGAATAAGCGAGTTAGAGGACACAATAAACAAAGGCACAGAAGCAGAGAAGAAAAAGGAAAAGAGACTTAAAAAATGTGAGGAAACTCTAAGGGAGCTTTGTGACAACATGAAGAGAAACATTCACATCATAGGGGTTCCTGAAGATGAGAAGAGAGGATAGGAAATGGAAACTTTGTTCAATCAAATCATAGCAGAAAACTACCCTAAATTAAGGCTTGAAAACATTCCACACGTTCAAGAAGCACACAGAACTTCACTAAAGAGAAACCCCAAAAAATCTACACCAAGACTCATCATAGTTAAAATACCAAAGCTAAGTATTAAAGAGAAAATTTTAAAAACTGCTAGAGAAAAAAAGACTATCACCTACAAAGAAGCCCCCATAAGGATGACATCGGACTTCTCAACAGAAACACTTGAGGCCAGAAGGGAATGAAAAGATATATTAAAAGTAATGCAGAACAAGAACCTACAACCAAAACTACTCTATCCAGCAAGGCTAACTTTAAAATTGAAGGAGAAATAAAGAGCTTTCCAGACAAAGAAAGCCTCAGGGAATTCATTAAAGCCAAACCAATTCTGCAAGAGATTCTAAGGGGCCTGTTGTGAACAGTTCAAAGGGAGGAAAGAATATAGCAATAGAAGAATATAGCTTTAAAGAATAAAATGGCAATAAACAACTACATATCAATAATAACCTTAAATGTAAATGGATTAAATGATCCAATCAAAAGACATAGGGTAGCTGCATGGATAAAGAAGCAGGACCCATACATAAGGTGTGTCTACAAGAGACACACCTTAAAACAAAATATGCACATAGAATGAAGGTAAAAGGATGGAAAAAAATATTTTATGCAAATGGAAATGAAAGAAAAGCCGGGGTAGCAACACTTATATTAGACAAAATGGACTTTAAAACAAAGGCTGTAGGAAGAGAAAAAGAAGGACGCTACATAATGATAAGGGGAACAATTCAATGGGAAGATATAACAATTATAAATATCTACGCACCAAATATAGGAGCCCCGACATAAATACAGCAGACTTTGATGGAAATAAAGGGTGAGATTAACAGCAATACTATCATAGTAGGGGATTTCAATACCCCACTAACAACACTGAATAGATCCTCAAGAAAGAAATTAATAAAGAAACAGCAGACTTAAAGGAGACACTAGATCAACTCTATTTAATAGATATCATCAGAACTTTTCACCCTAAAGCAGTAGAATATACATTCTTCTCAAGCGCTCATGGTACATTTTCTAGGATAGACCACATGTTAGGACACAAAAATCGTCTCAATAAGTTTAAGAAAATTGAAATCATATAAAGTATTCTCTCTGATCACAATGCCATGAAACTAGAAATTAACCACAAAAGAAAAACTGAAAAATACTTAAACACTTGGAAAATAAATAGCATGTTACTAAATAATGAATGGCTTAAAAATGAGATCAAAGAAAAAATAAAAAGTTTCTAGAAACAAATGATAATGAGCATACATCAACTCAAAATTTATGGGACACAGCAAAAGAAATTACTGAGAGGGAAGTTCATTGCACTGCAGGCATACCAAAAGACGCTAGAGAAAGCTCAAATAAGCAACATATTTCTGCATCTAAAATAACTAGAAAAACAACAGCAAATAAAGCACAGAACCAGTAAAAGAAAGAAATAATAAAGATCAGAGCAGAAATAAATGACATAGAGGCTAAGGAAACAATACAGAGGATCAAAGAAACCAGGAGCTGGTTCTTTGAAAGCGTAAACAAGTTTGATGAACCTTTAACTAGACTCACCAAGAAAAAAAGAGAGAGGACCCAAATAAATAAAATTAGAAATGACAGTGGAGAAATAACAACTGACACAACTGAAATACAGAGCATTGTAAGAAAATACTATGAAGAACTCTATGCCTAAAAATTAGACAACATAGGTGAAATGGACAAATTTCTTGAATCATATAATCTCCAAAAATCAATCTGGAAAAATCAGAACAACTAAACAGACCAATTACAACATATGAGATCAAAACAGTTATCAAAAAACTCCCAACAAAGAAAAGTCCTGGACCTGATGCTTCACAAGTGAATTCTACCAAAAATTTAAAGAAGAACTAACTCCTATCCTCCTCAAGCTATTTCAAAAAATTGAAGAGGAAGGAAGACTTCTAAACTCCTCTTATGAGGCGAGCATAATTCTTATCCCAAAACTGGGCAAAGACAACACAAATAAAGATGAATTTAGACGCTAAAATTCTCAACAAAATATTAGCCAACCAGATCCAGCAATATATGAAAAAAAGTCATACACCATGATCAAGTGGAATTTATTCTGGAGAGACAAGGCTGGTTCAATATTTGCAAATCAATCAATGTGATTCATCACATAAACAAAAGGAAGGACAAAAATCACATGATGATTTTAATAGATGCAGAAAAGGCATTTGATAAAATCCAGCACCCTGTCATGCTCAAAACGCTCGGTAAAGTGGAAATACAGGAAACATTCCTTAACATGATAAAGGCCATCTACAACAAACCCACAGCAAACATCATACTAAATGGACAAAAATTAAAAGCAATCCCCTTCAGGTCAGAAACCTGGCAGGGGTGACCCTTTTCACCACTTTTATTCAACATAGTTCTGGAAGTACTAGCTACAGCAATCAGACAAGAAGAAGAAATAAAAGGAATTCAAATAGGAAAAGAAGAAGTAAAACTGTCATTATTTGCAGATGATATGATATTGTATATAGAAAACCCTAAAGTCTCAGTCAAAAAACTACTGGACTTTATAAATGAATTCAGCAAGGTGGCAGAATATAAAATTAATTCTTAGAAATCAGAGGCATTTCTATATACCAACAATGAACTGTCAGCAAATAAATTAAGGAAACAATCCCTACACTATTGCAGCCAAAAAAGTAAAGTACCTAGGAGTAAATTTAACCAAGGAGGTTAAAAACTTGTACTCGGAAAATTATAAAACATTGATAAAAGAAATCAAGAAAAATACAAACAAGTGGAAGCATATACCGTGCTCATGGCTAGAAAGCATAAACATCATTAAAATGTCTATATTACCCAAAGCAATTCATAAATTCAATGCAATACCAATTAAAATTCCAATGGCATACTTCAAAGATATAGAACACATATTCCAAAAATTTATATGGAACCAAAAGAGAACACCAATAGCCTCAGCAATCTTAAAAAGAAAAAATAAAGCAGGAGGTATCGCTCTTCTGGATATCAAGGTTTCCTACAAGGCCATTATACTCAAGACAGCCTGGTACTGGCATAAGAACAGGCACATAGATCAATGAAACAGAACAGAGAACCCAGAAATAAACACAAATCATTATGGACAACTGATATTTGACAAAGGAGGAAAGAACATACAATGGAGTAAAGACAGCCTCTTTAACAAATGGTGTTGGGAAAATTGGACATCTACCTGCAAAAAAATGAAACTAGACCATCAACTTACACCATTCACAAAAACAAACTCAAAGTGCATAGAAGACATAAACATAAGCCGTGAAACCATAAGCATCTTAGAAGAAAACATAGGCAGCAAGCTCTCCGACATCTGTAGCAGCAATATATTTGCCGATTTATCTCCACAGGCAAAGGAAATAAAAGGCAAGATAAACAAATGGGAATATATCATACTAAACAGTTTTTGCACAGCTAAAGACAATAAGAACAAAATAAAAAGACAAACCACACAATGGGAGAACATATTCGACAGCACATCTGATAAGGGGCTAATAACAAAAATTTATAAAAAGCTTATAAAACTCAACACCAGGAAGACAAACAGTCCAATCAAACAATGGCCAAAAGAAATGAATAGAAATTTCTCCAAAGAGGACATAGAGATGGCCATTAGGCATATGAAAAAATGTCAACATCACTAATCATTAGAGAAATGCAAATTAAAACCACATTGAGATATCTCCTCAAACCAGTCAGAATGGAGCTCATAAGCAAAACAACACAGAATAAGTGCTGGCGAGGATGTGGAGAAAAGGGAACCCTTCTGCATTGCTGGTGGGAATGCAGACTGGTGAAGCCACTGTGGAAAACAGTATGGAGATTTCTCAAAAAATTAAAAATTGAACTGCCTTTTTACCCTGCTATCCCACTTATGGGAGTATACCCTAAGAACACCATAGCAGTGTTCGAAAAGAAGCAATGTGCCCCCATGTTCGTGGCAGCATTGTTCAAAATAGCGAAGATCTGGAAACAGCCCATGTGTCCTTCAGAGGACGAGTGGGTTAAAAAGATTTGGTACATATATACTATAGAATACTACTCAGCCATAAGAAATGATGACATTGGATAATTTACAACAAAATGGATGGACCTTGATAACATTATACGGAGTGAAATAAGTAAAACAGAAAAAAAACTGAGAACAGCATGATTTCATACATAGGTGGGACATAAAAGTGAGACTATGAGACATGGACAAGAGAGTGGTGGTTACGAGGTGGAGGGAGGGAGTAGAGGGTGGAATAGGGAGGAGGGGAGGGGCACAGGGAAAACCAGATAGAAGGTGACAGAGGACAATTTGACTTTGGGTGATGGGTATGGCACATAATTCAATGATAAGATAACCTGGAGATGTTCTCTTTGAACATATGTACCCTGATTTATTGGTGTCACCCTATTAAAATTAATAAAAAGAAATTATTTTTTGGATACATTACTAGGAAAATGTCAAAATAAATCTGATTATAGAATTTATTTAAAAATTATTTTGAAATTGATAATGTTACAATAAAATAAAGTTCTTTTTTATATGCAAATTTAGTATGTATATACACTGCTTAAAAAATTAAGGGATATTTTAGATTAATATGAAGTGATAATAAAAAGAAGCATTGAATTTTTTTTATTAAACAAGAATATCAGAAAAGCAAACGACAAGTCAAAGAAACTTGTTCATACCGCTGTACCGCTGAGACAACTGGCCAGTTCTTCCTAATTTTTGTGAGCAATATATATATATATTTGAAGACAAATTCACATAGTATATATAATATATATACCCATGATGAATGATGAATACCAGGTGATTATCTTGTCTTATTATAAATAACATCATTGAAATATAAATGTTCAGTTTCAATGTGATAAGTTTAGGTTAAAAATATGGTTAAATTTTCTCACAAAACTTTTTAAAATAATATGGTTTTTGAAAAAATGTTAAATTGCCTTTGAAGATATTTTAAAGTTTCTGGTGCATGTGATTTCATAGTTATTCTTCTAGTCTAGAAAACATCTCTTACTTTTATTTCTTTTTTTCCTGAAACTGAACATTTACCATAAATTTTTAACTCTCAATACCATGCATAGATACGTGCCTTCATCATTATTATAACACTTGTATATTGATACTACATATTCATAATATAATATAATACAATTAGTACTATGTGAATTTGTCTTCATCTACTTATCAGGAAGATGGACTATTAACATAAAAAGGACCTAAAAGATCATCTAAGCTAGTGTTTCTCAATGTGTGTTCCATGAACCATCTATACTAGAATGACACGGTACGCTTGTTAAAAAACAAACAAACAAACAAACAAACAAAAAAACCCAAAAAACCTACAATAAGCATGACTAATCAGCAACTTTAAAGGTAGATCTTATAAACTAGATTTTTGGAAATAAGTACTCCAATTGAATTATTTTCCTGTTAAATTAAATAATCATTTAAGAATTACTGATATAATACTGAGATTCTAAATGTTGTATACAGTAGGTTCTGAGAAAACAAAGACAAATAATGCATATAAATAAAAATACAACTCTTCACTGTATTACATAAACAAATGCAATGATAGATATTATAAATACAAAAATATAATAGAAATGTTTCTAACAAAATTTGTATTGAGTATGGAGGCACCATAAAATACATCAAAGCAAAGCTTCCTGGTGGAATTAATGCCAGCTCAAAGAGGAGTATCACAGGAGATTCATGAAAGTGAAAAGGACATAAAAGCCCACAGGGTGTGTGAGGCAAATTTAAGACAGTGTTATATTCTTGAATCATAAAATTTGGGGAATAAGTAACAAAGATTGAGCATAAAACCAAGCAGGCAAAAATCAAGAGGAGAAAATCCCTGTTATATTTTTTGACCTTAGTTTTCTTTCTTTTTTAATCAAATGAGAGCCAGGAAGATAGAGAGACAGACTCCCACATGCACATCAACCGGAATCCACCCAGCAATCTGCCTACTAGGCTATGCTCTGCCTGTCTGGGTCATTGCTTTGCTGCTCTGCAACTGAGCTATTTAGCTTCTGAGGAGAGGCCATGGGGCCATTCTCAGTGCCAGGGGACAACCTGCTCATTCAAGCCACAGCTGTGGGAAGGAAAAAGAGAAAGAGGGGAGGGATGGAGATACAGATGGGCCTTCTCCTGTGTGCCCTGACTGGAATTGAACCTAGACTTCCACACACAGGGCTGATGCTCTACCACTGAGCCAACTGGCCAGGGTTGTCCAGGGTCTTGAACTTAATTTGCAATAACTTATCTCAGTTTACATCAACTTGAATCAGGCAGCACCAAAGCAAAGTTAGAGCTCCATCGACAAGAACAAGGGGACAGGTCTTATATAGAGAACAAGAACACATATAAAATCACACACACAAGTTCATAGAAAGAATACATAAAAACAAAGCAAAAAGAAAATTATTAGCTATACCTTAAAGCAGTTACCTTATTTGAAAAAGGCTAGTGACTGTTTTTAAAACTTTCATTTTTTTCAGATTTGAGTGCATTGACTCTGGCTTAGGTTTCGTTTTGCCTGCCTAGCCTACAAGCAAACCGACCATCCCCAGGTTAATGGCCTCCTAGTTAATTACTTTAACATACTATATATTTGCAAACTTCTTAAGGTATAGTTGGAATATTTCAAATGAGAAGTGATGAAATCACAATTTGAAAAGATAGAAATTAAAGAATAAAATTGAACATAATAAAGCCATAAAACACCTGAATTTTATGATAACCAGAATATGTAGAGGGAGAAATGGAATATATGTATAACATTTTCCCTTCTCCTTGCTTTTTTTAATTCAAAAATAGATGAACGTTTTCAATTCTAGTTCTCAGTTTGAAAGATCATACCTTTAAATGGCCTATATAGCAAAAATGAGTGCAACGTAATAGTGAACTTTTTTATATTTTATATTTGCTTTTCTCAGTATTACTTGCATGTGAAAAAAACACAGGCAGTGAAAATTTAATCAAGTCAATAAGAAAAACGTTCATATAATAATTGCTCTACAATATTGCGTTAGTTTGAAAAGAGTGACAACTGTCATTTTTATATCTCATTTCTTAGAAAACAAATAACAAATGGTATTACGTGATTCGAGTTTTCTGTAGGAGAGGAGAAATCAATCCATGTGCTTTTCCTTTCACTGACATATATATTAGCAAATTGTGAGTTAAAAAAACATTGCTTTTCTTTTCTTGGATGCCATTGTTCACTAGTCAGCCTAGACAGTTTAGAAATATTCAATATTTAAAATTACTAAAATCTCATAGGTAGTCTAGATGGTGACTCTAAAACAGTGGTTCTTAACCTTTTTTGAGGTACCGAACCCACCAGTTTCATATGCGCATTTACCGAACCCTTCTTTAGTGATAAATAAAATATGATTTTTTTTCCAAATTCAAGACATAGGTACATGCTTTTTTAATGGTGCACAAAATGAGCCGTGCATGAACATCAATCACCTTGCTCAAAGAACAAAACCAACAAAGTGCATGAACTCACAACAAATTACGGTATTACTTTATTCTGGCCTCCATGGCAGAGGTTTCTCCGAACCCCTGAGACCGACTCATCAAACCCCTACGGTTCAATAAAACCCAGGTTAAGAACCACTGCTCTAGAAAGAATAAACAAGATAAGGACTTTCCATGGAGCACTTCAGGAATGAAGCACAAATACCTGGAGAGCTTGCTTGAACTCTCCTACTTTCTCTGTCCAACTCCTAAAACCATAACCAAATTAATAGAGGAAGACATCCTCACAGAAACTCTATACTATTGTTTTTAAAACAAATCATTATAAATGTATTTTATTATTAGCATGTCACTTCCAACAATGCATATATTTATATAACAATTATAAGAAAATGATCTGACCTCAAAAATTTATGCCAACATTGTTATCCCTATCTTGGGAACAATGTAAACGGGATTTTAAAAGAATTATTAAGCAATCAAAATGTGAAACTTCTGGTCTTAGAGTTCTCTTTATATTTCTTCCAGTATGACCAGTTTTTCAAGTGCCTTCACAGTTCATGTTTTACAATACAGTGTAAAGTTATGACCACCCTTGTTGGAGTTAATGCTTTTTCAGTCATTTTGGGAATTATGTCTTAAAACAATCTGACAATGAGAACATACCCATTAGCTGAGTATCTACTGAATAAAAAAACAACTATAAAATGCTCGGGGAAATTGTTTTATCAGCTAATTTCAAAACATTACAGTTTTGTGACTATGGGGCATTCAATTACCAGAGATTACAGCAGATATTTTGAATTGTGAAATTTCATATAACTTATGTATTTTCTAAATAAATATACATTTTAAACAGAATTTAGTAACAATAAAGGTAATAAAATCATAGCCTGCTTATTGACATATTTATGATATTTAAAATGTCATACAATTTCAAAAATATATTAATTATTGAAAAATTTTAATCTATAATTTTTTTTACCTTTAATTTTATACTCTCGAGGAAATAATATAAGAGTGAAGATAGACCTATTGTCCCTGTACTCAAAACATTCACTCCAGCTGGATGGAGGGGCAATGGAGAGGTAGTGCTCAGAACCTTCTTCAAGAAATACTTGTTAAGCAACAGTCAAAAGTGTAGCTGTCATCCTCAGTCTATCTGTTAGTGTCAGCAGCATTCATTTCAGACTTATTCAGAAGCCACATTTTTTTTCCGGCTCTTTTCAGCCATGCCCTATCTAATGAGCGAGCACTATTAACCATTAGTAGACAGAGAAAAATGTTCCCACAATGGAAATTGATGGGTAGCTAAAATTTAGCAAAACAATGAAATATTGGTGATGTTAACATGGTTATAATTTACTTCAAAATTGTGACCTAAAGTTTATTTGTAAAAGCTATGCAGTATTTCAAGCAACACTAAGAGTAACCAATTGTCCTAATTCAGAACCAACACTTCAGTATGTTCAGCTAAAAATATTTTATAAATCCAAGCAGAAATATAGCATATGTCTAAACACCTTAGAAGCAATTTTGCAAGCTCTAAATATATCTATATCTTAATCAACACATAAGGTTTTATTATTTAGCATATAAAATGAAAACAAAGATTTAATTGGTAAAATTGGCAACTTGTTATGTTAGTAAGTGAATGGGCTCATTTTTTATAAAATTAAAACTATAAAAATAGAATGTATAATATAGTTTAGAGACATTACTTGATGTTATTTATGCATATGGCATTAAAATCTAGAAAGGCCCGCATACTATTTCTTAAGAGATGGTTTCAAAGTCATAATTCTTAATAAGCTTTTACTGACCTCTTTGTTTAGAAGCATTTTTGAAAGCTTCTATCTGTGAATGAGCTATTGCCTCTGCATTATAGCCATGACTGCCAAATATGGATCTTTTTACAAAATGTAATAAGAATCCTTAAAGAACAAAGAGTTGGCACTTCATATCACTGTGGAGTAAATCCAATGACTGTTTTGTGCTTTGTGCTAAAGATGTTTCATTATTATTTTCTGAATATGCGGAAGAATTTGTGTAATAACTTAGTTTGGCATACCCATGAGAAATTTAAAAAAATTCCCTGATCTTAAAAAATAAAATGGCCTGAATGTTTGTAGCCTCCTAAATTCATATGTTGAAATACTAATCGTCAGTATGATAGTAAAAGTAGGTGAGACTTTTCAGAGATGATTAAAATTTGAAGGTGAAGTCCTCATGAGTGGGATTAGTACCCTCACAAAAGAGACTTCAGCAAATTTTCTCATCCTTCCTGCCATGTGAAGACACAATGAGAAAATAACCATCATCAACCCAGAAAAAGAATTCTCATGAGACCCTGACTATGCTGGTACCCTGCTCTAAGAATTCCAGCTTCCAGAACTGTGAGAAATACATTTCTGTTCTTTACAAGGCACCCAGTCAATGGTAGTTTGTTATAGCAGCCCAAATAAACTAAGAGAGCATTTAGCAATTCAAAACAAAGCCTCACTTTTTTAAACCTTCTCCAAAATAACTTCACATAAACCCAAATCCTGTAACAAGTTTTTTCTAGCACCTTCTTACTGAGATATCGCTGGGTGCAAATGATGTGTCTCCTCCCCTTTCTACACTCATAACCAACATAAGTTGTTCAACTACAAGACTGTTCTGAGTCTTTTTTCTGGAGACCATTGACACCAGATAAATTATTTATTTCTAATTACAATTTTTTTACTCACATCCCTTATTCCATGGTAGAGATCATTTAGTTATATGCACTGCTCAAAAAAATTAGGGGGTAAGGGAATATGCATATATTCCAGTACTTTCAGCCTTTGTGTAGCGCATTTTTACCAAAAAATAAAAGCTAGTTTTGCATCTCATTTGTATAATTGAACAACTTTCTTTGACTTGTTTGCTTTTCTGATGTTCTTGTTTTATAAAAAAATCAAATGCTTTTTTTTTGATGGCTTCATATTTATTTTGATATGTCCTCAAATTTTTGTGAGCAGTAAAGAACACTAAGCTATTAGCCAATAAAATTTGAAGTAAGGTTCTCTCACTGAATGTGCAAGATTAATTTTCAATTAATCAATAACTAGTCATCAGTAGTCCTTAGGAACATTCTGTATTATCACTTTAAGTTGGTAGTATTACAACACTGTAATACATTTCTTTCTTGCCCTGTTGCCACTCATTTTTTTTTACTCGGCAGTCTTAGTCACAATAGAGATTTAGAATGAACTCAGAGTCCTCCATTTGTTGAGTGTATTAGAGTTCAGAAGATCTAATAAATGCTCTTTTTATTAACTTACAATTCAATTTATTTATTTATTTATTGAAGCAGCAACACTGAGCTGCTCTTATATGTGCCCTCTGGGGAATCAAACCAAAAATCTTTACACTCCAGGACAATGCTCCAACCAACCAAGCTCTCTATCTAGGGCTTAGTTAGTTTTTATTTTTATTTTATTTTTTTTATAGGGACAGAGAGAGTCAAAGAGAGGGATAGATAGGGACAGACAGGAATGGAGAGAGATGAGAAGCATCCATCATCAGTTTTTCGTTGCACCATCTTAGTTGTTCATTGATTGCTTTCTCATATGTGCCTTGACCGCAGGCCTTCAGCAGACCGAGCCACCCCTTGCTGGAGCCAGCGACTTTGGGTCCAAGCTGACGATCTTTCTCTCAAGCCAGATGGGCCCGTGCTCAAGCTGGTGAGCTCGGGGACTCGAACCTGGGTTTTCCACATCCCAGTCTGATGCTCTATCCACTGCGCCACCGCCTGTTCAGGCTAGGGTTTAGTTTTTAATGTTTCAGGATGACACTCTTAACCAACTGAGCTGACCAACCAGGGCTTATTTTGATGATTATTCAATCTTTTAAGAACATGTGTTCTTTTCTTTCCAATAATGTCAACTTCCAAATCCTGTGTTTGTATATGTGCACAATTGAATGATATAAAGCAGAACTTTGTATCTTAACACTTTCTGGAATTTGGTTCATTTTAATATTTTTAGTGTTGTATTTTATAACATTATGTACAGATGAATTTCTACTATTATGGTACTAGCAATTTAAACACATCCAAGTCCTTAGCACACATTTTGGTTTTTTATAGTAAAAAAATACTGTCATTTAACTGTTTTTTTTTTTTGAGAAGCAGGGAGAGCAAGATAGAAAGACAGGAATATCAAACCGGCAACCTCTGCAGTTCAGGATAATGCTCCAACCAACTGAGCAATCTATACTTTTGTTTTTTGTAAGGTGTATTAATTACTTGTAATTGAGTTATTAAATGTGTTTAGTTTGAAAGAATATCTGTCTCATCTTGCTGCAAGCAAAAGCCATTAATGAAAGCCTCATTGAAAATAAACTCTCAGGTTGCCAGCTCATTGCAAATGTGACCATGAGTAAGTCCAGTAGACATCTCATAAAACAGAGAGATGTTGCTCAGCTGAGCACAGTTCAGGTTGCAGAAGCAATTACAGCTCTTGAGACAATGACCTGAGCATCTTCATCACTGTATCCCATAATCCTAGAATGCAATAAAATTTAAAAAATATATAAATTATGAAATGAATAATCAGGCCCTGGCCAGTTGGCTCAGTGATAGAGCATCCCAGGTTTGATTCCTAGTCAGGGCACAAAGAAGAAGCTACCATCTGCTTTTCACTGCTCTTCCTCTCCCTTCTCTCCCTCTTTCTTCTTCTGCAGTCATGGCTTGATTGGTTCAAGTGAATTGGCCTTGGGTGCTGAGGATGGCTCATTGGTCTCCGCTTCAGGCCATAAAAAAATGTCTCCATTGCTAAGCAATAGAGTAATGGACCCAAATGGGCAGAGCATCTCCTCCGAGTGGGTTTGCTGGGTGCATCCGGATTGGGGTACATGTGGGGAGTCTGTCTCTGCCTCCCCTACTCTCACTAAACTAAAAAGAAAAAAGAAATTAATATTCTGAAATGAAAAGATAATTTTGGGTTTAATGAATTCAGAGAAGATAATCAAGGAAAGAAACCTATCAGGAAGTGTAAGCATTTCTCTAATATGGAAAAGGAAGCAGCCATGAAATACAAATGAACAAAATCGAGGATATAGCCATCTCCTTATGTCACAAAAAAATGTTATTTCTCATAATGTAAAATATGATGTAATACATGTGTGCTTTCTTCGCAAATTTGTTGATGATCACTGCCAAAAATGTTAATAGTAACCCTTCCTAGCTCTTTTAAGACACAGGTCAAATGTCGCCCACACCAGAAAGCTTGTCCTTGCCTTCCAAGTCTGTGAGTCAGTGGCAGGTCCCTGCTTCCCAGAGCTCCCACAGTCATTGTTTCAGCGTGTTTTCCATTTGAGCACCTATCGCTACATATTCCACCTGTCTGTTTATACACCAGTCTCTTACAATCAAGTGGAAGCTCACTGAGGAAATATTTCTATATTCCAAATTGGGGGGGGGGGTGACACATGATGAGGCCTTTAGTGAATCACTGATCTCTCCGAATGCTAAAACAAAACAAAACTAAACTAACAAACCCCAAACTCATCCTAATAACTTCTCTAATGAGGAAGTGAAGATGAACATATTTCACAAAGTTTTTATTTTAATTTATTTTATTTTTACAGGGACAGAGAGAGGGATAGATAGGGACAGACAAACAGGAGCGGAGAGAAGTGAGAAGCATCAATCATTAGTTTTTCATTGCCATTGCGACACCATAGTTGTTCACTGATTGCTTTCTCACATGTGCCTTGACCACGGGCCCTCAGCAGACCCTGAGCAACCCCTTGCTAGAGCCAGCGACCCTGGGTCCAAGCTGGCGAGCTTTTTGCTCAAGCCAGATGGGCCTGCGCTCAAGCTGGCGACCTCGTGGTCTCGATCCTGGTTCTTCCGCATCCCAGTCCGATGCACTATCCACTGCGCCACTGCCTGGTCAGGCAGAAGATGAACATATTTCAAAACTCTTCAATATTCTAGAAAAGCTATGCACTGTTATCATAGTGGTATTTAGTCTTGTCTCCAGTCTCATCTCTCCAAGATCTCTTTTATTTCAATCTCTATTCTAAGTTTTACAAGAAGGCAATTTCTAACTTTTTTTTCTCTGTAAATTTATAGACTAAAATGATTTATGCTAGTGCTCAGGCTTCTATTAGCAGGAACAACTAAAGTTAATTTCACTCTTCTTAGGGACACTTTTTCTCATTAGAATGCAAATGGAATTATATACTTCCCTAAGATTAAACTAAGATGTTTGGTAAGCAGAAAACTAAGACTCTTAAGTCACGTGTATTTTTAAAAGTAAGTAAATTGGTTTAGGTAAAAATAATCTGATTCAATTCAAATAAAAAGCTGCATTATACAATTTCTCTTTTATAATTGTAAAATGTTTTACTTTCATGTGCATAGCGATTCCCCTATATTTAGTCCAGTTTTTCATTCAGGGTATTTTTACTAAGTTTCCAAAATGTGTTGGATGTTCTACTAAGCCCTGAGTATAGATCAATGTAAGACAAAGTCCTATTCTAAAGAAGGTTTTAAAAATGAACATAAAATGTATTATAACCTAAAAGAGTTATTTGTACAATGAAGAAAACTACCTAAGTTAGATAGGGTAACATTTAGAAAGTCAAGATGTTGTGAGTAGTAGGACACGTTTTATTTAGCAGTCAAAAACAATATCTCTGAGGAGGTGAAATTCACTGAGAGATTAGAATTAAGTGAGAAACAATTATAGATTTGATCAAGATAATTTCTGACAGAAAAATAAAACATTTTCAATCACAATGATATAGAAAAGTAATGGTATGGCAGAAGAGTATCCAAAAGAAGAAAGTATATGAAATAAATTGGGGCATCTGTTAAAACACATTTAAATACAATCAAGTATAATTATTAAAGTCCTGGTAACTAGCTTTATTCTGTATATATGATATATATGTAGTATTTACACACATATATGTTATCATACAATGTTGCACTTTTTGATAGTGCTGATGTTGTTTAAAGCCACTTTAAAAAAGATTATGTTGGAAATGAATTTCAATAAGTCTCTCCCATTCTTCATCTAACCTCTATCTAGATTTGAAAATGATTGATAAAGTGTAAAGCAGAGATAAAAATGACAACTTAATTATTCCAAAACTTGAGCTGGAGAGTATAACATAGCTGTAAACAAGTGAGTTTGTTCATATGACACCCCTTAATTAAGCATATATATCCATTTAGTCACTAGCAAAGGAGATAAACCCACAGTAGTTTCTACTGTAGAGCTGAGGGCAGGGCAGAGGCAGGGCTAGGTATACATGCTCTCTACTGATTTACCTATAACCAAAATTAAGGCCTAGAAGAGTTTTCTTTCCAACAGAATAATACTTACATTCAATTTACTTCGATTAAAGACCAAGATTGTTATTCTAGAAAAATGCTCCAAAAAGAAACATGACGAGTGAGATAAAGTGAACATAACTTTACATCTAAGCTATCTAAGGACAGACCCAGTTAACATGGGTTATAACAGCTAAAGTGTTAATAGTGTTCACTTCCATTATCTAAACTGTCATGGTAACTCTGGGAACACATGTCTGTCAGTACATATTAATATATGTTTTGTTTGTTTTTAGAAAGATTTTTTATTCCTTTTTTCCTCATGTGTATGAGGAAACACTTAAAACAATTAGAGAATTATGTATTTTTAGTACACACTTGACTCATGCAGGGGAATAATTTCAGTGTCAATTTAAAATATAAGTAGTGTGATCCTTTTAAAAATTTTCATTATTATAATAATATTGACCAATTAAAATTATAGAGTAAAGATACTGATGCAGAGAGAAATTTGCAAAAGACTAAACAATACTGACAATCCCATTACTCACTATTATTTAACTTAGTGGTTTCCAATCTTGATTTTATTTATCTCTACATGTTCAGGTGTACTACCCAAGAGGAGAAACTTGTCACCAGGAGGGCCAGCCATTGTAATAGCATCTCAATTCCCTTTACTGTTTCCTTCTTTTGAGCCAAGTTTCTTTAGTATCTTTCTTCCCATTTAGTGGACTAAACTAGAAAGAACAACTATGTGAGTTGATGACTAACCTCCACTATAAAGTTCAAATCATATATTTGCACTTGACATCTTCCTAGGATCTTCTATCCAACCCTTAAAAATTTTAGATACCAGTCATATCCCATATAACAAAAACTGAGTTGTGTATGGAGCCCAGGATATCAAGAGCAAAACAGGAGATTTCTGCTGTGGCATCCATTTGATTCCATAGTGACAGAATTTGAACACTCAGAATATTGTGAAAGACAGAAATGAGTATAATTCATTGTTTTGGACTGTATTATAGCAGACATCCAAAAATAAAACAATATTATAAAAGTAAACATCAAGTTTACAAGCTTGCAATTATCCTTAATGGAAATATTATATATTTACTTTTATCTATACTCATGAGCTGCTTTACCACAGGAATACTTAGAGATAAAGACTTTCTTTAAAAGAAGCAATTTTCTGAGCCCACAAAATACTGTTGAACTGAGGTGATGAGTAGAAAAAAGAATTGCTTCCAATCTGTTTTGAAGTACAACAAATGTATGCCAGTAGTAAGCATAATCACAGTAATAACTATTAGCTAACTGCTTTACTTGGAACACCTCATTTAATTCAACCAACACTGTGAATAATGAGTCATTATTTTTTTCCTGGTTTCACATAGGAAACTTAGCACAAACATTTATGCAGTTTTCCCAAATCCAGTCATGCATTCAAATCTCAAACAGTGGAGTCTTGGATCAGTATTCTTAGGTAATAAATTATGTTAGTGTCTAAAACATTTGTACTTTTTTTTTTTTTTGCAAGACAGGTATATTCAGTAGTCATTAATTATATCATAATTACTTTTTAAAAAAAACAATTGACATCAAATATCAATGAAATAGTCTTATCTTTAAGGTAATGAAATACTGAAACACTTTCCAGATTACATTTACTGTCTCTCAGCCTTCAAACATTCCATACATTGTGACTAATTTTGTATCAAAAGTATATAGTTAATAATTTGTCTTTATCTTAAGTCCTAAACATTCAGGACTAAAATTCCTTTCCAACCCTAAGTGTTCAGAGCTTCCAATTCCAAAGCACTGCAGGCATCCCCTGTGCCAATCACTCCATATTCTTCTCTGCTTCTTGAAATATATTATATGTCATGCTGTGACAAATTCTTATGTGTAAAAGCCAAATTGTACATATACGTGGCTTTGTAATTTGTAATGAGGTATTCCTAAAGTAGCCATAGAAAATAACTAAACAATAAACAAACCAATGAGTATGGCTATTCCTGTATTAACAAAAACACACAAGTAAGTCAAGATTTGGTCAATCAGTCAATATTTGTTGACATCTCTTTACCCATTTTATGCCTTAAATGTCATTGATATTCATAGATTTTTATTACAATGTCCTGGCCATTTTATATTTCCATAACTAATCCACTTCTTTCTGAGAACTATGTAGGTCTCCTCTCTGTCCTATCATATCAATTCCTTCCCTGCCCTATGTTAATGCGTATTTTTAATATAACAAATCACCATAAGCCAATACTTTTAGTTATTTTTGCATATGTGTGATTACTTTCTTATTTTCAGCTGTGGTTATTCAGCATGATATCCCCTATAGTGCTGAACATAATGAATATTTCATGTGAAGAATTTAATACACATGTAAACACATATATTACATTTAAGTAAATTATTTTTTTAATATATCTGCCATGGTGCAAATCTGGGAATTTTGTACAGGAAGTTACACATTGAGGTTGCAGTTATACAATGCCAAAACATCTAGGTTAAAAGGAAAACATTCTGTCAACCATGACATTGTTTTCAAGTATCTACATGCTTGGCATCTGGAAAGGAAAATGTTTAGATGATGGATGTTACTTTTCATTTTCCATCTGGCTGTTTTGGCTTCATGTGGACAGAGCCTCTGACAGTCAACATTGATGACAAAACAATTTCAGGTTTTAGATTTGGTTTTAAGCCCACCCACATGGAAGTAAACAGATTAGTTTGATGAAGAGAAACTGTTGAATGTCTAATCATATCTATGCTTTCAGCCAAGAGAAATCACTGAGGAATGATGATCTACATTTACAACTCCCCAGACTGTAATTCTACTCTGTTTCATAGATGAGAGTTTGCCTGGAACAATCCCTAGGTCTATTACCCAGAAATATCAGAAATCTCCACTCCAGTATGACTCATGCCATACTGGAGCCCAACATACAGTAGGAAAAAGGAAGTCATTCTTTGCAGTATGGTCAAAACTGAGAACTAACTGACTGAAAATCTCAGCATTATTATTATTTATTTTTAAATGAAGGCGTTAGCATTTAATTGGGAGGATTGTGGTAATAATAAGAAGATACGTCTTTTGGTTCATTTAATAAAGGTTTTGAATACTGCTTTGTGTAAAATCTAATAGAGATACCAATGAAAATATTAAGGGTACTATACATTAATTATAAAACCAATCCACCTAAAATCTCTATGAAACTATAAATAAAAATTTGGATTGGCTTCAGAGTGACTCTGTAATGCAGAGAATTACCAGAGTATACATCTTGGTGAACAGTCAGTAAATTCTATGTAATTTTTAAGAGTTATAAATACACCTGAAACACACACACACACTCACACACAAGTGGGTAAAAAGTGCCCTACTGGAATTATTTGTAGACACAAAAAAAATTTCATTCACACACATAGACCTCAATACCACAATTGGGATATTATAAAAAATAGAAAATTTAATTTTCTGTTAACATTTGTTTAAAATCTTCTATCAAATTAAAGAAATGTATTTGACAGGATACTAGCCTTAAAACTGTATTTATATCTAAACAGTAACTTAACAGTAAAATACTTAAAAATTAATGATTTATTTTTTTATGATATTGAAAATAGGCTGGTTTCATCCCTGGCGATAGAAATATAGTATGCAGCTAATTTTAGCTTTCCTAACAGTCTATTTCTTTTCATACCTTCAGGAAGTCATAAACAATAAGTGCTTATCTTGATTTATATAGCCAAGTTTGCTATCTTATTGAATAATAGATGTGGTTGACTTGACATTTTATCATTGCTAATAATACCTTACAGTTTAAATATGTTTAACTGAATTTAATGAATAGTAATAAATTGTTCATTCTTTTTTTTTTTTTAAGTGAGAGGAAGGGAGATAGTGAAACAGACTCCTGCATGAGCTTTGAATGGGATTCACCCGGCAGCCCTTGTCTCGGGCTAATGCTGTAAATCAGCCAAGCTATTTTTAGTACCAGTGACTGATGTGCTTGAACCAACCGAGCTATGCTCAGCTGAATGCCCGGAGTCGACTCTGGAACCAACAAGCCACTGGCTGTGGGAGGAAAAGAGGGAGAAAATGTAAAGAAGCATATAGCTGTTTTTCTTGTGTGCCCTGACTAAAAATTGAACCCAGATGTCCATCCATACATCAGGCCAATTCTCTATTCACTAGCTAACCCCCAAAAACCTAAGTTATTTGTTCTTATGTAGTCAGTCTGGACTATGAAAATACTAGTCAATGTTATCTGAAAAAGTTCTAAAAGTTTATTTATTAATATTATTTACAATGTGTTACTCCATATAGATAAATAATGATGATAATAGCTAGATATGAAGTTAGACTATATATAAATAATAAAGCTACTAAAAACCATACTTATAGTATTTTAAAATTTTGAGTTGGCTCTAAACTCTATCAAATTCAGAACAGTATTAAACCACTTGGTTTATAAGGTAACTTACAAGTCTAAACTTTTTATCATTTTTAATATATTAAACACTGCAACTGTAAACATTTACCATATTTTTTACATGGCATTCATTTCAATTCCCAGTCAGGTCACACAAGAGAAGAGACTGCTTCTTTTCTGATCTCTATCCTCTTTCTCTACCTTCCAAACCCCCATATTCCCCCCCACCCGCCCCAGCTTGTGGCTCTGATTGGTTTGAGCATCAGCCTGGGCACTGAGAATAGCTTAGTTGGAGTAAACACATTAGCCTCAGGTGCTTCAAAGAGCATGGTTGATTTGAGCATCAGCCTCAGACTGGGGTTGCCAGGTGGGTCCCGAGTGGAACGCATTCAGAAGTCTGCCTCAGTATCAACCCTCCTTTCACCCTCCTTTCACTTAAAAAAGAAAAAATAAAACAAAAGGATTTAAGATAAGACCACATATTAATCCTGCAATTTAGAGACATTCAAGGACCTTCATTTCTTAAAAGCTTCTTGTGCCTTTCTGTTTTTCGTGTTCATATTTGACTAGTTGCTCTTATAAGCTACAAACTCTAGGCATCACTTCTTCACAAATCAATACTGAGAGTTTATAAAGGTTATACAGGGTTAGACAAAAGCAAGATACTTCTATTGAACAGTGATATGAAAAACAAAATGACCTTATCCATTACCTTATTATCCCTATCTCAGAGGCAATGTACCATAAAAGATGATTATGAAATCATGAGATACTTGAAATTCCTAGTAGGTGACTTGAAAAAAAATGAGTCTCTCTACAGTTAATTTCCTTTGTCTAAATAAATAAATAAATAAATACATACTTTACAGTGTTCTCCTGAGCACTAAATATGTTAAATAATACTGTACAAAGTAGTCCAAACTTAAATATGCAATTTTATCTTCAATAAAAATTTAAAAACTAATAAATTTTAACTCAAATTTTATTTATTTGCTTTGTTTAATAAAATAAACTTATAATAAAAGCCATTTTAGATAAGCCCAGCCTCTCTATATACTGGAATTTCACTGGCTTCTATAATTGATAACCCACATAAAAGCATTTTTTTCAGGAATAGTTTTTAGTTCTCTCAAAGCTTGACCTCATATCAATGCACATCAGTTATAGAAACCCAATAGATAATCTGGTCTTCCTCAGTGATGCTATTTTTTCAGTGTTACTTTATTTAAAAACCGAGGCCCTATAGACTGACTGTGTTTCTTTAATTTTTCCCTTTTCCTCTATGGTTTCATATAGCTGAAATTGCATTTTTTAGTTTCCATAGAGATAAGACAAACAAGTTATTCTCTTCTTCACCTATCTGAATGTCCATATTTTTCTCTTTTGATTTTTATCTCAATAATCATTGAATTTTCCCATTTTGTTCTTTCTACAGAATTCTTTCTACGGTAGATTCCTGCCAAAGTCTTTTTTTGATATTCAGCAGAGTTCCCTTAATACTACTTTAAATGGAACTCTGGTTTTATTCATTTTTTTCACTTTTATGGATGCACTTTTCCCTAAACTATTTGTAAAACATTATTCTTAAAATCAATCAAGAAAGCTACACATGTCTTCATGAGTCAGGAATAGGTAAGGCTGATAAGAATGGCTCTCAAGAATGGTTAATCTTTATAGAACACACTCTTTGTCTAGAATTTCTTACCTAATCACCCCAGGCAAACTTCAGGACCTACTGGCGTTGCTTTCTTACATCCATCTTTTTATTATTTATTTATTTTAAATTAAATGAGAGGCAGAAAGGCAAGGAGGCGGAGAAACAGACTCCAGCATGTGCCCCTACTGGTATCTACTCAGGAAACCCCTTATAGAGCAATGCTTTAACCTTCTGAGGCCACTGCTTGGTTGCTTGGAAACCCAACTATTTCAATTCCTGGGGTGAGGCCATGGAGACAACTTCAGTGCCTTGGGCCAACTTACTCGAACCATTAAAGTCATAGCTGTGGGAAGGGGAGAAAGAAAGAGAGAGAAAGGAGAGAGGGAGAGGTGGAGTAGCAAATGATTGCTTCTCTTGTGTGCCCTACTGAAAATCAAGCCTGGGACTTCCACATGCCGGGCCAACACTCTACTGCTGAGCTAACTGGCCACGGCTTATATCTGTCTTCTTAAAGTCAGATAATATTTCTGTTGAGTGAAATTCTAATGCTAAGTATTGGTCAAAGGGTACTCTTTGCAGAAATATCAAACTCTCTACATCATATAGAGCTAATATTTAAAAAGAAGAATAATCACTTACACTTAAAAAGCACTTCTTTCACTGATAGAAAGAGCCATGATGAGGTGGGGCTAAGAAGGACAATGAGTCTCAGGTCAGAGGTTAGGATGTTTGGAGTGGCTTTTCCCAGGCCACACATTTTAGGCATAAAATTTCAATTCTGAGAACTCTAAATTTTAATCTAACGTCCCATTTCATTAAAATATCTATTTGTTGCCTGGTCAGGCAGTGGCACAGTGGATAAAGTGTTGGAATGGGATGTGGAGGACCCAGGTTCGAGACCCTGAGGTTGCCAGCATGAGCACGGCTTCATCTGGTTTGAACAAGGATCACCAGCTTGAGCCCAAGGTCACTGGCTTGAGCAAGGGGTCACTCGGTCTGCTGTACCCCCTGGTCAAGGCACATATGAGAAATCAATCAATGAACAACTAAGGCACCATAATGAGAAATTGATGTTTCTCATCTCTCTCCCTTCCTGTCTTTCTGTCCCTATCTGTCCCTCTCTCTGACTCTCTGTCTCTGCCACAAAAAATAAATTAATTAATTAAATCTATCTGTTAACATTATAGACTAGAACAATTTTTTTTTAGTATTTTGTTATCTTAGTTTATAACTCTTAAGTAATAATATGTGGGTGTGCCTTTGTATAATTCCTCGGGCTTGAGCAATGAACAAATTCTTATCTACATATAAGGATTTGTGAATCAAAATGTCCTGGAGAGGACCCTCCATTCTGAAAGAAAGTAAAACTTTGTATTAAATAAATAAGTAATGTAATAAATAAATGTTAAAGTTGCTGAGAAACTGCCATAGCACCGACCTCTGTCAGTGAAGTAGGTAGATATGGGGAGATTAAAGAAATTTCTAATAAGACTAAAAAGCAGAACTTAAAATATTAATATTTACAATCATGAAAAAATCTTAGAATAGTAAATCAAATATAAGATTATTTGTATGTACTGAAATTTTAGATTTATTTATTACGTCTAATATTCTTTACTTCATATTTTTGTTATTTATAGCCTTAGATTCAAAACAACTCTTTATCCTCATTTTACATTAAAAATTTTGCATTATAAATATGCTTAAAATATCTTCAAATTAATCTTATTTCAAAGTTTCAAATAAGAAACAGCCTCTCTAAAGAACAAGATTTCCTGTTTGCTTAAGTTTAATGCAGAGTTTGTCTAACTGCTCTGGGAAAGTGTTTGGTTTAGTTTCATCTTATCTAATTTTTATCAAATTACTCTGGAATATGAGTACTTTAATAGGAAAATGTAGTTCCAAGATTTAAAACATTAAAGTACTAGAATTATGCTTATGTATAATCAATCTAAATTGGTAAGTACTTTCTGGAAATGGATTATATAACTAGTAACCTTTAAATCTGTCTAACAATTAGCAGGCAATTTACATTTCTCCTAAAAAAAATTCCTCTTGGACCTTCTGTGCTCTTTCTAATGAATAAAATATATAAAATGCAATTGTAAAACAGTGTCTGAAATTAAATCCCACCAGGACGTTTGAGTCAAATAAATGAGTTAAGTGTGTGAATTGGAGATTTTGTGAGTTAGAGAAAAGACACCATTCTTAAAAGTGGGATCCACTATTCAGTTCTAAATGAGTTTGCCTTTTGAAAATGCAACATAACAATGAAAGATATTTCAGGTCTTTAAGAAAATCAAAAATGTAGAGTGACCCTCAAACTTCATTATACTTCTTAGTACTGTTAAAGAAACTCACTCACTGAGATTAAGTATATGGTACTTGTAAAATATCTTTCTCTCCATTATGGCCCTTTTGATGAGCTCAAGTGCTTTATATTCTATATAAATAAATAAAGAGTTAAAAATTTACATGTCCTGGCCCTGGCGGGTTGGTTCAGCGGTAGAGCATCCGCCTGGTGTGTGGAAATACCGGGTTTGATTCCCGGTCAGAGCACACAGGAGAACCACCCATCTACTTCTCCACCCTTCCCCCTCTCTTTCCTCTCTATCTCTCTCTTCACCTCCTGCAGCCAAACCTCCATTGGAGCACAGTTGACCCTGGCATTAAGGGTGACTCCATGGCCTCCACCTCAGGCACTAGAACGGCTCAGGTCACAATGTAGCAACGCCCCACCCAGGTGGCAGAGCATCACTCCCTGATGGGCATGCTGGGTAGATATTGGTAGGGCACATGCAGGAGTCCATCTGACTGTCTCCCAGCTTCTAACTTGGAAAAATACAAAAAAAAAAAAAAATTGCATGTCCCAAGACTGTACAGAAGTCATTTATCAACCTACTTAGTCTCTGTGGAGCTTTGCAACTGCAAACTTCATAAACATACCATATTCACATTATACATTATTTAGAAGTATATTTAATTCATTCAAATAAATCCTACTTAAACAGAAACCATCTTAAAAACACATGCTATAACTCTCAGAATCAAAGTGGATTATAACTTGATTTTAAGAACCATTATCTGGATAAACCAATATTGAACTGGACTGAGCGGACTCTTTAACTGGGGAACACTGAAGAAGACACATAGAGACTGGTAGGAAAAGAGAAAACGCAGAAAGGGCTGCCCAGCTCCCCGGAGCAAAAGGCAGCCTGGAGAGACTTGTGTGGCAGGAAGAGAGGCTAGTGGAAGGGTAGCAACCTGGGTCCCAGGGTCCCAGGAACAAAGCTGCAGCCTACAGCCTCAGAGCCCAGAAAAGGCGTATGGACAGTATTTAGCTGTGAAACAAGTTAGGATACTGTTTGTAAAAAAGGGACAGTTTTCTCAGACCCAGGATTCTTCTTAAAGGCATGGCGCAGAAAACCTCTCTCACAACCATTCACCCGGGACTCCAGAGGACAGGGAGAGAGGAGAGGACTGAAGCAGCAAGAACAGAGTGTGGTCTGAAAGGCACAGGGAGAAAAGCTTTGAGGAACAGCAACCCTAAACCCTGGGCTGAGTCACTCCACAAATCTAAAACAATATTTCCCCTGGAACCAGCAAGGAGAAACAGGACACCAGCCAAACAGGATCCCGTGCGGCAATTAGAGCACAGTCGCTTAGAAGGAGGGAGCTTTCAGGACTACAGTATGGAGTGTTAGGGTCTGAGCTGAAGTGCCCCCACCCACACTGCTGAGTGCTTGCTAGAGGGCGAGCATGGGCGGGAGGCAGAGGTGCACTTCCGTCAGCTAGGGCATAGGCTGAGTAGGCCGATGTGAGCTCGGTCTAGCCCAGTGGGGGAGAATGGGATGTGTGAAAGTGATCTGGGGACTAGGGCCCACCTGCGACCGCACCTGTGGGGGAAAAGCGGGAACCCAGAATGGGCAGATATCTGCCACTGGGCAGGGGTGAGTGGGCACCCAGCCTCACCCGGCCACCAAGTCTAGAAGTCCTACACGAACCGGCTTTGCACGCAGAGGCAGGGCGAAAACTCAGACTCACAGCTGAGCACATACCAGCAGCCGAGGAGCCGAGGTTGGCTGGGGCTTGCAGCTGAGCATGCACCAGCAACCCCTCTGGGCCAGGCAGCCGTCTGATAGAGAATTAACGTCTAGAATGTCTAGCACGTATCTAGCACTGAGTATATGCCAAGAAATATACTATGTTATCACTTCATTTGATTCTCACACCAACATAAACAATCATCTCTTCACTTCTTTAGCCTCATCTCTTTGACTTGTTTCACCTTATTTCTAGTCCAACACATTGGACTTTTTGTGAATTCTAGAATGCACAGCTTACTTGTGGTCTTGGCACTTCTATTTGATTGCTCTACTGGAATATTTTTCAATCAGATTTCAGTTTGTATATCACTGTATAAAATGGTCCCCCTCCAAGTATACATTCTTACTCCCCTGTTATCTCATTTAATGTTTCAGTATAGTACTAAATTAAGTATAATATATCTTGCAAGCATTCTTATTTATTTATTACTTATCTCATCATTTTACTCACTTGAACTAAAGCACACATACACACAAAAAGCTGAGATATGGTTTACTATTCTCTTCTAAATCCTTAACAAAGAATAGAAAGTTGAGACATACTTTCTAAGTAATATCAAAAGAATAAGTTAACTTTTTTGAGGTGATCACAGCTTTTAAGCAGAAATTAATTTTCAAATTTATGTAGCAATTAAGTGACAAAACTAATAATTAGAGTATAGGTTTGACACCAAGCTGTTATTTGTAATTATACCTTACTCTGGTTTGCAAATTAAGCCATTGCCCTAAAATAATAAACAGAAATTGAATAAGGCATGAAAATATTTATTTTTATACTTTAACAGAGAAGGATAGTTCCTATTGCTGAGCTATCATATTTCCCTAGGATCATGACTTATTGAATTCTGTCTTTAATATATCTTCTCTTAGTTCTTAGAATATTAATTTACTTTAATATATTTCAGGAAGCATAATGTTTGTTGTGTAGGTTTTTCAGGTTAAACTATAACCCAGAAACTGATGACAGTGTTATCAAGGATATATAGTCAGTGGTTGACCTTTGGCATTATATTAGAATGTTTACATGCCAGAATCAGCCACTATAAGAGGTTCTGTGACTAGCATCTTTATTAACATCTATTTTCTATGTCACTTAATAAATCTCAAAAATGTTTCCTAAAAGAAATTAGTAGCTTTTATTTTGTATGGTGAATATTGTTATAAATATGATTAAGGATATTAAAAGTATCCAAGATGCAGATTGGCTAAAACATTTAAAGATTCTTCATCCTTTAAAAATTAACCTTCAAGGATAAATCTCTGAAAGATTCCTTTTTTTTTTCTGTATTTTTCTGAAATGAGAAATGGGAAGGCAGAGAGACAGACTCTCACATGCACCCCACTGGGATTCACCCAGCGTGCCCACTAAAGCGTAATGCTCTGCCTTTCTGGGGCATTGCTCCATAGCAACTGAACCATTCTAGCACCTGAAGAACAAGGAGCCATCCTCAGTGCCCAGGCCAACTTTGCTCCAATGGAGCCTTGGCTGTGGGAGGAAAAGAGAGAGATAGAGAGGTGGAGGGAGAAGCAGTTGGGTGCTTCTCCTGTGTGCCCTGTCTGGGAATCAAACCCGGGACTTTCACATGCTGGGCCAATGCTCAACCACTGAGCCAACCAGCCAGGACCCCCTGACAGATACTTAACCACTTGAACTCAAAGCTTTTGTTTGCCTAACGTTGACTTAAATGGTTATAGAATTCAACCTCTGGTCTGATAAACTTCCTATGCAATTTTGAGGTAGAAAAAGACATAGAAATTACTAACGCCTACAGGTTAGATAGTAATCTTTTATTTTCACACCAATACATGTTCAGAGAATAAATATCTGCATTGTTCCGAGACTAGCTTTTATTATAAATTAATAACAAAGTTATGGGCCTACTGAACAATTGTCATCAAATTTAAAATATTTTCAGTGGCTATGATTATATACCTCAAAATCTTTAAAACTTGCACATGACACAAATAGCTTTCATTAGTTCAAAATGTCATGATATACTTATTACAATCTAAATTTCATGTGATGCCTCACATCTTAAACAATTTACATTTATTTATTTATTAAAGGAAGCAAAAGACTTGGCTCAAGTTGTGACCTTTGTCTACTCATTTCTTTATTTTTAATTTTATTTTTCAATTTCAACTGACATTCAATATTATTTTGCATTAGTTTCAGGTTTACTGCATAGTGGTTAGACAATCACGTACTTTACAAAGTGATCTCCCTAATATTTCCAGTACCCACTTCTCACCATAAATAGTTATTACAATGTTAAGGATTATATTCCATATACTGTACTTTTCCATCTCTGTGACTATTTTGTAACTACCAATTTGTCCTTCTTAATTCTTTTTTCCTTTGTAGATAACTAACCATAGAGGTGCAATATGGCTCCAGTAGCAAAGGCTTCTAGGAAGCACTGTACTCTCTGTGACTCTATGCAACCTTAAGCTTGACTGGCTGCTCAGAAAACCAGAATATTGCCCAAAGATAAGCACCTTGATCAAGGTGCGAGGTTAATGAATGAAAAGAATGTAATAACTGCCTGATGTTATCTTTTAACTTAGAAATACATTTTTTTTTCTGGTCGATCTACATGACTACCCAAAATACTGTTTTGCTATTGACCTTCTTTCGACTATTAACACCCTGTACAAAAGGATCCTGTTCTGGGAGGGATGTGGATTTTCCCAAGTCTGTCACCAGCAGGAGCAGCTTCTTTGCCCATGTATGTAAGTTTCTTTTGTTAAAGCTCTTATAATTTGGATAAGGCTACATGTCAATTCTTTGAAACTGATCCTGAAGTTAGATCCCCTGATAACCTTATTTACATGGTCCTCTAACCCCATAACTCTCTGACAACCATTAGTCTATTCTCTGTTTCTGAGTATGTTTCAATTTTGTTTGTTGGTTTATTTTGTGCATCATATTCCACATATAAGTAAAATAATATGGTATTTGTTTTTCTCTGTACAACTTATGTCACTTAGCATAATACCCTCTAGGTCCATTCTTCTTGTCGTAATATCTGAAAGAAAACCAAAAACCCTCAAAACACCAATTTTAAAGTTATATGTGTCCCTATGTTCATTGCAGCATTATTTACAATATCAAATATATGGAAGCAAACTTAGCATCTATCAGGAGATGAAAGGATAAAAATTTTGTGAAATGTATATCCAATGGAGTATTACTAACCATAAAAAAAATGAAATACGCATTTCTTTTTCTATACATCTCTGAATTATGATGATTTTTGAGATACTTTTCAAAAATTTCATAACAGGACATCTATAAACAGGACTAATAATAAGGATGTGATAATCTAAGCATCTTTATTAAGACAATATTCTATTATTAGTTTTTCTGGATTCTTGACAATTATTCTGTTGATACAAGTTTTCATACTACCTATTTGCAAAGAAAGTTATTGCTAACCTAAATTCAACTTTCCTTTAGCAACTCATTATTCAAAATTTAAAAAAATACTATTTTAAAAATTATTTTATTTAGAGAAATTTAATCTTAAGTTGTTTTTGAATACAGAGGTTAGAGATACTACCCTTCATGCAATTGAAAATCCATGTATATCTTTTAACTCCCCCAAAATTTCACTATAGCTTCCCCTTATTATCTGTAGAGGATTGGTTCTATGATCTCCGCATGCATACCTAAACTGAGGATGCTCAATTTCTTTATATAAATGGCATTGATTAATGTGTACGGTCAATCTTCTGCATCTACAAATTTTATGAAATACTCTTTTGGTTCTTTGAATTGTTAAATCTTATCTATGATTAGATCCACATATGCAAACAACCTGCGAATACCAATGGCAGACTCTATATACTGACTATATATTGAAAACTGTCTGCGTACAAGTGGACCTATGTTATTTAAACCAGTGTTTATCAAGGACCAACTTCACTCTATTACTAAAAACTAAAATTTGCTATTTTGTGTAAATTAAACTATTTATAATGTATCATCCAAAGAGATCTGAAAATGGCAAGATATTTGAAACTACACAAGTAATAATATCAATAATTTTTTGCTAAAATCTTACGCACAACTCTTTTCTCAGGCTTATTTTTGACATTAAACCAGAGAAAGTTAAGAATTAACAATGGCCTGACCTGTGCTGATGCAGTGGGATGAAGCGTCTACCTGGAACACTGTGGTCACCAGTTCAAAATCCTTGGCTTGCCTGGTCAAGGCACATATGGGAGTTAATGCTTTCTGATTCCCTCCCTTCTCTCTCTCTCTCTCTTTCTTTTCCTCTATTCTTCTCTCTATCTCTCTCTCTTCTGAAAAAAAAATGAATAAAGTCTTTAAAAAATAATTAACAATGGACACACAATCTTAAATGCATATTTAATCTTTTTTTAAAATATGTGACCATTTTATGAATGCTACCATCTTAGGAAAAAATACTGGCATTGTCTCCTTGATAGCAAGATGTATAAAGAATTTTGGAAATTGAATGCTTTTAATGCCAGATTAAATTCATTTTGGACTTTTTTTTTTCTTCAAAATCTTGAGGCATCTCTTGATAATAAGTTAATCATCTCTTACATATTGAAATTTATTGTAAAATACCTGTATAATTATATAGGCATATAACAACTGATTACTCAAATTTTCTGAAATGTTTGTTTTTATTCATTTTTTTTTCTTTGATAAATTCTAAAATGTCGAAATTTATTTACCATGAGGGATAATGTCAATAACATTGTTTGGTAAAATGTAAAATGCAAGCAAATATTCATGCACTAAAAATCAATTAAAAAGCATTTTCTTTTTTGTCAATCTCAAAATAAACTGAGTAAAGACAAAATATTCAGAAAAAAACACCTAGTACAATTGCATTTTTCCTCTCAAACAACTAAAAATAAACAGCACATTATAGTATCATACTATTATCCTTATGATGGGTAAGCCCAAGGTCAAAAGGAAACACATAAGAAGAGTCTTACAGTCTGAAATCTAAACTTGATTAGAAAATTAAAAGAGGAAACAACTAAGCAAACTTCACTAATCCTTTTAAATATGGACTTATATAAATTCAAATTTACTTACAATTTACAAATTATAATTTATATTTTACAATTATATGAAGCTATTTTCTTGACTCCAATGTAACTTTTTTAGGCAAAAAAAAAAAAAATGAAAGAAAGAAAGGAAGGAAAATAAGAAGAGAGGTGAAGTGACAATATATTAAAAGTTTATTTTATTTCTCTTTTTCTCCAACTTCACTATTCAGCAAAGGATTTTACTGAGGGCATCCAGGAATACTACCCAAGGAAATCAATTTCTCAATCGTGTTTGCTTAGGCTCTTTAGGGTGTGCCAGTTAATGAAAATTGTGACTGCCAGAACTCAGTGTTTTATTATACAAAAGCCTCTTTCCCCATACCTTTGATGAGGCTTATAATGATGAACTGAGCTTTCTCTTAGAAACTTGATTGTTAAGTGGAGCTGGGTTAATTTAGATTATATAAAAAAAACAGGTAATAGTAAATAATATATAAAATATTTAATGGATTCCAGAAATGGAGTCAGGCGATAGAAGGCAAAGAAGTGAGATTGAGAAGAAAAAGAATTAAATTAGACTGGCAGGTGATTTATCCTGCTTTTTGGGGCAAGGTGGCCTGCATTCAGGCAAATTATTCTAGCACAGAACACAAAATGTACCTTTGATATGTGCTTTTTCTTAATACTTTTGCATCATAAAAAGAAATTTAAAGTATACTTTAAGATGAACCAAGCAAATTAGGAACATTGCACTTTTAAAATTATTGTTATATCTAAGGTAGAGATGAATATCCTGAAAAATAAATTTAATCATAAAGCAATATTAACTGTGTATTTAAAGATAAGCTGGGGTATTTGTGATCGAGTAGTTAGGCTTTCTACATTTTTTAAATTTTCTCAAAAATAATTCAAAGGCAACACTAAAAGTAAACACACTTTTCATAAAGTTAGGTTATGATTATTTTGGGTTTAATCTTAAAAGATATGCCTGTTTATGTATGAGTCAACAGATGAAATAAAATAGCATTTAGATCGTCAGTTGCAGCAGTTTAAATTATGTTAATGATCACAAAAGTTTCTTGACAGCTGACAATGAAGGAGCAGATAATGAAATGTCTGAACACAAACTTGCAGCTGAGAATAAACCTACTCCGTTGAGGTTAATGGTTTCTAAGACCTGCATCCATGTGTTTCCTGGACAGCTTTTAGAAGCTCTGCAGCACCCCTGCAGAGTTGTTGTAAATATGAAGAGCTTTATGGTACACAAGGTCTCTTCTGCTTAGAAAACAAATGTGAAACTAGTAAGGACCATCAAGTCAAAATATTTACAAGTTTGAAACTATCTTGGGGAGCATTTGATCCTTAGGCCTTCTTTTAAGAAGAAATCTAGCAAGGTTATATCCAAGATCACACAACTAATTTATGGCTGAGTATCAATAATAAGGCTGTGCTGATTCTTTTACCTTAATCATGATGCTAATAGGGATAGTCAAAAAACATATCATTTATTAGCAATTTGAAGAAATTGATATAATGTAGGAACTGTGAAGAAGAAAAGGACTATATAATTTTTATGTTATTTTTCTATAACATACCCATTGAAAAACTGAAATAGTGCTAATACAATTCATATATTATTTTTTTTTTTACAAATTCCAAATAAACTTTTAGTCTTTAAATCTTTCTTTTTCTTTCCAAACACATTCTAAGCATGTTTGGTAAATAGAGAATACATTTAAAATCAAAACAAAACAAAACAAATGCTTAAATTTACCCTACAATAATTGAAAGTCAAGATGCAGAAAAGTTTTATTTTAATAAATGGAAAATTAACATATAATGACTATTTAGTATATGTTTATAAGCGATACCCAGAATGAGCAGTAATTTTTAAATAAATGAAAAGAAATAAGAAAAAACTAAAAGGTTAAATTGTATACATAGGCCAAATGGTAGTAAATTACAGAGGAGAGCAAGGGAGTAGAATTCAAAGGAAGATGCTATTTCAAGAAAGAGTATAGTCAACACTATCAGTTGAGATACCAAAGTGTAGCAAGAACTACAAAGTGTTTATTAAACTTAATATCCAAAAAATGCACTTTTTAAAATTTAATAGTTATTGGAGAAGTTAAGGTTACTAAAACTGGATTTGTTGGGTTGAATATATTGAGTGGAGAAATTACAGTAACAGAATAAAATTATTTTCAAAAGAGTAAGTATGAAGTGGAAGGAAAATAAGTTACATAGAGAAAGAGAAGTGTAAATCTAGAGGAAAACATGGTTCCAGAGAGATATTTTCCTTGTTTGTTCCAAGATAAGCAAACTTGAATAGATGTGAAGGTTGCATGAAAGAAGACAATCAAGAGAAAAAAGATTAGAGGAATTGCAGAGTAAAGGTAATTGAGAAATCTTTTTTTTTTTTTTTTTTGATAAAAGAATACCAATTATATGTCAGGAATTAGTCTTGACCTACAAGAACTCACTGCCGCTGTATAGTGAGTAAGAATAAGGAAGTTATTTGTGTATACTGAAGAAAATATGGTGGTATAGAAGTGGAAACATCAGGCAATTAAGGTCTATTATTTCTGCTATCTCCAGAAAGTAAGAGAGATGGTTAAAACTGATATGGTGGGATGATGAGCCCTTAAAAAGTCTAACAATAAACTGGAAGGATTTTAAAGAGCCATTGTATAAGAAGTAGAATTAATTGACTATTGACATATTAAAGGACTAATGAAGGCTGAAAAATAAAAGTTATGGTGTCAGTGAAAGCTATAGTATGTTCTCAAGTAGTTCTTAGCAATTAGGTGAGTGAGCTAAAACAGTAAAATCCGAACTGTTTCTACATGGGCATTTTTGTGTGTACAATAGAAAAATAACGATATAAGGACTGCAAGTAAATATTGACAAAAGATTGGATAAAAATTGTGGACCAAAAACTATAAATTAGTTAAGAAAATAAATGGCTTAGAGGAGATCAGGATGCTTACTATACTTCATTGATCTCATAATAAATAAAAAGCAAATTCCAAACATAAATCTAATAACACTCCCTCAAACAAATCAGTTCACTCTGTGTACAATCATATCATTAATGTTGGGTTAATTTCAGTTACAGCCACACTCACTTTCATTATTTTGATCTAAGTTTCTGTTATTCAGAACATTCTAATTTTTGTATTAAACTAGGTATTTTTTCTTACTTTTACAAATCTTGACTTTAATATTATTTACACAGGATCTCTTCACCACCCAGTGGACAAGTAGAATCTCCTCACCTTATACTTTCCTTTGTTCCATAAAATTATCTCTTTTTTTTTTTCTCAATTACCCCACCTCACCCAGGCTCCCAACCCCACCCTTGCAAATTCTCTATTTCTCAAAATTCTTTATACATAGTTAAATTTCTCATCAATGCCTTTATAGTTTCTTTTATTAATAAATCAATAAATGTCTTTTTTATTTTTGGAATACCCTTACTCTACCTTCTAGATCAGAGTGAGATTTATATGGTATGGTTCATTATAACTTCAAAATTCAATTGATAAAAAAAATCAATTCAATTAAAATTAAAGCCTGACCAGGTGGTGGTGTGGTGGTGTGGTGGATAGTGTGTCGGACTAGGAAGCAGAGGACCCAGGTTCGAAGCCTGAGGTCGCTGTCCTGAGCGTGGGTTCATCTGGTTTGAGCAAGGCTCACTAGTTTGAGCCCAAGGTTGCTGGTTTGAGCAAGGAGTCGCTAGGTTTGCTGTAGCCCCCAGGTCAAGGCACATATGAGAAAGCTATCAATGAACAACTAAGGTGTTGAAGAACTGATGCTTCTCATCTCTCTCCCTTCCTGTCTGTCTCTCCCTATCTGTCCCTCTCTCTGTCTCTATCTATGTCACAAAAATAGAAAATAAATAGCTAGTAATGTGTTTATTAATATAGACTAGTAAGTTTATTATACTTTCTTAACTCATTATGTTTATAATTGTTTTCAACATTATTTTTTTTTATTTAAATAAAAAGTTCTGTGAGGACATGTTTCTCATATACCAGATTCCCCAGCATATAAAACAGTGACTAAAACCTAGTCAGGACTTAAACATTTATTAAGAACCAAAACCTTTTTACAAATGATCTAGATTTCCATTATACCCAGGCCTTTGCTGATAGCCTAATGACTTCAACTTAAAACATAATTTTCTCCATTAAGTCAGATAAATTTACAATACTGTATTTTTTAAAACACCTAAATTAAAAGTACAGATGGTAACACTCTTTTAAAAATTTCTTGTTGAAAAACTTGAGAAAAGAAAGTGACAAATTAAAGGGCTATGGAAGTATGCAGATAGCTAAAGACAAACTTTAAAATTTACCATAGAATTGGTATAAAGACGAGAACTTAGCATGAATCAAAAGAGATTTATAAAACAGTCTAGCAACTTAAAAAAATGTATGCTAAGTTATAATCTTTTTTTTAAAATTTATTTTATTTTTATTTTATTAATTTTAGAGAGGAGACACAGAGAGAGAGAGAGAGAGAGAGAGAGAGAGAGAGAGAGAGAGAGAGAGAAAGGGGGGAGGAGCTGGAAGCATCAACTCCCATATGTGCCTTGACCGGACCAGTGCAGGGTTTTGAACCGGCGACCTCAGTGTTCCCAGGTCGACGCTTTATCCACTGCGCCACCACAGGTCAGGCTCTGTTAAGTTATAATCTTATTGTTTAAATACTATATCCCATATTGGGGTTGATACTAATTTATATATCATAGATGAGTAGCATACAACATATATTTAAATAGAATTAATGTTTACTAATGAGTCTTTGTAGTAGTAAAAGGTATGTCAGATAATTAAACTATAAATCGTAAGAAACCTTTTATGTTACCAAAAGACATTATTTCTGATTTTATTTTATGACATTCAAACAAACACTTTTATTGAGAATATAATTTTTCAAAGGGAGTTTATAATTTATTATAGTGTTTCAATACTGCTGTGCTTTCACAATAAAAAGCATTGAGACTTTCATTTTTTAGATCATTTCTGACATTAGAAAATAAAAATCATGAGTTTAAATTTCTAGTCTAATTTTACAAGAAAATAACTTACAAATGTAAATAAGAATTTGAACATTTGGAAATAAAAATATAATGAAAAGAAACAGTTTTTTTCAAGTATATATATATTTGGGGGGTGGTGAAACTGTTATTAAAATACATTTATTCTGACTTCTAGATCCACAGAAAGAGCTCTCTGCCAACTAAGTATTTATTTATTTATTTATTTATTTATTTAATTTATTTTTACAGGGACAGAGAGAGAGTCAGAGATAGGGATAGATAAGGACAGACAGACAGGAACGTAGAGAAGTGAGAAGCATCAATCATTAGTTTTTCGTTGCCGTTGCAACTCCATAGTTGTTCATTGATTGCTTTCTCACATGTGCCTTGACCGCGGGCCTTCAGCAGACCAAGCCACCCCTTGCTGGAGCCAGCGACCTTGGGTCCAAGTTGGCGGGCTTTTTGCTCAAGCCAGATGGGCCTGCGCTCAAGCTGGCGACCTCGGGGTCTCAAACCTGGGTCTTCGGCATCCCAGTCCGATGCTCTATCCACTACGCCACCGCCTGGTCAGGCCTAAGTATTTATTAATAGAAATTAAATTTGAACTCATTTATCCAAGTTTTTACTATTCTTTTTTGAAATTTTAGTAAATATGCAATCTGTCTTATTAACTCTTTTATAAACACAAATTTAGTCAAAATATATTTGGTCCCAAATATCCCCTTAAATATTTTTTTATTAATAAATGAGTAACTATCAATCTTTTCTAATCTATTCTTACTACCAACTTCAATATTGAGTGGAATTTATATTTTGTTAAGTTTATTTTAATCTGAGAATGTTCATTGATTAATAATAGAAAGCTAAAATTTGTTTAAAAATCAGTTGTTAACAACACATATTCTCCTAATATTTTAAGGAGAGACCTTAGTGCTAATAAAAAACAATGACTAGATAGAATAGTGAAAAGGCAAAATTTCTATAACGACAAATGGATACATTTTTAGATTTGGTCTGATTATGAAGCTTTTGAAGTGGGTCTAAGCTCAATAATCCTCAGTTACTATTCTTAAGCTTTGGTAGTACTTACTATTATAAAAATTATATTTCTGATTGACACACAACTTTTTCAAGGAAGACATGAATTATTACCTAAATTTTAAGTAAACACTAGTTAGCTTTTGTTTGTATTAAACTCAGTTATTATAACTCAAAATGAGAGCCAAATCTTGGTGATTCTTATTGGGAAAAAGTCTGTTTTTATTTATAACATCAAAAATCAGACCATTAGTACCTTTATGCTTTGGTTTTAGCTACTCTGAATTTTCTTTTCCCCTCTAAGTTCTCAAGATCTTAAAATCTCTTACATGTTCATTCCTAATCTCTATCTTGCCTGAGAGCCTCTGCATTTCCTCCTATAATTCTGATTTAAAGCGGCTTTAAAACATAAGCTCTAAATTTTAACTCCATATTATTTCTCATTCACTGCTCTTGTCAGACTTCAACATACCCATCACTCATCTTATGTACTCCATCACTGACAGCTGGATCTGTGGGCCTCCCTCTTCTTCTCATGCCAATCTTTTAAAATTATCTCTAAGAATCATCCCAAAGAGCTTAATTGTGATAGATGCTTTTCAGATAATAATAATAATAATTCTGAGGAGCTAACATATGAAAACAGGTCTACTAGATTAGTAACTTTCATTTTATAATATGTTTTGCTAAAAATAATATAATATATATTTTCAGTTAGGTAAAGTCATCTGAATCTCATAGAAGCAAATGTTAGAGGGGAAAATATGTAAAATGATTGCCAAAAACATGAAAAAGCTAAAACTAAAATTTACTTCTTTCCCTCCGGAAATGTTAGCAATAATTTAATCCAATAAGTTAAAGTGAGTTTGAAACAAAGATAATACTAAATAACCAGTAATTAATTTTAAGAAAAAAAGAGCTTTGAACTTTCATATGATGTAAAGTTTTTCATTTCTTTCTTTTCTTTCTTTTTTTCTTAAGTGAGAAGCAGGGAGGCAGAGAGACAGACTCTTGCATCCACACAGCAAGTCCCCTATGAGTCAATGCTCTTTCTATCTAGGGCCGTTGCTCTGTTGCTTGGCAACCAAGCTATTTTAGTGCTTGAGGCAAGGACATGGAGCCATCCTAAGCACCCAGGTCATATTGCTTCAACTGAGCCATGGCTGCAGGAAATTAAGAGAGAAATATAAAACGAAGAAAGAGACAGTAGGAAGGGTGGAGAATGAGAAAGTCGCTTCTCCTGTGTGCCCTGACTGAGAATCAAACCCGGGACAACTATATGCTGGGCCAACACTCTACTGCTGAGCCAACTGTCCAGGGCCAGGGCTTTCCTATTATTAATCACCCCTTAAAAAACAGTGTTGTGTATTCTCAACAGCTTAGTTCCAAGTTGTATATGAGTGTCCTTATTTTATTTTTTTTATTAGTGAGAAAGAGAGAGAAAGAAAGAGAGAGTGAGACAGACAGAAAGGGAGAGAGATGAGAAGCATCAACTAGTTGCAGCACTTCAGTTGTTTATTGACTGCTTCCTTATATGTGCCATGACTGGAGAACTAGAGCTAAATTAGAGACCCTTTGTTCAAACCAATGACCTTGGGCTCAAGGCAGAAACCTTAGCCTTCAAGCCAGACACCATGGGGTCATGTCTATCATCCTACCACACTCAAGACTGTGACCATGTTCAAACCAGTTGAGCCTTCACTGAAGCCAGATAAGCTCACATTCAGTATCCCAAGTCAGGGTTTCACACCTCGTTCCTCAGTGTCCCAGGCTCACACTCTATCCACTGCCCTATCACCTAGTCAAGCTTTCTTGATGGTAGTAAAATATGACCACATTCCCAGAAATTGCTGGATGCCTTTTCTGCACAGAACTGGAGGATATAATTATTGATAAAGTCTTTTTCTTCGTTGTCATCTTTCTTTTTTTCACATATCAACTCATCCATCATTCAACAATCCATTCATTGATAATTAACCATGGATCATTTTACCTCCGTTAATTGATAATTAACCATGGATCATTTACACATTTATAGCGCTACATTTAAATATTGCAGAATATAAATTTAATTTTGCACATATATTTTATTTTGATATTTTTCTACTAAAAGAAAATATTTTTGCCTGACTAGGCAGTGGTGCAGTGAATAAAGCGTTGGACTGTGATGTGGAAGACCCAGGTTTGAGACCTCGAGGTAGCCAGCTTGAGCGCGGGGCCCATCTGGCTTGAGTCAAAGCTCACCAGCTTGGACCCAAGGTCGCTGGCTCCAGCAAGGGGTGGCTCAATCTGATGAAGGCCCAGGGTCAAGGCACATGTGAGACAGCAATCAGTGAACAACTAAGGTGTCGCAATGGCAATGAAAAACTAATGATTGGTGTTTCTCACCTCTCTCTGTTCCTGTCTGTCTGTCTGTCCATATCTATCCCTCTCTCTGACTCTCTCTCTGTCCCTGTAAAAAATAAAAAAAAGAAAGAAAATATTTCAATGATCACATTCAAAGTTACTTTGTTTCTTGAGAAAACTAATAACTAACTTTATACCATTACATTAAAGAAGAAATATGTTTTCTTAGAAGCAATGCCACATTGTCATAAAGTATATTGTGTTCTGACACTTCTGTTTTTAAAATAGCTTATAATGTTATCTTTCTGTGGAACTGAGCCACCTTTCTACTCTGCCTAATTTTTTTTGTAAAAGAAATGAATTGCAATGTAGAGCCAACAAATCTACATGAACTCAATATCTACTGTGGACTCAGCACTTTGTTTCACTAAAGTAACAAAGTACCACTGCTACTTCTAAAGATATTAGAGTTTCTTTGTAAATGTAGATTGTCATATATAAAATAATGGATGCAGAGTTAATGAGAAGAAACTAAATATGACTCTTTTGTTGTGATTTATACCATCAGCTCTATTGCTAGTTACCCATGTGAGTTTGTGTAAAATAATTCACATGTCTGAGACTCAACTTTCCTAATTATAACACTGAGAACTTAGTTATTCTGAAATACATGTTAATGGATATACTGTTTCTGAAGAGTATATAATACAATGAAGTGCATAATCATCAACTAGGTCAAAGGTGCACTGCTATAAAAGCTATCAAAATTTAGAGATGGTTTGACATAAATTGCAGAGATGGATTCAATAACAGATATAATAATGAAAAGTAATAATTTAATAAATAGTTCTAAATTTTTCTAAAAGCTTTTTATTTAATATAATGACACATTTGATTATAGAATATATTCTCAGAGTAAACTAAAAAGATTCTTCTATCTTTTGAGTCCAATAAGAAATGAAGAAAAGAAAATGATTACCACAGACACTGGTTTCTAATGTAACTTCTAGTGACATATAATTTTTGATTTTCTTAAGAGAGAAAAAGACTTTGAATTTTATTTTGAATATTTTTTCATAAAATAAAGTTAGCATTTTATCCTGAAATAAAATATCTACATTGATCTATATCTATATCTAAATCTATCTATATCTATACAGAGATAATTTTTATTTTAAAAAATCCCAGAATGTAGAAATCATTTTAATAATTATTTCCCTTGATTAAGAATAATTCACATAGTTTCTTACATTTTTAAATAACTTTTGACAAAGTATTTTTTAATTGATCTTACTTCCTTTTTGATCAGATTTATAAACTTTTTATTGTGAATTTCTAACATTAATTACTCAGATCAAATACATGAAAAACTACAAAGCATTATTTAAAAATATTTTAAAAGACACATGAATTGGAGAATTTTTCTGAGTTCATGGAATTGAAGAATCAACATAGTGAAAATGTCCATATTACCCAAAGTAATATACAGTTTTAATAAAATCCTCATCAAAATCCCAAAGACATTTTTTTAAAAACATGTACACACACAAATAGAAAAAAAATCATCAGATTTAATAAAACCAGAAAAGACCCCAAATATTCAAAATTATCCTGAGAAAAAAGAAAAAAACTGGAGGTGTCACACATCCTGACTTCAAACTATCCTACAAATCAACAAAACTCAAAACAGTATATTTGCAAAAAATAGACACACATACCAGGGATAGAACTGAGAGACCAGAAATAAACTCACATGTAAATAAGTAAATAAGTTTTGATAAAGGAGCCAAAAGATACAATAAAGAAAAGAAGACCGCTTTAATAAGTGTTGCTTGGATAATTAGAAAGCCACATGTAAAATGATGAAACTAGACTACTACGTGTGTGTGTGTGTGTGTGTGTGTGTGTGTGTGTGTGTGTGTATAAACTTGTAATGGATCAAAGATATAAATATAAAATATAATATCTGGAACAATAAATTACTTAGAAGAAAACATAGTTACTAAAGTTATAAACCTTCATCTTACAAAAGAAATCATAAATTTGACCCCAAAGACAAGGGAAGTAAAAGAAAAATAAATGAATGAAATTGTATCAAATTAAGAAACCTCTATCCAGCAAAAAACAAAACAAAACAATAAACTGCCAACAGAATAAAAAACAATAACAACTAACCAAATAAAAAAAGATATTTACGAACAAAGGCTCTAACAAGAAATTAACATCCAAAATATATATAGAACTATTACAACTCAACACTAAACAATCCAAATTAAAGATGAGCAGACGACCTGAACAGACACTTCTCTCAAGAAGATATATAAATGTCCAACAGATATATAAGAAGATGCTCAACTTTACTAGCTTTTAGAAAAATGCTAATCAAAACTACAATGAGATACCACCAAACACCCATTTTAATGGCATTTATCAACAAGACAAGTAATAACAAGTGTTGGAGAGGTTGTGGGAAAAAAAGAAATGCTTATTAACTGCTGGTTAGAATGTTAACTGGTATAGCCATTATGAAAAACAGTATAAAGATTCTTCAAAATAATTTAGATGGGAGTTGCCATATGATCTATTAATCCCTCTTCTATGTATCTACCTAAAAGTTTTGAAAACATGTATTCACAAAGATATATGTATATCTATGTTTATTGCAACATTATTCACAGTGGCCAAGATACGGCAGCAATTGAATTGTCCTTCAATAAAAAATTGGATAAAAAAGAGGTGGTACACATATTCAATGGAATACTGCTCAGCCAAAAGAAAAGATGAAATACTACATTTGTAACAACATGGATAGTTATTGAGAATATCATATAAGCAAAATAAGTACAAAAAAGTTAAAAACCATATGATTTCACTCATATGGGGGACAAAAAACTGTAAGCAACTAAAGAACAGACAAGAAAAACAAACAGACTCACAGACAGAAACAACAGTATGCTGGTTACCAGAGGGAACAGGTGTGAAAAGTAGTAAGAAGTAAAGGGGCTAAATATAAAATGACAGAAGATTTGACTTTGGCTGATGGAATTAAATGCAATATGAGATGATATATCATATAACTGTACATATAAAACCTATATAATCTTATTAACCAATGTCACCCCATTAAATTTAATTACAAATGTAAATTAAAAAATAAAAGAAAAAATACCTCTTAATATTTTCTAGTTAATCAACTAATGCTATTGAAATGAATGCTTATGATTAGCTATAATATTACTTCTTAAAATATTATTCTAATTAATGGTAAACTTACATTCAGATTAATCAATATTTTATCCCACCTGGATTAATAATGATGTTTGATCAAAACAAACTGTTACATATTTATTTAATTAAATATTATACAAGCTATATTTCCATTGATGTGTTTCTGTTAGATATAATTTTTGAGGTTAGACACACTTTAAAATTATTATTACTAAATATAATTGTTTTTGTTTTGGACATTTATTCAAGACATTTATCACTCATGCTTGTTCTGTTGCATTTGTGTCTTTTTCAAATATAATACGCACATCCTTATTCAAGTAATCATTGAAAACAATATGACTTTTAACAAGGAACGTTCAGATCAACAAAAATCATAAAAATTATTTTCATTTATTTGCTAACAGACTCTCAATCTATTTTCAGTCCTAGATTGGTGATTGCTGGGGAAGGGGAGGAAGAGTTGGAGGGTATATGGGTGATAAATGGTGATAGATAAACTGAATAACATTTGTAGCATGATCCTTATCTTTGAACTTGGTAACTAAAAAAAAATAATAAAAATAACTCAAGGATGGGAAAAAAACATAAAACAATGCATAACTTGAATTATTATTATTATTTATATTTTTCTGAAGTGAGAAGCAGAGAGGCAGAGACAGACTCCTGCATGTGCCCAACTGAGATTCACCCAGCATTCCCTCCAGGAACCGAAGCCATTCTAGTGCCTGAGGCAGAGACCATGGTGCCATATCAGTGCCCAGGCCAACTTTGCTCCAATAGAGCCTTGGCTGTGGAAAGGACAGAGAGATAAAGAGAAAAGGGAGGGGACATAATGGAGAAGTAGATGAGCACTTCTCTTTTGTGCCCTGGCCAGGAATCAAACCCATAACATCCACATGTTGGGCTGACGCTATACTGCTGTGCCAACCAGCCAGGGCCGACTCGAATTATTTAAACTCTGAATCAGCACTCCAATTTTCTATGCAATATTTATTCTAAATAGTGTTCTAAAATATTGTTAACCTTACTTACTTTTAAACTCTAAAATAAAATCTCAACTGTCGAAAAATAAATTAGCCACTACCATTATTTTGATACCCTTTCAATTTAATTAATCTCAAAGATAAATACAGTCTACAAGGATTTGGGGAATATAGTATATGTGGACCTCAATTTTAAACTTCTTTTAAATACATGAAAAAGCCTGAATCCCATTACTATTTGTGCCATTACTGTCATTACACTTGTTAGCTCACTCTTCCAATTTTAACTAAAATGCTATTTTATACACAATTTTTTTGAAAGAGATCATCATTTGATAGTGATCATTTTATTCTTTGCATACTTCACCTAAAATGTTTTTATAGTTCCAATACCTCCATGAAATTTTATCTTTACTGCATCCTTATTTCCTGTATTGAACACTAACAGATATATAATTTATTAAAATTTCTTTTTAGCCAATTCCAAAAGTTTCCTAATTACCAGTCTATTATTGTTCATTTTGCTTTGCTTTTGTGGGCATGTGATCCTTTCATCTGCTTGCTTAAAAATTTCTTATGGTATTCGAGAAATATGTATCAATAAGCAATTGTACTAAATTAAGGTTGGTTTTTATTTATTTTTATATATATATATTTTTTAATTTTTATTTTATTCATTTTAGAGAGGAGACACAGAGAGAGAGAGAGAGAAATAGAGAGAGAGAGAGAGAGAGAGAGAGAGAGGAGGAGCTGGAAGCATCAACTCCCATATGTGCCTTGACCAGACCAGTGCAGGGTTTTGAACTGGTGACCTCAGTGTTCCCAGGTCGACGCTTTATCCACTGCGCCACCACAGGTCAGGCCAAGGTTGGTTTTTAAACCTGATAATTAGATCAATCTCCCTTTTATTTCTCTCATTTCAGTGGTTTCAACAGGAAAAGAGAAATCTTAAAATATTTATTGCACTAGAACATCCTGAACTCCCAATCTTTGTCTTTTCTTCAGACTACCAAATATTCCTGAGTTCTTTTCCTTCAGATTTTCAGCCCCACCATCAGTTCTCATTGCCTGAAAAATTATCTGTTTCCTTGAAGCTTATCATTTCTATATTTCATCCAGATTTTTCAAATGTGACTTTTGTTGTAGCATAAGCTAAACTACTATATTAAACTCAGTAGCAGAAGTTCCTGAAATAACTCATTTTCTTACATTTCTATCTATAATCTATCTATCTATCTATCTATCTATCTATCTATCTATCTATCATCTATTATCTATCTATCATCTATCCTTCATCTATCTAATCTATGTATCTAGCTGCCTCTCTGTCTGTCTGCCTATGATTTATATTTCTTTCTATTTTTGTGTGTATTTGTATTTTTTACACAGCATAGATAACTCCATGGTACACTTACCTTTGAGGTGCATCTCTTTAATTATGGACAGAAAGATAATTTCATAAATTTTATATTATATTTCTATTCATTTAAAACTCAAAACAACTTAGCATGGAAAGATAATTCTTTGGTGGGAGTTATGAGATTACCTTTTACAAATCAAGTTCTTTAAGTCAGGCTAAAAGTGTGTGATTTCTTTTTCTCATTGCTATCAATTTCATTCACTTATTCAGATTTTAAGAACCTTGTTTTTTGTGTATTTTACTCATATACATTAAATGATTTCTTTAAAGTATGATCTATCAGCTCATTTTAATAAAACAAAAATATACTTCATATCATTTTATTTTCTCATTAAAAAAAGAAAAACATAGTGAACTTTCTACTTAAAGACTATAAACTTTATATTCACAAAAAGAGAGATTATTTTACCACATATCCTAAAGATTATACTAGCCTATTTATTAATACTAGTACTTTGAAAGTAGTTAATACCATTTCCAATCACAACATCAACAAAATCTAACTGGATTCTTGTCAAAAACATCTTATATCAAGAACTTGCTAGATGCTAGATAAGTAAATAATAAAAATGACATGGCCTAGTATGTTGTTTACCTCTTTCTAAATTTGATTTGTTGCTTAGTAGGCACAAAACAACTACTGTCTTTCAACTTTTTGCTCTAAAATCCACAACTCATAACTTTACCTTTATTGTTTTAAATGCATGCTTAAACTTCAATTACATTAGTGAAAAATATATTTAAGAATATTTTTAATAAGTAAGGTATCTAATTTCTCTTTGTGTAGAATTTACACATATATAGTTCTGGGAAATAAATGTTATTTAAGCAATCAAACGTTGGCTAGAGATCATAAATATTATTTCAAAGAAAGAAAGAAAAATGCATAAGATAACACAGAATTTCTGCAATAATGACTCATTTGATGAGAACCTTTAAATCTTCCTGAATTGTTCATTTTAGTGCTAATTTTAGTTTAACTGTTACTGACCATATCCAGACCTAATAAAATGACTTTTGGAAAAACACTATATTTTAAAACTTCTTAAAGAGAAAAAATTGATGGCTTCAGTGGTCAAATGTTATGCATTCCATTTTATGACAGTATTATTTAGTAAATTGCTGCACTCTATTGAACAGAATCCTGCTACCTAAAATAGTCTGGACTCACTTTATATGATATAATTTTACTCAAGAGAATCACATTTTACTATATTTCCTGGCTTTTCTGCTATTGGGAAACTATGATAAATGAGAATATCAATTTGTCAAGTACATTCATTCAATGGCTGATCATTATAGCAACTTGTCAGTTTAAGTATAATGGACTATTTTAGCAAATTATTGTAGAACATTTAACCTAACACTCTTCATCAATACTTCAGACACTACTTCAGATTCTATCACCTACTGAAATGGCTCTGCTAAGGATGTCACTTAAATGAATAGCAAAGGAACTATTCAATATTATTATTTTAATATTTAGATTTATACATGTTTGTTAATTTTTTTATATTTAGGCAATTACCTAGGTTTATTATGTGACTAATCAAATAAAAACTATGATATATGGTTCTGGCTGGTTGTCCAAGTGATAGAATGTCAGCCTGGCTTTGATATCTGGTCAGGGCACACAGGAGGGGTGATCATCTGTTTCTCCATCCCTCTTCCTTCCCCATCTCTCTTTCTCTCTTCTCCTCTCACAGCCAAGGCTTGAACGGATCCAACAAATTTGGCCCCAGGCTGTGAGCAATGGAGCAGTTGCCCAGAGGGCAGAGCATTGCCTGGTATGGGGCTTGCAATCTCAGTCGAGGTGCCTGTGTTAGTCTGTCTCTGCCTTCCTACCATATAATTAAAAACAAAACAAAACAAAACAAAACTATGAGATATATATAAGTTCATCAAAATTTTAATGAGTTCAAACCGCAGCAATATTCCTTTTAATGTTTAAAGTTTCTGCTAATATATTATCAAAAAACTTTGTGTGTGTGTGTAGAAAATGTATTTCATATTAAATGCATTGTAGAGAAGAATAAAAAATGGTTTGTTATATTGCCATGCTAGAACTATTGATGTGATAGTAATGATATTTTTTATTATGATGATATACAGTTTTATAATAGTTTAAAAGACATACTTTAGAGAAATAACGTATCATTGCACAATGTAATAAAAGATATCTTGTCAAATCATAAAGGTACAAAGAAATCTGTTTTCTACTGCTTAATAATCACAAAATACAAAATGATGTTATAAGCTGAAATTCTGTTGCTAGTAAGCAATAAAAGTAATAAAAATAAAACTATGTTTCTTAAATACAATGTGCAAAGTTGGTATATGTGTCAGATTTCTAATAACTCTAATATTCTAAATATTTGTTTTTAATAAAGAAGGGTACAAAGTTTGTAAGAAAAATCTAGATACCTTTTTATTATAATTATAACAGTAAAATATTTCATCCCAATATTTTTTCTTCTGGAATTTTAAATAGAAAACTCAAATGATTTTTTTTTTCTTTTTTACAGAGTCAGAGAGAGGGAGAGAGATAGGGACAGACAGACAGGAACGGAGAAAGGTAAGAAGCTTCAGTCATCAGTTTTTTGTTGCCGTTATGATATCTTAGTTGTTCATTGATTGCTTTCTCATATGTGCCTTGACCGCAGGCCTTCAGCAGACTGAGTAACCGCTTGCTAGAGCCACAGACCCCATGTCCAAGCTGGTGAGAGTCTCGGGGTCTCAAACCTGGGTCCTTCCACATCCCAGTCCGACGCTCTATCCACTGTGCCACCGACGGGTCAGTCAATTGAAACTTGATATTTCATTTTGAATTTATATGTCTAAAAATGTATGGCCCTCTTCTTTGATTTTTTGACAGTGCTGTACTTAGCAGTTTACCAAGGAGTTTCATGTAACAATTCACTTTATCTTTAGGTTTTAGATGAGTTTTGTATAAAAATATCCTTTAAAAATATGAAAAATATGTTCTCCCATTCAGTGGGTTGTCTTTTAATTTTGTGGATGGTTTCTTTTGCAGAGAAAAAACTTTTAAGTTTGATGTAGTCCCACTTGTAGTCCCTTTTGTTTCCTTTGCCTGAAGAACCACATGTAGTATCACCTCACATTTGTTAGAATGGGTGTGATCAATAAATCCACAAATGACAATGTAGATAAATAGGAATCCATGTGCCCTGCTGGGGATTATACAGATTGGAAAGCAGTATAGATTATCTCAAAAAATTAACAATGAAACTCCTTTATTACTCAGTGATTCCACTGAATAAAGCATTTTAAAAATGTCAACATTTAGTCACTTTGATTTGTGAAAAAAGCATTAAAATAAACTGGATGTATTTTTTAATGAAATTTATTTCAGAATAATAGAATAAATCAATTTTTCTACCTTTGCTACTGTTTTTTTAAAATATTTACCTATCTGTATATACATTAATATTTACATTCTCAGAGTTATATACAGTGTGTTCGTAAAGTCATGGTGCACTTTTGGCCAGTCAAAGGTCAAAAGTACACCATGACTTAACGGCACACTGTATATCTACATATATTTATAAAAATTAAAATATATGTAACAATCACAGTGCCACCATGAAATAGCACATAAAAAAAATAAGGACAATATTTTAAAAGTGCCAGCAAAATTAATAGAAATTTTGTGAGAATAGAGAAGCAACATGCTACTGCTAAAGGAAAAAGCTATTGTCACCTCTAACCTGATAGGTAAGATATGTCAGTGGTTAACAGACACTGTAATTAACCTGTTCTTTCATTATCTACAAAACACATTAATCATTTTATCAATCTTATAATCTAAATTACATTAATTCTGAATGGCCAATTCATACAATCATGTAAATTAAGCTTAATAAATTTCACTATTTGTTTATAATTCTTTTTGTTTTTAAATTGATATATAATAACTATATTTAGTTCAAAGTTATTTTCTACTAAATAAATGTAGTTATTTTATTGATTTCAATTGCAGAGAAAAGTTCATTTGTTATTGTTTCTATTCCATTTTCAATATATTTACATTTTTATGTGTGTGTGTGATTTTAGTAAAACATATTATAGTACTCAAAGTCAAAATTATTTTTAAAATTATACTTACAGAAGTATTATTTTCATGAACTTTCTACCTCTTCCCATCCCTCATCTATTAACCCATTCCCACTCACCATTATATGTAACCAATCTCATCAGTTTCTTATCATCCTTGAACTAGTTTTTACAGAAACATGCAGACTCATATATCGTTTTACTCTTTACTTTTCTTACACAAAAGGTAGCACACTATATTCTTCTGCACTTCTAACTTTTTACTTAACAATATATATTAAAAATAACTCTAGTATATATATATATATTTCACAAATTTTTTTCACTCATCTGTTTATTTACTTAAAGCATCATAATATTTGAAACTACTATCATTTATTTTAACAACTTCTCAATAAATTATTTTTTAGTATAAATTCTATTTCTGTGAGTTACTGAAGCTTTTTTTCATCCTATAAAATCTATAAGTTTCACTTTCCTACTCTAGGGTGATATTTAGGGTTTACAGTAACATTATATTTAAGATAATGAATGAAAGAACATTTTTTATAATCAAAAACCTTTATTAGTCTTTCTTTAATATTAAGATTGAGACATGTTATTTTTGACAAGGAATGGGATTTTTAGTTGTCTCCAGAAGGTCACAGTGGGTACAATGGGGCTTTTTTTCATTCTTTGTCACCCCTGTTATACCAAAAACTGCTCTAGTTAAATGATGAGCATGTTTTGTTACCAGTCTTCCAATTCTAAGAATCACTAAGTGCATCTATGACACACTTATCTCCCCTGATTTTATTTCTATCTATTACGCTGCTGCTTCAGTCCACTTAGCAGTGCCTTCTCTTTGGCCTGACTTTAACCATTAGAGTTTCTCAAGAGTTAGTCAAGGGTCCTCTTCTATTCTTACTCTTCACCAACTCCCTAATATCTAATCTCCTCCAATGGCTTTATGTATATTTTATTTGTGTATAATACCTAAATGCATAAATCAAGCCAAGTGCTCATTTCTAATCTGTGAATTCCCACATCCAATTCTTTCTGTACTTCAACTCAGATATTTCACTGACAGCTTAAAACATTACTTATAAATCTAATTAATATTATTTATATATCTACCTAATTGATATAAAGTTATTTTGCACAGCCCTACCCCTACTACTCAAATTTTCTCTTTTCTATATTAATAAATGATAAATATATCTACCTATATGTTAGTCATATACCTGGCTATCCTTCCTCTTCACTTTAAATTCAAGATGTGCAAATACTAACTCAAATTTAATTGAATCTGTCAACATTTTATACTTCCTGCTTCTCTAATCTAACGCTGCCATCATCTCTTGTCAAATCTATAATAGATCTTATTGGCTTCTTGCCATAGGCTCACTTTTTATCACCCTTCAATTGTCCTACACATAGATGATCTTTGAATATAATAATTCCATGGGTTATTTCAAAACCACTTATTTGTTTTCCACTAGTATTTTCTCCTTTCTTAAAAATAAACAAGCAACACAGTAACAACAATAAGAAAAATCAGAGGACCTTAAGATTTAATGACTTTGTATGTGTTTGGTCTCTGACTGTGTCTTCAAACTTATATGCTAAGTCTTTCTTCGCTAAACATTGGTTCTTTCCAAAATGCCTCTATGCTCTTTTCTCAAAATATTTAAAAATGAAGATTTGTTCTTCTTCTTCTTCCTGAAAAATTCTTACAAACTGTGCTTTATATGCTCAATCCCTATTCATGCATTCATTTTTATATCAGCTAACATATCCACTAAGAGGGCTTCACTTGTTAGATAAATTAATTTACTCCAACTTTCTTAATAACTTTAATAGAGAATAGTGATTTTTATTTATTATTTATTTTTTTATACATTCAAGTTTAGGGCCTGGCTCAGTGGTAGAGCAACAGCCCAATATGCAGGCATCCCGGGTTCAATCTCCAGTCAGGGCACACATGAGAAGTGAACATCTACTTCTCCCCCTACCATTCCCGTTCTCTCCCTCTTTCCCACTTGCAGCAAGTGACTAGACTGGTTCGAGCATTGGTTCTGGGCATTGAGAATAGCTTAGTTGGTCCAAGCAAACGTCATCCGCAGGACCTGCAGATAGTTCAGTTGACTTGATCATGGGTCCCAGATGAGGGTTGCTGGGTGGTTCCTGTTGGGGCGCACATGAGAGTTTGTCTCTCTATATCCACTCCTCTCACTTAGAAAAATAAATGAATATAAATAAAGTCAAATTCATTTGGTTTAACTATGGATAAACAAGGACATTATCATTCATGATGATATGACACTGGCTGCTTTTTGTTTGTTTTTTGTTTATTTTCAATTTTAAATCAGCTTATTTTTCTAATTTAGTGAAAGAAGAAGATGCAGAGATAAACTCGCACATGAGTCCTGACCAGGATTCACCCAGAAAGTCCCCTAGAGGGTGATGTTCTGCCCATCTGGAATGTTGCTCCATTGCTCAGCAATCAAGCTCTTCTTAACACCTGAGATGAAGGCCTTCGAGCCATCCTCTGTGCCCAGGGCCAACTTACTCCAATTGAACTATCGCTGCAGGAGAAAAAGAGAGAAAGAAGAGAAGTGAGAGAAGACGGGTGAAGAAGCAGATGAGAGCTTCTTCTATGTGCCCTGACTGGGAATCAAACCCAGGACATCCACACACCAGGCTGACACTCTACCACTGAGGCAACAGGCCAGGGCCAAATCATTTTATGTTTTAATTACAGCTGACATACATTATTATATTAGTTTCAGGTATATACACCCCAATGATTAGACATTACATAACTTATTAATTTATCACCCTATAAATCTCACACTCAGCTGACACCATACATAGTTATTAGAATATTATTGACTATATTTCTTATGCTATACTTTACATCCCCATGACAATTTTGTTACAACCAATTTATACTTCTTAATCCCTTCACCTTTATCATTCATTACTCCAACCCCTTTTCCATCTGGCAATTAAAGAATGTTCTCTGTATTTATGGGACTCTTTCTGTTCTGTTTATTCACTTATTTTGCTTTTTAGATTCAATTGTTAATAGATATGTATTTATTGCCATTTTATAGTTCATGTTTGTTTACCATTTTTTTCTTTTTCTTCTTTTTCAGGGAAAGAGAGAGAGTCAGACAGAGGGACAGATAGGAACAGACAGACAGGAACAGAGAGAGATGAGAAGCATCAGTCATCAGTTTTTTACTGTGACATCTTAGTCGTTCATTGATTGCTTTCTCATATGTTCCTTGACCGTGGGCCTTCAACAGACTGAGCAACCCTTCGCTCGAGCCAGCGATCTTGGGTCCAAGCTGTTGAGCTTTGCTCAAACCAGATGAGCCCGCGCTCAAGCTGGTGACCTCAGGGTCTTTGGGTCCTCCGCATCCCAGTCCGACACTTTATCCACTGCGCCACCGCCTGGTCAGGCTTTTCTTTTTAATTTTTTTTTAATTTTTATTTTATTCATTTTAGAGAGGAGACACAGAGTGAGAGAGAGAGAGAGAAAGAGAGAAAGGGGGGAGGAGCTGGAAGCCTCAACTCCCATATGTGCCTTGACCAGACCAGTGCAGGGCTTTGAACTGGCGACCTCAGCGTTCCCAGGTCGACGCTCCATCCACTGCGCCACCACAGGTCAGGCAGGCTTTTCTTTTTAAAGAACACCCTTTGATATATTATACAATACTGGTTTGATGATGATAAACTACTTTAGATTTTCCTGGCCTAGGAAGCTCTATCTGTCTGGTGAGTCTAAATAATAACTTTGCTATGCAATCTTGGTTGTAAATCCTTGCTTTTCATCACTTTGAATACATATTTCATGCCAATGACTTCTGGCCTGCAAAGTTTCTGTTGATAAATCACCTGACTGTCTTATGGGAACTCTCTTGAATGTTGTAATTAACTTTTATTTTGCCATTTTTGGGGGTGTTTTTTGCTTATTAAAATATTCCAAATCACTGATGTGTTTCTTGGCTTTATCTACTCTACAGTTGATTTCTTACAAAATATTCTTCATTTTAGCTAGTGTATTCTTCATTGATGACAACTTTTTTTTAGGCTGGAGAGATTCTCACTAAGTTCATTGATCATCTTTATAAACAGTGTTTTGAATTCAGCATCTAGTAGATTGTTTGTCCTCATTTTGTTCAGCTTTTTCTGGCATTCTATTCTTCCATTTGAGACAAGTTTCTCTGTCTCCTTCTTTTGGGAGCCTTCCTATGTATGTTTCCATGTATTAGGTAGTATTAGGAAGAGCTGCTATATCTCCCAAATTTGGTAGAGTGGCCTAATAGAGTAAGTGTTCTGTAAAATCTATTGGCATAGCTTCCTTGATTATCCAGTCTGAGTATTGGAGGTGAACTTTCCATGTACAACCTCCTCTTATATTTGAGACTTAATTGTTATTGGTACATCAATGGGAGGTGCTACCCCCAGGTAGGTAAGCGGCAAGGACTGACTACAACCAGCAACCTCCAGTCTCTGACCACTGTGGAGGATCAGTTATGCAGAAACATCTCCCCCCCAAACCAAAGAGGACTTACTTCAGGGGTTTAGTGCTCACTAAGTTTCCCCTTGAGTGTGGAAACTCTTATTTAACCCTTTAGGAACAAACAGGTAAATTAAAATGAACTATATATATATATATATATATATATATATATATATATATATATACACACACATATATATATATATATTATAAGTATATATATGTATATATATATATATATATATATATATATATACACTTATAAATTTTAATTATTTGCCATCTAATTTTTTAAGCCAAGAGCTTTGTTTCTTGCATTTTCATAATAGCGCAATTTAGGCCAACATAATTAGTTGGTCTAAATAGTCACTTGATTTTAATCTCAATGTTTTCTTCTTTTCAGCAATATATTTTTTATAAGATATTATATGTCAAGATATGGGCCTTGGCTAGGTAGCTCAATAGATAGTGTGATTTGGCATACCAGAGATCCTGGGTTTGACCTTGACCTGCAAACAGGAGAAGCAATTAATGAGTATACAACTAAATGGAACAATTAAGTAAAACAACAAGTTGATCTCACTCTCTCTCTTTGTCTCTCTCTCCCTTTCTCCTCTCACTAACTCTCTTTTCTTCTCCCTCTCACTAGTTGATAGAAAAATTTTAAAAACATTATACGAAAAGATATTGAGTTTGGTAGCTCTTAACATTTCTAGAGCTTTTTTTTCAGAACCAAAGAAAATACACATAGCATCTTCAGATAAATTATTACATATTGATATCTATACAAATTTTGAGCAAATTTCATAATTCAATAGTAATTATTTGTGACTCCTTGAAAATATAAACTGTATCATTATAACTTGTTCCCATTTATCCTAGCTCAGTATATTATCATAAATCTTAATTAATTTTGTAACATTAAATTTTTCTGCTTCTAATTAAAAAAAACTCTAATTCATCTTACATTTTATTTATTATAAAATATCTTTAAACGTCATTTTTATTTTTTTGCAGATAGTCATTCTGTTGCTTTCATTGACTAATGCATATGCTAATACTCCTTTCCACACCAATTAAAGTTTCCAACAATGTATGCAACTTTTCTCTCTTACACTACCTTGCAAAATCTCTCTTTTTTAGGATGGAAGGTAAACAACGCCTAGTTGTTGCCCGTCGCAATTTCAAATTACTTACCAACTCTATTTTCCTCATTTCAACATTCTCCAAATTTACTCATGCTTTTTCATTCTACCAGCATCTAAATTCTTTTTAGTTTACCATTCAGATGCATACTCACCTTTCTTTTCTCTAAAATTATGCTTTTCAAAAATCAGCATAGAACTTTTATGAACATACTTGAACATGTTGTCTTTCCAAGAAAATTGAGATATCTTTTAAAACAAGATGTTATCTCAAATAATTTTTACTCTTTAGTATTTAGCATAATGCTACCTACATGTTAGTTATTCATTAAATTTAAATAAAAAATTGAACAATTTTTGTCTCTGAAAGGTGAAATTTTGTGATCATATTTATCATCATCATTTGTCCTTTTTTAAATTTGTTTCTTTCTTCTTCTTCTCTTTAAATTTTTCAATGAGAGGAAGGGGAAGCAGAGAGAGACTCCTTTCACATTGACCAAGATCCATCTGCAAGCCCACTAGCAGGGAATGCTCTGTCCATCTGGGGCAATGCTCTGTTGCTCAGCAGTTGAACTCTTCTTAATACCTAAGGCAAAGGCCATGGAACCATCCTCAGCATCCAGGGTTAAGTCACTCCAATCGAGCAATGGCTGCGGGAAAGGAAGAGAGAGAGAGAGAGAAGTGAGGGGGGGAGTAGTAAAGCAGATGAGTGCCTCTCCTGTGTGCTCTGACCAAAAATCGAACCTGGGACATGTACACGCTGGGCTAACCCTCTACCATGAGTAAACCTGCCAGGGCCTTCATTATTCTTTTTAAACCAGCATTTTGCTTCTTACCATTTAGACTAGTCTAAAAGTAATACTATTTTTCTGCTTTATTTTTTATTTCAAGCATCTTTTGATTAATATGAAACTCCCACATTTTTTCCTAGTCCAATTTCCTGAGAAGCTTCTCTCTCAGAATGAATATTCATCATTGATGATATATTCCCACCAACCATAAAAAATATACTTTTAAATTTTATACATAATTAAGTATATTATATTATCTCTGTTTTTTTTCCTAATCTGTACCTGATATCACTTTGAAATGATACTTAACAAGAGTTAGTTTTGTTGAGAGTCACAAAACTTAAGAAATCAAACTTTAATTCTTCCAACTCTAAAGTGCATGATATTGTCTAATATTAATCTTTCAAAAATATAAAGTTCATCCACAAGTTTCTTTTTAGTGGTTATGATAAATGAGAAATGAAGAGGCAATAATCTTATACGCTCAATAAAAAATGAAAAAAAAATAATTTACTACTACTAAAATAAAGTATTTAAAAATCAAAACTATAAATCTTGTAAAAATAAAAAGGCTGAGTAAAATTTATTTCAAGGTAAATTTGTTGAAAATAATTTGATGTAAAATATAATGGCATATGAGTCTTATACAATAACAAGTTACCATTTTTAGCTGAGTATCATTGAACAAAGTATAAAATCTATTTCCACTCAAAACTAAAAATAAGTTTAATTCATAAGTGAAAGAAAATCTGAAAGTAAAAATTTATGTACTTCTTAGAAAATTTATAAATAATAACTTTCATTTATATTTAAGACAATAAGAAAATGGTAGTTCCACTCTAAAAATATGTATCAGCTAATTGATTTTATGCACTTATTAAAAACAACACAATGTACTTTACGTCTTTGACATAAAACTACTTCCTCCAAAGAATGCTCACTATGCAAAAAATGAGGTAAATCACAATAGTTTCCATTCCTTAAGTCTCTTCTATTCTCATCAATTGAATATATATTTATGCGTATTTTAATACCTGAAGCTTATTTATTCTTTAACTCCATTTTACAATTGAAGTCACTCATTTAGAGAAATTAATAATTTTTCAAGCACTTCTAGCTACACATAGGCTGAACCAACATCACCACATGGTATCATGTATCTGACACTAACTTTAACACTTCTCATTTAATTTTTTACCATAGAATAATATGACACTCACTTAGAAAGTTTAGCTCATTAGTTTATTTTTAGTGTTTCATGAAGAAGTCAACTTGACCTCGAAAACCTGGGTAATATCAGTCTTTTAGTAGTATTATGAAGAAAGAATCGGCTGTAAAATAAACATTCCAAAAATTCTGGTCTCCAATACCTATTATAATTATTATTTACAGGGACAGAGAGAGTCAGAGAGAGGGATAGACAGACAGACAGGAACGGAGAGAGGTGAGAAGCATCAATCATTAGTTTTTCGTTGCCGTCGTAACACCTTAGTTATTCATTGATTGCTTTCTCACATGTGCCTTGACCGCGGGCCTTCAGCAGACCGAGCTACCTCTTGCTGGAGCTAGTGACATTGGGTCCAAGCTGGTGAGCTTTGCTCAAGCCAGATGGGGCCGCGCTCAAGCTGGCGAGCTCGGGGTCTTGAACCTGGGCCTTGGGCATCCCAGTCTATCCACTGCGCCACTGCCTAATCAGGCTCTGATACCTCTTTCTAATACCCCCAAAATACTAAGTAAAATGACCATACAAAATTGTGATTGTTTTCTGATACATTTTAAAGAGCACTGTAAAAATTCTTTACATTTAAAATATCTTAGCAATTGTCTTTTATTTCTTTAAAGCTTCTGAATGTAATAATGTGTCTTAGAATATTGATTATCTGATTATCTATTTGACAGATATCTATTTATATTCTTATATTTCCTATGTTATAAAAAATAACTTTACTTCTTTTTACTGACTACAACATAATGCATCTGTATCAAAACTATTAGATTGATCACCAAACCTGTTGTGGTGTAGTGGATAAAGCATCGACCTGGAATGCTGACATTGCTAGCTCAAAGCCCTGGACTTGCCTGGACCAGGCACATGTGGGATTTGATGCTTCTTGCTCTTCCTGCCCTTCTTTCTCTCTCTTTCTCTCTACTCCTGCCTCTCTAAAAATGAATAAATAAGAAAAAATTATTAGATTGACTCTTATATGAGGCAGCATGCAAGGAATTTTTCTCCTAATCAGATAGTTCTCTCTGAAATAACAATTTAATTCATTAATGATATTGTTTACTTTCCTCCTGCCAATTGACTATTTACTATTTTTCACTTAAATTTTCTAAAAAAAACATTAAGAATCTAGGTAAGAATCTAACATGTAAAATTTTTGTTGGCAAACTTTAATCTGAGAGAAAAATATTCTTTAACAGATCATTTTTTCATTTATTTTATAGGTTCAAGTGATTGCAACTAGACTTAACTGAATACATATTAAAAAGAAATGAACAACTGATAAGGAATAGTTCAGCACCTACGTAAAAATGGCTACATACCAGAAAATATGGCAATATCTGTGTACTTCAGAACTTCTAACCTTATTGTTGCTGAAAAAAAAAGGTAACCTCATTAATAACTTATATGAGCATACCTTTGGTCCTGGCCAGTTAGATCAGTTAGTTAGAGCATTGTCCTGAAACGCCAAGGTTGCATGTTCCATCTTGGTCAAGGTACAGGCAAGAAGTGACCAAAAATGTACAACTAAGTGGAACAACAAGTGAATGCTTCTCTATCTCTCTTTCTACTTTACTCTCTCCAAAATGAATCAATTTAAAATAAAAGCTGACTTTTTATTTTCTAAGAATTGTTAACTTTTAAATTATTAATATCTATGAAGAAAAATTCATCAAATGACTATTCAATTTCTAAAAGCATAGTTTAAAAATGTGGAATTCAATAACACGTGCAGATAGATGTCTTCAAAATAAGTGAGCCCACACATAAATATAGTTGATGTGGTGATAACCATAAATTGGAAATTGTTTTAAAGCTGATTAGTAAAATTATGAATTATATATTTCTTCTCCAAAGATTTCAAAATTTCTTGAAATCAGTTTGGTCTGTCTTTTATCTGTCTTTTCTTCTAATGAGAAAGAAATTTTTTTACCCTATTTCACGTTCACATGTTGAACATAGAAGGTTGGAAGGGAAGGGAGGAAAAGTAATTTTAAGCCATAGATATGAATGTAAAAAAAAGTTCCACAACATGATAAATAAGGTTTTATAGCATTCAGAAATTCTAGAATTTTAACCGGATGACATGACTGAATGGGATTCTCATTGTCTTTTTAAGAGAGGAATACATAGATTCTATATTAAAGAAGAAGAATAAAATTATAATAGGTAAGGAGAAGGCAGTGTGTAACAAAGCGAACAGGGATATAAAAATTCTTATGTATTGAAATAAGTAATGAGAGTATTTTTTCCCAAATCCCTATCAGGAATTAAAACTATAAGCCACTTGGCTAAAGAGAAGTCTGGTTAAGGAAACACAGGGTTCACAAAATACCAAAATCGCAAAGACTGAGACTTTCTCTTAGTAACTGACATCATGTGGACCCCCAGAAAGGAAGATAGATTAAGGCCATTATAGGAATAAACAAGATGGTATTTTTTAACAAGCAGGAAAGAAATGATGAAAATAACAGCGGAGAAAGGTAACAGGCTTTTTTATAATAATTGGTATAAATATAAATAAATAAAATACAGAGGGTTTTTTATTAACGCCTTAGACCACACACACACACACACACACACACACACACACACACACGTACATATACACACAATAGTATAGTCAAAACAGCTAAAAAGTTTCATTAATTCAAATGAGTTATAGTTTATCAATTCCTCAGTAAGCAAAAGTGATTTTATCATTCTGTAATTAGTTGTATGTGAAAGCTATTAAAAGTGGGAGATAATGGTTTGGCATTTCGTGATTATATCATTAGACAATATCATGAATTCAAAGGAAGAAGACATTTCTATAGGTTTTAAAATTCAAAAAGAATTCAAGTGTTAAAAAAGGACCGTGGACACATGGATACAGGAACAAAAGTGGGGAATTGTAACTATAAACACTTTTAGAAAACAATGATTAGGTTTTTCTTAATAATTATCAAGGTTTAGTATGATGACTCAGCAAAGGTCTTTCTTTTGACTTATCTCTAGCACACTAAGAGTGTACAATTATTTGGTTCTCTGAATCAAATGCACTAGATGCAGGCTGTTGTGAGTCTTAATAGAGTTGACACTGGATATCTGGGTCTAATCAAGGGCTCCTGTTTCCAGAGGATAGAACAGGGCTGCATCAGTGTTTGCATGTCAGCAATTGAGTAGTCTGGCCGGCTGAACTGCAGAAGAGTGGTTGAAGAAAATGGAAGTTTTAATGAAGTTTTTTTACATAAAGACCTTTTATTCCAGCTATGTAGGTGGGATAAATACTCTTTGATTTAATAAGTCTTCTATGGATTTTGCCTGGAAGTGTAAAGAATAGCTATTCATCCTCAAACAATACAAACTTCTTTATAGAGAGCAGCATATGCTGATGAAAGTGCCCGCTCAGCTAGGTACTTACTATTTACCTAAAAATTGTCTGGCAAATAAAATTTAGTATATAAGTAAGTCATTATTGAGGAACTGTGGCAAATTTTAGTGCAGCCTTATTAAATCCCTAATGTTTTCCATATCATGCTATCTCACCCACTCAAAGATGGAAATAATCTGGCCATTACCCTGCTTTCCCAAAGGCAATGGAAATACTGTGATATTTAGCACAAGGCAAACCTGGATTTAATTCAGACTTTGTGGACTCAACTATTGTGTGATATTCATTGAGTCAGTATTTATTGCAATAATGTATTCCTACTTGAAAAATAAAGTAATTATTTACTATATATCCAACTCCATGAAATAGCTGAGGATCCAGTAATTTTGTGACCTCCTCCAGCATTATTTATTAGGTGCCCACTCAGAGTTCAGAGGTAGTCAAAACTGATGATAGCACATTTATTGCACTCATTGCAGCTTATGCACTCTACTCATCAAATAATAGGTGCCATGTTAATAAAAATAGGCTAATGAAAGAGTACTTCAAAGTAAAATAGCCTTATTAAGTATTACACAGGTCCAAAAAATGAACTATGAGACAGTTTTTTGTTTTTTATATAAAAAATGCAAAAAGAATATTTTGTCTATCCTGAATAAAAAGAAGTAAGTATATTCTTATAATATATACAATTATTCCATTTATTACAAGATAACATTTAAATTAGCACTATACAAAGTTATGGTTTTTATATATTCATATTTTATGTAGAAATTTTCTTAAACTTTTCATGTGAATCCTAAATATTACCATCTAGTCATCATGGAAGCCAGTTTATGAGTTATCTAACACAGTTTCTAAAGCATATTGTACTCCCTTTTTCCTATTTTCTGGCATGCAGCATTTAGAAAACATTGCAAAATAATGCTGTCATTGGAAAGTATATTCCAAGCCATCAATTAACAGGATTGTTTTTCTCTCTTGTTTTCTTTTCAATTATTTTTAAGGTACATGTTTTCACTTTATAAGGACTTTTATCTAAGAGATTTTAAAGGTAATTTTTTAAAAATATTATTTAACTGATTTTAAAGAAAGAGGGGAGAGAGGAAGAGGGGAGGAGCAGAAAGCTCCTTGTAGTAATTGCAACCTGTAGTAGAAGCACCTCATAAGTAGTTGCTTCTCATGTGTGCCTAGACAAAGCAAGCACAGAGTTTCAAACCAGCAACTACAGTATTCCAGGCTGATGCTTTATCCCACTGCACCACCACAGGTCAGGAGTGGGTGAGTTTTAAATGGGTCATTTTTGTTAATATTCTTGTAGTCCTGAATTTATGAATGAGTACTGATCAATCCTAAAGCAACTTTATTTTTAAACAAATTATTTAGGTACCTATAAAAGCATCTGAAGTTAAGAATGGTTAAAATTGTTTCAAAGAAATGTTTTATTCTCTCAAAAAAAGTGTTTTTTCAAAAATAATAATTAACTACATAGGAAACCAGAAAGGAGTCTTGTAATACAAGATGATTCATTTTTCTTTTTATCCAAAGCATGATCTGGAAAGAATTCCTCATCATATATTTGGGACCTATAAGATGCATGATATCAACCATTTCAGGAAGAGCTTAACTACTTCTGTCTGACATCTTTTATAGAGCAGGTGATACTTGACTTAGATCTTGAATAAATATGGAAATCCAAACTGAAGGGAAAAGTACTCAGAGAAATGATTGTGCACATTGTAAACTACAAATTGTTTTGTAAGGAGGGAGCATCAGGTTCCAGGGAAGGAGATGCAGGAACAAAGTGGAGCAGGAGGAGGCAGCTCCTGCTCACAGAGGGCTTACTGTGTCATGGAAAGGAGCTTTCTCTTTATCTTCACATAATAAGGAATTCCCTGAAGGACTTTATACGAAGTAACACGAGCAGGCTGGACTGATATGAGAAAAGGAGAGGGAAGATATTTAAAACTGGAAACAGAGATTTAACTAGTAAGAGTGCATGGAATTGAAAAAATAAAAAAAAGTAAAATACAAGTCTGACAGTAAGTATGAAGAAGAGACCACATCTATTTTAAGGTATTCTATGGATATTAAGTAATTGATGCATATCCGGAGTAAAGAATATTGAGGTAGAATATTAAGAGTTATCTTATCCTTTACTAACTTTAGTATTTTTTTCCTCTGTCATCTGTAAAATGGTAATATTAATGTCAATTTCACAATGTTCAGGAAAAATTAAATAAGATTGAGATTGTGTAGGTTAAAATCTAACCAAATGCCTGACATATGGTAGTTATTCAATAAATGTTAGTTCCCAAAAGATTTCATCTTTATTAAGGTCCTTATGACATTCTACTTTGTACCCACTACCTTTTCACAAAATATTTCTCTCTCTGCTGCTGCTGTATAAACATTTAGAGGCTTACAGTGGCTGCTTGCAAGGAAAACATGTTAATATTGAACGGATGGATGTGTTTTGGGTTAACTTGCAATGAGATGTATTGGAGCAAGGACAATCATGTAAAGGAAATTACTACTGATGAAGTGCAGCAATCATTTCCGAATTCACTTTAATCAAATTTCTGATTAGGGATTGGATATTATTAAGGAAAATATTCAACACATGCTACAACTTCATGGAGGATGAAAATTGTGTTAGAAGTTTTTCCAAAATAGAGAAAAGGTCAGAGTCAAAAATACCTAAATACCATATATTAAAATATTTTCTGTGAGCTAGTCTCTCACTAGAAATCTATACTTGTGCAAATTATAGTTTGAAACATAGGTGCACATAGTCATAGTCCCAGGGCAGTGCATAATATGAAGTTTTCTTAGTTATCAGAAAATACTGATAGTTTATATTTGATAACAGAGTTTATATTAATTTTCATACTGAAAGTGTCTCCCTCTTATTTCTAAAAATACTACATTTATTTTTTCTTCAGTAAACACTTATTGAGCATCTATTCTATGCCAGTTATATATTTTTAATGTAATGTAGGTCATTACAGAGTTCTTTGAAAACCTTTTCTCATCTGACTTCACAACAACCTTTTAGAGTTCATGGTGTCTCTGCTCGCACATGAGAAAGCTAAGAAACAGCGTGGCTATAAAGAACAAAACAAACAACAAAATAGAAACCGACAAATGGATATAGAAAACAGACTGATGGTTACCAGGGGGAGGTGGGTTAGGGGGCTGGATGAAAAAGATGAAGTGATTAAGGAATACTAATTGGTAGTTACAGATAAGACACAGGTATGTAAATGACAGGTATGTAAATGACAGCATAGAGAATATAGTTAATAATATTGTAATAACTATGTATTAAACCAAGTGGGTACTTGAAATGTTAGGGAGACTACTTTGTAAAGTAGGTGATTATATGACTACTATGCTATATACCTGAAACTAATACAAACTAAAAATAAATATAAAAAATAAAGATTATATATAAATATACATGTGTGTATATATATATAAATAGGTATTTGAATAATTCATATATGCATGCATTAATTTAATTTATGCATATATGAATTAAAGTTGCAAAACTGCTAAGTGGAGAAGCCCTGCAAAAAGCACCTTGTAACCATTGTTCCAGCATAAGTTTAAGCCACCCAAATGCAAAGTCTTTGTTTTTGAAGATCAGTAGTTATATTGATTCAAATACTCAATAATTTTATAGTTATTGTTGTTTACAGAATTAAATTTTGCCGTAACTTTTATTTTAAAGTAAGTTAATAGAGATGTACAATAGTTATTTTGATATTAATAAGGTTATTGTTGCCTGACCAAGTGGTGGCACAATGGATGGAGCATCAGACTGGGACAAGGAGGACCCAGGTTTGAAACCCTGAGGTCCTGAACTTGAGTGCATCTCATCAGGCTTGAGTGGGGGTTCATCAGCTTAAGCTCAGGGTCACTGGCTTGAGCCCAAAATCACTGGCTTGAAACCCAAGGTTGCTGGCTTGAGCCCAAGGTCGCTGGCTTGAGCAAGGGGTCACTCTCTCTGCTGTAGCTCCCCAGTCAAGGCACATAAGAGAAAGCAATCAATGAACAACTAAGTAGATTTGGAGCCAGAAAGAAGAATTGATGTTTCTCATCTCTCTCCCTTCCTGCTTTTCTGTCCTTATTGGTCCCTCTCTCTCTTTCTCTGTCTTAGTCACACAGACACTACAAAGGTTATTTTTCTTTATTTTTTTCATTAAAACATACCATTTTATTTGAATCCATGTGAAATTAAAAATATAAATAATCCATTATGATTTAACTATTTACAAACTTTCTATATCTTCTCAACTTAAATGTTATAAGATATATAATTTTATCTAGGGTTTTTAGTTTTGTTTTATCAACTTATGTGTTTTAACATATTCATTTATTTTCTATGATCTCTTGCTGACTTTTAAAAATATATTGTTTCAAAACCTCAGGAACACTGATTGTCACAATTAATATATGTCTTGCACTTTATTTCTGCATCTGTCCTCACATCCCATACCACAGGAAGCAGATGTCATAAACAAAGAAAACTTGTGGCAATCAAAGTTCTACTAATGTTCTATGCTAGACATCAAATTCCTGACATCTCTGAATATGACCTTGGCATCTATTCAAGCACTTTATTTTTACCTCAACCAGAATTATAAAAGTTAGAGCAGGAGCAATTTAGCTGAACCAACATTATTTTGTCTTCTGTTGATGGATCATATTTGGTATTACATAGAGCTAAATACTGCAAGAATAATATTTAGCCATCATCTCTCTGACTTTAAATGAGTTGCCTTATAAGGTTTTTTATTCTAAGAAAACTAAGGTATATTTTTTAATTATTTACAGTAGTTGATTACAATGACATTTCCATAGAAGTATAATTTGAAAACTGGGGAAAATTATTTAGCATAGTTCATTCACTCAAAAGCATTCTTATTTGCCTCCTGTTTACCAAACTCTAATGGAAGATTCAGTGTCAGTCTTATCTTATTTTTATTTGTTTATTTTTCTATTTATTGTCTGTCTCTACCACTTTATTATACATTTCCTGGAATGAAAAATGAAGCTGAGCTTATCCAAAGCAAGAAAACAGCTACTCTACATGTGAAAGAATGATTATATTTATATGTCATTTAATAGAGAAAGTTATTTACATTATACTGAAACCAGCATATTTAATTTCCAATTCTAGTTAAATATATATCAAAACTGTTTGTAAATTTATAAAATTCAGTAAGTGAAACTTTCAGAGAAGTACTTGTGTGTTGCTTATGATTTTTGATCCTAAATATAGAATTTTTCAAAATCTAATAGTTACTTTATAAATTTATATTTAAGTGTAAATTTTTAAAGAAAGAAATATGAGCTCTGGCCAGTTAGTTCAGTTTGTTAAGAGTGTCATCCGAAAACAAGGTTGTGGGTTTGATCTCTGGTCAGGGTATACATGGTAAGCAACCAATAAATGCACAACCGAGTGGTACAACAAATGTTTCCCTCCTGCTTCCTCTCTTTCTTTCTTCCTCTCTCTGAAAATAAGAAATTAAACCTTGGTCTGATGGCTTGTGGGTTGGAGCATTGTCTGAGAGTGTGAAGGTGGCCAGTTCGATCCCCTTGTCAGGGCACATATAGGAGCAGCTCCATGTTCCTGTCTCTTTCCCCTACCCTCTCTCTTAAAAAAAAATTAAATTAAGAAAACAAGAAAAGAAAGAAATATGACTTATGCATAAGTAAATTTGATTATTATTCTCCTGATTATAATCCCAAAATTTCTCAATGTCCTACAAATAAATATGAACTATGAGTTGCAATTTCTTCTACATGACTCTTATTATTTTTATTGTTAAAGTTAAATGTATTTATTTAAATTAAAAGTATTATTTTTTAATATAAGTTCAAGAAATAGTATTAAATTTGTCATTTTCAAGTTATCTTGCACTACCACATTATTTGCACACATTGAACAACCTCCCCCACACCCCCACACACAACTTCTTTTTATTTTTAGCATTTTATCAACTACTTGTTTGGATTTTGAATTCGAAGTAACAGTTTCACCCCAGTGCTATCCAACAAATGAAGTCTGCCTGGAACTTTAAGTTGGTGAGATTTAATCCTTTTCACGTGCTTACATTACACTTTACAGGTAGCTTCACTCTACCAAATCTTAATGACATATTTGTGCTTTGAATGCCTTCAGTTGCCCCATTCTTACTATTCCTTTGGGAGAATTGACCACCACCAAGGCTTTTAAGGATTTTGATTGTACTAGGTAACTGATCCTGGCAGATCAGCGGACTCAAAACAAAACAAAACAAAACAAAAAAACACTAGCAAATAATTACCTCTGTTTTAAATAGAAATGTGGATTGTAGTTAGTTTATTATGAGAAAATAAATATTAAGTTTGTGTGTAGACCCTGGCAAGTGACTCAGTGAATAGAGTGTCAGCCAGGCATATGGAAATCCTGCATTTGATTTCCTGTCAGGGCACAAAGAAGAAGCGATCATCTGAATCTTCCCTCCTTCTTGCCTCCTTCTCTCCCTCTTGTGCTCTCTCAGCCAGTGGCTCAGTTGGTTCCAATGTTGGCCCAGGCGCTAAAGATGTCTCCATTAAAGTTGACCAGCCTCAGCCACTAAAGGTAGCTTGATACTTGAGTATGGCCCTAGATGTGATTGCTGGGTGGACCCTGGTTTGGGAGTTGGGGTTCATTCAGGAGTCTGTATCACTATTATCCTTCCTATTACCTAAAAAAAAATGATAATTTGTAGTTGAAGCTAGATCCAACCAATACAATTAGAAATTGTAAGTCAGCAAAGAAGCCACCAGTTTGCAGAGGAGTCAAACTACAAAGTTTTAAAAGAAAAGAGTATAACTTTAAAAACAAAATTAAAATTGTGTCATAATATGATTCCTACTAAACTGATGAATTTGTAAAGAACGTATCACTGATGTCTGTTTTTTCCACTTTTACAATGAATAATTGTGTCTTGGTAACTATTAACTTTCTATTATATTTTAATATTGATAATTTCCCTTTGCACATTGTAATGAATTCATTTTACAAAATTCAAAATTAGGTAGACCATTTTAATCTAATCATCAGCAGATATTTAGACCACACACAAAAAAATCACTTAAAGGAATTTCAAGAAAAAACAATGTGCCTTCATAACAGATGTAATCATGGTGTCACTGAAAGGAAATAGTGAAGTCTGAGTGCCATTGAAAATCGCCTTATAAGAAATAGAATCCTAAAGTCTTTCTGAGTCTGAATTTTTACAGGTTTTGCTTTCTTATGCCAAAAAAGAAAGCTGCCAACACATTCCCTCAGAGAGAAAGCATCAGTGATTCTCTGCAATGTTAGGGAACAAGCCCAAAGCTACTTGGTTTTATAATATTTTTCATTTTTTAAATATTTATTTGAGAAAAATTGTCAGAAAATGCATCACAAACACAGACCCTCCCAAAATAATAAAAAAAATATGATAAACATATACTCCAACAAGACTTAAACATCCTACTAGCAGAATAATTAAGGTTATAAAAGCATGAACGAAAGGAATATTAGTTAAATATGCCAGCAACATACTGAAGATGAAAAGGCATTTGTTGAACCATAAATGACACAGCATTTTAAACATATCTATCAGTTGGAGAGGGGGTGATGCCAACAGACATGGGCCAATTTAAATAAAAGAAATCCAAAAAGACTTAGCAATTTATGTCTTATTACACTGAAGTAGAAGGCATAAAACAGACTAAAAATATTGTGTATTTTTAATAGTTTATGTAAATAGAAAACCTTTTACTTAAACTTTACAGTCAGACATTTGTTTACTTTGACTTAAAAGAAGATCATATTTTGAGAAACAACAGAAGCTTTGCACTCGGTAGCACCAAGTAGAGATAGTGATGTAGTTGAATGTCATAACAAAAAGTGTGAAAATAAAGTCAGTGTATTGATTTATATTTAAATATGCTTTATCCTACACAGACTGCAGATTAAATGCCACAACTATTGTGATCTTACAAAAACAGAAGGAAACAAATTCTCTAAAAGGCTGCTGCCTGAGAAATGAGAAGACACGGCTCATGAAAACAAATGATCTAACATAAGAATAAAAAGCAGTGCCTTACCTACTTAACAAAACTGGCTTTATGGGCATGCAATTAGTGCAATTGTCAAGGGTCCCTGAGCTCAGAAAGACCTTGCACTTGGCCTAATGTCTTTCGGCACCATCTTGAAATTTTTAATAGTTTTTTTTTTTTTAATTGTGATTTTTAAGTGAGATCCAATGGATATAGTGTGCGGGTAGAGAAGATACATACATACAGTTCTCATATCTAATGCTCTTTGTCAACCTGTTTACATGTAGCTTTGGTGATATTTCAGGAACACCCAATTCTAGCGAGCACACAATACAGAATAGTTTAGTAACACACTAAGTCAGTACAAAAATAAGTGTGCTATCAATGACTGAGTAAATTCACCAGTAGCTCTGCAACAGGCATGTTTTCTGTTAGAACCAAAAGTTGACTCAAGTGCTGAAAGGAAGCAATTGCATTAAAAAAAAAACAAACCCAAGGAAGCTATCATATCTTTTCTTACATATATTCTTCCCATACCAACGAAAACATCATAGAAAGACATGAAAAGAAAGGATAACTTATATTCATTTTCCTTTCAGTTCTTTTTTACTTACCAGTAACCCAAAGTTACACTGTGTTGGTAGACTGTGCGTAAAAATAAATGAAATAAAAATTGTTCAGTTTGTATTGATGCAGTACTTTCAGCATTGGTCAGATAAGAAAGAAATACATATGTGTGCATAAGAAACAAAATAAAAGTTCTGTAATTTCAGTGATTCTCCAGATAAATCTGATGCTCTTATAAGTACACCTAAAACTGGAATGATATAAAAATAAACAAACATATGCTAAAAATTACAATTTTTTTGTTTTTTAAGGGTTATTAATTAGTATATAAAAAAAAATTAATGACAGCCTGACCTGTGGTGGTGCAGTGGCTAACGTGTTGACCTGGAATGCTGAGATCACTGGTTCAAAACCTTGGGCTTTCCTGGTCAAGGCACATATGGGAGTTGATGCTTCCTGCTTCTCCCCCTTCTCTCTCTCTCTCCTCTCTGAAAAATGAATAAAGACTTAAAAAATCATAAAAAGTTAATAAAGAGATATTCTAGAAGGGTGGAAAAAATTTGTATTGTTTTACTTTTATAGTGTTTTAAAATGCTTTATGCTCAATAGGATCAGCATTTGCTCTTTTTTCCTGGAACTTGCAAATTGTGTTAAATCTCAATTGCTGGAAAGTAAAAATGGATAATGAAATGTGGAATTCTCAGTGTTTTTATTATATTCTTTGAGTCAATGGTCCCTTTATTTAATGATGTACATATAATTGTGAAACTATGCTTCTTTTAATTTATTTTATTTCTATTTTATTCATTTTTTAGAGAGGAGACACAGAGTGAGAGAGAAGGAGAGAGAGAGAGAGAAAGAGAGGAGGAGCTGGAAGCATCAACTCCCATATGTGCCTTGACCGAACCAGTGCAGGGTTTTGAACTGGCGACCTCAGTGTTCCCAGGTCGACGCTTTATCCACTGCGCCACTACAGGTCAGGCATATGCTTCTTGAAATACTAAGAAAGTACAATAAAAGAGTATCACATGAGAATGAGATGTTCAGTTCATCTTCCCTAAAAATGTAATGATTTTATTGTTTTCTTATTTTATTTTATTTTTTATTTTCTAAATTTGAGTGCCTTTATGAAAATTCTAAAATGTATGTTAAAGGCAGATATGACATCCTGCAGTTCAAGCAATATAAAATATAACAGAAGGGGATGTAATTATCTAGAGAAGCAGGAATGCCCTTCAACACATGAATGATGTTTAAAATAAATGCTCAATATCAGTTATTTTGAAACTGATGCATTTTTATGCCTCTTGGTTTATACCATGTAATTACATTCAGAGACAGATTAGTAGTAGAATATTTTGCCTGTGTAAATAAAATTCACATGTGCTTGGTCACCTTTCATATTATGTATAGAAAATGACTCAGGGTTGCATAATACTTTTTTAAAAAAATGGGTGCTTGCTTATGAACAAGTCATGTCTAGCATTGAATTTCTTTAGGAATTAATTAAATGAAATAGAAGCAATAGCTACAGGAAAGAATGTGATTATATTGCCGAAAATAAAATAAATATGTCTCCATGAAGGTAAAAAAAAAATCTTGTAATGTATCCTAGTGATGCCATCAAAAGCAAAGGCAAATTGATTTGCTAAAAAAATATATATATATATTGTCAATGAGTGACACCCACTACCACTGGAGAAGACGTGAATGTATGTGTCTTCCATTTGGGTTCTCCTGGAGGATCATAGCAACTGCTTATGCATCTTTAATATTAAGGGGGTTTGGTTTAGAATTATAGCATAATTTATATTTCTGAGAATATTTAATAAAAAGAAAAAATATGTAAAATGTTCCATGGAGATTATAAATATATGTCAGACATCTGCATATTTTTCCTACAATATGTGTATATTGTTCTTATATCTAAGCTTCTAAGATTTAATTTAAAGCTAAAATAAAGTGCTGCCTGTCTTGTTGAAACATGAAAAAGTTGTTAGCCAAAATACAGAGAGAAACATTGCTATTAAGTTTATGCAGGTGTTGGGCAGATAAAATATAATATGCTCACTTTGTTAAAGATGGCTCTGCCCACATGGAAGCCCGTCACCCAAGTGATATTATTTGCCCTTATGCTTGGGACAGGTGTAGGGGAAAGGCTGTAATGTAAGCAGGCCGGGTTGTTATAGCCTAAGGCTTGGTTTTAAGAGTAAGCTTCTCCCCACACCCTTGACTGATTGGATGATGTAGGGTGGTGCGCTCTCCTGAGGAATCCCATTATGCCTCAGATGGGTGGCTTTGTATTGGAGACTTCCTTGTTTGTGTAATTGGATTGGAGGTTTTGATTCTACACTATAAAGTGGGACAGAGTAGTAGCTTGCTTTCTCTCGGTTCCTTGGTTCCAGAGGTACTAGAGAGGAGAGCAGATTAAGGCCACGTGGAGGCCAGGAGAAGCAGTCAAGATGGTAGAGTGCTGAAAGAGAAACGAGTTTGTGCAGAGTTTGTGCAGGAGGAGATGGGGAACAGAGGTGAATAAGTCTGGTGAGCTAGAAACCTTTGATTTTAGGAAACTCGGATAAGCCAGTAGCTTTGTGATCACTGAATGAATGGGTTTTGGAGCCCAGTGTGTGTTTTTGCTTGCCCGCCGGGTGCAAGCTAGAATTAAAGGTGATGGCTCACCAGTTCTTGGCTCCAGTGTTTCATTACTGACTGTTTGAATCTAATGTGAACCTGCATGGGTCAAGCTGCTGTGATGGTGGCCCTGGCTACTGGCTTTACAGCAGGGTAAAACTAGTTATATGATTATGCATGTAACAGATAAATTATGCCTCACTTCCTTTTGCAACATATTCAGAAAATCCAAGGGGAAAAAATTATGTGTATGTGTTTTATAAATCTCTATTTCTTATATACCTATGTTTAAAGTTAAAAAAAAAGTCATTTCTGAAATAGTTTAAATAATCAAATCCTAAGGACTGTAAGCAAATTTGTTTTGTCAGACTGATAGATGAGATTTTCTAAACAAAGACAACTAAACTACTATCATGGTACCATATACATAAAGTTAATAAAGTTTTACTATCTCAATTTGCTAAATTAGAGTAAACAATTTTTAACTCATCAAAAAAAAATTCTATAATATGGTTATAAAGTTCCCCACAGAGCTGGTTTTACCTACTATAAAAGAAAATAATCACATACTATTGACAACACATTTAGTAAAATTTATAGCAGGCATGTCTTTTTATGAAATGCATAATTTCTGATAATGTTTTCACAAACTTTTCATATAATCACTTTAAATATAAGAAGACATTTTAATAACATTTACATTTTTTTAAAGTTTTATTATAATTTTAAATTTAGCTAATTTTTACATCTAAACTAATAACCTTTTTATAACAGTGGGTGTGTGGAATCTAAAAGTTTATACATTTAAAATTACAGCACCTGCCTGACTAGGCAGTGGAGCAGTGGATACAGCATTGAACTGGATGCGGAGGATGCAGGTTCAAAACCCCGAGGTTGCTAGCTTGAGCCCAAACGTCTCTGGCTTGAAGCTCATGGTCATTGGCTTGAACCCAAAGTTGCTGGCTTGAGAAAGAGGTCACTCACTCTGATGTAGCCCCTGGTCAAGGTACATATGAAAATGCAATCACAGAACAACTAAAGAGCTGCAATAAAGAATTGATGCTTCTCATCTCTCTCTTTCCTGTCTGTCCCTATCTGTCTCTCTCTCTGACTCTGTCTCTGTCAAAATTATAAAAATAAAAAATATGTAAAATTACAACACCCTTGACTTCCTAATTTAGGTTTTGAGCAGAGGTTTTGCTCTTGTCAACAGAAGGTATCCAGAAAAAGAAAACCAAGGTGCTAAGTAAGAGGAACCAGAGAGTTTTCCAATGTTGACATAGTTATTTCCTTGAATTATTTAGTTTTAAAATAACTGAAACTTTATATTAAATATTTCAGTATTAAGTTATAAAAAAAAGATGTATTACCTCTTCTAAAACCCCATACCATGTTTTTGTCTCATTATCCTGAGTAATTGATAATTAGCTAAGACTTATAGAAGATTAAAAAATTTAAGGTTTGCAGACAAAATCAATGTTCAAAACAATTTAATATGAAGAACTTTAAGTAATAAAAATTGATATGCCTCTACAACTTCAGAATATTTAGAAAGATATTTTTAAAATAACCAAACAGTAAAATACCTCATGAATATTCTTATTTATACAATCAGTGTTTAATTAACATTACTTTTAACTTAATAATTAAATCCAAAGAAATCTGCAAGATCTACAAAGATATACCCAATTAAAATTGCATTAGTCTTTAAGATGGTTATGTGAAAATAAAAGTCACTACAATTTTAAACATCTATGGATTCAATAAGTAAATTCTGAAACTAATCATAACAAAGTGTGCACCTTGACTGGAAAATAACCAAATGGGCTAAGAAAATGAGATCACATTAATGAAAATATAATTTAAGTGCTTGGACCTAGAAACATGATTTTCATATGACTTCTTTCATAGTATATGCAAAATAAGGGAACTTAGTTTGTTTTTCAAAAGTATACATAAGGTAAGATATGAAAATGACATTTTCCAGGTGTCTTGCAAAAACAACAGTTTAACAAATGCACTATCACTAGAGAGAGGTGAAGCTATTTACTATAGCATTATATGTAAGCTATTTTTCTAAGATACCAATATTAGTATACATTTACTATTCATATATATATGAAGAGAAAGAGAGACAAAGACTATGATAAAATATAAGAACTTGGTTAATTGTAATAAAAAGCATACATATAAGGTTGACATCTAGAGATACTTGAATGTATAGAATTGTAACCTTAGACATTTAGGGAGCAACAGGGAATGTTCCCGATTGGCCAAGATTACTCAAGGGGAGTTTATTACTCTGAGCAGCCCAAATATAGAAAATAAATGGATAGTGCCTAAACATGCGAAAAGCTAGAAATATGAAAGGACAGGATATGAGGTAAACAAAAGCTACCAAGATCATTGGAAAGAAATAACAGCTTTTACTTCCTGATTTCTATAAAAATGAGGCTTGAGCAGGATAAGGGGATGATCTTTGAGACAAGAGTCCACCATTCTCCTCGGTCATAGCACTTCAATAAATCTCATTTTTTTTGCACCACCACTTGCCTCAAAAGTTTGGTTTTCATTGTGGCAAGCAGCCAAACCTGCATTTGGTTACAGGACAATATGCATTTTATTTAGTATCATAGTTGAATAGTGATATAGTCAATCCCCCCCCCTTTAAAAAAATGTATAAACCTATGGCATGAGTAGGCATCCAAGTTAATGGGACTGGTTATTAGGCAAGAATGACACTTATATGTAGATGTTTTATTGTTTATATACCATCTCTGTGCCAAGAAAATAAACACATTTTGTCATTGTGGAATTACAAATTTCTTATTTATTTTGACAACTCTGCTAAAAATATACCCCTAAAGCAATGTCTATTCTTTTTTAAATTTCTGAAACTATTCCCTGTGACAACCTCTTAGTATATATTTTCAAGCCCATGCATGAAAAAGCTAGTAGGCTTTATCAGTGTTGACTTCCTATTTTAGTGCACTTTATTTTTTTCTTATTATTTCTGTCCATTCCACAAGCTGTTTGTAGTCCACAAGGATCTATAATTTAATTATTTTGTAAACAGTAACATAATTTATTCCCTGAGACAGCATGGGATTAATGTTTTAAACATACTCCCTATCATGGTACATACCTGATTTCAACCTGCACTAATAGCTTATTATCCACTGGACAAAAACTATAGGCTACTAAACTCGGTATTCCAAAGCCTGCACAATTGGTTTCTATTTACATATATCTCATCTTGTTCTCTTACATTTTTCAGTCCATTCAAATATTCTTATTTCTCTCTGACCTCCAATCATGATATGCTAGTTCATGTTTCCAGATATTTTAGGTAATAACTACTGTTCTTCTGTATACTTCACTTCTACTTAAAGACCAGCCCATATTACAAAATTTGTGAAACTTTTTCTAAACATCCAAAGGTTGTTTAGAAAACCCAAATATACCCAAATTTTATATTTTCACAAATACTATGGTATTGTAACATATTATTTTATTCCTTAATGATGGTCTTATTTGCATGTCTATTTATAAGATTCTTGTATAACCAGAAAAATATTCTTAGTTTTAAAATACCCTTAAATTTTAACCTAAATTTTAAACTTTGTATAAAGTTAGGCATGATTACACCCAAAACCTTTCACTCTACTTTATAAATATCTTATTTACTATTCAAATTAGAGTGTATTAAATATTTATTCTATATTTTGAATTTTCAGGAACAGTGACCATACCTTTGACTAAATATATTGTTATTTGCCTGCTACTTAACTCAAAGTATATACTAAAAAACAATTATGGAAGAATTATCTCCTCTCATATCCCAATTATATATAGTATTATTAAAGTAGAAGGGGGAATTCAGTCATATGATAATGATGTATATATTTTAAACTCATCTATATTATTATAGCACTTTAAATGAGTTAGTTTTTGACATACTGGATTTCCCCATGTATAAGATGCCCCCATGTATAAGACACACAATAATATTGGGGCCTGAAATTTTAAAAATAATTAATTACATAAAGTTATTGAACTCAAGTTTTATTCATTATAAAATTTATACAACTCACCATCACTCAGAATTTCCATCCATTAGCTTGTACTCATCTGTGTCTAATGTTGAATCAATGTCTTCAATAATAAGCACAAAAACAAGTGTGAAAAAGCTGGAAATGGAAGTAAAAGAATATACAACCACTGTATAAGATGCACCCAGTTTTAAAACCCCAAATTTTTTGAAATAAGGTGTATCTTATACATGGGGAAATACAGGTAACTTCATGGACAGCTAAAATCATTAGTACTTTTGTAAGCAGCGTATCTTTAATCGATGGCAAATGTTACTTTTTTATTCTTGTTCAGAAGGGCTACAAACAGTAAGTTTTATATGAAAATTTTACTCATAACCCAGTCATTATTATTATTATTTTTTACAGGGATAGAGAGAGAGTCAGAGAGAGGGATAGATAGAGACAGACAGACAGGAACAGAGAGAGGTGAGAAGCATCAATCATTAGTTTCTTGTTGCGGTTGCGACATAATTGTTCATTGATTGCTTTCTCACATGTGCCTTGACCGCAGGCCTTCAGCAGACCGAGCAACCCCTTGCTAGAGCCAGCGACCTTGGGTCCAAGCTGGCGAACTTTTTTTTGCTCAAGCCAGATGGGCCCGCGCTCAAGCTGGCGAGTTCAGGGTCTCGAACCTGGGTCTTCTGCATCCCAGTCGGATGCTCTATCCACTGCGCCACCGCCTGGTCAGGTTGTAATTCATATTTTAAAATTATTTGTTTTGACCCTGGCTGGTTGGCTCAGTGGTAGAGCATCAGCCCAGCATGTGGATGTCCCATGTTTGATTCCCTGTCAGGGCACACAGGAGAAGTTCCATCTGCTACTCTACCCCTCCCCCTTTCATTTGTTTCTCTCTTTCTCTATCTTCTCCTCCCCTTATGTAACCATGGCTCAATTCAAGTGAGTTGGCCACAGTCACTGAGGATGGCTCCATGGCCTCCACCTCAGGTGCTAAAAAATGGCTCCGGTTGCAATGGAACAAGAACCCCAGATGGGTACATCATTGCCCTCTAGTGGGCTTGCTGAGTGGATCTCAGTTGGGGCTCATGTTAGAGTCTGTCTCTGCCTCTTAATCCTCTCACAAAAAAAAAAAAAAAAAAAAAAAAAAAGTTATTTGGCTTAATTCATACCAACATATTTAATTATGAAAGCTTGTGTAAACTCTGTCTGTATTTTTTTAATTTTTTTTTTTTTAAATTATTGATTGATTTTTAGAGAGGAGGGAGAGAGAGAGAAAGGGGGAGATCAAGCAGGAAGCATCAACTCAGAGTAGTTGTTTCCTGTATGTGCCTTGACCAGGCAATCCCAAGGTTTTGAACCGGTGACCTCAATGTTCCAAGTAGACCCTTTATCTACTGTGCCACCACAGGTTAGGTTGCTTGTGTAAACTCTTGTAGATAATTGGATTGATATTTATTACAGTGTGTCTACTAAAATATTATCTTTCTTTTTGTTACAGACAGTGCTGAGTATCAAGAAATATTTTATTAAATAAATTAGTCAATGACTCCACATTTATATTTTCGACTGTAAAATTCCCTTTTATTGTAATCCTTGGTGACATCAGTAATATATTAGAATAAAAATATTGACCATGAATATAGACACACTTGATCTTAACTGTAAAAATAGAAAATTAATACTACTTGCAATAATTATTTTAATATAATATTTGACAAGGTATACTTTTTACAGTGACACCTCTTACTATGTTAATCATATATTTTAGACTTTTAAAATTTTTATTTATTTTAATTTTAAAAAGATGTTAATTTTATTGTTTTAATAGAGAGGAAGGAATGAAGAGAAAGAAACATCAATCTATTCTTGTATATGCCCTGACCAGGGATCAAAATGGCAACCTCTGTGCTTCACGACAATACTCTAACCAACCGAACTATCCATTCAAGGCTCCTTTGATATTTTCAGGATTTTATTTTCATTTTGAAAATATAATTCTTGAGGTGATCAGAAATACTGTTCAAGACTGTCATTTTTTCTACTCAGTTATTCTGGATCTTATAAGGCAATTCAGATTATAAAATATAATTTGTTTTTATTTAAAATGTTGAACTATTTCATATATACAGAAAGGCTGACCATAAAAACAAAGTATAAGCATTGTTTTGCTTACTGTTACAGTTTCTCAATTTCTTCTAAATTTAATTCTACTCATTCAGTCCAGCCACTCCAACTACGCATATATGTAGTTGTGACCTCTAGATTGCCCAAAACCTAGATTTCATCTTACTACTTTTTCAGCAGTATTATATGTATTGTCATCATTTGCCTCTTGTTTTTTTAACAGTCTTAGGTTCCATGTTAAAACACTTGCATTTTTTTAATGTTTTTGTTTTACTTTATTTTGTCCATTTTTTTTTGGTTATCCCTCTTTCTGACTTTAAGTGCTAACTCTCTCTTGCTGACTTCTCTTTCTCTACGACTCATGAACATTCCCCTTTTAATACATGCACTGCTTGCCATATGCATCTTTACTGGGTAGAGCCAGTGTTTTGAATCCACAACCTCAGCATTACAGTTCAATGTTCTATCCACTATACCACCACAGGTCAGGTAACTCATGCATTCTTACGGATTACCTACCACATTTATGCCAAAAAATTCTAAATTTTTTTTTAGTATGGACCTTAGTCCTGAGTTCTATATATGACTATTCAAATTATTAAAGCATTTAAGGTGTTTGCATGGTTAATAAAAATGCATTTTAAAAATAACATCTAAAGTTTATATCCTTTTTTCCATTCTGCATGTATTCATTTTTCTAAGTTTTATTTCTCAGTAATCGACATATTTATTTATTTAGTCGCCCATGGCAAAAACTTTTCCTTTTAAGAACTCCAAATAGAATTCGTAACTGAGTCCTTTTAAGCCTATCCTAAAATCTTTCTTAAATCTATCTACTTTTTAATTACTTAATTAGAATTGTTAAATAGTTCTAAGTATACTATCTCTAACCCTATGCAAGAGAGGTTTGAACTGTGTGGAAATGTTGTGATTATCACTATATAGTGGTAGGCATAACAAAAATGCTAAACATCTTGCAACACATAAGAAAATTCATTTTTTGTGTGTGCCACTGATTTTATTTTAACAAAGAAAATTAAAAATGGGACACTGATCAAATAGGTGTAGGAGAATCAGAGAATTGTAAAAGGTAAAAAAGAAAATATTGAGGTATCACTATAATAATAACAGCAGTAAGTGAATCTCATGCCTAGGGATGGAGAAACAAAGTGAAACAGATGTGCTTACCAGAATCTACACTTTAGAGGAAGTGCTAAACTGAAGTCACTCAGATTTTGAAGAAATACTGCCCAGATAAAGGTGATACTAAAGGGGCCAAGGAAAAGAGCAAAACAATGAGGCTGGTTCTATAAGCAAGTAAAAAAAAAGAAAAGGAAACCAACCATTGCTGGAATCAGCCCTAGCAGCCTGGGAGAAATGCTTATTATTGAGATAAAATTATTTCCCTTTAGCTCTTGTATTAAAGGTCTGTTACATATCATTAAGAGTCATTACATATTCAGAATGGATCTTTTACCTATTTAACCTTAAATTTGTTTAACAAAACAGATACAGTAATGCCTCAGTTTTCGTTGATTTTGGTTATCATTGGTTTCAGTTTTTGTTGATTTTTTCCAAGAAAAAAATTTTCTTGGTTTTCATTGGTTGCCCCAGATTTCATCAGTGTGCACACATGACCTCACTGCTAATTTTGCAAAAACAAAGGGAGACCCATGTGTTCTCCAGCTCAGTGTGGCATCGTTTCTTGTTGTGTGAGCATCACCATGTGTATCTAGCCAAACAATTTGATTGCTTTCCAGTGTTTTTGTGCTCTTTTTTATTGATTGTGAGTGCCAATATTACAATTACATGAAAGTGATTACTACTTATATAGTATTCAGTATGATGTGTTTATTTTGCGTTTTTCAGTTTCAAAATGTATGTAACACACGTAAGATAAAATTACATGTGCTTAAATCTCATTATTTCTGTTAAGTGTTTTCCTTGCTAATAAGTTAACCCCTTCCTTTTAGCTTTCTTAGCTCCTAAGTTTCCAGAGCCAGCAGCCCTTCAAAGAAGAAGGCCAGGAACATGATTGAATTGAAGCAGGAAATCGTTGAAAAATACGAGAGTGGCTTCAAGATTGCTGAAATCGGTCTCATGTACGGAACATTGGCATCCACAATAAGTTCCATTGTGGTGGAAAAGGAAGCAGTAAAGGAGGCTAAAGTAGTGAAAGGCGTAAATGTGCTAATGAAACAGAGATCACAAATAATTGAAGATGTCAAATAGTTATTATTAATTTGGAGCAATCCAAAACAGACAGCGATTCTGTTTCAGAAGCCATAATATGTAAAAAAGGCCAGACTGTTATATGCCGATCTCATTGAGAAAATACCTGGAATGAGTGTTAGTGTACTTAGTGATTTTAAGGCCAGCAGAGGCAGGTTTAAAAAACTCAAGAGGTGCACTGACATACTCAGTGTTACTAGGCATGGTAAAATTGTGAGTTTGGACAAGTCTGGGGCCAAAAAATTTGTGTCCCAATTCAAAGATTACGTAGAGGCTGACAGACTCATCCCCTAACAAATCTTCAACTGTGATGAAACTGACCTCTATTGGGAGAAAATGCCAAAGAGGATGCTCATTATACAGGAGAAAATGGCACTGCCAGAACATAAGCCTATGAAAGATAGCTTAACTCTTTCGTTGTGTGGTAATAATGCTAGTGATGATTGTAAAGCGAAGCCCTTACTGGTGTATCATTCAGCAACTCTTAGAGTGTTTAGCAGAAAAAATGTGATTATAAATAATTTGTGTGTGATGTGGAGGGCTACAGAAAGCATGGGCCACGAGGCCAACTTTCTTTGAGTGGATGAATGAAGTGTTTGGCCTGAGAGTGAAAAAATACCTCCAGGATAATCAGTTGCCCCTTAAGTGTCTCCTGGTAATGAACAATGCTTTTCTACATCATCCAGATTTGGAAGACACATTGTTGGAGGCATTCAGTTTTATCACAGTGAAGTTCTTGCCCCCAATAACACACCACTCATCCATCCCATGGACCAAAATAGCATTTCAAATTTCAAGAAACTGTACACAAAAGCAATGTTTCAAAGGTGCTTTGAGGTGACATCAAATACAGAATTGTCCTTAAGAGAGTTCTGGAAAAAACATTTCAACATTCTCAACTGAATTAGCCTCATAGATAAGGATTGGCAGGGAGTGACATCCAGGACACTGAACTTTGCTTAAAAATTTATGGCCAGAATGTGTGCATGAGAGATTTTGAAGGATTTGAGCCTTCCCCTGATGACCCTACACATGTGGTACAGTCAATATATCTTCTTCAGAGATTAAGGACATCTTCTCTATGTAAAGTAAGGTACAGGGGTTGTGGAGAAAAATTAACCAGACAAAGCTGTTGCAGGCCATGTCTGCAACTTCCTTAATGATAATATCTTGTCCCATTTTAGAAAAATCTTAAAAAGGCAGCAGAAACAGACTCTTTTGGACAGCTTTCTTGTGTGGCATGGGTCCAGTGACTCTGAAACTGGTCCTAGTGCCAAAAGAGCAAGAAGAGAAGTGACACCAGATAGTACCTTGATACCTAAGGTCCTTACTAAAGAGGATTGACCTTCCAAACAGTAATATTTGCATCTCTCTTTCCCCTCCTTGCTATCTTCCATATGCCGAGAAGAGTCTTCTGAAAGGTAAATGCTATGTTAAATGTTGATTTATTCTTTACATTAATATTTTATATTTATTTTATATTAATTTCTTATTGTTTTTAGTATTAAACTCTACATTTATTCTCTATAAAATGTTTTTGGCATGCAATTTGGAGTGTCTAAAACAAATTAATTGGATTTATATTGATTCATATACAAATAATTGCCTTGGTTTTTGTCAGTTTCAGAGTTCCCAATTATTTTTGGATGGATTATTGATAAAAATCAAGGTATCACTGTAATACAAACCTATTAAATGTATGTTTATTTTGATTTTTTTTAAAAAAAAAAAAAACGGGCCCTGGCTGGTAGACTCAGTGGTAGAGCATCAGCCTGGCGTGTGGAAGTTCCAGGTTTGATTTCTTTCAGGGAACACAGGAGAAGTTCTCATCTGTTTCTCTACCCTTCCCCATCTCCTTTCTCTCTCTTTCTTCCCCTCCCAAAACCGAAGCTCCATTGGAGCAAAGTTGGCCCCGGGCTGTGAGGATGGCTCCATGGTCTCTGACTCAGGAGCTAGAATGGCTCTGGCCACAACAGAGCAACACCCAAGATGAATGGAGCATTGCCCCCTAGTGGATTTGCCAGGTGGATCCTGGTCAGGTGCATGGAAGTGTCTGTCTGACAGGCCCCCTGCTTCTAACTTTGGAAAAATACAAAAAAAATTTTTAAAAGAATAAAAAGAAAGAAAGAAGAGCAAAGCACTAAATTAAGGCTTACAGAATTATTAAAAATTTTAAAGGTTTATTTATTAAAAGAATATTTTTATTTCAGTATAGTTAGTACCTAAAAATGTATTCATTTAAGGTGTACAATATAGTAATTCAACATTTGTATACCTTACAATGTCATTTCCTCACTGTTTAGCAATCATCAGTCACTTTGCAAACATCACAATATTCCCTTCATCTTTTCATGCAATCTTTCACTCCTCCTTCATCTGGCAAGCATCAGTTTGATGTCTGTTTCTATGAGTCTGTGTTTGTTTTGTTTTATTGCTTTTTTTTTTTAGAATCCACATATAAACTGTAAGTGAAATGATGCAGTATTTGTCTTTCTGTTTGACTTATTTCAGTTATAAATACCCTCTAGTTCCATCCATGTTCTTAAAAATGGCAGAGTTCATTTAAGTAAGATTTAACAATTTTATTGTGAAATAAGTGGTTTATGTAATTGCTAATACAGATTGCACAACATTTAATGTGCTAAAGGGCATATACATTGATCAAAAATATTTAGAATAGTGAATTTTATAATAAAATTAAGTTAGCACACACAGTATCAAAACCAGACAGAAAGTTTTAAATGAGAATTAAAAGTAACCTCCTCACCAATAACATTTTGGAATCACTGATAATCATTAGTAAAATTTGAATAGCCACAAGAAAATATATCTAGAAAAATAAACTTCTCCCTATCAAGATATTGATAGCAAAATAATACAATTGACTCATTTAATTCTTTTCCTGTATCTAAAAACACATTGACAGTGCAATCTAATTGACTAGGTATAGATTATAATTTTATTCTCATATGATAATATATGGCCATCGCTATCAGTTGCAGAAACAAGCATTCTTTCACCACAGGAAGGCTGACAAAACCAAGACCTTAATAAAATCAGTGACGCTGTATTCTCAGCAGGTTTGTGGCAATCTCAATGAAACACAATTTACACATACCAGGGGAACAATCTCCATATTATTTCCATGTTATAGGCAGATTACAACTGTGGGATGAATGTGCTGCCAAAGTTTTCTCTATTATTTGTTTCACAGCTTTGCTAAATTGAATATCAGGAGCAAAGTAGTTTCTGAAAATGTTAAATGTAGAGTTACCATATTATTCAGCAAATCCCTTCCTAAGTATGTATTCAAATGAATAGAAAATCTATGTCTACAAAAAAACAAAAACACTTGTAACACTAATGTTTATAGAAGTATTATTCACAATAACCCCCCCTAAAAAAGAACCCAATGTCCACCAAAGATGAATGCATAAAGCACTTGTAATATGTCCATGAAATAAATTTTTATTTAACACTAAAAATGGTTGAAGTACTGTCACATGATATGACATGAATGAAACTTGAAAGAAACCAGACATAAAAAAGCAACATATTATATAGTTTTATTTATAAGAAATGTCCTAATAGGTCAATACATAGAGACAGATAACAAATTATTATTTTTTAGAAACTGAAGTTTAGAAGAGATAGAAAATGTTCATTAATGGATTCTGGGTTTCTTTTCTCAGAGTGATGACAACATTCTGGAAATAAAAAGTATTAATAGTTGGCCAACTCTGGGCATTTTCTAAAAACCACTGAATTGTGTATTTTCAAATGGTGAATTCTATCATACGCAAACTACTTCAATAACAAAATAAGTATATGAAATGGAGTAAGAGTGGAGAGAACTCTTCAAATTACAAATTGTTTCAAAATGTTATTATGTGTTTGTGAAGGTGTGCAGACACTGGTGAAGATAGAAATTGAAAGATTAAAAATATTCAGGGTGGAGCAAAAGTAGGTTGACAATTGTTTATATATAAAAATAATATAATAATTAATAAAAGTGCAAGAATAAATTCTGTATTTCACATATTCACAACTGTAAATCTACTTTTGCTCCACTCTAAATTTTAAAGTTAGTGGTTCTGGCTTATTTAATTAGGGATTCCAGTTTCTATTGTTTATATTTTGTTGTTGTTCAAGTTCATCTCTTAGTATTATAAGACAAATTAAATTCAAACTTCTTGACATATCCCTCTCAGATTTCCCCCTTTGTTCACCTAACAGGGACTTCAGGGTCTTTAATGTACCTGTGTCATCTCACTACTTCCCTAGCATTATAGAAATGTATGTACTTGGTTTATCTCAACTACAGATTATAAACTTTTTGCAGCAGAGGCTAAACAGATTTTACTTTTGCCCACCTTTATTTCTAACTCATCAGGAGATTCTGAATACATATATCTGAGTACTCTTAAAAATTAATATATTAAATAGGAGTCAATGAAGACTATTTTCTTCTCTTTATAATCCATGTCTTTATTATACTTCAGCAACATACAATCAATCTTCATTATTTGAGAGTTTCATATTTACAAACCAAGCTTATGATAAAATTAATTTGTAACTCAGATAATACACGGCCATTTGAGGTCAGATGCAGTTCCAGAAACCTTTGAATTCCCAGGTGGCTACCTTCCCAGAACAAGTCAAATAAGGCCATGCTCTGCAATTTTCTTTTAGCTGTAATACCGTAAACTTGTGTACTTTTTATTTAGCACACCATATTTTTTTTCATTTGTGTTTTGTTTGTAATTTCACTATTTAAAATGATCTCATTTATAGTGCTGAAGGCTATGATAAGCTCTATATAGAATATCATATTTATGCTAAATAAGCTTTGTTCAGGCAAGTTGTCTATAATGTCAGTGTAAATGAATCAACACCATATATTAAATAAGATACCATTAAACAGAAATACATTTTTTAAAGGTTAAGTATTGATTTGTTGATGAAAATATTGTCACCAGAAACTGGCAAGAGCTGAACTCTTTACTTACTTTATGAGCAATAGTACAGTTTTTGCTATTTCAGTGTTGATGGTGACATCATAAAATGGAACTTCAATGAATAACAACAGTTAGTTGTACATGTAAAAGATTTGGGGAACAGTTACCTTCAAGGGTTTCTTTGTTTCTGCACATGCTGTAAAGAGGCACTAATTGACTTTGTTTCAGACTGTCTTGGAAGACAGAAATTTCTCCTGACTGACCAAAGGACTGATGTATTAACAGGCCACCATAAAACATATGGGCTCTCTAAACTCAGTTTTTCTCTCCTTAAATGTAACCTACTACATGTGCAGACAGTCATCTAGACCAGGGGTTGGGAACCTACGGCTCACGAGACAGATGTGGCTCTTTTGATGGCTGCATCTCGCTCGCAGACAAATCCTTAATAAAAATAAATAAATAATAACATTGCCTGACCAGGCAGTGGCGCAGTGGATAGAACATCAGACTGGGATGTGGAAGACTCAGGTTCGAGACCCCAAGGTGGTCAGCTTGAGCACAGGTTCATCTGGCTTGAGCACAGGCTCATCTGGCTTGAGCAAAAGCTCACCGGCTTGGACCCAAGGTCACTGGCTCCTACAAGGGGTGGCTCGGTCTGCTGAAGGTCCGCGGTCAAGGCACATGTAAGAAAGCAATCAACGAACAACTATAATGTCGCAACGGCAATGAAAAACTAATGATCGATGCTTCTCATCTCTCTCCGTTCCTGTATGTCTGTCCCTATCTATTCTTCTCTCTGACTCTCTCTGTCTGTCCCTGTAAAAATAATAATAGTAATAATAATAACATTAAAAATATGAAACATTCTCATGTACAATCCATTCATTTCCTACAGCTCATGTTCATGGTTGCGGGTGGCTGAAACCAATCACAGCTGTCCTCTGAGGCAACACTAAATTTTTATTAGATAATGTGTAATGTACACAGGTCATTGTAAGATCAGGAGGCAAACTTCCCTCCTTTTAATCAAGTAGTCGGCTAGCTAACTGAAGAAATCCTTTTGATGAAGAAGATGGCTAAAAGAAAAAAAGATGAGAAGTATCGTACTTTTCAGCAGGAATGGACAGAGGAATTCACCTTTGTGGAGAGAGCAGGTTCTGCAGTGTGTCTAATATACAATGATAAAATTGCATCGATGAAATAGTCAAATAGAAAGTGATTTTTGACGACGCCATACTACATTTGCATTGAAATATCCAGTGGGGGACAACAGAAAGAAAGCATGTCAAGAACTACTACTGTGCAAAGTGCAAGCTAATCAGCAGCAACTTCACGTTTGGACCCAACAAGGTGACCGGAATTTGTCTAGCTTTGCTGGTGCTTTAGCAATTGTCAGAAATAAAAAGCCATTCATAGATGGAGAGTATGCCAAAACATTCATGCTTGATTTGGCCTAGAAACTTTTGTCGACTTTTTTGATAAAAACAAGATAATCAAACAAATAAAAGACATGACTCTGTCAGCAAGAACTGTTCAAGATTGTACCATCATGATGGCAAATCCAATTTGGCAAAACAATTGAAGAAAAGAAATGCAGCACCATTCTTTTCTCTCACTTTGGATGAGTAAACAGATGTAAGCCATTTATTCCAGTTCAGTGTGATTGTAAGGTATGCTGTTGGTAACACACTACATGAGAAAATCTTGCTGTTTTGCCTATGCAAGAGACAACAAGAGAAAAGGATTTATTCAAATCTTTCACTGAGTTCGCTAAAGAAAAATATCTACAATGGATAAACTTATTTCGGTATATACTGATGGTGCTCTGTGCATGCTGGGGAAAAAGAAAGGATTTGTAGTGCTTGTTTGTGAACATGAAAAGGAATCCATCCTAAGTTTTTACTGCATCCTACATCAATAGGCGCTTTGTGCTCAAATGTGTGGCGAACAGCTTGGTGAGGTGATGTCACTGGTCATTTGGGTGGTCAACTTTATTGTTGCCCAAGCTTTAAATGATTACTAATTTAAAACACTGCTGGATGAAGTTGAAAATAATTCTCCTGGTCTGCTTCTGCACAACAATGTGCATTCACTGTCAAGAGAGAATGTGCTCAGCCATTTCGCGGCTTGTCTGAGCAAAATCGGACTTTTCTTGAAATGAAAAATGTCGAGTATCCTGAGTTAGCTAAAACTGAGTGGCTCCTGAATTTCTACTATCTCATGGACATGAGTGAACATTTGAACCAGCTCAATGTAAAAATGCGAGGCATTGGAAATACAGTTTTATCTCTTCAACAAGCAGTCTTTGCATTTGAAAACAAGCTGGAACTCTTTATTGCCGACATTGAAACAGGTCGTTTATTACACTTTGAAAAACTGGGAGAGTTTGAAGATGAATGCAGAACAGGTGACCCTGCTCAACATCTTAATCTTCAGCAGGTAGCGAGCATCACATCTAATATTCTGCCATCATTCAAAGCGTACTTTGGATAATTTTGTGAGTGCACTAGGTTTTTTAAGTTCATCACTCATCCACACAAATGTGCAATGGACAGCACCAACCTGAGTTACATCCCCAGTGTCTCCATCAGAGATTTTCATCTACGAGTTGCTGACCTGAAGGCTTCAGACATGTGGGTGAATAAGTTCAAGTCACTGAATAAAGATTTGGAAAGACTTGTACAACAGCAAGCAGAGTTGGTGAGCAAACACAAGTGGGGAGAAATGAAAAAACTTCAACCCGCAGACCAGCTGATTATCAAAACTTGGAATGTACTTCATTTCACATACCACAAACCATAGCCTGGGAGTATTGTTCTACTGGCAATGTTTGTCTCTACATATGCATGTGAGCAGTCTTTCTCTCATCAAAATAACGTTAAGACCAACCTATGATCACTTTGAACAGATGGAAGTCTCTACACCTGCATGAAGCTTAACCTCACCACGTATGAACCAGACTGCAAAGCCATCAGCAAAACCATGCAGCACCAAAAGTTGCATTAATGGTAAGAAGTACTTTATTAATCATTGGTTAGCAACAGCATAACATGGTTATTAAAAAGAATTCAGAGACTTATTGTACTTTAAAAGTGTCTTTGTAGTAAAATATCAATTAATCTCTTCTTGTATAAATGTAATTTTATTATTATTGATTGTATCAGCTCTTTTGAATTAAGCTCTACAGCCTCTCCTTCTAGTTTATTATAGCCAATTCCATATATCTCTTATTAACTCCACATTTAATGACATCACATTGGCAGCTCAGAATCAGACATAAGGCAGTAGATATAAAACACTATCAGAGTGCTTGTTCTATCTTTTTATCTTCTAGGAATCCTTGTTTAAGAGAATATTATTGATACTTTCCATTGGATTACACTGCAAATTTAAAAGAAAAAAAGGAATTAGGTATATTTGGTTTACAAATATTTAATTTTTAAATTTTAAATAATAAATTATTCTTTATTTCAGTCATATGAAGATGACAAATGCTAACTAAAGAAAATGATGCCTCAAGTAAAATTCATATAATAGAATAAATGTGTCATTTAAATAATTAAAACTTCAAATAACTGTTTTATAATTTCGTAGAAATTAAACTTCTGAAGTTGTGTAGTTTAAAACTATACAAAGTGACTTGAACAGGTGGTAGTATAGTAAATAGAGCATTGACCTGGAACACCAAAGACCCAGTTTCAAAACTCCAAAGTTGCCAGCTGAAGCACAGGCTCATCCAGCTTGAGTGTGGGCTCACCAACTTGAGCATGGGGTTGCTGGCTTGACTGTGGGATCATAGACAAGACCCTATGGTTGCTGGCTTGAGCTCAAAGGTATCTGACTTGAAGTCAAAGGTCACTGGCTTGAGCAAGGGGTCACAGGCTCAGCCGGAGCCTCCTGTTCAAGGCATGTATGAAAAAGCAGTACATGAACAACTAAAGATGTCACAACGAGTTGATGTTTCTCGTCCTTTTGTCCTTTCTGTCTGTCTTTTCTTTATCTCTTTATCTTGCTAAGAAACAAAACAAAGCAAACTATACAAAGTAATATATTCCATATTCATATTTGGGAAAAAGTTGTATTTATATGTATGTATACATCCATATATATACTGTTTTATATATATATGTTTTATATATAAATGTTTTATATTTATATACATATATATATACTGTTTTGCTTTTTCAATCTTCTTCAAATCAAATAATATGTAAACAAAATGCATTGCCTTATATTAGGCACAATAAAGAACTATGCTTCTAAATCTTAGACTTCAAAAACTGGACTAACTTTAACTTATTAAAGAAAAAATATTCTTCCAATGATCAAAAATAAATACTTAACCTATAATATCAGTAGATACTGCTATAAAAAATGTGATACTAACACCAATTTTCAAACACCTTTATTCAGAGTATCATGTCAATAAATATAAAATTATCATATTAGATGTTATAGAAGAGATTATTAACTATATCATTTTAACATTTTCTTAGTAAATACATTTTCTTATTGGAAGTATGTTAACTTGAAAAATCCTTATAGAAAAACTAATACATTTCATATAGTGCTGCTGCTTCATCTTCTGCCAAGTTCCTGTGGAGGATGGCTTCATTTCCTATCTTGTAACCCTTATTAATAAAATCCTTCAGAATCATTGCAATAGCATGATGTCTTCATAAAATGTTTAATGTCTAATTGGGACGGACTTTTTGCATTAGCCTAAAGCTTGAGGGAAAAATAATGATTGCTCTGCAGCACTTCCTTATTCTGTAATCTAGAAAATGCAATATTACTAAATTACAGAGAGTTAATTTAGACCAAAAAAGTCACCGATTCATCTTTGTTTCTTACTTATTTGCTTTTGTAGGTAATGTAGTCTTTTCAATAAATTAAAAGGGTGATAATTTAATAAGAATCTGACATATGCACCAGAAAAATGTAGTTTATTTTTTTCAAAAAATAAAGCCATACTTGGGTGAGGTCAGCTTGGTAGACAAGTAAGTCAACTTCCTCATTTTATATTAATTTATTTGCTATTTCCATAGCAATATGAAAATGTTATTTGGCTCCAGTTTTTCTTAATACCTTTTATTTGTGCTAATATATTTCAACTTATTTCAATATCGGTATCTGCCATTATCAGTGTATTTTTCTCTTTTTAGAGCTGTAGCCATGAGTATTTTTTACATATGAATAACATGACAGAAATATATTTGCTTAGTTACTCACATATTGCTGACATTTTTAAAATGCAGGTATAAACCCTTAAATGTTTTTACAAATATATTTTGTTATAATATTTAATATTGTTTTAGTTTTAAATAATGAAAATAACTATAAAAAGGCTTAAGCATTTTATAGGCAATTATAAAACTTTAAATATAGAAGTAGGGCATGCAATAGAGACTGTAATGAGGACTTAGAAAGTCAATGGGAGTACAAAGAGTTCTGACTCACTTTCTGTTTCTATTTCTCATTTTCTCTCATATTACTTTCTCCCTTTCTTTTCATTTTTACTCTTTTTTCTTCTCCTATCACAACCAGTTCACTAAATATACAATTCTAATGTATTGAGAATTTATGATCAAGAATAAAGCTTTGCCTGACCAGTCAGTGGCACAGTGGGTAGAGTGTCGGACTGGGATGCGAAAGACCCAGGTTTGAGACCCCGAGGTTGCCAGCTTGAGCGCGGACCCATCTGGCTTGAGCAAAAGGTCACCAGCTTGGACCCAAGGTCGCTGGCTCCAGCAAGGGGTGGCTTGGTCTGCTGAAGGTCCGTGGTCAAGGCACATGCGAGAAAGCAATCAATGAACAACTATGTTGTCGTAACAGCAACAGAAAACTAATGATTGATGCTTCTCACCTCTCTCCGTTCCTGTCTGTCTGTCCCTATCTATCCATCTCTCTGACTCTCTCTCTGTCCCTGTAAAGAAAAAAAAAAAGAAAGAAAGAATAAAGCTTTAACTGATATAGTGTAAAATTTAACACACATTTCAAGCCAAAAAACTTACGAAAATACATAATATAGTTTCTAACAAACCTTAATGTATAAAACATGTATTTTAATCACAAGAAACTTGTTTTAGATTTTTTTCAGATTTTCAGAAGTCATATTTTTATTTATGTTATGTATGTAAATAATTTGACATCTAATAATTGTTTCTTATTTTTAATCAATTCTCTGTCTTAATGTCTAAAAGTAAAAAGTTGCCTAGTGTAAGTTAGTTGACTAGATTAAATACAAAATGTGTGTTTTAAAATAAAGGGCATTAGAAAGACTTTAATATTCTTATGACTCTTTTGGCTTTAAATACTTAGACAACGTCAAAAAAGATAATGATATCATTTTTAATGGTCTATTTTTTTTATCAGGGAGAAAAAAAAATTTTTAGACAATCAAATTTAACAATTAAATGTCTGGGTGACATTGGTCAACCAAAGCACATAGATTTAGAGAAAACATCTTCACATCACAAGGAGAAAATTAAAGTAAGTAAGTTTGGAACTATACTATAAAGTAAAATTTAAAATTAAAACAATTTATATGTTGAGATTAGTATACTTTACATAATATGCAACATATTAGAAAACTTGCTTTTTAAAGATCCTATAATATACCACAGAAAACTATTTAACCAATTGTAAGCAATTAGCACTTTCATTTGAGGAGAGCTTGAAAAATGCATATTATTTTTTTATAACAAGAGTTAATCATAGACATTATCACATACCACTAATTTGGCAAGTGTTTGAGAAAGTCAATAATATGTCCTGTCAATTCTCTAAAATATATGGTTAAAACAAAATGAAAATCCAGCCATTCTTGGATTAATGTAACTCATTTAAAAGAACTGAGAAAACAAGTATATTACAGTTAAATTCCAAATTGGCAAAATGCTCTTTCTTGAACAATTTTAACTGTTCTGTATTTATATACATTTGCTGCATTTGTTACATTTATTGAGAGGTCCCTAATTAAACTAGTTCTATAAATTAAAAAACAGTTTATTTTCTGATAAAAATGCTAAAAATACTTTATTTCTGTTTCTATGTAAGTATTTATCATCAAAGGGTAAAAAATGGATAGTGTACCTATAACAGAAGACATTTCTAGTATGTGATTAAAAATTAGAAAAACGAAACCAAAGTCAAATTCATCAAATATTTTTTATAAAAGCAATATTGGAATGCAATCCCAACATTCAGGATCTTACTCTGCATTCTCACTGATACACACAAATATTCAACAGCTAAACAGCTATCAAATACTCAGCTTTATTAATGACCCAGACAATTGTATGCTAAGTATCATGTATAGGATCTTGTTTAAGCTAAAGTGAAAAAATACAGTATATTTTCTTTTTAACCACAGCTGATTGAAAACAACTACGTATTCTTACAGAGAGCATACCAAATTTGTGGGCAAGCAAAAGGTGGGTCTTACTTGGTTTGATTCTTCCTTGGAGACACCGAAGGAAGGAGGATCCTAGGCAACTAGGTAAAAAGATAACAAGAAAGCAAAAGATGTTATGCAGTGTGTAAGTACTTAAGTTAACATAGTGACCATACCCATTGGTAAACTATTTCACTGGAAAAGATCCAGGCATTATTAGGTGGTGGCACAGTGGATGGACCATTGGACTGGGATGCAGAGAACCCAGGTTCAGAACCCAAGGGTCAACAACTTGAGTGCGGGTTCATCTGGTTTGAACAAAACTCACCAGCTTGAGCCCAAGGTCGCTGACTTGAGCAAGGGGTCACTCAGTCTGTTGTAGCCCCATGGCCAAGGCATATATGAGAAAGCAATCAATGAACTACTAAAGTGCTGCAACAAAGAATTGATGCTTCTCATCTCTCTCCCTTCCTGTCTGTGTGCCTCTATCTATTCCTCTCTTTGACTCTCTCTCTGTCTCTGGCAAAAATAAATAAATAAATAAAATAAAATATCCAGGATTTTGCTTATTACATTAACTACTTTTTTAGGGAGCAGTGATTCAGAATCAAAAGAAATGTCAAATTCTTCCCTAGCAGAATACGAGTAAAGTCTACCTTCTATGTGAAGTAAAATAATCCCTTTTATATACATATTTTAGCTAAAATAAGCTATCACTTACTTATTTTAATAAAACAAGTACCTCAATTGCTATGATATAAAATTTATTATACAGAAAAACCATAATCTTCATTGTAATAAAACACCTGTTAGAAAAGAAACTTCTATAAACCGGCATAAAAATAAATATTTATCAATATTTTATTTGTGAGCTATATATTCTTATACACTAGTTTGTAAAGACACAGATAAAGTATAAAACCAATTTAATCACATGGATTTATACAGTGTACCCTTAATTAAATCTGTTTTAAGGGACCAGTAAATCTTACATTTTATAAAGCAATTTATATTAATTATATATTTGTAATCCCTTTAAAATTTTATTGGTGATAATTATTGTAAAGAATGAAGTTTGTGTACATAAATGAAGAATGTCTTACTATACTGCTAGAAAATTAAATATCTAAATTCTCAGAAGCATTAAAAGCTACAAAATTCTGGATGTATTTTAAATTTCCTCAGACACATGATCAAAAGATGTGTCTAGAGAGCAGCAGTGAAGCAAGGGACATATTGTTGTGATGCCAATATGTTGACTAGAAAGCATAATCATAAGGATTGTCTTTTGCTGAAGCTGATCTTACAGCAATGACAGTGTCTTTACTATGACATTTTCATCCTTGGTGGCAGTTATTGACTATAAAAATGATGGTGGGATGATAGACCTGACAACAAAGTAGCAACAACTCTCTTGGTAGCTTGGATCTGCAGTAATAAATCTGTTTCTTTGTTTTACTTTATGATTTGAGTCACCTCTGAAAGGTCAAAGTAGCATTTTCTTTCAACATTCTAGATTATTGTGAAAGTCACTTAATTTCTAGAATAATAATTATTTTCAGGCTTTTCAATTAAAATAGATTAGTAACAATAAGCAACCATGAAAATATAGAAAATAATAATATTACAAATAAATTAATGAAATTCAAATCTAACATTGATTATGTCATCTGATTGAATGTAGAATTCTACTATTTTTAACAAAAGAGAGTGACAGACAGGAAAAGACGGACTGGGAGAGGTGAGAAACATCATCTCGTAGTTGCAGCAGCTTAGTTGTTCATTGTTGCTTTCTCATATATGCCATGACTTTGAGGTATCATATGTCCGGGATACCATGCTCAAGCCAGCAACCTGTGTTCAAGCTGGCAAACCTGCACTCAAGCCAGTGACCTTGGGGTTTTGAATCTGGGTCCTAAGCATCCCAGTTTAATAATACTCTTTCTTCTGAGCCGCTACCTCAGGCTGAATGTAAAGTTCTAATCAAAATTGGAAAATGAGAAACTAGAATACCATAGATTGTGTTGAAATCTGTTACACTAGGGAAAACTACTTTTTTAATTTTTTGTTGCATGAGGTTTTAGAACTTTTTCTATATATATCTGCATCACTGATTCCAAATCTGAAATTAGTTTTTTGGTGCATGTTCTAGTTTTTATGCAATTTTAACTTCTTTTTGTTACAATTAATGAGATGCATAAGTTTTTAAATTGAAGTTAAAGGGCAACAACTCTTGGGTTGAACATAACCACAAGGCAATTAATGCTTTACAAACATTACTTTTACATAATTGTAGTTTTTATTAAATGTAAAAAATTATTATCTGATGAAAACACCCTCTTATTTTGTTTTAATATTGAACCATGGCTTCTTTGAGTAGGCATAAATATAAGAATAGTCCTGACACCTTCTGTTATACATGTGGCTGTTACACACTTCAACGTCAAAGGCGCAATATTTCATCATTTGTGACACGTACATATATTGCCAATTTTCAAGTTTCCCTTGGTGATCAAGACAAGAATTGGGCTTCTGATATTGTGTGTCATACTTGTAAGGAAATGTTTCATGACTGCACAAAAAGAAAACGCAAAGGAATTCCTTTTGGTATTCCCATGGTTTGGCGTGAATCTAAGGACCACAGCAGTGATTGTTACTTCTGTCTGATCCATACAAAGGGCAGCGGCAAGAAAAAACCGGCATATGATTACATATCCTAATATTCCTTCAGCAATACAACCTATCCCACACTCTGAGAAACTCCCAGTTCCAGTTTTCCATTATTTTATTTCCTCTAAGGATGAAGAAAGTGAACATGGTGATCAAGTGTATTTTGATAAGAAGCATGAGAAAATGGTTGTAAAATCTGAAGGGTCTTCTTCTGATGCCAAGCAGTCATTAACCCCTCAGCAGTTTAGCCAACCTGAATTGAATAACTTAGTAAGAGATTTCGGCCTACCAAAGAAAGCAGCTGAGTTATTAGCCTCTAAACTTCAAAAAAAAAAAAAACGTACTTCAATGGTCAGCTAAAGTATTCCATTTCAGGAAGCGTGAACAAACTTTTGTGGACCTTTTTTCTGAAGACAAACTCTTTGTTTACTGTCATGATATCAGTAGTCTTCTCAGCCAGCTAGGTGTTAGCACTTACAGTCCAACAGAATGGCGATTATTTCTTGACAGCTCTAAATGGAGTCTGGAATGAGTTCTACACAACGGTAATGTTTATGCAGCGGTTCCAATTGGTTATTCAACTCATCTGCGAGATTATAATGACATAAAAATTGTCCTTGACTTTCTGAACTATGAGGAGCATAACTGGATCATTTGTATGGATCTTAAATTGGTAAATTTTCTGCTAGGACAACAGGGAGGTTTTATAAAGTATGCTTGCTTTCTGTGTTTGTGGGATAGCTAAGCTCAGGAGAAACACTGGACACAGAAGGAGTGACCTAAATGTAAAACTCTAAGAGTAGAGATGCAAACTGTTGTGAATGAACCTGTAATTAATTAAGACAGGAGGATTTTCCCCTCCACTTCACATTAATCTTGGCTTAATGAAGTAGTTTCTTCGGCTTTGAATAGAGAAAGTGAATGCTTTCAACATATTATTTCTGCTTTTCCTGCCTTGTCTTTCAAAAAGATAAAAGCAGGTGTATTCAATGAACCTCAAATTTAAACCCTCATACGTGACAAAGAATTTTCCAGGAAGATTAATAAGGAGGAGAAAGCAGCATGGCAGTCTTTTGTGGCAGTTACAAAGAAATTTCTTTGCAACAAAATAAGCAGAAAACTATGAATTTCTGGTTCAAAGGATGCTGTTGGCTTTCTGCAAAATTGGATGTAACATGAGCGGTAAGATTCACTTTCTAGCCTGACCAGGTAGTGGCGCAGTAGATAGAGTGTCAGACTGGGATGTGGAAGACTCGGGTTCGAGACCCCGAGGTTGCCAGCATGAGCATGAGCCAATCTGGCTTGAGCAAAAGCTCTCCAACTTGGACCCAAGGTTGCTGGCTCCAGCCAGGGGTTGCTCAGTCTGTTGAATGCATGAGGTCAAGGCACATATGAGAAAGCAATCAATGAACAACTAAGGTGTCACAATGAAAAACTTATGATTGATGCTTCTCTTCTCTCTCTGTTCCTGTCTGTCTGTCCCTATCTATCCCTCTTTCTGACTCTCTCTCTGTCTCTGTAAAAAAAAAAAAAAAAAAAAAAAAAAAAGATTCACTTCCTAAACAGTCACCTTGATAAGTTTATTGAAAATCTTGGAGCTGTTAGTGATTAATAGACTACTGCTGGAGCATTAAATGAGATTGTCTTCAACAAGTACACAAACTCAAGAGATGCCTCAAATGCAAATTTTTGCCTGAATAGAATTTAAATAAGTTTTGCAAAATTTTATGTTTAAAATAAGTGTTTTAATATGTTTTATTTAGAAATTGTAGACAAATTCTGATGCAATTATATCTTTTAGTGTATTATTGTATTTACTGCATTATATAAATTATTATACTTTTACAATGATGATGCCCAAGAAGACATTCTACTTCATTATGTTAAACTAACTTAAAAATTTAGTTTAAAAATTTTACAGTAAGATGAAAACCTAAAATCTTGAATTGCAAATTACTGTAGCTTATAGAAAAAAAACTAATGTCAGATTTGAGGTCAGCACACTCGAATTAGGAAAGATCATGCGTTTTTGGATGCACAAAATTTTTGTTCCCCACTGTTATGGAATAAAACACATGTCAAAAAACCTTTTAACTCTAAATCAACTAAAGATAAGATTAACATGATAGAACATAAACAAAATATATGAAGGATAAAAATTATATCACCATATCAATAGATGAAGAAAAAGCATTTAACAAAATATGCAGTTATGAAAATATACTCACTTAAGTGAGAACAGAAGGAACATAATTCAACATAATAAAGGCCATATATGACAAACTCACAGCTTGTATCACACTCAATGGGGTGTTGGTCAAATAAGTTTGTAAAATATGATTTTTAAGTTTGCTCACTTATAGTTTGCATTGGGGATTAGGCTGCACTAGGTAATTGTGGTCTATAAAATTTCAAATTACCTTCCTGCTTGGGGAAGGACCATTGATTTGCTAATGTTTGCTGGAGCAGAGGTTTTTGCATCAGACAGTTTTGAAGAGAAGAGAAAGAGAGAGGCAGAGGGAGGGAGAGAAGCCATGTTTTGCAGGGAGAGCAGAGAGATTGCAGAGTGCTGAAAAAGTAGTCAAGTTTATGCAGAGAGAGAGAAGGTGTGCAGATGGGGAACCAGAGGTGAAGGGCTTTTGCAAGTCCTGAGGAGACTGGTGGGGCCTTTGATTCTAAGAGAAAATGGAGAAGATTTTCCTGGTGTGGAACCGGAGAATGTTTCAGAGCTTTGTGAGCTCTGAATGAGTGAAAGGGAAGAGTTTTCCCTGTTTGTGCTTGTGGGCTGGTGCGAGACTTTAATAAAGGAATGTCCCACCATTTTTTTGCTCCACTGTTTCATTACCATCTGTCCAAATCTAATGGGAATCTGCATATGAATGGCCACCACAGCAGCAGCTCCTGGCCATACATGGAGATAACCTAAAAGTTTTTCCTTAAGATCAGGAACAGGACAGGAATGTCCACTTTTACCACTCTTCTTCAATGTAGTATAGGAAGTCCTGGCAACATCATCAGACAAGAAGAAAAAGAAAAAATATCCAAGTTGAAATGGAAGAGTTAAAACTGTCATTATTTGGAGATGGCATAATACTATATATAAAAAAACATAAAGATTTCACCAAAAACTATTAGAACTGATAAACAAATTCAGTAATTAGCAGGATGCAAATTAAAAAATTGGTCACATCTTTATACACCAAAAATGAACAATAAGAAAGAGAAACTAAGAAATAATACAATTTACAATTGCATAAAATAAAATAAAAATAAAAAATAATTAGGCATTGTTAACATAAGAAAAATCCAAACTTGTAAGAATTTTTATGAATTTATTGAGTCAAACTGCTGACAATTGACAGGAATCAAAGTCTCAAAGATTGAGAAAATGCTCTGTAAAATGGCAGTTTTCATCACTTATTTTATACATTAGAATCAAAGGGAAAGACATAAGGGAGTTACACAAAATTGATTGATGACAGATTAGGGAAGCAGGAGAAAGCAAAGCAGGAAAATATCTGGCATTGGATAAAAAGTAAAATTGTATATACTGAAACTTCTTTACATAGGCAGGTATAAGATAATAAACAGTTAACATGATAATAATAACAATGAAAGTGTTTGTTGGTTTCTGCTCTGGTGGGAAGCCTGCTCAGAGTGGGCAAAAAGAAAAAAAAAGATTACTTTTTTATTTCAAAGGCATGTAATCAGGTATATTATTGTAAATGCAAGAGAATAATGAGAAAGCAATCAATGAACAACTAAGGTGTTGCAACGGCAATGAAAAACTAATTGATGCTTCTCACCTCTCTCCGTTCCTGTCTGTCTGTCCCTATCTATCCCTCTCTCTGACTCTCTCTCTGTACTTGTAAAAAAAAAAAGAGAGATAACAGACAGGTTCCATCAAGGTAAGCAATCACCTTTGTTAATGAAAAATACCTATGTAAGAGGTGACTACCCATGAACTACTTTTATTTGAAAGGTTTTTATTTCAGAAAATCCTCAGTGGTTACTTTAGGTCTGAGTTTGTAAGGCTACCAGTCAGGCCTCACTTGAGCTTGTCAGGATTTACATGGGGCTTCTTTGTCATCCACAGAATAAATTTAACCAAGAAATTAAATAAGATACTGAAGAAGAAAAATCAAAGAAGATGCATATAAATGGAAGCAAATACTAAGGGATTGAAAAAAATAGCACTGTTAAAATGTCAATACTACCCAAGGCAATCTATAGAGTCAACACAATTTATATCAAAGTACAAATGTTGTTTCCCACAGAACTGAAGCAAATAATACAAAAATTTGTATGAAAACACAAAAAGAGCCAAATATACATAGTGATCTTGAAATAAAATGAAAAGAACAAAGTTGGAGGTATCACACTACTCAATATCAAACAATAGCATAGTATTGGCATAACGCAGACATAAAAATTGATGGAACCAAATAGCTAAGAAAATAAACCCATGTCTGTATGACCATTAATCTATTCCAAAGATGGCAAAAACATGCAGTGGGGAAAAAACAGTTTATTTAATAAATGGTGTTGAGAATATTTGACAGATACATGAAAAAAAAAAAAAACTAGACCACATATACATCATATACAAAATATACATTATATACAAAACTAAATTCAAAATAGAATAAAATTTACATATAATACTTGAAACCATAAAACTCCTAGAAAGAAAATCTAGGTAGTAAAATTTCTAACATCTATTTTATCAATATTTTTTTAGCATATCTCCTCAGATAATGAAAACAAAAGAAATAATACACAAATGCAATGACATCAAACAAAAGTTTTTGCTTGCCAAATTAATCAATCAACAAAATGAAAAGACAACCTACTGAATTAAAGAAGACATTTGCCAATGATACATTCCATACGGGTTAATATCTAAAAAGAGATTACAATTCAACATCAAAAAAACAACAATAAGCAATCCAATTATAAAGTAGGCAGGGGACCTGAATAGACACCTTCTCCAAAGAGGACATAGAGATATTCATAAGAAAAGATACTGAATACCACTAATCAGAAAAATGCAAATTAAAAGCACAGTGAAGGATTATGTTATATCTGTTAAAAAACAAAACAGCCTGACCTGTGGTGGCGCAGTGGATAAAGCGTCGACCTGGAAACAGGGAGGTCGACAGTTCAAAACCCTGTACTGGTCTGGTCAAGGCACATATGGGAGTTGATGCTTCCAGCTCCTCCCCACTTTCTCTCTTTCTCTCTCTCTCACTCTGTGTCTCCTCATCTAAAATGAATAAAATAAAAAGAAATTATTAATAAAAAAAAAACAAACAAAAGAACCCTAATATCAATAAATCAACAAATTACAAGTGTTGGTTAATATGTAGACAAAAGGGGATCCTCATTCATTGTTTGTAGAAATGCAGATTGGTGCAGCCACTATGGAAAACAGTATGGATTATCCTCAAAATTTAAAAATAAAAATGCCTTATGAGCCCTGGCTGGATGACTCAGTGGCACAGCTTTGACCAGAGGTGTGGAAGTCTCAGGTTTGATTCCAGCCAGGGTAGACCGAAGAAGCACGTATCTGTTTATCCACCCTTCCCCATCTTCTTTCTTTCTATATTTCTCTTCCCCTTCCACAACATTCGAGCCCCAGATGGGCAAAGCATGCCCTATTGGGCATTCTGGGTGGATCCCAGCTGGGCACATGCAGGAGTCTGTCTCTCTGCCTCCTAGCTTCTCACTTCAGAAAAAAATAAATAAAAAAGCCTTATGACCCACAGATTCCAGTTTTGGATATATATCCAAAGAAACCCAAAACTCTAATTTGAAAGAACATATGCACCTGTAGGTTCATTGCAGCATCATTTACAATAGTTAAGTATGGAAGTGACTAATTGCCCACCAATTGACTAATTGGTAAAAAGTGGTGATACAGCCTGACCAGGCAGTGGCGCAGTGAATAGAGAGTCGGACTGGGGTGCAGATGACCAGGTTTGAGACCCTGCGGTTGCAAACTTGAGCACCAGCTCATCTGGTTTGAGCAAAGCTCACCAGCTTGGACCCAAGGTTGCTGGTTTGAGTAAGGAGTTGCTCGGTCTACTAAAGGCCCACGGTCTAGGCACATATGGGAAAGCAATCAAAGAACAAGTAAGGTGTTGCAACGAAAAACTGATGATTGATGCTTCTCATCTCTCTTCATTTCTGTTTGTCTGTCCCTATGTATCCCTCTCACTGACTCTCTCTCTGTCTCTGTAAATAAATAAATAAATAAATAAATAAATAAATAAATAAATGGTGATACATATATATCAGGAGTCAGGAACATTTTTTGTTGAGAGAGCCATGAATGCCACATATTTTGAAATGTAATTTTATGAGAGCTATACAATATGTTTAACATTAAATACAAGTAAATGTGTGCATTTTATGTAAGACCAACACTTTTAAAGTAAAATAAGTCTCTGAATTCTTTTTAATAACATTGTCATGCTGTTGCTAACCAATGATGAATAAAGTACTTCTTACCATTAATGTGACTTCTTCTGCTGCATGTTTGTGCTGATGGCTTTGTAGTCCGGTTGATATGTGGTGAGGTTAAGCTTCATGCAGGTGTTGAGACTTACATCTGTGAAATGTGATCGTAGGTTGGTCTTAGCGTTTTTTCGATGTGAGAAAGACTGCTCACATGCATACATAAAGCCAAACATTGTCAATACAGCAATACTCACATGCTACATTGTGTGGTATGTGACAGTAAGTGTGTTTCAAGTTTTGATAACCAGTGGGTTCTCGCGTTGAAGTTTTCTCATTTCTCCCCACTTGTGTTTGCTCGCCAACTCGGCTTGCTGTAGTGCAAGTCTTTCCATATCTTCATTCTGTGACTTGAACTTATTTACCCACATGTCTGAGGTCTTTAGGTCAGTAGCTTGTAGCGCAAAATCTCTCACAGAGACACAGGAGATGTAACTTAGATCAGCGGTGTCCACTGCACACTCATGTGGATGGGTGATGAACTTAAAAAGAGGAGTGCGTTCACAAAATTCTGCAAAACGCACTTTGAATGACTGCAGGAGATTAGATGTGAAGCCCGCTAGCTGCTGAAGAACAAGATGTTGAGCAGGGTCACCTGCTGTGCATGCATCTTTAAATTCTCCCAGTTTTTCAAAGTGTAGTACACGACCTGTTTTAAAGTCAGTGATAAAGAGTTCCAGCTTGTTTTCAAATGCAAAAACTGCTTGTTGAAGGGATAAGATAGTATTTCCAATGCCTCGCATTTTTACATTGAGCTGGTTCAGATATTCAGTCATGTCCAGGAGACAGTAGAACTTCAGGAACCACTCAGTGTTAGCTAACTCAGGATGCTCGACGTTTTTCATTTCAAGAAAAGTCCGATTTTGCTCAGACAAGCCACAAAATGTCTGAACACATTCCCTCTTGACAGGCAATGCACATTGTGCAGAAGCAGACCAGGAGAATTATTCCCAACTTCATCCAGCAGTGTTTTAAACTGGCAATCATTTAAAGCTTGGGCAACAATAAAGTTGACCATCCAAATGACCAGAGACATCACCTCACCAAGGTGCTTGCCACATATCTGAGCACAAAGTGAGTGCCTCCTTATGTAGGATGCAGTGAAAACTTAGGATGGATCTCTTTTCATGTTCACAAAGAAGTGCTACAAATTCTCTGTTTTTCCCCACCATGCATGGAGCACCATCAGTACACACTGAAATAAGTTTATCCACTGGTAGATTTTTTTTCTTTAGCAAACTTAGTGAAAGACTTGAATAAATCATTCCCTCTTGTTGTCTCTTGTATAGGCAAAACAGCAAGTTTTCCTCATGTAGTGTGTCACCAACAGCACACCTTGCAATCACACTGAACTGGGATAAATGGCTTGCATCTGTTGACTTATCCAAAAAGAGAGAAAAGAATGGTGCTATATTTATGTCCTTGTGTTGCCTCAATTTAATTTGCCATCATGATGGTACAATCTTGAACAGTTCTTGCCAACAGAGTCATGTCTTTTGTTTGATTATCTTGTCTTTATCAAAAAAGTCGTCAAAAAGTTCAATGGCAACATCAACCTTGAATGTTTTGGCATACTCCCTATCTGTGAATGACTTTCCATTTCTCACAATTGCTAAAGCACCAGCAAAGCTAGCTGAATTCCAGTCACCTTGTTTGGGTCCAAACACGGAGTTGCTGCTGACTAGCTTACACTTTACACAGTAGCTCTTGGCATGCTTTCTTTCTACTGCCCCTTGCTGGATATTTCATTGCAAATGTAGTATGGCGTCTGTCAAAAATTGCTTTATATTTGACTGTCTCATAGATGCAACTTTATCATTGCATTATTAGACACGCTGTAGAACCTGCTCTCTCAACAAAGGTAAATTCATTTGTCCATTCCTGCTGAAAAGTATGATACTCCTCATCTTTTTTTTCTTTTAGCCATCTTCTTCCTCAAAAGGGTTTCTGCAATTAGCTAGCTGACTAATTGATTAAAAGGAGAGAAGTTTACTTCCTGACCTCACAATGACCCGTGTACATTCCGCATTATCTAATAAAAATTTGGTGTTGTCCTGGAGGATAGCTGTGATTGGTTTTAGCCACCCGCAATCATGAACATGAGCGGTAGAAAATGAATGGATTGTAATACATGAGAATGTTTTATACTTTTAACATTATTTTCTTTTATTAAATATTTGTCTGAGAGCCAGATGCTGCCATCAATAGAGCTACATCTGGCTATTGAGGCATAGGTTCCCAACCCCTGATATATACAATGAACTCTTATTTGGTTATAAAAAAGAATGAAATCATACCATGGATGAAAGTAGAGGATATTATACTAAATATAATAACCCAAACAAAGAATGACAAATATCACATGATTCCACTTATAGGTAAAATATAAGGAGAAAAATAAACAAATAAAATAGAAACAGATTTACAGATACATACTAACAGACTGAGGGATATCAAAGTTGAGTGGGGTTTGGGTGGTCGGATGATAAAAAGGTGAAGAGATTAAAAAGTACTAACTGGTAGTTAAAAAAAAAAGTCACAAGGATGTAAAGTAAAGCACAAGAAATATAGTCAATATTATTTAAGGTGACCAATCATCCTCCTTTAGGGAGGATAGTCCTTCTTTTGTAAGTTCTGTCCTCCCTCCCTCAAAAAGTATTCTCCTACATGTTCTCCTTTTTGATATTGGAAGACTAATCTGTAAATGTCCATATTTGATCGATGCAGAGTTGATTCATTTGCGTGTGATATGACATATTTGTATTTGACATGATGATTCGTCAAGGATCAGTACAGTGCAGTGAGACATGGTTATGAGATGCATGCACTCTCATCAGGAGACCTTGAGAGAGACCACGATATACATACTGAGTGCACAAATGTCTTTGTGTACTTCTTACTGAAACATGACAGGCCTGATATGACATTGTAGACTCATGATTATTTCTTTCTCAGTGAATATTCAATCATAAAAAGGTAAGCACAATTCATGTTTTATTAGTTCATTTTTTATTTAATAATTTTCAAACACATATAAATTTATTTACAAGTATTTTCCCAAAATTTGAGTTTTAAAATGGAAATCTAACCTCAAATCATATCTATTAATAACACATTTTGATTAAATGGTTGCATAAAAGATGTTTTTTAATTAGAAAATGAGAAATACACCCGAATATCACTCCAAATTAGTGGTTTTGTTAGGTATTTAGTTTTAGTAAATGAGTACTTTTTTCTTACAATTACAATTAAAAATCAATAGGCATGTAAGCATAATTACAATATAAAATATTACAAATATTTTATTATGCATTTATCATATTATAATGTATTATTGTTGCAATGAATAAAATGTTTCTTTTATTTACAATATTGTTTTCTTCAATTTATTTTTGTCCTAATAATTATTGTAAAAATTTTGATCACTTTAATAATATTGTAATAATTATGTATGGGGCTGGATGGATACCTGAAATATCAAGGGAAACACTTTGTAAAACTAATGATAATCTAACCGCTATGCTATACATCTGAAATTAATACAACTTCTTCCCAAATGTTCTTTATGCACAGGCATAATAGAAGTTCTGTTTGTTTTCTTTCTTACTAAACATTGGAATGTTAATGAATACATAACTTTAAATAATATTTTTATTTGCCATTAATGCTATATAATATACTACTCATATAATATGACTATGAAAACCTAATTTTATATATTTTAAATATTTAATAGAAATAATTTTTAAGACACCAATAAAAAGATTCTCTAATTGGTTTTGTTGCAGGGCAAGAAGAATGACAATCTTGATTTTATGACCTACTGGGATTATCTTTCCCCAGATAAAAATAATATACGGTGAAGGCACAAAGTGCCTATGGAAAAAAGCACAGTAGGCACCTAGGAATTTCGGAGCATATCTGTAAAAACACTTTAAGATACAGATCTTGATTTGCTAATGGAGACCCAACAGAGGTTTAATATTTGAATTTCAAACATCAAGTGACTGTGATTATTAAAATGTTTTTCATAAATTGTTACCTGATTCAACTATGCATCATTTTAATGAGGAAGCAGCACTCACCAAATGAAAGTTGGAAACATGAGATCAGCTTTAACAGGTTCCAAAGTTATAAATAATTCTGTGAACTCATTTCCCAGTACACTGCTTCTTTTCTAAAATGCCATCCTTGCCTCTACTTACATTAATTGATAGGGGAACCCAAAAGTTAGAAATTTGGCTTCAGTAATAGCAGCTTTTAGTTGTAATCAATAGGAGATTATGTAAAGGATTAAATTAAAATAATTTCTTGTAAGGGCTCTGCCACAGAATTTCATGTAAGGGTTTAAGGTACTGTAGATAACTAGAGCTTAGTTCACAAACCTTAATTTTTATTTCGTTTTCTAGGAAATATAAAGGATTCTCTTTCAGAAAGTTCCTAGGCACAGGTGATACTCAGAGACGCCAGACCCCAGACGTCCTGGAGCAACATCAAGGACACTAGATAGACTCGTACCAGTGTCTGAAGGACATTCCAGGGAGACACTCTAGCAAACTGGACGACTATCTTTCTCACACTGCTACACGACTAACTCCATGCACTAGCTATTTACTAATGATTCACCCTGCCACCACCTACACCCTACAAAAACCACAGACAGACCTGAGACTATAAGACAGTTTTGTGGAAGATGTCCCCTGACCTCTCAGGCTGTGGCTTCTCTTATTAAAGACAATCTTATACCACTCAGTTTCTAGTATGTGTTTGGTGAAGCACTACAAGCATCCCAGCTGTTTCCAGTAAAATAATGACTTGTGGGCTATTTTCAATATTGGGATCATGGAATAACAAAAACATCGACCTTGATTTAAAGGTAATGCTGCATAATATATTGACAACATATCTGATGTTGATCAGAACCTTGTTGTCCTGATGGCTAAATGATTTCTTTTTTTTTTTTTTTTTAAGCAAGAAAGAATGAGAGGAACAGATAGAGACAGAGAGACACAAATGGAGAGAGATAATTGAGGCATCTTAGTTGTTGATTGATTGCTTTCTCATATGTGCCTTGCCTTTGAGGATCCTGCTGAGCCAATGATCCTTTGTTCAAGCCAGTGACCTTGGGCTCAAGCCAGTGATCATGGTGTGTCATGGTCTAGCCATGATGAGTCTATTATGGGGTCTCAAATGGACAAATGCATGAAATTGAATAACTGATAGACAGAGACTTAAAGATATATACATACAGATGGGTTCAGGAGGACGGCATGGTAAACAGTATCTACTGTTCCTGAGCCAATGCAAGGGCAGCCCCCAGAAAAGCATCCGTCTTTTTTCAGGGAAAAAAATGTGATCCATTAGCAATTTAATTGTTTCCAAGACAACTCAAAGACAACCCCCACCATACCATTCAAATCTAACTTTACACCATAAGAAACTAGCTTCCAGCCTCTTCCGGAAAACAGGGGTGGGACAAGTGAGAATAAAGTATAGCTCTTTTTTAACTAGGCAGGTGAGGTTGGGGTTTAGGCCTACCACTTCTGCCCCTAAGATACTCAGATTGTAAAAATACCCTGTTTATATTTTGGTCCCCAACAATGGGGTCATGTTTATGACCACACATTCAAGCTGGTGAGTCTGTTCTCAAGCCAGTGACTTTAGGGTTTTGAAACTGGGTCCTCTGTGTCCCACATCAATGTTCCATCCACTATGCCACTGCCTGGTCAGGTGAGAGCTTAATGATTTAAAGGAGTGGATCTGCAAGTAAAAACAAGAAAGGTGAGTCAGGGTGCAAGGTGGTCAATTTGAATCAAAAGAAAAGAAAGAAAGTCCATATTAAAGAAATGAAGTTACTACATGATTATACTATCAAAAGTATTTTTCTTTTAAATTGACTTTTAGGAAGAGGAAGGGACATAAAGAGAGAAAGAGAGAGAGAGAGAGAGAGAGAGAGAGAGAGAGGGAGAGAGAAACATAGATTTTGTTGTTTCATTCATCCATGCTGTCATTGGTTTATTCTAGTATGTACATTAACCAGGGATTGAACACACAACCTCGACATGTCCAAATGACATCTCAACCAAATGAACTACCCAGCTAGGGTCTCAAAAGCATTTTTTTAAAATTTTTTCTTTCTTTTAGCAAGAAAGACAGAGATAGAGAGAAAAAAAGAGAGAGGGACAGATAGGGACAGACAGACAAGAAGGGAGAGAGATGAGAAACATCAAATATTTTTTCTGGCCTTAATTGTTCATTGGTTGCTTTCTCATATGTGCCATAACCATGGGGTTGCAGCCAAATCAGTAACCCCTTGTTCAAGCCAGTAACCTTGGGCTCAATACAGAGACCATAGGTTCATATCTATGGTAGTAAATTTAACCTGTCAACTCTGCACTCAAGCTGTGAGCCCATGCTCAAGACAGGTACCTCAGGGTTTCAAACTTGGGCATCCCAGGATTACTCTCTATCCACTGTGCCATTGCCTGGTCAGGCAAAAAGCATTCTTCGTTGTTGTAACTTTATTATTTTTTATCTGAGCTATTCTTTTATATTCTTTTTAATTTTTTCTTTCTTTCCTTACATTACTTACCCAATCTAATGTGGTGTCTATTCTTTCCATCACTGCCCTTAAAATATTATAGTTGTGTAAAACCTCTTTGATAATTCTAACATCTGTGTCATGTCTGAGTGCGTTTTTGATGACTGCTTTGTTGCCTCAAATTGTGTTTTTTCTTGCCTTTGGTAACTTCTTACAGTTTAACTGAAAACAGGATGTGTTTTATTGCGTACTAGGAATTTAGGTAAATAGCCTTTGGTGTAAGGATTTATGTAAACTAGGTAGGAATTCAAATGTGTTTGATGTTTTTATTTTTGCTCTTGACTTTGGGTTTCTCTTAATTACCCCTCCTCTATGAAGTCTATCTGGCAATTCAGCTGCAATCCATAGTTGACATACCAAATCCTTGTTTTGGTGGTGATCTGGTGGGAGGAAGGTAGTGCTCTATAAACCTCTGATTACATTTTATAAATGGTAATATATAAAAACAAATATACTAAAGCATTATTGATATATTTTGTTGAAAAAAAGGCATAAAATTTACCATTAAAATTGAACAGTTTACAAATCTCACACTTTCCCATAGTCTAGACAAGTACTATTAAATTTTTAGAATAGAAGAGCTCACTGTTAGGTTAGTAAGCCAGAAAAAGTGGAAATGGGAAACTGAGATCGTTAAATGGCCAAGCAATTTACATCCATCTAGTAAATTGCAAAATTCTATCTTTCCTAATCAAAGACACTTAAGATAAAATGGTTTACCCTTCTCCCCAAAGAGAGAGTAAAGAGCTTAAATTACCCTACTCAGGGAGATAGATAACAAAAACCAAATACTCTTATTTGTGCCCAGCATACGCAAGGATGTAAAAAGAACTCATTTAAGCTCATCAGTGTAAAACTGATGAATATTCTATAGAGATCCTCGCCTAAGACCTCCCATAAACTCCTGACCTTTAAAGCCCTCAAGCTGTAAAACCCCAGTATGTACTCTCCCTCTTAGGAGCACTCCTGCATTTTTCTCTTCTTCTCCCCAAGCATGTTACCTTTATGCTTCTCTCTCATAAGACGCAAGGCCCTCCCTTTATTTGCCTTTGTAAGTTGTTTACTGTACCTACATATCCCATCTGGTTCATTTTACTTCCTCTGTATTTTCTATATAAACGTTTGAGTTCTTGGTTCTGAATTCTTTTCTTGTTGAACTCAAGAACTGAGGGTCCAATTTCACTGCCAATACCGCTGATAACAACTGTAGCTTGGAATACTCAGGGAAGACTTGTCAGTGTTACAGGGCTGGAAAAAAATTAATGGAAATAAAACAAACAAGATGGAGAGCATTCTACATGCTATAAAAAGAAAATGTAATAGAAACGTGGGTTGACCAGTATCTAGCAAGTTCATCTTGGAATATAGGACTTATAAAGGAGAAAATATATATGTTCTTTAAAAACCTGACATTGGCTTACTTATTTCACTTAACATGATACTCTCAGGTCCATCCTTGTTGCAAAAGGTAAAATTGAATTTTTATGATCCAATAATAATGTATATATGCACCATATTTTATTTATTCAATAATCTATCAGTAAACATTTAGGTTATTCCCATTTCTTAGCTAGTATACATACATTGTCCTTTGCATCTTAGTATAGCCTTTGCTTTAAAGTCTATTTTGTCTGATATTAGTACTGTTAACTCAACTTTTATTTTTATTTTATTTTATTTTTTTATTAAGAGAGAAGCAGGGAGGCAGACAGAACCTGACCAAGAATTACCTGGCAAGCCCCCTGTAGGATGATGCTCTGCCCATGTTAGGTTCCTGCTCTGTTGCTCAGCAACCAAGCTATACTAGCACCTGAGGTGAGGCCATGGAACCATCCTTAGCCATCAGGGCCAACTTGCTCAAACAAATTAAGCCATGGCTGTAGGAGAGAGTAGAGAGAAAGAGAAAGAGAGAGAGAAGGGGGGGGGTAGAAGTTGATAGTTACTTCTCCTGTGTGACCTGAGTGGGAATCAAACTGGGACTTTCATATGCTAGGCTGACACTCTATCACTGAGCCAACTGACCAGGACCTAATTTTATTTTCATAGAATATCTTTTTCTATACCTTTATTTTCAGTCTGTGTGTGCCTTTCAATTTGAAATGAGTCTGTAAATACCATTCGATTTCACTTATATATGGAATCTAAAAAATAAAACAAACAAAAATGAACTCATACAGAGAACAAACTGATGGTTGCCAGATGAGAGAGGGGTTAAGAGGTTGAGTAAAAACAGTGACAGGATTAAGGAATACTAATTAGTAGTAACAAAATAGCCACTGGGGTGTAAAATTGAGCATACAAAATATAGTCAATAGTATTATAATAACTATGTACAGCATCAGGTTGGTACTAGCTTTTCAAGGGGAACACCCTCATAACTATATAAATCTCTAACCACTATGCTGTACTCTTGAAACTAATATAATATTGTCAACTGTAATTGACAGGTTTAAAAAATTAAAAAGGAAAAGAATATATGACAATGGGTCAGTTTGTAGAAGGTCCAAGCACATTAAAGGAATGTTACTGTACCTTAAAGAAGCATGGAGCTTTGGAGATAGTATTTGAGCAAATGAGTACCAACATTAAAGCTGCATGTAAAACTAAATAAACACTTGTTTGCCCTATAAAATTAGTTTTCTTGAGATTGTTTTCTGGACAAAAATGCTGTTCCCAAGAAGATTCCAAGTACTCAATATAATGTTGATAAATCTGAAAATTTTGTTATATAATACCTCCCTTGAAAATTTAGTTTATCACCTATCCAATTCTACCTCTCTGTAGAATATATATATTTGTTTTTGTTGTTGTTCAAAACACATAAACAAGTATTATTTCACATTTTCTTTCATAGACCTCTATTATATATTTTTTTAGATTTTATTTATTTATTTTAGAAAGGAGAGAGAGTGATGGTGGGTAGGAGCAGTAAGCATCAAATCTCATATGTTCCTTGACCTGGCAAGCACAGGGTTTTGAGCCAGCAATCTCAGCATTCTAGGTCAATGCTTCATCCTATGCCACCACAGGGCAGCCCATAGACCTCTATTCTGATATGCCAAAAATGTATTAGATCTAGTGGAGTCCCACATTTATTCTTTCCCCCCCTTTTTAAAACAATAACACACTGTAAGTACATCTCCCTCCTTTTATTTATTGATTTTAAAAGGAGAGAAGAAGAAAGAGAGAAAGAGTACATTGATTTGTTGCTCCACTTAACTTATGCATTCATTGGTTGATTCTTATATATGTTCTGGTCTGGGATCAAATCCACAACCCTGTAGTATAAGGATGATACTGTAACTAACTAAGCTACCTGCCAAGGGCTCCCAGATTTTATTTTTGTTTCTAATTTTAGCACTCAAACCTCTTGTCCCATGCAAAAACTATATTAGTATTTTTTTTCCTTTTTTCATTGTATTGCTCATGTCCTACAACTAATTTCCATTTTCTTCTTGCTGCATTTATTAAGAGCTGTTTCTGACAGATCTCTTCTGTAATCATCAGGCAGTATAGTGGACATGTATTTTCCAGCTCCAGAATTATATCACATTGTTTCTTTACCTTTCCAGAACTACATTGTGATTATGACATATTTACAATAACAATTTTACAAATATTAAAAATAAACTCTCTGATATTTCTTTCCTTGGCCATCTAACACTAGATTGGTATGTAAAAACTGCTGTTGAATAGAGGTTTTCAATCAGGAAAATATGTGACTTTCTGTTAAAAAAATGTTATGTCAATTACCTACTATTATTGTTATTATTACCACTTTATAACAAAGTCAAGAGCACATATAGAGTAAAAAAGTCTTTGGTGATAGATATACTGTTTAGCACTTTATATATGGCTACTGAGAGAACAGAAAAAAGAAAAATGCACCCTTTCTGTTTGTGAGGCTTATACAGCATAAAATTGTTATTTGAAGAATAGATAACCTATTTGTGAAATATCAAGTTTTAATTAAAGTGGAAAAATACATTGGGTTACATCACAACACAAAATAATTTGCCTTTTAAAAATATACTAACTTGCTTTATAAATTACATATGATTTATGCACTACCAATTAAGTTTAATAACATAAAATGTCATCAAAATGTGACCAATGTCCTCATTTTAAAAACAACTTACATTTCATTTCATAATATGATAATAAATTATTTGTGTGTCATACTTACATAGAGCATACACATTAGAATTTAATAAGAAACATTTATATTTAAAATTAACATTGCTATTTATTAAAATTGTATTTAAACTCAATCATTTTGGATATCTACTTTTTCTCTATAAATATCTCCAATTAGATAACATTTTTTTTCTTTCTCTTCTAGGAAATCAAATATATGTGCTTATATAAAACACTGCATTCTGTGCAAAGATCCAATTATTACTAATCTGTGCTTGAGGGGAAGGTTGCTGTATTAAATTAGCTGACACAAGATTCAAGAACACTGAGAAAATCTTAAAAGTGAATAAAAAGTTAAATAACTGATGGCTAAGAAATAAAAAATATAAAACATCAAATCCTTTGAAGTGTTACCAGTATAGTTTCATTTTTTTCATTAGGTTTTTGTCCATCAAATATTAATTATGAATGCCTTATTGCTCAAAAAACCACCCTCCCAGATTTAGGAAATGTTATCATTATTATTTTCCCAAAAATATTCATAAGGTTTCTTTAAAATCTTGTTAATTATATCATATATTTATAAAAAATGCAAATTTAATTAAATAAGAAAAATAAACACACATCTCATTCAGATTTACTGTATAATTTGAAGTAAAATCTTTCTGTTCCATGTGTATTACTTAGCTAAAAACAGAGAAATCAGTTTGACCAGGCAGTGGCGCCATGGAAAGAGTCTTGGTCTGGGAAGCTGAAGACCCAAATTTGAAATCCTGAGCTTGTAGGTTTGAGCGCGGGTTCACCAACTTGTGTGTGGGGTCACCGGCTTGACCATGGGATCATAGACATGACCCCGAGGTCACTGGCTTGAGTAAGGGGTCACTGGTTTGGCTAGAGCCCTCCCCCCACCCCATCAAGGCACATACGAGAAAACAATCAATAAACGCCTAAGGTACTACAGCTATTAATTGATGCTACTCACCTTTCTTCCTTCCTGTTTGTTTCTCTCTCTCTCTCTCTCTCTCTCTCTAATATATATATATATATATATAATGTATATATAATGTGTATATATATATATATATATATATATATATATATTAGAGAGAGAGAGAGAATCAGAAATAATTTGTAAAGTATGCCTCATGTAAACCATTTCAAGTTGCTTCTTAAAACAAGGTTTATGGATCACTCATCTTGATCAAACATTTTTTGCTCATCATTTACAAGAGTCACAGTCACTTTAGGACAAAAAGAAAATAATTTGCAAAATGTGAACTTTTGAACTCTAAACTTTTCAAACTTTTTCATCATAAAATAAATTTAGATGCAATAACTTAAATATCTTACACATTTTTGCAACCATGGAACACTATTTTGTGGCCATAATGTCTAAGAATATGTGGTAATATCACTGGTACTATACTCTAATTATTTTATCATATATAAGAGAAAAACTTATTGCCAAAAAAATAAGTAAGGTGTTTGAATTTAGAAGGAAAATCACAACAAAGTTTCTCCTTCTGGTTTTAGGTCCATTGCCAGTGCTGGGAAGTGGTTAAAATGATGATTATATCATTGGTTTAAAATAATGAAAACCACTATATACAAAATATTTTGCATTAATTTGCTGAATTGCTATTTTATAGATGTATGTTCCTAATGAGTACTTACTCAGATATGTTTCTTATACATTCAGTGGATGTTTAAAATATTTTTTAAACAACAACAAGAATAGTAAATTAACATGTGAATTTAAGAAAATATTGAATAATAGAGGAAACTTTATACAGGCTTTTAAAAATCTTTGTTTAGTCTCAGAATAAATATGGTAGCATTCTCATGTTAAGTATTTAATAAAAGTTGTCAGTAATCATGAAATAGATTTTTGACCTCATTCTAGTTTTGTTTAGATTCTGGCTCTTATATGAAGAGATAACTTTCTGAAATTTAGTTTTATACTCTTTAATCTTGGTATAATAATTCTGCTCCTACAGTTTATAATGATGCTTAAATAAAGTAACATCTGTGAAACACTTAGCTTATGCCCCAGTAATGGTCTCTATTATCATAATAATATAATTTCAGGATTAAAATACTTTTATTGCTATCTAATTTAGTACTTGTATTTTACAAATGTGGAACTACATTAAGAAGCAAAGGTAGGTAAAATTACAAAGGAAAGGCATGGTTTGTTTTCCTGATTTTCAGTGCTTTGTAATTTCTTCACTGTTGTACCATTGGTTTGTTCATGTTTCTTTTTTTTTATTATTTATTGATTTTAAAGAGAGAAGAAGAGAACAAAACAGTAATTTGTTGGTGCACATATTTATGCATTCATGGGTTGATTCTTGTATCTGCTTTGACCAAGGATCAAACTTACAACATTGGTGGATTGGGTGATCCCTCTAACTAGTTGAGCTACAGGGCCAGAACTTGTTCAGTTTTCTTAATCCTTCTTCCAGATACCACCAGAATCTTTATAGAAAAATCATGAATCTCAAGAAAGATTCAAGAATAAGAGAGAAATCTCTAATTACAGAATTGGTGATACAACAAGATATATAATTGGTTTTCCGAAAACTCTCAAACATGTCTCTAATTAATTAAAACCTGCCTATACCAGTCATAAGGTTAGCTATAAAAATATATAGTTACTTTTTATAAACTGGAAAAAGCTAGTTAAAAACTCCTCATTATTTTTCTACCATAGTTACAAAATATTTCTTTATTTTGTTAATTAAATGAGAGATGGGGAGGCAGAGAGACAGAATCTCACATGTGCCTGAGATCTACCCAGGAAGCCCATTGCTGCTCCATTGCTCAGCAACTGAGCTATTTTAGCGCCTAAAACAAAGCCATAGAGCCTTCCTCAGCACCCGAGGCCGTCTTGCTCGAACCATTCAAGCCATGGCTGCATGAGGGAAAGAAAGATAGGGAGAAAGTGGAGGGGTAGAGAAGCATGATGGTCATTTCTCCTGTCTGCCCTGACGGGAATCAAACCTGGTACTTCCATACATCTGGCTGACACTCTAGTGCTGAGCCAATTGACCATGGCTACAAATATTCCAAAATAACAGTTTTTATGTGTTTGGGGAATGAAGGTGGGACAAGTCACAGGGTTTTCGGAAAGTAAAGGAAAGAAAGAGTACTTTATATTATATCAAGTGAGAGGATAAAGTTATACAATTTAATTAGTTATATGGGAATACTGTCCTCTTTCTTTGATATGATTGCGGTTGGTTTGCTTTTTTTATAATTAGGGCAAAATTATTATATTAATGATCATGCAGGATGCTAAGAAAAAGCTAATTTATTTATACTTCCTTTATATGATAACTAATTAGTCTTTAATTAAATCATAAAAATTAAAAATTTTAGAAAATATGGACTGTTTAGTTATATCACTTTGTATTATTTGTTTAGTGGTTGCTCAAAAAACTACAATATGTATTTTAAAACTTTCACAATTTATTTATAGTTATTTTTGTAACACTTTACATAAAATGCAGAAAATCTGCAATTGCATAAGTTCATTAACTCTATACATTTATGTTACAAATGTCATTATGAACTTAAAAATGTTACACAAAATGTTAAATGGTCATATGTATTTTAAAGAAATTAAAAGATAAAGTATTTTTTCTTTAAATATTTAAATATTATCTCTGCCTCAAAATCTTCGCTTCTCTTACCTATAAAATAATGATAATAAATTTTTTAAAAATCGATCATTTCACTTGTATGTACCATTACATTTTTTTTAGGTCAATCATCGTTGCTATATCTTTATATGTGTGCGTAGCCATATATATATATTTTACCCCGTTGACTATAGTTATAACAACTGCTTTAAATTTTATTTCTAATAATTCTGACAATTAGGTGACATTGTGGTTGTCTGCTTATTGGTTTTCATTTGAGAATTAGTCACTTTTCTGGAGGGATATTTTGTATATCGAGTAATTTTGAAATTGTTCTGTTGTGGTAAATATGGATCCTGTATTATTCCTCTAAATACTGTTCATGTTTTTTATGTGATAACTATAAATTTCAAAAGTGAAAGAATTAAAGAAGAGTTTAAGGTAGGAGCAATGGGATTTTATTTCTATTCTGATAATCTTGGCTTCAAAAATTATATATTTAAGTAGAGTTTGATAAGAAGATTAACCTAGCATTTTGATTCTGTCATATAAGAAAATTAGGCTGCTTTGTTATTGCAAATTATAAAATTTGATAATTTATGCAATATTAATCTAATTTCTATAGTATAAAAGTTATTATATGTCTTTAATATTCAATGTGTATGCAGAATTTATAAATTTACCTTTCATCATCACTTTCTGTTCTATACATGCAAAGGCTAAAATAATTTAACAGAAATATCTATTGTTTGGTTAGAGTGTACTCAGCACTGGTTACATTTTAAACTAGGTATGGCAGGATTTAAATATATAAATTATGTTAGAAAAAACTCTCTGAAAACCAGGGAGTATGAAGAAGACACATGAAAATTTATTAATGATCTTAAGTTGCATAGTGTTACAACAGATAAGTGGAAGGTACAGACGTGGCTAAACTGTATTGATGGTCACTATATTTGAATTCATTAAATAAAATACCTACAGAATTATCTCTTTGAACAGTAATTATATCTAGTATATAGTTAAGATATTTTTCTTTGTTTTCTCAAACCTTGGTGAAAATGGAGTCATATCAAAAGTAGTTAGCTCTGTCAGAATGTCAGGATTCAAATTGTTTCTTACTTTAATTTTGGCTTGATGAATGGGAGAAGCTTACTTGACATATCTATGCTGCCATATTAACAATATTCTTTAGGATAATGAAGTACCAGTCCTACTATTTAGCCACATAACATTTATCAAACAAATGTATTCAGTATATTTTCCATAGCTTGATTTTATAAATATTTACTTAAGTATACCTTTTATATGAAAAGCTAATGTTAAAAAATAATATTAATATTGTTTTTCAGTTTCTTTGAATTGTTCAATCTATTATATAAATGAATTGAAAATGATCTAACAAGGAGATTTTCATTAATTATTTAAGTATCTTTTTATTGTTATCCTCTTCTTTCATTTGTCAACTTAGTAAAATTTTAAAAATGACCAAAATGACAATATGTAGATTGTGTCCTTTTATTGTATTTCATGTAAAATAAATATGAAATAATTTTTAAGTGGCCATCATGACAACAGTACCAAAATATTATTTAAATGGGTTGAGTGTTTTTCAAAACAATATATCTGCTGATATGCATAGTGATATTTCAAAACCAGCGTTTTGCTTTTTGTCTAAATGTATATTTATAATAATGTCTGTGGTATAAGTATTATTTTCTTATTTAAAAGATTACAGCTTAAACAATTTAACTATTTACAGAAATGGATGACATATATGAATTTTCTAAAATTTAATTTATTTTTATTTTTTTTAATTTCTTTTTATTTATTCATTTTAGAGAGGAGACACAGAATGAGAGAGAGAGAGAGAGAGAGAGAGAGAGAGAGAGAGAGAGAGAAAGAAAGAAAGGGGGGAGGAGCTGGAAGCATCAACTCCCATATGTGCCTTGACCAGACCAGTGCAGGGTTTTGAACTGGCAACCTCAGTGTTCCCAGGTCGACGCTTTATCCACTGCGCCACCACAGGTCAGGCTTAAAATTTAATTTTAATCCTCTTTTCTTTAAAAGTAGTTCTTATAATGTAGGGGTTTTTTGTTTGTTTGTTTTTATTGGGACAGAGAGATAATCAGAGAGAGGGATAGTCAAACAGGAACAGAGAGAAATGAGAAGCATCAATTATTAGTTTTTCATTGCTGTTGTGACACCATAGTTGTTCATTGATTGCTTTCTTACATGCCTTGACCGCGGGCCTTCAGCAGACCAAGCAACCCCTTGCTGGAGCCAGCAACTTAGGGTCCAAAATGGCAAGCTTTTGCTCAAGGCAGATAGGCCTGCGCTTAAACTGGCGATCTCAGGGTCTCGAACCTGGGTCTTCCGCATCTCAGTCCCATGCTCTATACACTGAGCCACTGCCTGGTCAGGCTAATGTAGTTTTATTCAACATATACAATGATTTTATATTCTATAGAAGATAGTTTTGTAGCTAATAGGTTGTAGTAAAACCTCAAAAATATATTTAAACAAAATAAAATGTAAAAAAAAATAGTTTATTTGTTAGTTTCTCTGCCTTGTTTTATTATTGTAAATAATTTCAGTGACAACTAGTTAGCCAAATTCTTACTCTGAGAATCACTCTTAAATTTTTCTTCTCAAAACAAGTCTTGAAATTTTACTTTATAAATGTAGTTCACATTCAGATAAGAAATACATTAACAAATCATTTCAATACATTCTCTTAAGTACCATCATTGCATGAGTGTGTTGGTAATATATATGTAAAAAAAAAAAAATATATATATATATATATATATATATATATATATATATATGGCTATGCACACATATAAAGATATAGCAACGATGATTGACCTAAAAAAATGCAATGGTACATACAAGTGAAATGATCGATTTTTTAAAACTTTATTATCATTATTTTATAGGTAAGAGAAGCGAAGATTTTCAGGCAGACTCCCTACTTACTCTGACCAGGAACCACCTGACAACACAATCTGGGGCCAAAGCTCTAGTACTGAGCTATGTTTAGCTGCTGAAACTGATGTGCCCCAAGGAAGCTATCATCAGGACCCAAAGCCATCTTTGAACCAATCAAGCCACTTGCTCTGGGAGGAGAAGTAAAGAGAAGGGGGAGAGGAAAAGAGGGAGAAGCAGATGGTCGCTTCTCCAGTGTGCCCTGACAGGAAATTGAACCCAGGATGTCCATATGCTGGACCTTAGACTTTAGCCACTAAGCCATTGGCAGGGCCAAAATGATCAATTATAATGGAATTATGATCAATTTTGTCAGAAAATAGAGACAATTAGTAGATTCATTCTATATACAGAATTTAATTTCAATTTGAGGGGATATTTGCAAGGTTTGGATTAGTGAAATAGTCTTTTTCATTTAATTAAATCTGTATAGTTTGTTATGACAAGCAGAAGATTTAACTGAGTTGTGATAGGCTATGAGTTTGAAATGACAGGAAAGAGAAGTCTTATTGGTCCTACAAAGTTATATGAGATTAAGAGTTACTGAAAGGTTAGAACAATTAGGTAACATGATATTTTTAAAATATAATCAGAGAGTATATGACAGGTGAGAAAGGTTTCTAATAATGGCAAGAAACTAATTTAGAGGAGATTATTGCTTTAGCCTGAGTTGGAAAGATAGATGTACATAGTAGCAGTATGGATTTCGAAAAGACAAATAACTTGAGAACTATTAGGACACAGGATTGACAAATTGTATCTACAAATTCAATGCAGTGTGTATGACAAATACAAGCAAAGTTTAATGTTAAATTTTTTTTCATGATGTTACTAATAAAAATTAAATGTAGAGTAGAATAACAAGATGGTACTGAGAGAAACATGAGTGTATATTTTTATTAGATTGAGTTTAGCAGCTGTCAGTAGAGTAAGGTGACCAGATTTTAAAATTGGTAAAGAGGGACACCATTGGCAGGGTGTTTTTGATTAAAAATTTGGTCTATATGGAGCAAAAAAATTTTCATAGAATACAAAAATAGTATTGTAATATATTTTTTTAAATTTCAACATAAGTATAATTTTCAAATATAACACATTAAACATTATGTATAGTATTATTTTATTCTTTGGCATATTTTTCATTTCAGTGATTTTTTTTTTTTTAACAGGGACAGAAAGTCAGACAGAGGGACAGATAGAAACAGACAGGAACGGAGAGAGGGGGGAAGCATCAATCATTAGTCTTTTTGTTGCCGTTGCGACACCATAGTTGTTCATTGATTGCTTTCTCACTCGTGCCTTGACAGCAGGCCTTCAGCAGACCGAGCCACCCCTTGCTGGAGCCAGCGACCTTGGGTCCAAGCTGACGAGCTTTTGCTCAAGCCAGATGGGCCCATGCTCAAGCTGGCGAATTCGGGGTCTCAAACCTGGGTCCTGCACATCCCAATCTGACGCTCTATCCACTGCGCCACTGCCTGGTCAGGCTTGAGTGAATTTTTTTTAGTAGATTGCTGTCATTTCAAAGGTCATGAAATTTTTCACAAGAATTTCTTAAATTATATTTCACATATAAAATGGCTTTCAAAGTTTCAACACTTAATTGTGATTTTTCTGATGTTTACACTTTATTTATCATAGAAAAAACATGTTCAGTCGCAGAATTAGTTCCTGTAAAGACAGTGCGTATTTCACAATTTTTAGTGCATTGTTGTATGGAACATGGTTTGTTTCAAAATGATGAAATATTTCTAACCATTTGTTGTCTATTGTGATTTTTGCTGATGCCCAAGATTTAACCTTTTCCTTATCAATCTATTTTTTTTAATAATGATACCTCATTATAAAGATCATTTTTGGAAATATTACTAGATGGGAAGTTTTGAGTAAGTCAGAGGGATCTGGTTACATGGTCCCGAAAACAGTGCCAGAGCTCCACGAGCGGGCGGAAGTAGGCAGGGTAGTGCCGCTGTGGCACTCAGCAGCCGCTGGAGACCAAGCGGTTTGCACCTGGCAGAGCCCGGAGCCACATGCCAGTGTCCAGGATGAGGGCCTATGAGTAGTTAAGGGACTTAACAGCCACCGCCCCAGCAGGTACATCCTGCTCAAAGTTCTTTTGTTTGGGCCCCGCATGGGGCAGCCAACTCTTGCAGCAGTGTGGGCACTTCCAGGTTGAGGTGGGTTCTCCTCGCCAAAAACTGTATATTCCCTTCCCGTTCTCCTGCCGTTGCCTAGCTTTTTGTGCATTCTTTCCAAAAATCGGGACTTTTTAAAAATGCTGCAGGATGTAGGACAAATTGTTAAAAATTGAGACTGTCCTGCCAAAAGTGGGACATCTGGTCGCCTTACAGTAAGTAGAGTGCAGGTGTAAAACACAAGGTTTATAGTAAGACAGCTTTCAGATTGAATAACAAAATTAGCAAATCTCCCAAAGTGTCAAATGGGCAAATTATATAATTTTTCTGTGCCAAATTTGCAGTCAATGTAAAATGGGACAATAATATTACTCACTTACTAGATGGTTATGAAAATTAATGATATATAATAAGAAAGGTGGGGGTAAAATAGCACCAGGCCCAAGAACAACATTTACCAATGTTGAATATTATGATATGTCAAAGGAAAATTCTAATAACTACCTCACTGAATGACTGAGTAGATATACAGGATAATGCTTGGAAGTTGTCATACTCCTTGACACATAAATTTTGTACAAATAACATCTCTAATTACTATAAGTAAAAAAATATCTACATAGAGTTGAAAAGTATGTAAAAAGATCCATGTTAGAAAAACAGATTTAATGTTTTTAAGGTAATCATTAGAGAAAAATATGCATAGACTAAATCACTCAGTGCTGTAAGAAAATAAGTAGATCAAAGGCAAAATCCTGAGTACCAAAATTTTAAAGAAAACACAGAGCAAGTTTATTTAGTGAAAATAACTGGCTATTAAAAAGTCTAGTAAGTATCTGGCATGTTATATACTTTGGAGACTATTTTGCAGTAAGATACAGGGCTGGATTATCATGATAGGTTTTGGGAGAAAGACAACTCATGACAGGTCATACCAGTTTATAAGACTACATTTGTCAGAAACTAAGAGTTTCAGAGATCTTTGAATTTTACATTTATGGAAAAAATATTGAAAACCAGGCAATACAGCTAGGATTGTACTGCCAAACACGGTGGGAAAACAATATAAAAGGTTTTAATGATACATGAAGAAAACAGATCAAGACTAGAGCAGAAATGGTGAACTCAGGGATACTTTGATAGCAGTAAGCTTTTTGAAGAAGAAAATGATTGACACAGTGGTATAAAGGATGAATGGAGATGAAGACTGAGTTCTGTAAAGGGAAGAAAACTGGACCTGTAACAAAGAGTTACTAGGGGTGGTTCTAAATTTATAACAATAATGGTTTTAATAAAAAAAAATAGCTAAAAATAGGACCTGGCAACCTCTATTCCAGATTTAACAAAAAAAGATTAAATACTGTGTTCTTAAAAAGAGCATATAAAAATATCAAAGAAAAGTACTTGGCTTTGAGACAGCTAGTTTCCTCTCTTCCTCTTTACTTTAAATCATATAATCCTATCAATGCTATAGTAAATTTGAAAGCCAGAATGTTTTCCAAAGTTATTAATCAGTATAAAATGTCTATTTTCAAAATGTCAAGGTTAAACTTTTATAACCTTTGATTTTGTAACAGCTTAAAAAGAGTTCAGTTTGTGTTTACTTTTAGAAAAAGTAAAGGAGGTGTAACTGAGATTTTCTTCATTTAATCCTTCGTTCCCAGTAGTTATTTGATTGCCAAGAAAATGAGCTCATTTTTCTTCCTCATGACTGTGTGCTTTCCTTTCTTATTCTCTGGGAACATTTTAACAGTGGGGACCATTGTTTGCCAATAAGAATTTTTGGTGCATATTTTGCCTGTCTGTGCCCATAAAGCTAATGTTAAAGGAGAAACTTTGAGCTGAGTAGTAATAGAAAATAATTTCTAAAACTATCAAAAGAGGTTATATTTGGACTTATGGAAAGTCCTTCCTTGTGCGAAGATGACAGTTTATATAGGTCAGCATTTTTTTTATTCACTTGATAGGAAGGGTTTGCCCTGTATAATTATAGATACAGAACAAAATAAATAATTCCTCCGAACACCCAAATAACACAGGTAATATGAGTAAACAAAAATACTTTAGAAGCTGTCACACTATCTTATAAAAATAGTGTCCACTTTAGACAAAACTTATAGAAATTAAACTTCATATGAATTTGGAAAAAATAGTTGGGCTTTAGTTTAGAGTAAAAATCATGTGCTCAAGATTTAGATCTGTACTACCTCAGGTTATAAAAGGATAATACTTATTTCTTCTTATTTACTATTTCAGTGTATGTATCCTGATATTTTTCCTTCATAATATTGATGATTATATTCTAATTCACTCTATTTACTATACAGTGTGTTCGTAAAGTCATGGTGCACTTTTGGCCGGTCACACAGTCAAAAGTGCACCATGACTTTACAGAAACACTGTATTTGACCTTGTTGCTCAGTGATTCTTTCATTTGTAAATGTGTGTATTATGCTTTCTCTCTTTTTAAAGATTATAGTGATAATATTTGTTGAGAAATAATTTGTTTTACTTTTTAATGTTGAAGCTATGCACATTTATATCAAGAAAGATTCCACTAATAATTTTTCTGAAGGAAGTTCTGTCCAACAGCTCTTGTTATTGAAAGAAAATCCTGAATGTACATATATTTGGAATGCCTGCCTTAAAAAAATGTTAGAAATTACTTATGTCACAGCCCAATGGAGGTTTTTATTTTCAAAACACTCCCCAGTTTTTTGAATGGATATTTATATTATCCAAATATGGCCATCATTAGAATTAGCTGTATGGGACCACAAACATTATGAAAAGACTAACCATCACACTATTTATAAAGCAAACATGAAAGTAAGATGAGATATGTCAACGTAGAAACACAGATGGAGACTTAGTGCCAAAATTTGAACTGATTCTTTTCAGATGATCATGCATAATTTAATATGTCAGTCAATTGAAACCCTCATCAGAAATGAGAAAACTTGTGGGAGGTAATTGAAACAGGACTTCTTAGATATTAACAATAAGTTGACTAAAACATTGCAGGCCAAAAAATATGATGATACTATGAAATGACTTAATTTGAAGTTTGATGTCAAATTCCCAGATATTTTTCTATTACAATGTGCCCTAGAAATGAAAGGTATACATAATTTTGTAATTTTTTTTGATGAAAGTTAGCTTTTTAATTTTACTTTTATAGTAATCAAATACATATACATTTTAAAAGGTAAAATTATATATTTTTTTTAAAAAAAACATGAAACCTTTATTGATGAAAATATTGGTGGATGCATGTGAAGTAAAAACTTAGGAAATCTGTAGACTTAGACAAGCATTCTTTTATGAATATCTATTTGATTATTTTTTATTTGTTTCAAGTAATATGACCCAAATATTTTTACAGTTATGTAGTTGAGATGTGGACATTATAGTAATCATAGTGGTTCTTCAAAATTCTAATTTACAACAGTCCTTCACATTTTTTAAAATTAAATTTACCAGCTTTGTCAAAGTGGTAATTATTTGCTGTCATAGCTTAACTCCTTTATCTGGGTTAATTCTACTATAAAGATAGTGTGATAAACTAGTGATATATAAATTTACATTTGTATAACTGTTTTAGACTATTTTAAAACAAAAAGAATAAAAGAATGCAATTTAAGCAACTCACTAAACCAATAAAGTAATTATCCCATAGGTACTTAAAATATTAAATTTTAGAAGCTAAATAAAAATATTCTATTAGTCTTGTCAGATAAAACAATTAGCTAAAAACATCACAAAGTTGTTTATATGCAAGGAAGAACCTAGAAAAAAAATATTGAATGTAGGGAACATCTAAATTGCTGCCTTTCTCACCAAATCTGTTCGAAATATTTATAGCTGATGGCCTAGAAAGAACTAACTCTAGTCGTTCCTTCCAAGAAACTGTAACCTCATGTAACATCAAACTGTTGTAAATGACAACTATAAAACAATGCTAAATTTCCTTTGTTTAGCCCCATGTATGGTATTTCTTAACCAACTGCCATCTCTCTATGTCTACTATGTTAATTTTAGTATAAATTTTCAATTAGTGCCTATAACATGTAAAAATATAACTAGCCTCCTCTTCTCCCACAGATCTGTATAGATGTTAAATCCAAAGGTTAACTAGAAAAATAAACAATATATGATTGCATGTAGGCAACCTTCAGATGTAGAAATATTGAAATTTGGGTGTTATAAAACAGAATTTTAACAATATAAAATTTCAATGTAAATGCAGCACATGTCAAAAGGCTTTACTCTAATTTCACTAAAATCATAATATTAAAAATAATAACATCTTTATTATAAACCATTACATTAAAAGATTCAAAGGTAATAAAGTCAAACAAGAGACTGAAGGCTTGAGACAAAGAGCATGGGATTTCAACAATACATTTAAAAACAAAAACTTTCCTTTAGCTTCAGAACTGCCCTTAGAAAATAGAACAAATGCTAGCTAAACAGGGAGAAAGGTTGAAAAAAACAAAGAGTCAGCCTGCTTTTCTATTTCTTTCTTTCATTTTTGCTCTTATTTTGTCACTAAGCCATAAAAAAGAAAAGCCAAAACAGAAGGCTCAGTGTGAGTTGTACTTTTGAAATTTTGATGACAAACATAAAGTACATAGTCTTCTGAGTTTTCAGAAAACATAATACTTTATTATAGTAATCTAAGGGTGGCACAAATAGTTAAAATAAACTTACATCATTCAGTGCTTTCTTGAGTATATTTAAAATCATGGACATTTAAAATAATTCTTAATCTCTTTTTAGTAGTATAGGACACATTTTCCTATACAGATTAAATATATTTTACAATAATTTAATAGTAAAATACATTGAGTTAAATATGTATATCTATCTTCTTAAAATCAAAAACATACATATAGATAGATAGGTGATAGATAGATAGATAGATAGATAGATAGATAGATAGATAGATAGATGATAGATGATAGATAGATAGATATAGATTTAGATAGATATATATCCTCTAAAAATTTCAAAACAGTTTTATTACAATTAAAAAAACTGCTTAAACTGCCTAACCAAGAGGTGGCATAGTGGATAGAGCGTTGGACTGGGACTCGGAGGACCCAGGTTCCAAACCCTGAGGTGGCGGCTTGAGCGCAGGCTCATCCGGCTAGTGCATAGGTTCACTGGCTTCAGCATGTGACCTCATTTTCACTAGCTTGAGCCCAAAGGTCACTGGCTTAAAACCCAAGGTCAATGGCTTGAGCACGGGATCACTCAGTCTGCTTTAGCACCCCCCACTTCATCAAGGCACATATGAGAAAGCAATAAGTGAACAACTAAGGTGCAGCAATGTAGAGCTGATGCTTCTCATCTCCTCTCTTCCTGTCTGTCTGTCACTATTTGTCCCTTCTTCTGACTCTCTCTCAGGCTCTGTCAAAAACAAAAACAAAAACAAAAAAATGCTTAAACAATTAACTTTATAATTAAGAGAAGTGCTTAAATTTATTTTGCTCATTGATTCACATATATCTCTATTTTTTTTCCACCCAAAAAACTTTTACAGTCTCAGGAAAACTTAGTTGTACTGTTAAAGTAAAATTATTTATTTTAATTTTATCAATGCCTAATTGGATTATAACATATTGTAAAAACAGCATGTCTGTGCGGATCTGTAGTTTCAGTAGGTTAACAGATATTATAAGAAAAGTCTACAATCTCAATAATTTTTGTTCTGCGATATTAAGAAAAAAAATACTTACCATAATCAAAATTTGAATAGATTTATTCCTCTTGAAAAATAACTACCGTATGATAATGATTGGGAAAATTTTCTCTATGTGCTTGTATCTCTTTAGTGAATATATAAGCTACATATCCTTTTTTTTACAAAGAGTATTTATATTATACCTGCTTTGGTTATATATTTTCTCAAACTAAAAATGCTTGATTAAAGAGAGTCTTACAATCATCAGAGCCACAGAAAAGCTGGATTTTCCCTTGAGAGTAGTGATCAAGTACTTGATATAATAATTTCTATAGCTGCCTTGTCCGCTTTTTCTATGACCACACTTATTAGGGAAAAGTATGTCCAAACCACAGGTCACATTACATGTAGGATATAATATCACAAGCTCTATAAAGGCTCCAAATCTATTCCACAACTACTCCACTTTTTGACAATTCTATTAAGATATCCTTTCCTGCATTATTTTTAATACATAGTATTCATTATTTGCTACTATGCCCACTATACACCTAGTACTGTGCAAAGCATTAGCACATTTAATCCATATTTTAATAAGTTACTAAAGTTATTGCCAATTATTAAATGGGGAAATTAAAGTTTAGAAATGACATATTTTGTCAGGCAACACACCATTAGCAAGCAGTTAACCTGATATTTGAAACAGGTCTAAATTTAGAGCCTTTTATCCATTATAATGCATTGACCCACTGTATCATGACATATTGCAACTATATTGTTAGAGAAAAAATGTTACTACCTGTCAAATAAATGGGAGGGAAAAAACCTAATAGAAAATAAGTTTCCTACTTGAGCAAGTAAAAAAAGGCATAATAAATGACCATATTTCTGGAACTGAGGACTTTGAGATAATAATATCCAGTATCTTTTCTTTTCTTTTCTTTTTTTTTTTTTTTTTTTTGTAGTTTTCTGAAGTGAAAAGTAGGGAGGCATAGAGACAGACTCCCACATGTGCCTGACCGGGATCCACCCAGCATGCCCACTAGGGGGCGATGCTCTGCCCATCTAGGACATTGCAACCAGAGTCATTTTAGCACCTGAAGCATAGGCCATGGGCCATTCTCAGGCTCCCCACCAACGTTGCTCCAATGGAGGCTTGGCTGCAGAAGAGGAAGAGATAGATAGATAGAAAGTAAGGAGAGGGGGAAGGGTGGAGAAGCAGTTGGGCACTTCTCCTGTGTGCCCTGGCCGGGAATCAAACCTGGGACTTCCACAAGCTGGGCTGACAGTCTATCACTGAGTCAGCTGGCCATGGCTCCAGTGTCTTTTTTAAGGAAGAAAAACTTATAACAAGACAGTATGTGTGACTAACTTTAAATCACACAATGAGTAATGTATTAGAACTGATTGATAAATTAAAACTAATATTCACTGACCTTTATAAACCTTGAGGTCTTTTCAAAGAGAGAAAATATTCTCTGTAGTTAGATTTGTAGTCACACAGTATTATATCTTCTCTATTGGGGCACTGTCAGAAAATTTTTGGTTAAATTTCATTAACTGTTGCTTTAAGTTTGGCTCCTGAGGCAAATACTAAGGTTCTTTAATGAAAGTGTTGATATTGAGAGGGGCAAGATGGCGATGAAGTAGGCGGACCTACCAAATTCCAACTCCCAGAACCAAAGTGGATTATAACTTGATTTTAAGAACCATCATCTGGACTAACCAACGTTGAACTGGACTGAGAGGACTCTTAACCAAGGAACACTGAAGAAGCAACACTAAGACTGGTAAAAAAAAAAAAAAAAAAGCAAAAATGCGGAGAGGGCTGCCCAGCTCCCCAGAGCAAAAGGCAGCTCGGAGAGACTCGTGTGGTGGGAAGAGAGGCTAGCAAAAGGGAAGGGACCTGGGTCCCAGGAACAAAGCCACAGCCTATAGCCCTAGAACCTAGAAGAGGCGTATGGACAGTATTTAGCTGTGGAAAAGGTTAGGATACTGTTTGTGAGAGACAGTTGTCTCAGACCCAGGATTCTTCTTAAAGGAACGGTGCATAAAACCTCTCTCACAACCACTCACCTGGGACTCCTGGAGACAGGGAGAGAGGAGAGGACCAGAGCAGCAGGAAGAGAGTGCGATCTGGAAGGCACAGGGAGAAAAGCTTTGAGGAACAGCCACCCTAAACCCTGGGTTGAGTCACTCCACAAATCTGAAACCAATAAAGGAAAGTAGGACATCAGTCAAACACACTCCCCTGCAGCAATTAGAGCACAGTCGCTTAGAAGGAAGGAGCTTTCAGGACTACAGTATGGAGTGTTAGGGTCTGAGCTCAGCGCCCCCACCCACACTGCTGAAGGCTTGCTAGAGGGCGGGCGGCAGTGGGACACAGAAGCGTGGTTCTGTCGGTGGGGGCAGAGGCTGAGCCGGCTGGCATGGGCTTAGTCTAGCCCAAAGGGGGTGAGAGGACGCACAAAAATGGTCCAGCGGCTCTGGGTCAGCCTGTGACAACACCTGTGGGGGAAAAGTGGGAGCCCGGAATGGACAGAGATCTGCTGCTGGTCAGGGGCAATCAGGTGTGCAGCCTCACATGGCCTCTGAGGCTTAAAGCCCTGCATGAACTCAATTTGCCCACGGAGGTGGGGTGGAAGCCTAGGCTCGCAGTTGAGCGTGCACCAGCAGGGCAACTGAAGAGCCCAGGTTGGTGGGGGCAGGGCAGAAGCCCGGCTCACAGCTGAGTGCAATTCAGAAGCACCACCCAGCTGAAGGAATGGGCTGACAGGGACACGCAGCTAAGCAAAAGTGCTTACTCTTGCCCTTGGTGCCCAGGCTTGTGGCATGAGTGTGTTGTGCAATCCCACCTGTGGAAGAGGGGCAAAGGCCCAGACAGACTGAGGCTTATAGAGACTGGCACGAGAACACAGCCCCTCCCACGGAGGTGAGGTGGAAACCGCAGCAACAACCCCAGTGGTCTGCACCGGCAACACCCATACCAAACCGCCCTAGGCAGCGGCAGAGTGGGTGATGGGCCTGCAGACAAACCAAACCTAAAGAACACAGAGGCAACACCCATTGGACTCCAATACACAAACCCTTCTTAAACACAGACAAAATGGGCAGGCAGAGAAATGCAAACCAAATGAATCAAGAGAAATTCCCAGAGAAGGACCTGAATGAATCAAAAATAACCAAACTACCAGATGCAAAGTTTAAAATAATGATAGGTAGGATTTTCAAAAAGCTTAGAGCAACAAAAGATAGTCATTATGAACACCTAAATAAAGAGATAGCAAGTATAAAAAAAGAAATTGAAATAATAAATAAAGAATCAGACAGAAACGACAAATATAGTATCAGAACTGAAGACCATAATGGAAGGAATTAAAAGCAGGATGGATGAAGCTGAGGACCGAATCAGCGAGTTAGAGGACACAATAAACAAAGGCACAAAAGCAGAGAAGAAAAAAGAAAAGAGACTCAAAAAATCTGAGGAAACTCTAAGGGAGCTCTGTAATAACATGAAGAGAAATAACATCTGCATCATAGGGTTTCCTGAAGATGAAGAGAAAGAACAAGGGATAGAAACTTTATTCAATGAAATCATAGCTAAAAACTTCCCTAAATTAGGACTGGAAAATGTTTCACATGTTCACGAAGCACAGAGAATTCCATTAAAGAGAAACCCAAAGAAATCTACACCAAGACACATCATAGTTAAAATACCAAAGCTAAGGGATAAAGAGAAAATTTTAAAACCTGCTAGAGAAAAAAAGGCTATCACCTACAAAGGAGCCCCCATAAAGATGACATCTGACTTCTCAACAGAAACACTTGAGGCCAGAAGAAAATGGCAAGATATATTCAAAGTAATGCAGAATAAGAACCAACAACCAAGACCACTCTATCCAGCAAGGCTAATGTTTAAAATTGAAGTAGAAATAAAGAGCTTCCCAGACAAAAAAACTCAAGAAATTCATTAAAACCAAAACAATTCTGCAACAGATGCTAAGGGGCCTGTGGTGAACAGATCAAAGGGGGAAAAGATTATAGCAAAAGAAGAATACAGCTTTAAAGAATAAAATGGCAATAAACAACTACATATCAATAATAACCTTAAATATAAATAGATTAAATTATCCAATCAAAAGACATGGGGTAGCTGCATGAATAAAGAAACAGAACCCATACATATGCTGTCTACAAGAGACACACCTTAAAACAAAAGATTCACATAGACTGACGAAAAAGAATGGAAAAAAATATTTCATGCAAATGGAAATGAAAAAAAAGCTGGGTAGCAATACTTTTATCTGACAAAATGTACTTTAAAACTAAGGCTGCAGTAAGAGATAAAGAAGGACACTACTTAATGATAAAGAGAACAATTCAATAGAAAGATATAACCATTATAATAGCTATACAATGAACATAGGAGCCCTGACATACATAAAGCAGACTTGGATGGATATAAAGGGTAATATTATTATATTAGGGGATTTCAATACCCCACTACCATCACTGGATAAATGCTCAAGAAAAAAAATTAACAAAGAAACAGCAGACTTAAAGAATACACTACATCAACTTGATTTAATAGATATCTTCAGAACTTTTCACTGTAAAGCAGTAGAATATACATTCTTTTCAAGTGCTGATGATAAATTCTCTAGGATAGACCACATGTTAGGACACAAAAGTAGTCTCAACAAATTTAAGAAGATTGAAATCATATCAAGCATTTTCTCTGATCTAATGACATAAAACTAGAAATTAACCACAAAAAAAAACTAAAAAATACTCAAACACTTGGAAACTAAATAGCATCTTATTAAATAATGAATGGATTAACAATAAGATCAAAGAACAAATAAAAAGTTTCAACAAAGAAAAGTCATCGGCCTGATATCTTCATAAGTGAATTTACCAAAAATTCAAAAAAGAATTAACTCCTATCCTCCTCAAGCTATTTCAAAAAATTTAAGAGGAAGGAAGACTTTCAAACTTTTTTTTATGTAATAAGCAAAATTCTGATCCCAAAACCAGGCAAAGACAACACAAAGAAAGAAAATTATAGGCCTATATCACTGATGAATTTAGACACTAAAATTCTCAACAAAATATTAGCCAACCGGATCCAGCAATATATGAAAAAAATCATACACCATGATCAAGTGGGATTTATTCTGGAGAGGCAAGGCTGGTTCAATATTCGCAAATCAATCAATGTGATTCATCACATAAACAAAAGGAAAGACAAAAACCACATGATAATTTCAATAGATGCAGAAAAGGCATTTGATAAAATTCAGCACCCATTCATGCTCAAAACTCTCAGTAAAATGGGAATACAAGGAACATTTCTTAACAATGTAAAGGCCATCTATGACAAACCCACAGCAAACATCATACTAAATGGGCAAAAACTAAAAGCAATCCCCTTAAGATCAGGAACCAGGCAGGGTGCCCCCTTTCACCACTCTTACTCAACATAGTTCTGGAAGTCCTAGCTACAACAATCAGGAAAGAAGAAGAAATAAAAGGCATCCAAATTGGAAAAGAAGAAGTAAAACTCATTATTTGCAGATGACATGATATTGTATATAGAAAACCCTAAAGTCTCAGTCAAAAAACTACTGGACCTGATAAATGAATTCAGCAAGGTGGCAGGATATAATATTAAAACTCAGAAATCACAAGCATTTTTATATACCAACAATAAACTGTCAACAAAAGATATTAAGGAAACAACTCCCTTCACTATTGAAACCAAAAAAATAAAGTACCTAGGACTAAATTTAACCAAGGAGGTTATGGACTTGTACTCAGAAAATTATAAAACATTGATAAAAAAAAATGAAGAAAGATGCAAACAAGTGGAAGCATATACCGTGCTTATGGTTAGGAAGAATAAACATCATTAAAATGTCTATATTACCCAAAGCAATTTATAAATTCTATGCAATACCAATTAAAATACCAATGACATACTTCAAAGATATAGAACACATATTCCAAAAATTTATATGGAACCAAAATAGAACACGAATAGCCTCAGCAATCTTAAAAAGAAAAAATAAAGCGGGAGGTATCATTCTTCCAGATATCAAAGTATACTACAAGGCCATTGTACTCAAGACAGCCTGGTACTGGCATGAGAACAGGCACATAGATTAATGGAACAGAACAGAGTACCCAGAAATAAACCCACAATTTTACGGGCAATTGATATTTGACAAAGGAGGAAAGAACATACAAGGGAGTAAAGACAGCCTCTTTAACAAGTGGTATTGGGAAAATTAGACATCTACCTTCAAAAAAATGAAAATAGGCCATCAACTTACACCATTCACAAAAACAAACTCAAAGTGGATAAAAGACTTAAATGTAAGCTGTGAAACCATAAGCATCTTAGAAGAAAACATAAGCAGCAAGCTCTCCGACAATTGTAGCAGCAATATATTTGCCGATTTATCTCCAAGGGCAAATGAAATAAAAGGCAAGATAAACAAATGGGAGTATATCAATTTAAAAAGTTTTTGCACAGCTAAAGACAATAAGAACAGAGTAAAAAGAGAAACCACACAATGGGAGGACATATTCGACAACACGTCTGATAGGGAGTTAACCAAAATTTATAAAGAACTTATAAAACTCAACACCAGGAAGACAAACAACCCAATCAAAAAATGGGCAAAAGAAATGAATAGAAATTTCTCCAAAGAGGACATACAGATGGCCAATAGGCATATGAAAAAATGCTCAACATCACTAATCATTAGAGAAATGCAAATTAAAACCACAATGAGATATCACCTCACACTAGTCAGAATGGCGCTCATCAGCAAAACAACACAGAACAAGTGCTGGCGAGGATGTGGAGAAAAGGGAACCCTTCTGCACAGCTGGTGGGAATGCAGACTGGTGCAGCCACTGTGGAAAACAGTATGGAGATTCCTCAAAAATTTAAAAATCAAACTGTCTTTTGACCCAGCTATCCCACTTTTAGGAATATAACCTAAGAACACCATAGCACTGTTCGAAAAGGAGAAATGCACACCATGTTCGTGGCAGCATTGTTCACAATAGCAAAGATCTGGAAACAGCCCAAGTGTCTGTCAGAGGACGAGTGGATTAAAAAGCTTTGGTACATATATGCTATGAAATACTGCTCAGCCATAAGAATTGATGACATTGGATCATTTGTAACAACATGGATGGATCTTGATAACATTATACTGAGTGAAGTAAGTAAATCAGAAAAAACTAAGTACTGTGTGAATCCATGCATAGATGGGACATAAAAATGAGAATCAGAGACATGGACAAGAGTGTATAGTTTACCCCGGAGGGGGGAGGGGGAGAGGTGAGGGAAGGGGTAAGGAGAGGAAGGGGAACAAATGAAACCAGATAGAAGGTGATGGTCTACAATTTGACTTTGGGTGATGGGTACGCAATATAATCAAATGTCAAAATAACCTGGCAATATTTTCTCTGAACATATGTACCCTGATTTATCAATGTCTCCCCATTAAAATTAATACAAAAAAGAAAGTGTTGTTATTAAATATAGAAGTTTTTATTAAATGTAGAAAAAGATAATCTCAAGAATGAGAAAGTATGTACAGATGAAAGAGAATCAAAGAACAACTTCTTTTCTTACATAATTTTATGGTAAGCTTGGTCTGTTTGTGGATTAAAGCAGTATATACTATAGATATTGGTCATAAAATCTAATGGTCCGTAGATTTATTTTTATTTATATCTAATTGAGTCTGTGGTTTTTTTTTTTTTCTTTTTGGAAACTGAAAGCTGACTTGACCTTTCTTTCTTAATGAAACTCTTTATTCTTTATATGCAGAGGAATACTGCAAAATCGAAATTGGACATGACAAGCGATCAAGTGAGAAATAAAATCTTGCAAATATTAGAACTAATTTAAGAGAGACACTGATAGCTTTTAACAACACAAATGCATTATTTTTAAGACTATATAGGCCTGACTAGGCGGTGGCGCAGTGGATAGAGCGTCAAAATGGGATTCGAAGGGGTCCAGTTCGAGACCCCGAGGTCGCCCACTTGAGCGCGGGCTCATCTGTTTTGAGCAAAAGCTCACCAGCTTGAGTCCAAGGTCACTGTTTCAAGCAAGGGGTTATTCGGTCTGCTGAAGCCCGCGGTCAAGGCACATATACGAAAGCTATCAATGAACAACTAAGGTGTCAAAATGAAAAACTGATGATTGATACTTCACATCTCTCTCTGTTCCTGTCTGTCTGTCCCTATCTATCCCTCTCTCTGACTCTCTCTCTGTCTCTGTAAAAAACAAACAAACAAACAAAAAAACCCCACCCCCCCCAAAAAAAAACAAAACAAAACAAAACAAAACAAAAAACAGACCTTATGGAATAAGAGTTCCATTTGACTATGACTGAGCACCCAATTGAGGAAGAATATAAGAGAGGACCACCTTAACTAGTACATCGATTCTAAACTAAACCTACAAATTCTTTGTTTTCACTTAAGATAACTTAAGAAGCTCATCATTAGAGACAGTGTAAGTCCCCTACACTGTTCTTTAAGCTCTCACTTCTCCATTCAGTAAAAAATATGAAGGCCTAATAGTGGCATGGTGGAGCTGATTTGCTACAAGGATCAGAATAACTCAAATATTGTGAGGTTCTTCAGCAGATACACATAAACAGGAAACAAACTTACATGGGGTTAGGTATATAAGAGTGAGATAGTATGTTACTATTTCCTGGCTTACCATATGATAATACAGTGAACATAACCAAACATTTTAATGGCTTAACAAAATTAAATGGAAATAAATATAATCCTAGTAATGAACAAAAAAGTCTTGTTTGGGGGCAGAGCATATTCTCTGGTTAAAGTGAGGATAAACTTAACACTAAATAATATTTCAGCTGTCCTACTTGTTAATAGAGGATAGCTCTCCTGTAGGTCAAAGTAGAAAAGTAGGAAGTGACCTTCACTAGAAACAGTTCAGTCTGAATAGATAAATAACAAATTGAATTTTGAGTTCAATTCTCAATACCCAGTAGGAGCTAATCTCAAACTGATCCTGTATTTTCCAGTGGAAATTATAATCACTGCCTAGATTAAGAAGATTTAGAGAACCTAAAGTTAATTAGTTAAGGTAGGATTTTGCAAACTATTCTAAGAAAATATAATTTGTATTTTGCCTTCAGTAAGACATTTATGGGCAAATACATTTGGGAAATTCTGCGTAGTATCATACAAATTCAGAAAGCACATTAACACATTAAAAGTTTTCAGAAGTTCTGAGTCTAAATCTGCATATAAAGCTTTTTCCCAAAAATTTATTTATTAAATTCTTTCTTTCTAGCTTGACCTTTGGTGGCAGTATTGTATAAAGCATCAACCTGGAATGCTGAGGTCGCTAGTTCAAAATCCCAGGCTTGCCTGGTCAAGACACATATACGAAAGTTGAATCTTTCTGCTCCTCTCCCCCTTCTCTCTCTCTCTCTTTTTCTCTCTCTTTCTCTCTCCACTATTTAAAAAATGAAATCTTAAAAAACAAAATTCTTCGTTTCTATAAGCCTAATTAACATTATGAGTTTCTGGCATTTCCAGACCACCTTTTAAGACTAAAATTAACATAGAAAACTCCCAGAGTGAGTAGTTGTAACCATTGCTAGAGAAAAATATTGTGAATAGGAAAATTTGTTACATCAAAAGAATCAGGAACCAGAAGAAGAGAGTCTTGTTATGCCAGTCATTAAATTGTGTAATCCTCAAGACACTGAAGAAATAAAACAATTGATTTAATCCTGCCAGTACTGGTAATCCCAGTAGTCAGTGTTTGATCCCATCATGGCTTGAATCCCCATACTCTAATGTAAGACACAGCAAATAATATGAAATCTCTGGTCACTACAAGACTGGTTTCTGTCAGAGTTTAAGTTATTTGCTTTGTTTGATATCAATATCTCAGGTTGATTTCTTTGTACTTTATTACAATTTATGTTTTAAATACTGAGATCAACTTGCATTCATGTAGAAAATTGTTATGAAAAAAATGCCATTTTGATGATGCATAATTTTTATAAGGATTTTCAAGACAGTAGCAAAATAAAATTTCTGAAAGGAAATCTGGACTCTTAGTGGCATAATTACCCTTTAAAAAATAAAATGCACTTGCCAGGAAAGGAGAAAAATAGTGCAGTGAGATATATTCAGAAGTACCACTAGGTTTAGTTACTGACTGTGTTTCCAAAAATGTTATTCTTTTGAAGAGTAAAACATGAATATTCAAAAGTTACTAAGTCTTTTTTTAAAATTATTTATAGACAGTAAAATACTTTTTCAAAAAGTAGAGGCATATATATTCAATCAGATACTTGGGAAGACTCACAAGAAAAAGATAAATGGCATTTTTGTCACTAATTATGATAGCAATAATTTCTTTTCTATTTTAATCACATAAATATATGTTAACAAAGACTCAGAAATAAAATGTCAAAACATAAATAATGATTGTCAAAAAAATAGAGTGATGTTTTTTACGTTTATTATTTTATCAATGATAAAGTACATGAAATTTTTTTTCCTGAAATTTATTAAAAGAGAAAAAGACAACAGGACTACAAAAATAAAGTTGTCAAGATTAAGCACCAATAATGTCAGAACAGATGGATCTAGACAATTAATGTCATTATGTTATTTATTGTTCGGGAATAAACACATGTTATTTATCATTTGCGAATAAACAGTGAGATATCCAGCTATGCCTGTGGAATCAGATCTTAACAATCTGCATTCATTTACCTTCCAAAATGTTTTTTCTTATAATCGTTTTGAAACTTAGTCACCACTGATGACTGGGCCACCTGCTATTTCCTTCACTGGTTTATAATGTTTTCAGTCCTTTATAAACTCCTTTCCTTCAGAAGCTTATGTTATTGCCAAATTCCTTAAAGCATTTTCTCAAGTATCATTAAGAAGTGATGTAAACTAGTGAATGCACAATTTTCAGAATGCTTTAGTTAGCAATCTGCCTTGAAGACATCTTAGGTCATGTATTATCCACTCTCAGGAAAACCCAGTACCAAGAGAAGGAGCTGAAAATTCCCAGTTTACATTGAACATGAAAATGTATTAGTTGAACAAAATGCCCATCAAATGATGTGTTCAGAGATGAGCTAGAGAGGTTAATGAAAAAGTGAGCACATCGTTGGCACGCTAACAAACAACATATTGTCCTATGTCTTCCAGTTCATACTTTGTATTTAAAATCAAATTCTCAAACAATTACTCAGTTGTGATACACAGTGAGCTCAGAGGCAAAGGAGTCACACTTATTACAGTCCAGCTTTATGGAAATAATCTGCAAGAGAGACTGAATGACAGGAAGCCAAACCACATACTGATTGATGAGTTGAAGCAGGGTGATCACAAACAAGTCAGGCAGAGCAAATATCACAAAACCCCATTATTTGGCAAGTTGAAGCTCTGTGAAACGTTGCTGATGGCTGAGAAGTGACAGCAGGGAAAGAAAAAAAAATACTCTGGTAACATGTAAGCCACTGAAAAGGGAACGCTTTATTAATGCAAAAAATGTCATGTAGTCCTTGGGGCAGAGACAAAACCCTGCACAGTGACAACGCCTGCAAGCAGCGGTCATAGCTGGTGACCAACAGTTCATAAATAGTCTACATGTATTGCAATGCAGGTAAGAAGTATATGTTTCCAACCAAGCTCATAGGAAAGCATGGACATTGAAACTTTTGAAAAAGATAACCTCTAAAAATGTTCTATCTTTTGCTGAGTCACATAGCTTAGTAATGAATTATAGAATAATCACTTAAATTATAACTTATAATTTGTTTAGTATAACCACTAAATTACAATTATGCACAATTAGTGAGATTTAACATTTTCAATTGAAATATGTAAATGGAATGTATTCATTTTTTCATCCAGGTGTACTGCTATGAGATGTGTCAAAGTAGTTGTAAAAATAACCCTTCCCATAACTGTGTTAACATCACTCCTCTCTTTTTTTGTTCCACTGAGATCCAAACAGAGATGTAGAGACAACACAATTTCTAATAACTTCCCAGAAGTGACCTTTGTTGATAATATGACTCCAAGAAGTTTCTCTTCCAGGGCTCCTGAAATGACCAAGAAGCAGAGTGAACAGGACTTACTAAATAACAAGAGCTAGGGCAGAGGAAAAAGGAGGACTCTAGAAAAATTCTAAAATTTGGTGCTCAGACAGATGTTTAGATGGTAAATCCAAATATAAATGCAGAAAGAGTGTAATACGCCATTTTAAACCTATTATACCAGTAACCTATTCTTCCCTTCTCAGCCTGATACTGCTACTGTATTCCATAGAATTCTAAAGGATATAAAAGAGTTATAGAGTACTACTCTTTGTTCATAAAAATCTTTTCAAGAGCATAAAACTATTGTAAAAATACAGATTATATCAGGTACTTAAAATAATTTATGTACTTTATATCAGATGTCACAAAGACTTTCCATGTTATTATCTATTTTGTGTCACAAAAATAAATATGGGATATTACATCCTGGTATGTCCAAAATGTATTTGATTACAAAACTCCCCCAGTATTTTTTACAGAGTAAAATTTCACTTAAGGTTTAATTAATCATTTTGTTTTATAATGTAGAAGTCTCACTTACCTGAATATATTTGTTTCTCTCTAAACTGTTGGCTATTATTGAGGATGTGCAAGATATTGCTCATCTCTGTATTGCTGGGGCATAACAAAATACTTTCTCATAGTGGGAACTCAATTAACTGTTTATAGAATTAATAAACAAATATGATATCATGTTGCAGTAATTTTAAAGCTATTGGTAATTTTCCCAGAATAAATGTGATGCTAATATTGTCATCTTCATTTTTAAGGGATAATTTGATAAATCTTGTAAATGGCAACATAGAGATAGCTGGTAGAAAGCTATATATCATATATATATCTCCAAAAATCCTTGATTCTTGTGTTCTCTAAATTTAAAAACTCACATACTTTTTCTAGTTAAAGTTTCTAAATAAATTACAGTGTCTAGTGTGGCAGATACCTTTAGAGCAGTGGTTCTTAACCTGGGTTCTATCGAACCCTAGGGGTTCGATGAGTCGGTCTCAGGGGTTCGGAGAAGCTAGAATAAAGTAATATCATAATTTGTTGTGAGTTCATGCACTTTGTTGGTTTTGTTCTTTGAGCAAGGTGCTGTTCATGCATGGCTCATTTTGTGCACCAGTAAAAAAACATATACCTATGTCTTGAATTTGGAAAAGAAATCATTTTATTTATCACTAAAGAAGGGTTCGGTGAATGCGCATATGAAACTGGTGGGTTCGGTACCTCAAAAAAGGTTAAGAACCACTGCTTTAGAGTGATCTCAAATGAGACATATACTCTATAGGCAGAACTTCTACCTTTTCCTATCCAAAACAATATGGTAAAGGTGATGAGATATCATGTCAGTGATTCTGTTATGATATATGACAAAAATATAGAAATTTTGCCAGTGTAATTAAGGTCCCTAATCATTTGATGTTGAGTTAATCAAAAGGGATACTATCTTGGGTAGACCTGACCAAATTATGTGAGCACTTTTAAAAAGGCTCTAGGTCTTTTCTGAAGACAGTGACTCAAAATAGCGAAGTTGTCAACTTAAAGGAATTTGAAAGTGGATGGTTTGTCAGTTGAAAATACAGCTGACAACTTTATTTCAGCCTTACGGGGAACTCTGAGTAAGAACTCATCTGTGGGTCAGAAGTTCCTTGCTGTGTGACTCTCAGAAATTTCAAGATAATAAATGGGCATTTTCTTAAGTGCTGAATGTGTGATAATTTGCTATGTAACATTAAAACAATGATATACCCATTTAAATTTGTTTCAGAAAACATAATATTTTAACATAATTATGCCCACATAATAATTAACAGATATGTATACTAAAATAGTAGGTGGTTCTTATATGAAATTTGAACTTACTATTCAGTTATGCTTAATCCATTTATATACTAATTTATTGTTAAATCTGGCAATCCTTCTCCTGGGAAATTCTTTTCATAAACTTTGTCTTTTCCCTAAAACCTTTAGGTAATTCACTAATACTTTTCATACAAATTTTAGGTTAAAAGGAGTGGTAAATATCACAAAAATTATTTTGGGAAAAACTTGGGGCCATAAAATGCAGATTGTTTAAATTTTTATTGGTTGGAAAGCCTGTTTTGCTTAATTATTTAAATCACAATGACACCCACATTGCAAATAATTTCAAATATTTTGTCACCCTTCAAACAAACACACACACAAGTGGACATGCACACACAACCAGTAAAACATACCTGAAACCACATGCTATTAGATAGTTTAGTTTTATCTATTTAAAAAAGGTATTATTAAGTTTTCATGGCCTGACTTGTTGTGGCACAGTGGATAAAGCATTGACTTGGAATACTGAGGTCGCCAGTTCAAAACCCTGGGCTTGCCTGGTCAAGGCACATAGGAGTTGATGCTTCCTACTTCTCTCTCTCTCTCTCTCTCTCTCTCTCTCTATCTATCTATCTCCACCCCCCACCTCTCTAAAAAAAAAATTAATTAATTAAAAAATGTTCTGGCCCTGGCTGATTGGCTCAGTGATACAGCATCAGCTCAGCATGTAGAAGTCCCGGGTTCTATTCCCAGCCAGGGCACACAGGAGAAGTGCCCATTTAATTCTCCACCCTTCCCCCTCTCCTTTCTCTCTATCTCTATCTCCCCCTCCTGCAGCCAAAGCTCCATTGAAGCAAAGTTGACCCCAGGCACTGAGGATGGCTCCATGGACTCTTACTCAGGTGCTAGAATAGCTCTGATTGCAACCAAGCAACACCCCAGATGGGCAGAGCATTGCCCCCTAGTGGGCATTCCGGGTAGAGCCTGGCCGGGCACATGAGATAGTCTCTCCACAGCCTTGCTTCGCACTTTAGAATAAAAAATACAAAAAGAAAAATATATATTTTTAAATTTTCCTTTTAATCAAAACCAGAACAAAATATTTTTTTAAATTCTACTTGTGTTTAATTTCCAGATTCCACCTCTTATCACAAAAATCCAGGTAAACTAATTGTAAAGTAATCAACAACAGATTTTTATATTATAATTCTGAAAGCATAGTATATGTTATTAAATTTTTTAGAAATTGTGATAAATTTCCTATCACGAGGTTATTAGGTTATAGATGGTCTTTCAATAAAAAGTGTGTTAAATAAAAAATTATTTTAATTTTGATGTAGGTAAGATTCTGGTTTTAATCATCATTTGATCACTTATTAACTCTTTGTCCCTGGATAAAACATTCAACATATCTGAGGATCTCAGATATAGGCAATATGATATATACTTGGCAATGCTGAATAATGCTTCTGATAATTACAATTTCATGACAAGCTTAAAAACTATATTGACTTATTTAATTACCACATTAATTATATTTTAGAAATAAAAAAATTGAGGTTCAGGATGTTAATTAACTTGTTCAAAATCATCCAGTAAGTGCATTTGCACGACAGTTAAAACCCATACTTGCTCTTGATTCTCATGTTTTATAGCTTTCTCTAATTAAAGCTCGTGTTCCATATGTCTACTTCAGGGTTTATGTCAACTCTTTTTTGGTAGAACTTTCATTATTAATAAGAGACAAAAACGAAAATCATACAAAATGCAAAACAAGGCAAAAAAACATGAGAGTCATGATAAATCTTTAAGGTCTAGTGCTGTGTCAAATATTTTAAACTGCTTTTTCCTTCCCTTTTCCCAAAAATGCTATGAGGCAAGAAGGAAAAATGTTATAATGTATATTTCAGAAGAAGAAATTGAAACTTGGAAAGGTTATATACTTGAACCTACAGCTTTGTATAAATTATTTTTTCTGCTTTATATTATTTCAATTACTTTTGCCTAAATCATCTTAACTTAGAGACCCTTGCCATTTTAATGTCCCTTCTCTTGTTTGAGGCAACTTGACAGAAGGAAAGTAAAAGAAAAAGGCTGCACACACACAAATTCTGGTTCATAAAGTTTCACTGATGAATAGGAATCTCTGCATAGAGAAGAAAGAGCAGTCTTTGCTTCTCTACATTCTTATCCCGAATAACACAGCCATTATCGTTTTTCTTCTCTGCTTTCAAGTGTTGAGAGGGGAAGGAACTTCAAGAAAGAAAAAAAATGGGTTATCTTCTGTACTTCATTAGAGAATGAGTTCTGATCTTAGTTTTTGTTCTTTCCTTCTTCTTTGTAGCATGACTAAGAGATCTTAGATATCCAGCTGTCACAGAGGAAGTGAAAAAGGAGCCAGAAAAGGACTTTTATCCTATGGGCATAGAGTAATTTTTTTCAATGAGAAGGTTAGATAAATGTCAAGTAAACAGTATCTTTTTTGTTTTCAGGTAGTGAGAGTAAATCATTATACATATTCCCAGTCATATGGATTCCCATTCATATTCCACTTTCAATGATTTCAAATAATAGGATAAAAATTAGTTCATCCTTGCAGACAGACTTTGCTTATTTTCAAGATTACACTAGAGTTCATATTGGTTTAAAGGATTAGATCACCTCTTCCTTAATAAGAGTTTATTGAAAAGCTCTAATCTATTTGGGCAACTCACTCTTTGATGTGTAAATTGTTCTTCAGTTACTAAGATTGCAGAGAGGCTTGCTTTACCAACTGTAACCTTTCCATTCATACATGTTACTGAATGCACATGGACTCTCTTATAAATGTCATTGTCACCCGGATGTTCACATGAGATAGGCAAAAGTAGTTCACAATAAGTGAAACTACTTCAGCCAATAAACAACTTTAATGTCATGCCCATGTTACTTGAAAAGAAAGTTTCTTTTTCTTCACTTAAAGATTTTGTTTGTATTACCTTATTTATATACATTTACAATAAAGTTGTATTGATAGCAAATAGTATTTAATTAATTTAATGGAAAATAATAAAACTTCTACCCAAACCATCTATCTATGTGACTAACTTAAACATTGAAATTGCTTCATTAAAATTTGAGTTAATTCTATATACCAATTTAGCAGATGTGTCTTAATTTTGAACCTCCCCTGAAATAATTAGAAAAAGACTTTTGAAATGTTAACAATCTGAATATAAATATGTGAACATATTTTGTATTAGAAGGTTTTACATTCCAACATTCAGCTTTTTAATGTTACTAATGAATGATTATTAGTTTCTTGGGAGAGGACTTAATTTGGGCAATGTGAAATTCACTGGCTTTTAGTTCGCATGAGTTTGGATAACATTTTTATTTTTAATATTCACCTCAATTAAATTTTAAGTTATGTTTTCTTTAGTTCTTAAAACTTTTTTTAAACTATAAATACAACCTAATGTCTTCCTGGAAAAGAGTTACAATAAATATGACACTCCTTTTGGGAGACAAATTACTATTTTTAAATATTATTTATATTTTATATAATACTTTGTATCAGTGCCTGAGTAAACTATTCCTGATGGTCCTTATCTATTTCAGATATAGAACTTAAATTTTTCAGAATAACCATGTATTTGCCAGTGCAAAAGTCAGTGATCTTCTGATCAAAGGCTATGAATATTTCTCTTTAATATTGTGAAGATTTATTAAATATAGTTTAACATTTTTTCTGACCTTATTAAAATATATCTTAAAAATTTTTACCGAAAGTTTAAATCAGACATAATTCAGATCACTTACATCCCTGTGATTTGAGCCACTAGCCCTAAACATTCTGAGAAAAGCTTTCTATTTCTCTATATATGTTAATTTCCTTATATCCTTCTTTAAAAATAAATGGTTTATAGTACTTTCTATGAGCAAGCCACTTTAGAAATATTAATACTTTTAATCTAAGTAACAACTATATAAGTAGGTACCAAAATAATCTATTTTTCAACTGAAGAAATCACATCACAGAATGATTATATAAATTGCCCTCAACAGATGCATATGAAACCATTTTTTCTTTTTTTAAAATTAATTAATTAATTAAATTAGACAATTAAATTTAACAGGGTAACATTGGTCAATCAGAGTACATAGATTTAGAAAAAATATCTCCACATCATTTAGACAGTCAATCATGCTGTATACCCATCACCCAAAATCAAATCATCTTCTGTCACCCTATATTTTGTTTCTTTTTAAGCCCCTCACTTTCCTCCCACCCCACCCCCTTCTTCTCCTCTCTTCCCTTCCCCCTGGTCACTACTGCACTGTTATCTATGTTCATGAGTCTCAATTTTGTGTCCCTCTTATGTATGGAATTATACAGTTCTTAGCTTTTTCTGCATATACAACTTTAAAATAGATTACAATAAGGTTTTATTGGGACAGAGAGATTAGAGAATTCTATAGTTTAGTATCAAATTCTCTATACTAGCATAGATGTGATTTTATTCTAGATCTGTTATTAAGAGGCTTGAACATGCACATGGGTGCACATATGCACACACACTTTTGAATTAGTCATTGAATGATTTTGAAACATACTTTTTAGAGTATGTCTCTAGTTTTTAACATAGGAGCTATTTTTTTCACAAAGCAACAGTGATGCTTAATGAGACACTGGTATTTACTTCATAAAGTCTAGCTGAGGGAATGCCACTCAGCATGGTCCTTGTCTCCCTGTATCAAACCAGTCTTGGCACATGAGTTGTCATCTGGTTTGTCAATTGGCACCAAGGTATAATAAGCCTTTATCTAGAAATATAGATATCAAACTCACAATAAAGGATAATTAAAAATCTTTTCTCCCTGCCTATGAAAGAACCTTAGCAACCTCTTCTAGGGGGAATTAAGCTGATAATATTCTATATATTCTCTAAGCAATTTTCAATAACTACACCACTGGGTTTTTATTGTTTGTCCAAATACACAGAATTAAAAGATGACCTTTTGAAATTTAATTTGTTCTTTAATCAGAGAAAATACAGAAATGTCAGAAGTTATTTCAGTATAAAAAAAATACTGTTAGTTCTGAAACATTTGCAAAACAAAGTCCTATACCATAAGAGATGGGAGGGCTTTCCTAATACATGGGCAATTGAATCATAAGACACAGAAGTTATGGTTTTGGCTTTAATTCTACAATTAGGTTAACTTTCTTCACAATGTTTTGAGAATGTGCCCCAAACTCTATTTATGCTACACATATTCTGTCTACTATGAATAAAATATTGTTCACTAATTGAGATTAAATAAAGTTTTAATATTTTCTTCTTTAGTGGAGATGTGTTTGCTGCAGAATTTATCACATGATATTCACATAAAAGAGATAACTCTGCAGGGTTGTCAGGATTTGTAATAAAACCATTACAACCTGCAAAACAACCATAATGAAGAATTACATATTTTTTAATTCACTAACCTAATGTGGGTAGCACACTGCATTTTATTACTTTTGACACTCCTTAATAGTCATTTTATCTAATGAGACCATCTGCCAATTTCTTTCTAAGCATTCACTACTGCTGTAAGTATTAAAAAAATAGTACTTAAAATGCCATTTTCTTTCTGCTGTGCACAGCTTGTCCCATTAAAGCTAGGAAATTTCAGAGGTTTGACCTATTTCCAAAAATTATTCTCTATCCTAAGCTCTTTGACGCTATCCCTCTTTAGATTCACATCAAACTAATTCTGTGTAGAGCTTAGTGATCTTTTACATTAACAAAATAATCTTTGGTGCAATGAAATATAGCTTCATTGTTTCGATTACCAATTATACTTAGACCTTTGGCTTAATAATGACTTTGGGATCAAAGAAGGCAATCAAGGCAATAGAACCTTCTCTTGATCATACCATGCATTCCTCTATGAATTGAAAATTGTAGAGTGGGTTCATTGGTGGCATATTTATTCCCAAAACTAACAAATAAAACTATATTAAAGTATTTTACAAATATTATATTTTTTAAAAGTATAGAATTTTTAAACGTACAATATGTAAGTTGTATAATATTCATTTCATGTCAAGCCAATAAAATAACCACATATCCTTGTTATTAGGGATGAGTAAATTTAGTTTACTGTTTTAATATCTGTTAGGTTTAAAACTTCTTTTATCTCCTGAATAATTTATGCCCAATTAGACAAGAAATTTAAATATATATTACAGAAATCATAGTTCTTTTTAAAACTTGTCATTATTTTAGAAATAATTTTGCATTATTTGCCAAAGGTTCAAACAAACCTTGATTTCTCTTCTGCTCCTCTTCTTTGCATCCATTCAAGACAAGAGGATAAAATTAGAGTTGTTATCTGAACAAATTACTAAATCAAAAAATATTTTATTATACAACCATATGAGAACAACAGCTAAGATATAACAGAGCCATTATTTGAAATGGAGAAACTGTTTTAAATGTGAAGATATTAGCCCCAACATAATGTATATTTCAAAATATTTGTTTTTTATATGATTAAAAAGGTTTCTTTTACCAGAATAAATAATTTGCCCAATTCTTTATGAAACTATTTGTTGCATTGATGGTAATTACTACTGAAAAGTATTTTACTCATTCAAGCAACTATATATCAGTCAGCAGGGAGCAATAAAGGTTGCCAAGAATTTTAGGCTAAGATCCAATATATATTTAACTGGGATTCTGAGAAACTCCTGGAAATGAAGCCATTCTCATGTTATGTATATTGACAATTTTTTTCCCACAGAGGATTCTAGAATAAGATATTTTCCATGAGTTACATTTAAAAATGTTTCCCATAAGCAAGTTTTACATTTATTATCAAATAAAAACCATAACAAAAAGAAAAAATAAATACAAATAGCATCATTTTGAAAGGCATTTTGATAATCTATGCATGTGTGGGTGATATTAATTTTGTTAAACAGTAATCTCTAATACATGTAACTTATACATAAATTTTAGGACCATTCGCAATTAGAATTTTGAATCAAATTTTCTAAAAAATATTTTACTTCACAAGAGTTTGTGCAAGTAATTACAATTTGTATTTATACAATTGTAGAGAGATATAAATGAAGGGGAGAGAAAGAGAGAGAAAGGAAATAATCAGTTTGCAGTTCTACTTATTTACGCTTTCATTGTGGGTGTGTATATGCCCAGACCAGGGATTGAATCTGCAATTTAGGCATGTTGGAATAATGCTCTAACCATATGAGCTATCCAGCAAGAGTCTCGCATAACATTTAATATATTGACTAATTAGCTGTTTGGGAGCCATCTTTTATTATTTAGCTTCATTATAGATTTTTCTAAAGTAGTTTTTTTAAACTATTGCTCAACATTAAATTAATTAGCAAAATTTATATTGGTATATTATTTTTATACTTTAGCTATATACTTATGTATAAAATTATTTTATTAGTCCTAGTTTTATTTTATAGCATCTAGGTTGTGGGATAATTTAGATAACCTTTCTAAAATATTTTCTATTCTCTTCTTAGTGTGCTTTGTTTTCACCTTCCAAATTAAAACTCCAGTTTAACGCTCCCAGTTCCTGTATCATATAAATTTATATCAATATATATACTATATAAAGATTACCATGCAATTTATTTATTTTACTAGTTAATAAAATGTTGTATTTTTATCTTTTATTTTATTACATATATGGTATTTTTAAATCCAAAGTATTAACATTTTAAGTATAAAGTTAATTTAAAAAATAAGATATTTGTAAAAGAAATATATTTTAAATTTATTTATAAACACCTAATTATATGATAAGTACTGTGTAAGTATCAATATTTATTATTTATACATTTTTTCAAAAATATTTATTAAGTAGTCACAATTTTTACTAAGTTTTTTCAACAGCACACAAACATAAAAAACGTTATGGGCTTATATATTTAATATTAAAATGGAGAATCAAAAAAAAAATCACTTAAATTCAATAAGCCTGAGTTTGTCCATCTTAAAACAATAATGCAAAACAACAACAAAAATGCATATCAATTCACTTGCTGTACTATCAAGACTAAATAAACTGTATAAATGTAATTTTTATTAATGTTCATTTTTGTTGAAAATATTTATTGAACAAATATTTTATTCATGGCACCCTTGTATGTGTTAGGGAAAGAAAAGTAAAAAAAAAATGTAGTAATAAGTGCTATGATAAAAAGATTAGAAAGAGAGTAAAGAATAAAAGCAATTAATTCCACCTGAAGAAGGAGGAGAAGGAAGATAATATTTTAGGAATTTTTCCACATGAGTTGATATCTGAAGTGACAGCTGAATTATGACTAATTGGAGTTGGCCAGATAACTAAGGTGAGGTAAAGTAAAAAGAATGTTACAGGTACTTATCTCATTTGCCATAAAAAATAGTCCAATGATTTCTAGGTTAATTTTTCTCTTAGTTCTCAGGATGACATTTTACACAAGAAATCAAAAGACCAAATTTTACAATCACTATTGGTTTAAGTTCACTTAGCTAATGCTAAAACCTATATTGAACTTGTTCTATCTGACTCTAGAATGAAGTGTGTGTGTATGTATATACATAGACTTCATGAGAGAGAGAGATAGAGAAAGAGAGAAACATGAAGCTGATCTATGTGCCCTGAAAAGAAAATCAAACCAGGAGCTGCACTGCAGGATAACATTGAAGCCAACAGAGCTATCCAGCCAGGGCTTAATTTTTTTCTTACTTATTGATTGCTTGTCTTTTAGGAAGACATAGAGATGAAGAGGGAGAGGGGAATAGGAAAGGGAAAGATGTTGTTCTATACAATCATGCACTCATTGGTTGCTTCCCGTTTGGCCCTGACAGGGGATCAAACCTATATCTTTGTTGTTTGGCACAATGTTCTTAACTAACTGAGCTCCATCCAGGGCTGGAAAATACTTGCTTTAATGTGCCAGTAGAACATATAATAGCGACTAAATAAACCTAGAATAATTAAGCCACTCTGGAAGATTAAAATTGTTTATAATTATTAATTTAAAATATTGTGATGTTAATCAAATTAATACTCCTATATATAAAGTGATAGAAACAAATTATTTAAAGACCTATGTATCTTACCAATATTCACCCAGAAACAGTTTATCTCTCTACTTTATCTTATCAAAGCAATTTGGAACCATGAGGTCTATGCAGACACTGTCAGTAAAATGAGCAATTTTACATTTATTTACCCCAAACAGATCATTTTTATTATTGTTTTAGTCCTAAAGGAAACTTCTAGGTCTCTTGTCTTTGAAACGTAAAAAATCCATAGAAATTTTTATTATAAGCAGGGATCATGAATGTCTCCAATATTTATAGAAGTACGTAAATATAAATAATATACCAGTGCAATTTTCAAAGAAGACTGTTTATTTTGCCTTAAGCTGTCATTCTATAATAACAGAAAAAGTAATCAAAAATGTTGATAAAATATCAAGTAATAAAACTGAAATCTGAATATAACAATGCTAATCTATTTTAATTGAAAGTTCAGCTTCAGTGTTTGAAAATATTACAGTGTACTTAATTATTTTATTAAATGTTCACCTTTAAAATGTATGACTCTAATCCATAATATATTAAGCTTCAAAATTATATGAAATATTTTTCACATAAATAAATTAATGACTAAATTAAACATTGCTCTAGGCTTGAAATAAACTTTTCACCAAGTAACATATAAAAAATAATACAGAGAAAGAAACATCACTCATTCTTTTCTCCAGGAGCATTTTGCTTTTTGCTTTTGCTTTCTTTTTTTTTTTTGTCAGGCACAGAGAGAGGAATAGACAGGGACAGACAGACAGGAATGGAGAGAGGTGAGAAGCATCAATCATTAGTTTCTCATTGCCATTGCGACACCATAGTTGTTCATTGATTGCTTTCTCACATGTGCCTTGACCGCGGGCCTTCAGCAGACCAAGCAACCCCTTGCTGGAGCTGGGTCCAAGCTGTGTAGTCAATTGGTTAGTGACATACCAAGCTGCGACCTTGGGTCCAAGCTGGCGAGATTTTTTGGTCAAGCCAGATGGGCCCGAGCTCAAGCTGGCAAGTTCGGGGTCTTGAACCTGGGTCTTCCACGTCCCAGTCCAATGCTCTATCCACTGTGCCACCGCCTGGTCAGGCTGCTTTTGCTTTTTTTGGTTATTTTCTTGCTGATAAGGAGAGAAAAACTTATTATTGAGATAGATCATATGGTAAGAAGATATGCTTAAATTTTTCCATGAAGAACACCAGTTTTATCATTATACATTTTAACAAGTTTCCTTTATTTCTCTACAGCATATACTTTGTATCTTATTTCTCTGCTCTTTTATGATTATAATTGTTAGCACAGAATATCTGCTTTGTCCACAAAATATTGCTATGATGAATAAGAACAAAATAGTATAGAACTCTGAGTCTAATTAATATTAGAAACCATATATATTTTTATTAAATGCAAATTTTATTAAATTTGCAAATGAGTTACAGTACTTGAACATGTTATTCAACGTAAAACGACTGATTTAGTAGTCACTGAAAAGCATCTTTGCAGGAGAGGAAATATTAAATATTTGTCAGCAATTATGTTCATAAAATATTATTATTTTTCAGATCACCTAAATTCCATTGTTGTGCGCAGAATTCTAACGTGGATCCCAAAATTCCTGGCCTTTGGTGTACTACTATCTTTAGATAATCATTTTCCTTTAAGTGTGAGCAGAACGTGACTGATGGGATGTGACTCTTGTGTTTTCTTTTACAAAGAAAAGATGAAAATTCTTTCTAATATAATTTATGTCACTAACCAATTGACTAGAAGTTTGAGAGGTTTCAAATGAGAGAGAGTCTCCTGTTGGTCTTGAAGAAGCAATTCATATTCATTTTTTCTATGATGACAAACAAGGCCAATATTGATGTAATGTGCTTCAGTGCCTCAATACCTGATGAAAAGCTACTGAGATATTTTTGGAGTGTCTGCAAAGTTTTCCCCTTTAATCCTGGCCATACCAACTTCTCCCACCCTCAATCTCTCCATGTTCTAGAAATAAAGGGTTAATAACTGGCCTAAGAGGATCATGACAAACATGGATTCTAACAAAAATGGCACAGGCTGTAAAGAAGTACCTCTGGTTATACTTATTTTGCAGTGTGAAAACTGAGGTATTGAGAGATTACCTCAGTTTCTTAAAGATAGCTGAAATTGCACCTGAGCAGTTTGAATCAGAAACGCACTCTATATGCAATATTGTATAGTTCTAGGTAGTATGATAAGCTTAAAAATAAGGTGTTACATTTACACTTATATTTTGATAAAATTCTAGGGAACTGTAATGGAATGATACAGACTCATTATATTTGTATTGCATTCCACACAAAATACATGTATGTGACTTCATATTATATATGTATTAAGTTTACATTTTAGTTAAAATGAAAGCTTTCTTTTAACCATATATTTACTTTTTATATAAACTATTGAAGTCATAAAAATTGTATAGTTATATATTGTAAATAAACAAGACATCAGGGAAAATTCATTTAATTTGTACATGCACATTTAACTTAGTCAGCAGTAGTAGTGTTTGGCTTTGTTTTCCAGGAGATAAACCACAGTGGAATTGAATTACTAGCCTCCTGCCTCAGCTGGTATGGCCACTTGTGTGTTCTGGGCTTGAGATTTTTGTGTAGCTGTAGGTTAGTTATCATTGAGATAATATAAGTAGGACAACAACAGAGGTGACCTTTTCAGTCTCCTACAATTTATGTTATTTGCTGGCAATTGAGAAAGCAGCTACAATAACATCAGCTGCCTAAAAGGCTGGTCATTCTGAGGGACCTCCTGGCCTGACAACAGACATCTCTGGAGATACAATGCCAAGAAAATCTTGCAAGTAGATATAAAAAGGGGTAAAAACAAAATTCCTATAAAAGCTCTTACCTGTATAAGCAAAACTACAAAAGACTCTTCAAATTTGTTGGCATAAGGCATTACATAAAGTAATATATGAGGCTCAGTCAAAAGTAAGAAAGTAGGGAAATAATATCGAAACAAAGATTCTTCTTTTTTTGTTTAAAACTTGTGTAAATAACCTTAACAGGCTTTTATTCTTGTGCCAGAAAAACCAGGGCATGAATGTATTAGTTGGTCAGTATCACCTTGTATAAAATAAGGTGTCTTCCTCTTTACAAAATCAAGACCTATTCTAAATAAACTTTTTTTCTGAGAATAAAATTAATAAGCTTAATTTATTTTTTAAATGGCGCTTTTAAGCAAAGTTCTCTTTTAACACATTGAGGTCTTTGTCATTTACCTTAGTGATAAATATTAGGGTCAAAACATAATGTTATCCAAAAAAAACGTTAATATAGTATCCATCACAAAATATATATCAACCCTGAATATAAGAAAATCTCTTACATTTCTAATGGTCAAATCACTATTTGCATTTAATTAAATAATTACATTGCACATGCTTAAAATTAAATATCATACAAAACTATATTTTACATTTAGAAACATAGATGTTTTTTATTGTTATATCTAATGAAAAATCACTTAAATTAGTAATGCATATATTTCATTTTAACATTATCATGAATGAGGCCATTTTTTCATTTATTTAGAAAAAAATTTAAAGCACATCACTTCACTTTTATCAAAATTATCTGAAGTAAAATATCTGCTTAAATTTGTTTGTGATGCTGTCACTGGAGAAATGATCCTATGCTACAGGTAGCTATTTTTATAACTAGAACCACCTCTTATATATCTGTGAATACTACTTAGCAAGGTAATTTATAAAATGATCTTTATGAGTTTTGTTTACCAGGACAACCAATACAAGCATTGAATCAAGTTGATTTCTTTTCTCCAAAAATAGTATTGCATGTTTTGAAATACACCAGAAGTGCCCCTTTACGAAGGGTCCTAACTGACTCTTGGCTAAACACTAAATTGTGAGGACTATTATTTTCTATCTAGCCTGTTCTAGTGTTAGTGAGTTGCATCAAATAAGTAAAAAATAAGAGTTGTAGTCTGTGTGTGTGTGTGTGTGTGTGTATGTGTACAAACATATAGTCGCTTGTATGGAGAATAATGCAATAATTAATAAATAATAATACAAGAATGAACACTTGTGTCTTGAATACTCACAACTGTAGCCTACTTTTGACCGCCAGTTTACACTTGCTCTTAGCCAAAAGGCCAAGAAGAGATCCCTCCCCACCAGTTTATATATATGTATCACATATTTGCACATAATTAATCACTTACATAATAATGTTATTTAATTTCACAGTTTTCACACAGCCATTAAATTATGAAGAAGACTATAGAAAAGTGATTAAGGTCAATAATCTACAATCAATTGTTGGCTTCCAAACCTTGATATTGCTTTCTTACTTTGTGACCTTCATTAAGTCGCTAAAATACCCTAAGCCTTACTTCACACACCTCTATGTTAAGGCTAATAATGATACTGACAGAGTAGGATTGAGACAAATATTTAAGAACTTGACAAAATGCTTTTTAGTGGCATGATGATCAGTATTGGAAAAACATTTAGTAAATTAATTTTTAAGCAAGTGGACATGAGATTTCTTTTTCTAAGTCTGTTCTTAAAAAAATATTAGAGCTTTATACAGTCAAAATAAACAATATACTAGATAAAATTTATATAAAATTAAAAATTCTAAAATCAAATATATATAGCATACATATATATAGTACATAAAAATATAACTATTTTTTGTATATAAATATCTGTTCATAAATATGCACATTATATATAAATATACATTTACAATATTCCACTGTTTTGCCTTCTTTTCAAACACATGCATAAAATATTGATAAATAAATATTTATATTTTTAAATGTCCTATGCAAATATGAAAATATAAAAAAAAAAGAAAACAGAAACTATATATACATACACACAGATACACAATACAGAATGGACTTATTTTTGTATCATTGAGTTTCAAATGTGAGTGTAATTTTTAAAGTACACTCTAAGTAAAAATGCCAAGTAAAAATTACTTGTCCTACTATGTACTTAAGACACAGTTCATGTAAATATCACAGTTCACGTTCTTATAGATATTACAGTTTAATTTTTATATTTTAGAAATGCTTAGGCCCCTATCTTACACCAAACTGTATGGTTTTTTTTCACACAGAAAACTGCTAATATGTTCAAAAGATTCTCTGCTTTTTTCCTGTGGTAGAAAATTATTAGTAACATGAGAATAATAAGAAACTTCTATTTTTCAGGGTTAGCAAACACTAGCCACACCTCTTATGCAATCCTCCAGGCCCTCATTTTAGCTCATAAAGATATCTTTTGCCCTGGCCAGTGCTCAATGGATAGAGCAGTGGTTCTTAACCTTTTTTGAGGTACCAAACCCACCAGTTTCATATGCGCATTCACCGAACCCTTCTTTAGTGAGAAATAAAATATGATTTTTTCCCCAAATTCAAGACATAGGTATATGTTTTTTTTCTTTTTAACTGGTGCACAAAATGAGCCGTGTATGATCATCACCTTGCTCAAAGAACAAAACCAACAAAGTGCATGAACTCACAACAAATTATGGTATTACTTTATTCTGGCTTCCACTGAGACCGACTCATCGAACCCCCAGGGTTCGATAGAACCAAGGTTAAGAACCACTGGGATAGAGTATTAGCCCAGTGTATGGACATCTGGGGTTTGATTTCCAGAAAGGGCACACAGGAGAAGCGACCATCTGCCTCTTTCCCTCTCCCTTCCCCCTTCACTCCCTCTTCCACTCCCATAGGCAGTGGCTCCATTGTTTTGAGTGTGCCCCTGGGTGCTGAGGATAGCTCAGTTGGTCCAAGCCATCAGCCTCAAGTGCTAAAACTAGCTTGGTCCTCAAGCATTGCCTGGTGGATTCCAGTCCAGGTGCATGTGGGAGTGTGCCTCTCTAGCTCCCCTCCTCTCACCTAAAATCAAAACAAAACAACAACAACCAGAAAAACATATCTTTGAACTGCATGAATAACTACAATTCTACGTTATCTTTCAGCAATATAAAACATTGGCGAGGAGTTCCGCTGCAGGACAAAATCCTCTGAGTGATATTTTTTGAGTTGTACCATTAGCACTTACAGAGGTCCTATCTGGCAGTTCTCACTGGGAAGTGGAACTCCTCACTTCAGACCTGGTGGGCAGCCAGGACCCTGTACTCTCTGAAGGGCACGGTAGTCAAGGACTCAGTTTCCCTGGCATTTGTGCTTAGATTTGCATTCCAGCCTTGGTACCTCTATTTGGTGGTCTCTCTTAAGCACCTCTCCAAAGACCCCTCCTATAAGGGGGTTGTTAGAGGGCATCCTTAAAGGCATTGTTCTCCATTCTAACACATAGTTTGTACTTTCCCACTTCTATTCCTCCCCTTTCTTCCTTCCCTTAATCCCTGACTCAGTAAAATTTCAGCCTTTTTTTCTTTCAGGCCCCTTTAGCAGTGAGAAATTTTTTACATCTGTATTGATCCACCAGACCTTGCTTGGTGTTTGCTGTTCTATGTAGAAAAATGGAACATTGAGGGAAGTAACACTTTCTCTTGTTAATATTGCTTATATTATTGCAAAGATTATTACAGGCTTGACATTTACTTTCATTTTGATTTGTCTAAATCAACCACTTAACACCTGGCAGCTCAGTACTCACAGCTCATCTTAGCTGTTGAAGCTGGTGAGAAAAAAAGATGAGAAAGAGATGTTATTGAAAGGATACAAATCAAAAGAATGAGTGAGATGAAATGAAACTCATTAAAATAAGTCAAAAGTTACAAAATAAAGTATTTCTGACACCCAACACTAAATTAACTCTAAATGTATATGGGCCTGAAATTTTGGAGCTATTTCCTACCTTTGACTAACGTGGAATGGTGTAAAGTGATGGTGTGGTTCCTGTATATATGTGTCAATTAAACAGGGTGTAATGCTAAACCAAGGCTGCTTCTGTCATCTGTGTCATTCTATGATGCATTTGAAACAAAAATATTCATGCGTAAAATAATTTAAAAATCAAAGTCTCAAGCAGTAGTATAATTAGTGCTCATTTTTTCTATAACTGACTTTTTATAACATTTAAGCACAACATACTTTATATATGACAATATCAAAATTGCACCACTTAAAAATAAGATAATATCTTCAGTGAGCGGAGCCGTAATTATGGCACAGCTTTACGGAATAGAGGATGTAGTCAACAGAAAGCAGAAGACAGGAATTATTAGTGTTTTAATTCCTTGGTTACAGTTACCAGACTTGATGGCATTAGACATAGTAAATAGGGAGTAAAAGCTTTGACCCCTCAAGGTTCTTTTAAATCCTGAAGGCATTTCACACTGTTGATGGGCTTGGATTCACAGCAATTTGACAGCATCTTCCCTCTCTGATTAGTACTGCTGTAGTTAGCTTGATAGCAGCAGAAAAAGCTGTCAAATTAATAAGTAAAAAATGCTGCTGAAAGCAGGATTTTAGAGGCTGCTTCTCACCTCATTTGCCAGCTCAGCATCAGAGACCACTTATTTAAACAGTTCTTACATTGGAATACTTTATGTTCCCTGTGTTCATTTTAATTATGAACTGTCTTTCACTAGAATGAATTCCCAATATTCATCATATCTATCACAGGTTCAGGTTGTTTCTGCTATTTCAAACACAGGAGAAATCTTTCTATTTGACGAACTAAGATATTTTAAAACCAAACACCCTTTCTTTCACTTAAAGAAAACAATTATTCATCAGCTATGGCAGGACTTGAGATTTTTTTGTAAAGAAATATATCCTGATTCCAATTTGAAGTATAAATTAAACACCCACTGAATGCTTTAACTGAGTGAATTAAAAAAAGAAAAACCTTAATTTCTTTATCTAAATGGAATCATTACAATATTTTTATAAAATATATTATTAAAATTATAATGAGGTTAAATGGTCATATAAAAATTTCAAAGTCTAATAACATATACGTTCCTGAAGAAGTTGATTAAGAGGGTGTGATTTAGTATTTGTTGAATAGTCCATAAAAGCTAGTCTTCACCTTTGACGATAGATGGTATGTTACCCCTTAACCAACAAAGGTAATTTAATGAATGCAGATGTATGAACTAAAGTCCTGAAAGGCTCAACAACTCCATCCAAGTCACAATATCCACAATAGACACACTATTCTATCAGAATTCAGCTTCTTTCTACAGCACATATGCTCTATTGATCACAGGCAAAGCCTCTCAAAGTTTGCTGAGCATGTGTAAAATGACACCTGGTACCTGAGGACTAGAAAAGAGGTCAAGGTAAGTTTCTATATTTGTGAAATTACCAAATTCAGTTAAAGTCAGAATTACAAGGCATTATGTTGAGAAGTAATGGAAGCAGGAAGGGAGAAAAGACATAGCAATGTGTAAATGATTTTTTTTTATTGTTGGATAACCTTAATAAATTATTAAACTTTCTCTTCTCTCCTTCCATTTACTTATCTGGAAATGGCATTATGAACAAAACCAACTTTGTAGGCTGTTATAAAACTTTAGGGAAAAGATCCTCATAGAGCATGTAGCAAAGGCTTTTATAGATTATAAACTTACTATATACTATTATCATTTTTAGCTGAGAAAACATAAATCTTACATGCTAAGAAGCATAGTAACAACCACAGTAACAATAGTAATAACAATAACCTTAGCATTACAAATTTAGGTTATGTGAATTAATATATTTAATGATCTCAAGTATCTTGGCATATTATTATCCTTTCACCAGTGGAGAAAATTACAGTACAGATACATTAAGTAACTTGCTTAATAGCTCTCCACTATTAAGTGAAAGAAAGCCAAGGACTACAGTCTTGCTTTCCTCTGGGAAAAAGCATTAGACACTCTGTGTGCACATACTGACCATCGTCGTATAACTGTCATACATGTGTGTGCTGCCCAGTCACTGTGCATCTCCTGTGACATGAAAACAGATGCTATATCCAAATGAAGTAGCATGCTAAACAGGTACTTTTCATATTCATGTAAAGTAATTCTACTGGAATTTTTCTGATAGGGATGAGAATTCTCAGTTATATGCTCAGGGCTTCTTATGAAACTGGCAAGATTTTACCTTAACAAGACTGAAAACCTTCATCACCAAACACCAGTGCTTCCAGTACAACTAAGAACCAGTCCTGTTTACTTACCACTTCCAGCCTGGTACATTCTTCCCTGACTTACTTCTTGTAAGTTTATTATAAAAAAATATTTTTTTCCATCAAAGAAACAGAATGCTCATTTTTCACCAGCAATTGTCTCTGTGTTCTATTAATACTTAACTAGGAAAAGAAATGCTTTCAGAAAATGCCTTCCTGCTTTAAGTCTTAAAAAGCTAATAGGCAAATAAAATTATTATATGTATAACATTGGCCAATAATGCATGGGGCCAGCTGGGACACAACCCTCCTCAGTAGTCCAATGAGGAGCAGGATCCAGGGGATACTTTGCACCAGACAAGAAGCACAAGAAGCATGGCTTCTTAGAAAACATATGCTACCTTTTTTCTCATTCACTGGACAGGTGAGTACAGAGATAAGTTAATTGAGAGCAGAAGGACAGAAACTGCCTCAGGCAATTTGCACCTTCTGAAAGCACTTGGAATCATAGCAGAGGAAAATTTGATTGATTTAATTGCTACTCAACTGTGTAGAGGTTGAAGCCCACAGGCATACTCTAAGCATGCACACATTCTTTCTGTTACATAAAATTTATGTTATTCAGAAAGAACAAAGCTAATCAGATGAGAGAGAGAGCCTGCTGAGAAGTGCCACCTGAAGAGGAAATTCCTATTTTTCTATATTACTATTTATGGAAATCTCAAATATTAGGTTGTGCAAAGATCACAGTAAGGATTCAGCTGTCCATATGTGTAGCTTTGAAGTTAGCACAGACCTTTAGAATTGTCTTAAGTTGCAGAAAGGCAGATGGAACCTTGCAATGATCTGTTATTCAGTATAAGCTGCCCTGGGAAGGGGATATGCTATTGAATGAAGTAACTCTATTAAGCTGAGGCAGTTTCCTTTAGTTCTCAGTGAGATCTGAACCACAGCACATTATCCATGACAATGTCAGAGTTTTGTGTAGATTGCAACTCAAGGCCCAAATATATAGACAGTCTGGGCCTTTCACTGGGTATGTGTATGTATGTGTATATGAGTGAGAAAGAGAGAAATGTTCTGCAATAAAATAACAGATAAACATGATCCAATCATTGGAAAATACCAAATGCAGACTTCTGGGGCTGCTAACCCATGAGAGAGAGTTTCAAGCAATATCATATACTAGATGTATGTTAAGGAGAATAAGCTCTAAATATTAGATGACCCATCTCAGCATCATTGTGATAGAAAAATTAATAACAAGAAAATTCAGAGCTCAAAATAATAGTACTATTAACTAATAGAGTATAGTAAAAGTTATTTAAATCACACCAGCACGCATAAAGCAAAATGATTAAACTTTCACCAGTCCCAAATAAAGCCCATATTTTCAATATTGAGACATTCCTGGTAAACCTCTATAAAGTTATTTTAAATGCAAGAAGGGAACCAAGCAAGCTGAAATCTTAGAATGAACTATAGAAGCCTAGGCCAACTAGGACTTAAGAACTGGTATTATCATTGTTTTAGCTATTCCACCCAAATTGAATAGAGTTTGGGCAAAATTTAATTAGGGAAATCAACACTAGCCTGATTTGATTCTAATCCATATTTTTATACACACTACTATATAAGACAATTTAGAAAAATATTTTATATGATATTGTGTCCTGGAGGCCATTGAAATGCACATGAAGAAACATGCTGTCATCTAGAAGCCAAAAACATATGCCAAGATTGACATTGCATATTAGCTTATCTAACAAACTCTAACAGTATCAATCAATAATCTTCAAATAAAAGTGGCTTATCCAGAAATATGTGCATCTGAATTACCTACTGAATTGGTACACTACCAGAAAAAAACAGACTTGCATAGTATGAGAGCCTATTAATATATGGGCCTTCTATTCAAACTCTTGTATTCTGGGCACCCAATTTGAACATATCTTTTAGTTATGTTTAGCTTAGGTTTATTGACACAGATAGCTGTTATCATTTTTTTAAAAATCAGAAGTCAGATACTTTAATACCACTGATGGTTGACGTAGTCCATCTGACCAATATGAGCAACACTGGATACAGCATAATGTGTATGTTCAACATAGTCAGTGATGTTCAACAAAGTCCACTATAACCAAGTACCTGAGATAATTGTGTACAAAGCTTATGGTAATTGAAATGAATATGAAAGAATGGCTTGTCAGAAACTGATTCATTTTTAAATTTATATTGTGAAGCCAGAGGTTTTGGGTAGAAATAGGACAAGTCTTCCAACATGTTAAATGTAAGTATTTATCAAGAGGATAGTTTTCCACCTGTATTTTGGATTTTAAAAATTAATCTTATACAGATGACTGAAATTGCAATAGAGGGTCACACATCCAAAAGGACCAGGGTGGCTGGAGTGATACCGTTTTATGGACAGAAATAAAACTTGGTGCTATTAACCAAAATATCAATCATTCCAACAGCTTACTGAGTCACCAAGGAACTGTCATAACAGCCGTATTGTACAATTGTTCCCCAGAGCATAAGGGAAGCACAAGTTTGGTGAGTGGACTAATAGAAGTTTTAGTATCTTTACCACTGTTTAAAATGAACAAAATGTCTTAAATTGATTACGCTGAATTATTGCTCTGTATATGGAGAGACCATGACTGTGGAAAACTAGCTATTACCACCCTCGTTAATCACACGTGCACTGATAAGTACAATGCTTTATAAGTAGAAATAAGTAAAATGATTCCCAATGACTAGAAAAATAATTTTTCAATCAAAATTATGAGGGATTAGGTACAAATTGCTAATAAACCTCGGATTTCTCACTTACCTAGCCAGTATTAACATGGAATAGATGCCCATGTAACTTAACTATATGTCTAGCTAGAAGCTGCAACTTAGCCAACAGATTTAGAACAATCTAGAAGGAGAAGAATGCTTATTTACTGTTTCTTCAGTGATATCTGTGAGCAAGCAGAGTGTTAACTGTGCATAAGGTTCCTGTAGTACAATCAAAATTGCAGCATTTTCAGTAGCCACCACAGTAGAGGTAATTGATTAGAAGTTGTTTCACTTTATAAATTCATGCTAATACTATAATACAATTTAAATACCAGCAATTTTCCCTACTGAAGTGATAAGGTGACTCAGGTTTATAAAATAGTCCCTTTTACTGGAAAAGAAATGTCAACAGTAATACTCATACCTCGCATGTTTCCACGATGCTTTATCTTGATACATCATCGCAGAGGACTAGATATACTGAACCAATTAGGATCTATATAATGTAGGGTATCTTGGTAAAAAAATATTATGCACAAACACTATGGATATAAGAGAATTAGAACTGTAAAGTATGATTTTTATATTTTCAGTACCACAAAAATATTGGTAACAAACTCACAAAAAATAAGGTGGCTTTTCAAGAAATAAATAGAATTTGTAAAATTGTAACACTAAATCACATAAGCTTAGACTTCTTTTTGAAGAATTTATATACTCTGTGAAATATTTCATGTTATAAACACATGAATCAGTAAGGTATTTTAGAAAAAAAAAATATATATATATATATATTTTAGAAAATATTTTTTAAATTGCAAAGATATCTTAGTCACTGTCCTCTCAGAAAGGATGACTGAAATTAAAGGTGGCTCAAAAACAGTTACAGTTGATGCCTAAGGATGAGAGCAGTACTGTATTTTGCAATAGTTAAGTCAGCAATAGCATGTTTTGTAACCAGGTAGAAAAAGTCTGTACCATGTTGTTCTTGGCTATTAAGTTTGATAAGAAACAGGATATCACCACTAAAATCCACAACCAGTCAGAACATGGAAGCCACTGGGCAGTCTTACCAGGCTTATATCTTGTAATCTCATGCTACAAACAAATTATAACTTTATAGTTGCATTATGTATGCAAGCATGACTTTGACTTTATTATAAAATATGAAAATAGCGTGGTAAATTGACCCTGATGTGACAAGATATTTTATCCAAAACCTACATCAAGGGGGTGAGGCTTTCTAAAGGCAGATACACTGTAATATAGAAAATTCTGTAACAGCTCACTCAAGCTTGGGAAGCAGAATACTGATGTCACCCTGTTGAAGATCTCCTGAGAGAATATGAAGAAATTCACAGGGATCTTTTCACTGAATGACTTTAGCCAGGTATATTCTGGATTCCTTTGCTGATAATATATCTTTCCCACTTCTGAAATAAAATTTTACTTTATAAGATTTATGAGTCAAGGTTTTCATTTTTACCAAGCTTGTAGAGATTTGTGTGTTTACTTTAAGAAGATAAAATCCTTGTCACATTTATATTGTAGACTGCATACCAACCACAGTAATGCATGTATTTTTCTCTCCAAACCTTATGATTTCAACCACTACATTCTGTTGCCACAGGCACCTCAAATTTAAAATGTCACAGCTATATTATCTAAATTGCCTCAGAAATGTGTTTTGCAATGTATCTCTTAACATTTAAAATTATGCCATTACTTTTAACCAAAGTCAATAATAACCTAAAAACACTTAAATGTTGATTGTGGCCTCCATCTCTATACCACATTCATTGAGGATTATATTCCCTTAATTATACTTTCAAAATAATACTTCAATATTTCTTTCTTATTATATTCTGTCTTTATTTTAATTTCATCCCTACCAACTTTGAGTAGGGGCCTTATAGAAATTATTTCCTTGTTTCTACCATTGCCCCCTAGTTAATCCATGATGTTGTAACCATAAAAGCTTTCTAAAATATCATTATAATAATGCTGCTCTCCAGTATAGTGGTTTCCACAGCTTAAATGGTAATCTATAAATTCTATTAACTAATACAATACTTTCTAGGGTCTCCTTTACTTTTCAAAGTCATATCCAATGGCTATCCATTTCGCTCTCCCTCCCAGGTATTACCAATTATTTATAATTGCCAATATTAGCCACACTATCTCATTCTTTCTTGACTGCAATTATTTCCTCAATCTGTACTATTTTCCTGCTGAGTAACATACACTTGTCATTCAAAATGTTCTGTGCTTTATGCCTTCATTGACTTTCAGGGATCATTTTATTTTGTTTAAGAATTTCAACCTGAGCAACAAGCTGACTGATTTTACTAACAACTAAATAAAACTTATGGGTTGAATCAACAAAAGGATAGATATTGAAATTTAGTCATCCATATTATCCTCAGGCACTATATTATAGCTCAATGTGGTAGGCAGCTTCTCCTATGGCTCCAACGACTGCCATCTCCTGGTATGCACAAATACAATATGGCAGAAATGATCAAATACCACCTCTAAGATGATGTTATAAAATGATTGTGATTTCTTTTTTTTGGTACTGTGTTGGGCAGATAAAATATATTATGCTCACTTTGTTAAAGATGGTGCTGCCCACATGGAAGCCCGTCATCCAGGTGATATTATTTGCCCTTATGCTTGAGATGGCTGTGGGGGAAAAGCTGTAATGTAGGTAGGCCAGGTCATTATAGCCTAAGGCTTAGTTTAAGAGTAAACTCTTCCCCACACCCTTGACTGATTGGATGATGTAGGGTGGTACACTCTCTTGAGGAATCCCATTATGCCTCAGATGGGTGGCTTTGTATCAGAGACTTTCTTGAATGTATAATTGGATTAAAGGCTTGGATTATCTATGCTATAAAGTGGGTGGACCGGTAACTAGATCTCTCTCTCTTGGTTCCTGAGTTCCTGAGGTTGGTATTAGAGAGGAGAGCAGATTAAAGCCATGTGGAGGAGAAGTAGCCAAGATGGCAGAATGCTGAGGAAGAAGCCAGTTTGTTAAGAGTTTGTGCAGGAGGATATGGGGAACAGAGGTGAATAAGTCTGGTGAGCTAGAAACCTTTGATTCTAGGAAACTCGGATAAGTCAGTAGCTTTGTGAGCACTGGATGTGTGGATTTTGGAGCCCAGTGTGTGTTTTTGCTTGCCCACCGGGTGCAAGCTAGAATTAAAGCTGCTGGCTCACCAGTTTGTGGCTCCTGTGTTTCATTGCCATCTGTCCGAATCCAATGCGAACCTGTATGAGTCAGGCGACTGTGATGGTGGCCCTGACTACTGGCTTTACATACTGCTTTCTGTTCTCTTTTGGATCACTTGTTCTTATGGAAGTCAATTACTATCCTGAGGCAGCCATATGGAAAAGTAGTTTATATGACAAGCCCTACCCATGGCCCTATAGTTCAGTTTTTATTTTATTTTTTTAATCAAATTTTATTGGGGTGACATTGGTCAACATAAGTACATAGATTTTAGGTGCCCAATTCTACAACACATGTCTGTTCACCATATTGTGAATTCATCACCCCTCCTCAAGCCTGTTGTTCCATCACTGTTTATTCCTCTAAGACCTTCCTCTACCTGCCACTCCCAACCTCAGCAATCAACCACTGTTCTTTGTGTCCATGAGTTTTTAATTTATTTTTGGTCCTTTTTTACTATATTTACAAGTCAAGTTTTTAGATGAAACTATATATCTAGCTGTCATTGTCATACAACTTGATGAGAGACCTTGAACCAGAGGCATTCAGATAAGCTGTAACTAGATTTGTGATCTACAAAAACTGGGAGAAATTAAATATTTGTCTTTTTTTTTTTTTTTTTTTTTTTTTACAGGGACAGAGAGAGAGAGAGTCAGAGACAGGGATAGACAGACAGGAAGGAAGAGAGATGAGAAGCATCAATCATTAGTTTTTCGTTGCTGTTGCGACACCTTAGTTGTTCATTGATTGCTTTCTCACATGTGCCTTGACCGCAGGCCTTAAGGAGACGGAGCAACCCCTTGCTGGAGCCAGCAACATTGGGTCCAAACTGATGAGCTTTGGCTCAAGCCAGATGGGCCTGCGTTCAAGCTGGGGAGCTCGGGGTCTTGAACCTGGGTCTTCTGCATCCCAGTCAGATGCTCTATCCACTGCACCACCACCTGGTCAGGCAAATGTTTGTCATTTTATAGTGCTACTTTATGGGAGAAATCATTATTTAGTAATAGATGATTAACATGTTTCACTTCAGGTATGTATACTAAATACACCTTAGGTGTTAAAACAAAAGGGAAACAAAATATTTAAAAGTATTAAGAACTATTTTCTGTTAGTTTTTTCTAAAACATAAATTATTCATGAAATGAAATTAAGTAGATTTGTGGTTTTGTTTTTTATCTTAAGTGAGATTTTTAATAATAGAAAAGAATGGGAAAATAGCATATGTGAACAGTTGCAAAGAAGCAGATGACTCATGTAAAAGAGATTGATTATTGTCTTGATGTTTTCATAGCCTAAAGAAGTGATTGCAAGCTTGAATTCCATTATCTGAATTTTAATTTTCTAGTTACTTTATTTGACTGGCTCAATCTTAAAAAATAAACAGAACTCTTAAATTATTTGTTTTTTGTTACATCATTTACTATCCAATTTTCAACTAATCCAACTATTTATTTAGCTCCTTTTTTTGTTTCCAGGATGGACATTTTGTCATATCATGTTTCTAAAATTGATGGAGCTTAAAATTAATGGCATTGGTCAACTGCTGTTGGAAAGTAGCTATTTTGACGTGGCCACAGACTGATTGGAGTCCTATATAGCTTGACAGGATAACTGCAGCTTCTTAATTTATCAGTCAACTAACATTTTAAAAAATACTTGAGGAAATAATAAGAGTTTAATTGTTGTATGAAAACATGCTTAGACTTTCTAGAAATATCAAAGATATAGTGTCATCAAGATTTTCAGAATTGGAGGCAATAGCTTGAGTGAAAATCTCAGATGCCAGAGTAAATCACCATTTTAAGAAATGCTTCCCTACCATATATTTTAATATAAAGAAGATAATATTTGGCAAATTAATCTGAATATGGGTTGAGAAAATATTAAGAGATTTTAAATGGGAAGATGTTTTAAGAATTTTAAACTAATTTATTAATTTTTTTTCTATATACAGTGTGTCCATAAAGTCATGGTGCACTTTTGACTGGTCACGGTCAAAAGTGCACCATGACTTTACGGACACACTGTATAAAAAATAGTGAAGTTTATTTAATGCAGGAAGCAAGGACCAGCTCTCTTTGGCTAGTAAAGAAAGCATTTAAAATATTTCTTTTAATTTAACTAATAAAAAATAATCCACTCCTTGCTTACTCAGGAACCCTGTTAAAAAGCCTTAAGAAGTAAATCTAAAATACAAATAAACCTTAGAAAAAAGAAAAAAGAATGAACTCAAGTAGCTGCAAAGAGTCTATTGCAAGGAGCAGACTGAATACTAGTGTTTGATATTTGGAATTAAATAAGAAGCTGTGGTTGTAATTCAGGTTTGTGGTCTTCCCTATACCTCTTAAATATAAAATTCTGAGAAGACACATGGTACTAATCAATAACAAGAAAATACAAATAAGTTAAAACTTGTTTTTAAGCATTAATTTTTCAAATTATTCTATATTGGGAAAGACTTAAAAATTAATTTAAATTTTATTTATTTTATATATATATTTTATTATTATTAATTCTAATGGGGTGACACCAATAAATCAGGGTACATATGTACAATGAAAACATCTCCAGGTTATCTTATCATTCAATTGTGTTGCATACCCATCACCAAAAGTCAAATTGTCCTCTGTCACCTTCAATCTGGTTTTCCCTGCATCCCTCCACTCCTCCCTATCCCACTCTTCCCTCCCTACCCCCATCCCATAACCACCACTCTCTTGTCCATGTCTCATACCCTCACTTTCAAGTCACACCTATGTATGTAATCGTGCTGTTCTCAGTTTTTCTTTTTTTCTGATTTACTTATTTCACTCCGTATAATGTTATCAAGGTACATCCATTTTGTTATAAATGATACGATGTCATCGTTTCTTATGGCTGAGTAGTATTCCATAGTATATATGTACCAAAGCTTTTTAATCCACTCGTCTTCTGACGGACACTTGGGCTGGTTCCAGATCTTCGCTATTGTGAACAATGCTGCCACGAACATGGGGGCGCATTTCTTCTTTTCGAACAGTGCTATGGTGTTCTTAGGGTATATTCCTAAAAGTGGGATAGCTGGGTCAAAAGGCAGTTCGATTTTTAATTTTCTGAGGAATCTACAAACTGTTTTCCACAGTGGCTGCACCAGTCTGCATTCCCACCAGCAGTGCAGAAGGGTTCCCTTTTCTCCACATCCTCGCCAGCACTTATTCTGTGTTGTTTTGCTGATAAGTGCCATTCTGACTGGTGTGAGGTGATATCTCATTGTGGTTTTAATTTGCATTTCTCTAATGATTAGTGATGTTCAGCATTTTTTCATATGCCTATTGGCCATCTGTATGTCCTCTTTGGAGAAATTTCTATTCATTTCTTTTGCCCATTTTTTTTAAAAAAAATTTTTTTTAATTTTTTTTTTCATTTTTTATTTTTATTTTATTCATTTTAGAGAGGAGACACACAGAGAGAGAGAGAGAGAGAGAGAGAGAGAGAGAGAGAAAGAGAGAAAGCGGGGAGGAGCTGGAAGCTCAATTCCCATATGTGCCTTGACCAGACCAGTGCAGGGTTTTGAACTGGCGACCTCAGTGTTCCCAGGTCGACGCTTTATCCACTGCGCCACCACAGGTCAGGCATTGCCCATTTTTTGATTGGGTTGTTTGTCTTCCTAGTATTGCGTTTTATAAGTTCTTTATAAATTTTAGTTATTAACCCCTTATCAGATGTGCTGTCGAATATGTTCTCCCATTGTGTGGTTTGTCTTTTTATTCTGTTCCTATTGTCTTTAGCTGTGCAAAAACTTTTTAGTTTGATATAGTCCCATTTGTTTATCTTGCCTTTTATTTCAGTTGCCCATGAAGATAAATCGGCAAATATACCGCTGCTACAGATGTCGGAGAGCTTGCTGCCTATGTTTTCTTCTAAGATGCTTATGGTTTCACGGCTTACATTTAAGTCTTTTATCCATTTTGAGTTTGTTTTTGTGAATGGTGTAAGTTGATGGTCTAGTTTCATTTTTTTGCAGGTAGATGTCCAATTTTCCCAACACCATTTGTTAAAGAGGCTGTCTTTACTCCATTGTATGTTCTTTCCTCCTTTGTCAAATATCAGTTGTCCATAAAGCTGTGGGATTATTTCTGGGTTCTCTGTTCTGTTCCATTGATCTATGTCCCTGTTCTTATGCCAGTACCAGGCTGTCTTGAGTATAATGGCCTTGTAGTAAACCTTGATATCAGGAAGAGTGATACCTCCTGCTTTATTTTTTCTTTTTAAGATTGCTGATATTCGTGTTCTTTTTTGGTTCCATATAAATTTTTGGAATATGTGTTCTATATCTTTGAAGTATATCATTGGTATTTTAATTGGTATTGCATAGAATTTATAAATTGCTTTGGGTAATATAGACATTTTAATGATGTTTATTCTTCCTAGCCATGAGCACGGTATGTGTTTCCACTTGTTTGTATCTTCCTTGATTTCTTTTATCAATGTTCTATAATTTTCCGAGTAAAAGTCCTTAACCTCCTTGGTTAAATTTACTCCTACGTACTTTATTTTTTTGGCTGCAATAGTGAAGGGGATTGTTTCCTTAATTTCTTTTGCTGATATTTCATTGTTGGTGTATAGAAATGCCTCTGATTTCTGAGTATTAATTTTATATCCTGCCACCTTGCTGAATTCATTTATAAGGTCCAGTAGTTTTTTGACTGAGACTTTAGGGTTTTCAATATACAATATCATATCATCTGCAAAGAGTGACAGTTTTACTTCTTCTTTTCCAATTTGGATGCCTTTATTTCTTCTTCTTGTCTGATTGCTGTAGCTAGGACTTCCAGAACTATGTTGAATAAGAGTGGTGAAAGGGGGAAACCCTGCCTGGTTCCTGATCTTAAGGGGATTGCTTTTAATCTTTGTCCATTTAGTATGATGTTTGCTGTTGGTTTATCGTAGATGGCCTTTATCATGTTAAGGAATGATCCCTGTATACCCACTTTACTGAGAGTTTTGAGCATGTATGGGTGCTGGATTTTATCAAATGCCTTTTCTGCATCTATTGAAATTATCATGTGATTTTTGTCCTTCCTTTTGTTTATGTGGTGAATCACATTGATTGATTTGCGAATATTGAACCAGCCTTGCCTCTTCAGAATAAATCCCACTTGATCGTGGTGTATGATTTTTTTCATATATTGCTGGATCCGGTTGGCTTATATTTTGTTGAAAATTTTAGCGTCTAAATTCATCAGGGATATAGGCCTATAATTTTCTTTCTTTGTGTTGTCTTTGCCCGGTTTTGGGATCAGAATTATGCTCGCCTCATAAAAGGAGTTTGGAAGTCTTCCTTCCTCTTGAATTTTTTGAAATAGCTTGAGGAGAATAGAAGTTAGTTCTTCTTTGAATTTTTGATAGAATTCACTTGTGAAACCATCAGGCCCAGGACTTTTCTTTTTTGGGAGTTTTTTGATAACTGTTTCAATCTTATTTGCTGTAATTGGTCTGTTTAGGTGTTCTGATTCTTCCAGATTGATTTTTGAAAGGTTATATGATTCAAGAAATTTGTCCATTTCCCCAAGATTGTCTAATTTTTTGGCATATAGTTCTTCATAGTATTTTCTTACAATGCTTTGTATTTCAGTTGTGTCAGTTGTTATTTCTCCACTGTCCTTTCTAATTTTATTTATTTGAGTCCTCTCTCTTTTTTTCTTAGTGAGTCTAGTTAAAGGTTCATCAATCTTATTTACCTTTTCAAAGAACCAGCTTCTTTTTTCATTGATCCTCTGTATTGTTTCCTTAGCCTCTATGTCATTTATTTCTGCTCTGACATTTATTATTTCCTTCATTCTACTTGTCTTGGGTTTTATTTGTTGTTGTTTTTCTAGTTCTTTTAGATGCAGGGTCAGGTTGCTTATTTGAGCTTTTTCTAGCTTCTTATGATATGCCTGTAGTGCAATAAACTTCCCTCTCAGAACTGCTTTTGCTGTGTCCCATAAATTTTGAGTTGATGTATGCTCATTATCATTTGTTTCTAGAAACTTTTTTATTTCTTCTTTGATCTCATTGTTAATCCATTCATTATTTAATAACATGCTATTTAGTTTCCAAGTGTTTGAGTATTTTTCAGATTTTCTTTTGTGGTTAATTTCTAGTTTCATGGCATTGTGATCAGAGAAAATGCTTGATATGATTTCAATCTTCTGAAATTTATTGAGACCATTTTTGTGTCCTAACATGTGGTCTATCCTAGAAAACGTACCATGAGCTCTTGAGAAGAATGTATATTCTACTGCTTTAGGGTGAAAAGTTCTGAAGATATCTATTAAATCAAGTTGATCTAGTGTATCCTTTAAGTCTGCTGTTTCTTTATTAATTTTCTTTCTTGAGGATCTATCCAGTGTTGTTAGAGGGGTATTAAAATCCCCTACTATGATAGTATTGCTGTTAATCTTGCCCTTTATATCCATCAAAGTCTGCTTTATGTATGTCAGGGCTCCTATATTTGGTGCATAGATATTTACAATAGTTATATCTTCCTGTTGAATTGTTCCCTTTATCATTATGTAGTGTCCTCTTTTATCTCTTACTACAGCCTTTGTTTTAAAGTCCATTTTGTCTGATATAAGTATTGCTACCCCTGCTTTTTTTTCATTTCCATTTGCATGAAATATTTTTTTCCATCCTTTTACCTTCAGTCTATGAGCATCTTTTGTTTTAAGGTGTGTCTCTTGTAGACAGCATATGTATGGGTCCTGTTTCTTTATCCATGCAGCTACCCTATGTCTTTTGATTGGATCATTTAATCCATTTACATTTAAGGTTATTATTGATATGTAGTTGTTTATTGCCATTTTATTCTTTAAAGCTGTATTCTTCTTTTGCTCTATTCATTCCTCCCTTTAAACTGTTACAAGAGGCCCCTTAGTATCTCTTGCAGGATTGGTTTGGTTTTTATAAATTCCTTGAGGCTTTCTTTTTCTGGGAAGCTCTTCATTTCTCCTTCAATTTTAAACGTTAGCCTTGCTGGATAAAGTAGTCTTGGTTGTAGGTTCTTGTTCTGCATTACTTTGATTATTTCTTGCCATTCCCTTCTGGCCTCAAGTGTTTCTGTTGAGAAGTCCGATGTCATCCTTATTGGGGCTCCTTTGTAGGTGATAGTCTTTTTTTCTCTAGCAGCTTTTAAAATTTTTTCTTTATCCATTAGCTTTGGTATTTTAACTATGATGTGTCTTGGTATAGATCTTTTTGGGTTTCTCCTTAATGGAGTTCTGTGTGCTTCTTGAATGTGTGGAGTGTTTCCCAGCCTTAATTTAGGAAAGTTTTCTGCTATGATTTGATTGAACAAAGTTTCCATTTCCTGTCCTCTTTCCTCTTCTTCAGGCACCCCTATGATGCGAATGTTGTTTCTCTTCATGTTGTCACAAAGCTCCCTTAGAGTTTCCTCACATTTTTTAAGTCTCTTTTCCTTTTTCTTCTCTGCTTCTGTGCCTTTGTTTATTGTGTCCTCTAACTCGCTTATTCGATCCTCAGTGTCATCCATCCTGCTTTTAATTCATTCCATTGTGGTCTTCAGTTCTGATACTGTATTTGTCATTTCTGTCTGGTTCTTTTTTATTATTTCAATTTCATTTTTTATACTTGTTATCTCTTTATTTAGGTGTTCATAATGACTATCCATTGTTGCTCTAATTTCTTTGAACATCCTAACTATCATTATTCTAAATTCTGCTTCTGGTAATTTGGTTATATCTGGTTCATTCGGGTTCTTCTCTGGGGATTTCTCTTGATTCATTTGGTTTGCATTCCTCTGCCTTCCCATTTTATCTGTGTATAAGCAAGTTGTGGCCACTGGAGTCCAGTAGGTGTTGCCTTTGTGTTCTCTAGGTGTGGTCTATCTGCAGGCCCCCCACCCCCTGTTCCAGTGCCTAGGGTGGTTGGGTATGAGCATTGCCAGCGCCGGCCCACTGTGGCTTTTGCTGTGATTTCTGCCTCTCCTCCGTCGGAGGGGCTGTCACTGAAGCCACAAGATTAGCACCAAGGGTAGAGGTGAGCACCTTTCCTCAGCTGCGGACCCAGCCTATTTCCGGACTTCCGCCCAGAACCAGCAGTTGGAGCCTGCTCGCTACAGTTCCGCGGGTTAGGCGGGGCTTTTGACGTACTCTCAGCTGTAAGCTTTTTCCCGTCTGGAGCTTTAGCCCCGCCCTCGAGGCCAGAGCCCTTTGTGCAGGGTCGGAAACCAAGGTTTATTGGGGCAGGCATGTTTGCTGGCTTCCGGTCAGCTGTGTACTTCCGCTCGTCCCGGACTCTAACCCGCCCCCGCGTTCGGAGCCCGCTCGTGCACGTATGAATGCTATCCGCGGTTTCTCCGGCCGGATGGGGATAGTAGCGTGGGCTCAGCTGCGAGCCTCCACTTGTCTCGGGGTCTACCCCGTTCCCACCCTCGGAGCCCGCTCGCGCACGTATACTGGCCAACCACGGTTTCTCCGGGCCGGGTGGGGGGGGCTGGTAGCGTGAGCTCAGCGACGAGCCCCTGCCTGTCCCTGGTCCTAGCCCGATCCCCGCGGTCAGGGCCGGCTTGCGCAGGGCCTGCCCGTTCCTGGCCTCCCGCTTTGTCCCCGTAAGTGGGATTAAAGGCGGGCCCGCAGCTTCCGGGCCGCTCTCGCGCGTCCCCTCCGACCTTCTGGGCTAGACCGATCTCCCACCGGCTTGGCCTCTGCCCACGCCGACAGAACCGCCTTTCAGCGTCCTGCCGCCCACCATGCCCTTAAGTAGCCCTCAGCAGAGTAGGAAGGGACCTAATACTCCACACTGTAGGCCTGGGAGCTCCCTCACTTGTTTCACAGCTCAATACTGTCGAAATGCCTCTTCTAGGCTCTAGGACTGCAGGCTGGGGCTTGGTTCCTGGGACCCAGGTCCCTCCCTCTCCGCCAAACTTTCCTCCCTCCCCGCGGGTCTCTCCGGGCTGCCGTTTGCTCCGGGGAGCTGGGCAGCCCTCTTCGCGTTTTCGCTATTCCTACCAGTCTCAATGTTGCTTCTTCTGTGTTCCTTGGTTGAAGAGTCCACTTAGTTTTGTTCAAAGTTGGTTTATCCAGGTGATGGTTCTTAAAATTGAGTTGTAATCCACTTTGGTTCTGGGAGTTGGAAGTTGGTACGTCAGCTTACTCCGTCGCCATCTTGCTCCCCCCCTGGAGCAAGTTCTTTATTCGTTGCTTGGATATATCAGTAGATGAACAGAGAGGATTCCATGCTAGCCTTCAGTTGGTTATTCAGGTTGATTGCTGTATATTTTACTTGTAATTCCAGTTTGATCCTGGGAGGAGGTGAGTGTAGCTTTTACTCTGTCGCCATCTTGAATCTCTCCTCATCATTTCTTATGGCTGAATAGTATTTCATAGTATATATGTACCATAGCTTTTTAATCCAATCGTCTTCTGACGGACACTTGGGCTGGTTCCAGATCTTTGCTATTGTGAACAATGCTGCCACGAACATGGGGGCGCAATTATATAGAAGAAATCATAAACTTGTGGGACTTGGCTGTAAAGAACTATTTATGATATTGACCCCAAAGACAAGGGATGTAAAGTAAAGGCAAAAGTAAATGAATGGGACTATCTCAAACTAATAAGCTTTTGCACAGCAAGAGAAACCAACAACAAAACAAATAGCCAACAACAGGTAGTGCTCAACTTATGACCACAATTGGTTCCAACAGACTGGTCGTAACATGATTTGGTCATAAGTTGAATAGGCTATATGTACAGTATTGTGAAACGATGTTATAAAAATCTTTAAGTTATATTTTATCATAATTTTTTTTCATTATTGTTATATATTATAATTTTCTTTGTTCCTTTTATGCCATTTGTATCATCTCTACACCATTTTGTTTCTTATTTTTACATTTGTCAGGTTTAAGTAAAACACTGAATTAACAGTACAGCTGGCTTAATATTTGCAAAACATACAAAATTACAAAATACAGATACATACAAAAACTATTCCAGATGCAGAGCAGTCATAGCTAGCAATTATGGTCGTAAAGTCAAATGGTCATAAATTGCATAGGTCGTAAGTCGATCAATACCTGTTAATGGGAGATGATATGTGCAAACAACAAATCCGATAAGGGGTAATATACAAATTATATAAAGAACTCACAAAGCTCAGCAACAAACAAGCAAACAATCCAATTAAAAAATGGGGAGAGGATCTGAACAGACACTTCTCCAAAGAGGACATACAAATTGCCAACAGATACATGAAAAGATGCTCATCTTCACTAGCTAGTCAAGAAATGCAAATCAGGACTACAATGATATACCAACTCACACCTGTTAGGTTGACTATTATCAATAAGGCAGGTAATAACAAGTGCTGGAGAGACTGTGGAAAAAAAAGATCCTTCATTCACTGCTGGTGGGAATGCAAATGAGTATAATTATTATGTAAGAAAGGATAGTGGTTCTTCAAAAAATTTAGACTAGAACTGCCATATGACTCAGCAATCCTTCTACTGGGTATCTACCCCCAAAACTCAAAACATTGGTACATAAAAACACATGCGCTCCTATGTTCATCACAGCATTATTCACAGTGGCCAACTCATGCAAACAACCAAAGTATCCCTCCATAGAGGATTGGACAAAGAAGATGTGGTATATGTATACAATGGAATACTAATCAGCCATAAGAAATAATGTTATATGGCAGTGTACAACAACATGAATGGACCTTGAGAACATTATACTGAATGAAATAAGTAAATCAGAAAAAGCTAAGAATTGTATGATTTTATGCATAGGTGAGATATAAAACAGATTCATGGACATAAATAATAGTGTAGTGGTTACTAGAGGGAGAGGGATATGTGGGAGGGAGTGAGTAGAGGAAGAGTGTAAAGAGAAACAAATATAAGGTGACAAAAATGATTTGACTTTAGGTGAGGAGTATACAACATAATCAACAGATCAAGTACTATAGAAATGTCTACTTGAAACCTTTATACTCTTATTGATAAATGTCACCCTGTTAAATTTAATTTTCTAAATAAAAATAAAAAAATAAACTCTTTTTATTATTACCACACAATATAACTTTATATTTAGCTAAGTTGTATGTATTATTAATTTTCTTTACTATAAATCTAATATAAGACTTCTTAGTTTATACCGAGCACTAAAATTTAGTTAATTCACTCAGTCATTCACTTTCTTTAAATATTTACTTATTTTTACTAATTTTTCCATTAACTTGAGGGAGAGGAATGGGAAGGGTGAGAGTGGCAGAGGGAGAAGCATCAACTAGTGGTTCCACTTAGTTCTTTTATTTAGTTATTCATTCATTGGTTGCTCCTTGTATGTGCCCTGACCAAGGATCAAATCCACAACCTCAGTGCATAGGGGTAATGCTCTATCCAATGAGCAATCTGGCTAGAGCCTATTAATGTATTTGTAGTCACTTCAAAGCTTAATCATGCTTTCTGGTTATTTTCCCCTATATTTTCTAATATTATTTGTTTTGTTTTGTATTTCGTCTTTCTTTTCCCATTTTTACACTTATTATGTGCTTTTTAGCAAGTCTCTTTCTTGTCTGAAAAAACATTTCCAGCTAAGTCCTTTGAGAAGTCCTTTCTGCTAAGGTTGGATTTCTATCTATTGCCTTGACTGGATAGCTTGGTTGATTAGAGCATCGTCCCAAAGCACAGAGGTTACCAGTTTGATCCCTTGTCAGGGCAAATATAGGAACAGATAGATGTTCTTTTCCCTGTCTCTCTGTCTCCCTTCTTCTGTCTTTCTAAAATTAATGAAATAAACATTTCGGGTTAGGACACATACAGGATTTTCATATTTTATTCTCCTAGATTTGGAGAGTCACAGCTTTCTGAGACCTCCCACCTTCACATTGGTCCTTATTTTCCTAATATATATCCTAAAAATATTCTTGAAAGAAATCTCTAGGAGATAAGCCTTCTGTAATATGTTTGTCAGAATGGTAACTATTGTTCAGGAACTAATAACAGTTCAATCTATTTTGTTCTAAATCATTTTCCTCAGAACATCCAAGTAAGTGCTCAGATGTTTCTTGCATCTATTATTGCTGCTATCAAGTTCAATGTCACTCTGATTCTTATTCTTTTGTATTTTTTTTATTTTTGCAAGCATTTAAGTTGTTATACCTATATGTAAGTAATTTTTGATAACTTCTGGACACTGAATCCTTTCAATCTGAAGATTCAATTTTTTTTCCATCTAGAAAATTACTCGTCATTATTTCTTTCATTATATTCTACATTGCATTTTGGACTTGTATGAGACAAATCTCAGACCTCACATTATTTTTCACATCTTTTCCCTCATTTTTAAAATTTTATCATTTTGTCCATAATAATATAAGTTTCTTGTTCTCCATTGTATTTAGTTCTTTTGTTACAGTTATTATATTTTCACATGCATAATGCTTTAACATTTAAGAATTTAGTTTTAATGCCTGATTATTTAATGTCTGTAGCAGTCTCCTTTGGTTAATAGCTAAAGTTTCTTTACCAATTTCTCTGGTTTTAGTAATTGTGGAAAATTTGTTTTATCTGTTTACTTTTACTTATGTTATGGTATCCCAATTAATTCTGCATTCTCCGATCCCTTTTTGTCTTTTTTCTATATTGTCTATTCCCTACAAATACTTGATGGTCCTTGCTTTACTTAGAACATGCATTAGATAATACTTAGAAAACATAATATCTATAGTTCAGGTGAGTTTCATCTGTTTATAAGTAGAACTGTTTTATGAGTTAGAATTTTGTTTATAGGTTTCTTAGAGGAAAGACAGGGATTTGGCAGTGAGAACGTTTACTGAATCTTGGCACAGTCATCCAAAAGAAAATAAATTTTCTTCCAATATTTCACCTATAGCCCTTGGAGAAGAACAATATGGAATATATCTTGGAAGTAAATAGTAGCTCTTCTGACACAGAGGGACTGAACTTGATCAACCAAGACTTCGTTTCTATTTAGTTTTTTTTCCTTTGTTTTATTTTTTAACAGCCTTATTGAGGTTTAATTGACATGATTTTGTACATTTAACACAAGTATGCACTTGTGAAAACATCACCACAATCAAGATAATGAACATATTTATTATTCCCAAAAGTGTCCTGCAAAAGTTATCTTATGGCTCTATGTACACCTCCCTCCAAGCACTAGAGTGTTTTTGTCACTATAGATTGAGTTTTCTAGAATTTTGCATATTTAAAATCATACAGTATATAGTCACTTTTTGTTGTTTTATTCCACTCAGAAAATTTATTTTGGGAGTCATTTATATAATGGGCATAGGATATAAATTCTTTTTCAGATATATAATTTGTAAAAATAATCTCCTGGTTGATGGCTTAAATATGTCTTTGATGAAATCCGTTTCAAACCAGTAGTTTTAAACAACCTCTTCATTTTCTGAACTTCAGATTTTACTCTTGTCCTTGGCAATCCTGCTGGCACTGAGGCCAGAACATCTCCACTCCAAACCAAGAGATCAGTTTCTATCTTTTGTGCAGCTTTCTCTAAATAAATAAATAACTGGGTTTCTCATAATAAAGCTATTTTTATTCTTTAAAAATTTTTGAAATTTGTTGAAACATTCTATTTATTGGTATAAGCTCACATTTCAAAAAATCTTTATTATTTATTTTTGCTTTTAGGAGGGTATTTTGTTTTGTTCTTCCATGATTTAGAGTTCTTTTTTATTTATTTGCATTTATAGCTTGTTTTCTATTTTATCAATAATATCTCAAATATATAAAAGGAATGCATTAAATATTACTTAGAATTGTTATATAAAATTGAAAATACTTATATATGGCCAAATTTGGTGTGAATTTCTTCTCCAAGCATTGTCCAAGAAATCCACTGTGAATCATCCATACTAAGAGCCTTTTTGAGATTGTTTACTTTTTCTTTTTACAAAGACAGAGAGTCAGATAGAGGAATAGATAGGGACAGACAGACAGGAACAGAGAAAGATGAGAAGAAGCATCAATCATCAGATTTTTTTTTGCCATTGCAACCTCTTAGTTGTTCATTGATGGCCTTCTCACATGTGTCTGACTGCGGGCATTCAGCAGACTGAGTAACCCCTTGCTGGAGCCAGCGACCTTGGGGCCAAGCTGGTGAGCTTTTGCTCAAACCAGATGAGCCCACAATCAAGCTAGCGACCTCGGGGTCTCGAACCTCTATCCTTCCGCATCCCAGTCTGACGCTCTATCCATTGTGCCACCTCCTGGTCAGCTGTTTACATTTTATATCATCAATGTGTGGCAAAAATGTACCAGTCTTAATAAATATTGAGTAGTTTGATATTATTTGTTGAAAAGAGATTTCTACAATAAATATTATTTATAAATCATTTAAACTAAAGAACAGAGTGTAAGTGAATAAAAGAATGAATAAAACCTGACCTATGGTGGCACAGTGGATAAAGCATTGACCTGGAATGCTGAGGTCTCCAGTTTGAAACCCTGAGATTGCCTGGTCAAACATCAATATGGAAGTTGATGCTTCCTGCTCCTTTGCTCTCTCTTTCTCTCTCTCTCTTTCTCTCTCTCTCTCTCTTTTTCTCTGTCATCTTTTTGAATGAATAATAATAAAAGAATGGATGAAAAACACTACATATATAGCATGCAACCATTACTTGGCCTTATTTAATTAATATATTATTGTTCCTTAGTTCTGTGTAACTATTCTTTTTTTTTTTTTTTTTTGAGAGAGAGAGAGAGAGGTGGGGAGAGAGGAGACAGAAACATGGGTCTGTTTCTGTATGTGCCCTGATCGGGGAACCAAACTGGTAACCTCTGTACTCTGGGATGATACTCCAACCAACCAAGGCTTAATTTTTATTGACTTTTGAAAGTCAGAGAAAGAAAGGGAGAAAGAGAAGAGGGGGGAAGAAATTATTTGTTGTTTCACCTAGTTGTGAATGTTTTGGTTGCTTCCTGTGTGTGCCCTGACTGGGGATCGAACTTGCAAACTTGTTGTTTTGTGACAATGCATTTAACCGACTAAGGTAACTTGTCAGGGTTCTCTGTAACTAATATTAAATATGATATTTTATATCTACAATAATAGTATTTCTTGAATGCAGCACATATTCAGTAAAAGCTTTCTAGAGGCAAGGGTACAGACTAGTATAAATAAGCCTCTGTTTTCTTGGAGCTTAGACTCTGCTGATCATGGAATAGAAAAATAAAATTTAAAATATATATTGTGTCACTTAAAATATGTATAATAGTTAAGAAAAAAAAAGTATATAGAGAGTGAAGGGGTCTGGAATTGTCAGACTTTACAAAAGGTCTAGGGCACACATCGTAGGGTAAAGCTGAGTTTGGTGTTTGGAGAAATAAAATAAAGCCTGGAAGACTGCAGCACAAGAGGAAAGAGTAAAGCTCTCGATATAACATGATGTTGGAAATAGGCAAGATTCTGATTATGTAAGGGCTTATAAATTGCTTAGGAGTAGATTATAAATGGAAAGTAGTTATAGCATATTAAGAAGCAAGTAATGTGACATGATTCATATTAAAAATATACATATTTGCTTATTGGGGAACTGAATTTATGGAGGCCAAAATAGAAGCCAAGAAATCCTTTAAGAGGCAATAAGAAAAATGTCCAGTAAGAAAAAAAATAGCTAGAAATTAGGTTGTAGAGGTGGAGATAGGGAAAAATTGGTAAATCAAGCTATGCTGTAAAGTTAGAATTGAGAAAAATCTGATGATCTGATATATTTGGGTAGTTAAATAAAGACAAGAATAAAAAAAAAATATTAGATTTATTGTCTTGAACAATCTGTTGGATATAATTTTCTTATATGATAGAGAATAAGAATTTGGAGCAAGTTTTGGGATTTTATTGGTGGGAAATCAAGAGTTCTATTTTTCACATGGGGGTGATGAAGTCTACAACTTGGCAAAAATCTGGACATCTTTATTTCTTTGTGGTCTAGATGACAAGAAAGAGACAGTTTTAAATTATTGCTAGTTACTAAGTTTCACTTCTACACATACACAGATGTAGACCCACACAGAGACATAGATACTTGCACACAAACATGTACCCTTCAGTATTTTTTACACATAATCATGTGCCATCTATTAGGAAAGAAAAAACAAGGTGCTACTTTTGTGATTTCAAAAAGATTTAATTTGGTTGGTTATTGTCTAACTTCAATTTAGAAAAACACATGAAGAATTTGTTTTTTCTTATTACCATATGGCACATAGATGCATGGGTGGTATTTTCTAAGTGGCTCATTTTGTCCTATTGAATACCATAGTATGATTTTTCTTGTTTGTATATTGACAAAAGCATAAAACATTTTTAATCCTATTTAAATAACTGTAAGAATATGTTCTGAAAATATGCATAGTTAGAACAACAATTAAAGACGATGAGGCATCCTAGGGCAAAAGTTCTGAGCAGATGAGAGTCCAGGGACATCACTGACCCATACTTGAAACAGTGCATGCTGGAAACAGCACAACAGCAGGATAAGATACAGTAACAAAAAATGTTTAGGTTCTCAGAACAGAGATTAGGAGTCAGCATATTCTTTGTACTTTATTTCACTCTTGAAAACTTCTGCTGTCTGCTTCCTTGAGTTATTTGTATTGTCTAATAAATATCTGAGTAAGGCCGGGAACAGGGCTTCAGTACTTCAGTCTAATGACTGGTGGTGTTGCCTCCCCTCAGTCTATTGGAGCATTTCATCTGGTCTCTGAGGAGGTCATTGTTGCCACAACAAGCAACTTGGCCAGTGGAATAAAGCATCGACCTGGAACACTGAGGTTGCCAGTTTGAAACCCTGGGCTTGCCTGGTCAAGACACTTTTGGGAGTTGATGCTTCCTGCTCTTCTCTTCTCCCCTCCTCTCTCTCTCTCTCTCTCTCTCTCTCTCTCTCTCTCTCTTATATCTAAAAAAAAAAAAATTGAATGAATAAAAACTTAAAAGATTAAAAGAAAAATCCAAAAAAAAGAAAAAAAAAACTTTTTCTAATTCTGAGTTTCCTTCCTGGCTATAAACATTTTTCTCATGAATTTCCTTAATTACATTACAATGAAGCAGCTCAACATTTTTTCCCTGTTAAAGTAATAAAATCCAGCTCTCCCATTTTTGATGCATGTAATTTTATACAATTTTGTAGCAATGCCTTTGTCTATTTATTAATACCATCTTTTGCATTTTTTTATTTTATTTTTTTAAATAACATTTAATGAAGTTTACCACAAAATGATGTTAGAAAGACATAACAGGAGATTGAGAAAAAGTTTTTAAAGAGTACAAAGTAATATACAAATTATAAATCTTGATAATTAAAGTCAAGAGAGATTAAAAGATACTAATGTAATTATCTAAATTATTTAAGGCACAAATTAGATTGCATTTTATCTTTTGTAAAGAATTTCATGTGTGTTTGTGTACATATATGTGACTATATTTATAGCTGATCTTAACTGTTGTCATTATTTTTAAATTTGTCTAATCACCAAAATGTATTTTTAATCTACCAAATTTTGTGGTCCTTTGTATTCATACATATGCACACAGCAGTAAAAAGTTTATGTCACTTGGCTTCCACATTCCCAGCTGAGGTCTAACAAAACATGGTTCTGTCTTTTTGTTTCAATTACCATATTGTAAACAAGCGTCTTTTGTGGTGTATTTACTGACACATTTTTTACTTTTTATGATTTTGTTGATTTAAAATTGACAGCATATATTAAATAAGTTGTGTTTAAACAAGTTTATGTAAAATAAGCTTATTTATTGATCAGTTAACCTAAATGTGTGACCAGTGACTCACAGGAATCTAAGTCTATATTTCTTTTAGGATCAATGGCTTTTTATTTTCTAATTTAGTGATTTTCAACTGATGTGCCACAACAAATTTTAAAACATGCAAAAGCTAACTATTTAGTCGAGGACACTGACCTTTTTCCTCTTGGATTGTCAAATAAAAAGTTACAACTGCCCACACAAATATAGCCATCTGATGTGAGACAATCAAATTATCCCTATATTTTCTTAGATTGGCAATATATATATATATATATATATATATATATATATATATATATATATTGTGTGTGTGTCACAGAATTTTAATATTAGTTTGTGAGCTGTGAGATAAAGCTGAAAATTGTTGCTATAATTCATCATTTTTAATGACTTGAACATAAGTTCTGCAAATACTGTGAATTGTATGTATGTGAGTATTTGTGTGTTTATGTGTACAGATATACACACACATGGAAAAACACACACAAGAACCTGTAAAGGTATGATAAATATAATTAAAAAAATGTCTTTCTCAAAGACCACTATGTTATAATGTTTAAGACCAATGAATGTTAATTAAGATGAAAAAGGAATGTTAATTATGGGATTAAGATAAAGACATTGAAAAAGGAAGATTGTTCTTGATCAACTGGGTAAATCAAATATAATTACAAAGGTGCTTAAAATGAAAGAGTGAGGCAGAGAAGAGAGTCAGAAAGAAATGTGACTACAAGAAAATGATCAGAAAGTTGCTAGCTTCCTAGTTTTGAATTTGGAAAAAGGAATCATGAGCCAAAGAACATGTACAGCCTATAGAAGCTGCTTAGGACAACAAAACAGATTTCTCCCAAAGGCTTTCAACAGAAAGTGCAGTTTTACCAACACTTTGATGTTGGCCCAGTGAGACCTATGTGGGATTTCTAAATCACAGGACTGCAAGGCAATAAATTTGAGCTACTTTAAAACCACTTAGTTTGTGGTGATCTGTTATAGCAGCAGTAGGAAATTAATGCAACATCTTTATATGACCTTATAGTTCTCAGTCTCGATTTCCCTGACTCCACAGCTCTGTCATATTTCAACTCCAGATTTGTCTTTCATTTTTCACCCAATCCTTAGACAACCTTAGTTTGAACTTTAAAAATCTACTACCAAAATAATCTCTTGTAAACTGTGCTTTCCAGCTCTTGAATTCTCTAATATTTTACTTAAAAATGAAAATGCAACCATGAACAAAGAGGAACCGAGCTTCCCATATGGCTTTACTTCCTCTGAGAGTTTCCTGAGAGGAGACTCTTAACGAGCTTCACTTGACCAATAATGCAGACTGCCCTACATTGACACCTTGAAGAACTGTATTTCTCAAAATGTTCTACTCCTTTTTTGTGTGTGTGCAACAGAGATATAGAGACAGACAGAGAGAAAGACAGATAGGGACAGACGGACAGAAAGGGAGAGATGAGAAGCATCAATTCTTTCTTGCGGCACCTCAGTTGTTCATTGATTGCTTTCTCATATGCACCTTGACTGGGTAGCTACAGCAGAGTAAGTGACTCCTTGCTCAAGCTGGTGACCTTGGCTCAAGCCAGCGACCTTGGGTTTCAAGCCAGTGACCTTTGGACTCAAGCCAGAGACCACGGGGTTATGTCTATATCCCATGCTCAAGCCAGCAACCCTGTAGTCAAGCAGGTGAACCTGTACTCAAGCTGGATGAGCCCACGCTCAAGCCAACGACACCGGGGTTTCGAACCTGGGTCCTCTGCATCTCAGTCCACTGCATCTCTATCCACTGCTCCACTTCCTGGTCAGGCAAAATGCTCTATTCTTTTAATGTCTGTCAAATCAGATTTGTAGGTTTCTGAAAATTCTCTCCTCCTTTCCCAACTTGCTTCGTCTTTTGTATTCTTGCTTAATTAAAATCTGGATTCATCTTTGGTTCTTTGATCTTCTTATTCATTAGTCTCCTCTTTGAGTGACCTAATTACTGTCTTTTAATTATTATAGACTTGCTAAAGAACTTCTAATTTGTATTAGCATATTCAATATCTAAGTTCTTACTCCACATCTTTACCTGAATTTATTAGAGATACCTCAAAATCAATTTGACAACTGTACACACTTTTCAGCTACTTATTGGTTGTTACTCTAGCATTGCTTTTGGCATTATTCTGTAGCCAGTAGCCAATATGTTGCCCATATTATCTAGGCCAATTTCATTGCTTATACTTTCTGAATAATCCTCAAACACTTATCTATTTCATTTTTATGGCCTCCACAGTTATTACAGCCATTATCATTTGTAGCTAGAAAAATTACCAAAGCCTCCTGTTTCTTTGGTTGTATTCAAATCTATTTTCCACTGTGTGGCCAAAATAGTCTGTTTAAAATCCAGCTTTCACAATTACATTACCTTGCTTAAACTCTGTAGCAGCATCAAACTACAGACTCAATAGAACTCAAGCTTTTTAATAGGACACGAGAAACTTTCTCTGATCTGATCCTTTCCTATATTTGAGTCTCTACATACACTCATGATTCATATTTTTATGAAAAAGTACCTCTGCACTAAACCTCTTACATTTCTTCATATGCACTATATACTTTCTCACCTCATTGCTTTTATTATAATGTCTCTTGATAGCAATGTCTTTTTAGCAATACTATTATGAAAAATGTCAACCCATATGAACTTTTTTTTTTACAGAGCATTTCAGTTCCTTTATTCTAAAAAAATTTCCTAATTTCTACCCAATTTCTGCCAGGTTAAACTAGGAGTTCATCATGTGTGCTCTTATCTGCTTGTTAAAAATACTATCATTGCAGCTGCTACACCACCATATCATTTTCAGTCTGGTACCTCTCTCATCTATTAAATCATGAGCTTTGTAAAAGTGTAGAATCTAAATGATTTTTCTTAGCACAAGAGCTCAGTGTGTGAGGAAATGACAATCTTTCAGGGGCATATTTTCTATATGTTTGATCTGGTGTGTTTGGTATGCTCTGCATATTTTCATAGAAATTTAGATATCCTTTGAGGGGGGCTACTATTTGTTCTATTTTACAACAATCAAACCAACTGAAATAAAGAAATGAAATTTGATAGCATATTTATTTAAGAATATTTATTAAAGTGACCTTATATCTGTGTAGATTCAGAAATAAGTGCCTCCCATATTCCAAGAAATAGAAATACACATACCAAATATGAGAGAAGCTTGTCTGAGTTCTCATTTTTAAACTCATAGGGAATTGACTTATCTGTGATGAAAACTTACCATAACTTACTTTCTCAGGAGCATGATCATTAAAAAGAAATATGGACCATAAATCTTGAAAAAATAGGTCATTTTAACCGTAAACATGTGTTTTAGTTTAAAGAAAAATTCTAATGTAGTAAAACTAATTTGATTAAAATTGTTAGAAAATCTCTCAAAAAAGGAGAAAGAAACCATATTTGAAATAAAAACCAGCACTGTGGCCCAAATCTGGACATTCCAGATCATTCCACACCTTTTGTGGAATGATTAATAGCTAGTGTGGGGAAATGACAGTGGGACCCAGGATGTGGGCTTTGGTCAGCAACCTGGACATCAGAGCCCATCTGGCTCCTATGTCTTTTAGAGTCTCCTGACTCAGCAACTGCTATGTAAGCCATGGCATCAGCTCTCTGTCCCTTGCGCTCATGTAATGTTGGCACCATGCAACTATTCTCCCTAAGCAGTATATCTACTGCTCTGGCACTCCTAGGATAAGAATAAAGCACTGCAGCATGTCTCATATTCCTCCATCTCCTCATGCTTTCTTCACCTTTGGAATCTCACCGCCTGAACCATCCCTTGTGGAACAGATGGGTTCCTATAGCTAGCATAGTCATAATCTAATCATTCTTTTAAAAATTAATATATAATGATAACCTTTCTATTTGTTGATAAAATTTTGCATGAGGTTTGTTTATTTCTTTCATAATATTCACTTTTTCATTACTAAATCTAAAAAACTGATATTTTATTATTTCTATAGAAAAAATAAGTTTTCTATTGTTCTTAGTTTATTAACTATATATCAATTGTTTTCATGCTATTTTTTCACATTTTATTTATTAAAATAATTTAGCCTCCCAGTCATTAAAAATTTTGAAAATCACCAATTTGTAGACATTGTAGTCATATAACTTCATTGGATCAATAAATATATATCTGGAAGAACCTTATCTACATATATTTATCTTATTTTGTTTAAGAGAAAAAAGCAATTATTGCTGTTTTAGTCGACATTTCTATCGTATGTTAATTTTTAAAAATATTTGGAGTAATATTTATATTATAAACCCAAGTATTAAAATAAATTATATTTATATATGAATATATAGAAGGGTACCACTCTTGTTAAGGATATCTAAAACAGATAAAAACACATATTTAATATTTCAACATGGGTTTATTACTATATTTAAATAATTTAATGCAAATATTTCAAAGACAGTGTATTTTTTAGAATAATTATGTTAACTTCTTTAAATTTTATTTTTAATTACATTATGAACTTTGGAAGAAAACATTCAGAGGATCTTTAGATACTGGAGAAGTAGTTTAAACAAACCTGATTTTTGTAATTAGTAGCACCAGGAGGATGGTGGTAGCAAGAACAAAAATAAAGGAAAAAAAAATTAATGTCTTTAGACAGTATATTTGATTTTACATATATTAAGTTTGATGTAGCAATGCAGATATTAATCTAGAGATGTTTCTTTTACATATACAAACTAATTATGATATTAATAACATTACCTCCAATTTACTGATATAGAAGATGCCCTTCAGAGTGGTAAAGTCACTTTTTTCAAAATGATACATGTATTAAATATCAAAGCTTACAATACAAACCAGTCCATCTGACTTCAAAGGTTGTGCTTTTGATCACTCTGTAAAGCATTTATTAAAATCACAATTAAATAATAATGAAAGAGAAAAAATAAACAAGGAGGGAACCTTAAGAATTCTCATTCTAATTGTACACAGTCAGGAAGAGAAATAGTGAGGCCATGGGGAAGGAGCCTGGGAATGTAAGAGGAAATCTGAAAAGAACAATGTAGCAAAAAGAAGAGACGATTACCAGAAAATGAAAGAATGACCAGAAGTACAAAGTACAGTAATGTTCAATAAAAAGTAAACACTGAATTTGGGGGTTGATTTTTATTGTTAATTTTAGATGTGAAAATTGCAATAGACTATTGTAATGCAAGTAAACGAGGAGAAGACCAAGAGAATAGATGGTGAGAAAATAGGGAAGATAAATATGGACTTTAACCTTATCTGTGCCATTGATTCTATACTACTTTAGATACTATTATTAGAAATTTCTTTCTGATTTGACTTACTTTTCTTACTAATCTCTTCAATTTAGGTATATATTTGTAGGATACATTTTGTTAAAAGATTAAATATCAAGTAAATGGAATTTAAAAATATTTATTTTTATTTTAGATTATTGCCACCATTCTAATATAGAAACTCGCCTGACCAGGCAGTGGCACAATGGATAGAGCATGGGACTGGGATGCGGAAGACCCAGGTTCGAGACCCCGAACTCACCAGCTTGAGCGCTGGCCCATCTGGCTTGAGCAAAAGTTTGCCAGCTTGTACCCAAGGTCGCTGGCTCCAGCAAGGAGTTGCTCGGTCTGCTGAAGGCATGCCGTCAAGGGACATATGAGAGAGCAATCAATGAACAACTAAGGTGTTGCGGTGGCAACAAAAAAGTAATGATTGATGCCTCTCACCTCTCTCTGTCCCTGTCTATCCCTCTCTCTGACTCTCTCTCTGTCCGTGTAAAAAAACCCCAAAAAAAACAAAAACAAAAATAAACCTCTCAAACTAATATAGAAACCGAACCTTGGATCATTAGTTGTGCATAAAATGGAGAACAAGAATATTTTCTTAGCAAATTTATGTTTAGAAAGTCACCCTAGGGGCTAGAAAAATGAGTAGAAATAAACGTGATCAGAGAAAACATCCTCTACCTTGTTAAATAAGAAATATATATTTTTTAATTCCAAGACTGAAAATGGATTCTCAAAAACAAATATAAAAGAAAACAAAAAGAAAAATATTTTATTGTTTCTAAGTAAAATTTGAATTGACTCTCAAACTGTAAGGATTCATTGTCATGAAGTGAGAAGCATAGAGGTTCTGTCTCCTCTTTCAGTTATGTGGAAAGAGACCAGTTGGCTTCAGTAAGCCAAGGAACTGAAAGAAAAATTTTAACTTATAAGGCTTAACAGTATGAGATTGTGTTTACAATTGAATGGAAATTCTGAAATGCATAGTGGTAAGGTTGAGAATGAAAGGGTGGTGTGCATTGGAAGTGTTGAGCTATTATTTTACATCTAAGTTCTGGAATTATGTAAGAAGAAGGGAACATGTTCTAGAAGAGCCCGAGCTCTATGTCGATAAGGCATCCCTGATTTGACTTCCCCACACAGTGGGACACTCCTGCTTATCAGCAGGGCTGGCAATCTCTTCAAGACTACTCTTGAGGCAGCTATGAGAATTCTACTTATCAGTGCTCAGACCAACTGCCACCAGAGGAAAGACACGACTGGCACACAAGTTAGTTGCAAGAATCACACAGGCAGTTTATTACTGACAAATCCTTTTGGTGTCTCTGGGTAGAGCTTAAGGGGCCAATGTTGCCGTGCTCCTCTTGGCTGTCTTTGGTTAGAACCACGTGGAAACAGTCCACATCAATTTTGGAGTCTGGGCGACTACTGCAGCAAGGGGGCCTCTCAGCTTTACTAACTTTTCTGGCCAATGCCTTTTCACAGGTGTCAATCTACATGATTATCACCTCAAACCACCGTTTGGGGAGTTCCTTGCAGGGAGCCCTTTTAACATTAATCTACTGAAATGTTACATCAAACCACTTTTGTGTGCGTGTGTATTTTTCTGAAGTGAGAAGCGGGGAGGCAGAGAGACAGATTTCCACATGCGTCTGACCTGGATCTACCCATCATGCCTTCTAGGGAGTGATGCTCTATCCACCTGGGGTGTTGCTTCTTTGCAACCGAAGCTATTCTAGAGCCTGAGGTGGAGGTCATGGAACCATCCTCAGCAGCCAGGCCAACTTTTGCTCCAATGGAGCCCTGGCTGTGGGAGGGGAAGAGAGAGAAAGGAGAGGGGTCAAGCCACTTTACAATGTCCCTAGGAAAGCTTCTTGTTTATCTTTACTTACAGAGTTATGACATCAAGCCACTTCTTATCTATGTATAACTTTATACACACACTGACTGAGCTCTGCTTGAAAGTCAGAGTCTGTTTATTATATTTGTACACACTATATTAGTCGCTATCCAAGCAGCATAACTTTATTTAATTTTCTTAATTGATTCTAATACTATATCCTAATTATTTTTAAATATCTTTTATATTTTTCTATATTCCTGTATATTTAATTACTATAACCTTATATTATTGCTACAGAACACCATTGACTATTAAATTGAAAGTCACTGTCAAGCTCATTCTGTGAGAAATGTCTCTAAAAGACATTGTTATTTTTTTCTATGAGCATCTAAAATTTGTAGAGAACAGTGGAAATGTTTATGATCATACTTCAATTGGGAATTAATAAAGTTCAGGATCTTGTTTACTTTAAAAAATTATGTATTGACTTTTTAAAGAGAGAGGAAGGAGAGAGAGACATCAATTTGTTGTTCTGCTTACTTTTGCATTCATTGGTTGTTTCTTTTATGTATCCTGATGGGAGACAGAACTGACAACTTTAGTGTATAGCTCTAACCCACTGAGCTATCCAGCCCAAGAGGATTTTGTTTTCTATATTAGTATTTTACACATTTCAATACAAAAATAACTATTTTTATAAGATAATCTCAGAGAAATAAGCTTGTTTTGATTTTTAGTTTAAATTAAGTTAATTTACAAGCTATTTCTGAATTTTAGAAAGATATTTAATTTTTAAACATTTGTCACAATTACAAAACCAGGTCCTAGACACATAATGATTATATGTGGCTCTATTTTTTATTGAATTTACCTATTAAAGCCCCCTTTCAAGTGTATTGACTCCTTTTTATTAAAGAAGAGAAACCTGAAGCTACTTATTAATTAATTGAGAAGCAAAGTGTAATCCAGGCAAATAGCTGTTAATATTTGTTTGGAAGTTAGCTGTTTCATCCAAATGTACATTTTTACTTATGCAATTGCTTTTTTTGGTTATACTCAACTGAACGTTTTTGCTAAAAATAACAAGAACATTGGAAAGTTTCCAAATGTTAAGTTTAAACATTCAGAGTAAGAGAAGTGAAGATGTCAGGATAAAAATATGATGTTTATATATCTAGGTTTACATATTTGGTGTCAAATTAATCAAGATATGCCCGAAACAAATATGAAAGTTTGAGTCTATCTCATGTTAAGTTGTCTCAATTGAGTTCAATTCTAACAAGTGAGTACTTTTTGCCAGGAGACCAAAAGAGCTTTTATGTTTGGGTAGTTTTAAGGTTATTTTATGCTTATTTGTTTATTTCTCAGGCTATCTTTTAGTGTTTGTATTTAATTTTCTTATAAGCTATTATTATCTGCCTCTTTTTGTATACAATTTGAATGGTCTGGTAATCAAAGAACTGTTCCCTCATAGAATATAAATCATTATCAGAGTTATAAAAAGACAAAGAAATGAATAAAAAGATACGTATTTATTAATTTTCATGGCAACAAATAAATGAGACTTTTGAAAATTTGTCTCTAAATAGAAATCCTGGAACCTTGTGATTTCTATTTTTTTTTTGTACCAACTTTTTTTTTCTTCCCTATAAGTCTTGTGGGTTTCAATATATTCCTTTTTTAGGTAGTCAAAATAAGTCTTGAATTTGCAAAAGGACCAAACTTATACAATAAGTGATTTCAGAACTACTTTACAGGTATTAGATCCCAAAGGAATTTAATGAAAACTTAGTATACATATAACTAGGAGGTAAAATCAGAAATGGTAAAATTTCTTACTTTCTTGCTGAAACCTTGAAACCTTGTTACTTATGAATAGAAAAGCAAATAAAGATATTACTTGTGGTCATATTAATGGCAAAATGACATCAAATATTGCACGTTGGTTCAACAATTTTTAAAAAATAAAATTTTTTTAAAAAATTTGTTTTTATGTTTATTTATGGACTTTGGAGAGAGAGAGAGAAAAGGAGAGTGAAAGAAACATTGATCTGTTCCTGTATGTACCCTGACTGGGATCAAACTAGCAACTTCTGTGTTTTAGAACAATGCTCCAACCAACAAAGCTATCTGACCAGGGCTCATCAATTTTGGTTTTGAGTTTTTGGGGGAAAGAATTCAGAGACAAGAACTGAAATTATAAGATAAAATTTATTTAAGATGCTACAGAGGTAGAAAAAGTGAGCCAACCTGGCAGTATGGGCTTAGGAAAGAAATTACAGTTGCAAAGGAAGGGCCCTTGGAACTTAGGAAAAAGAAAGCAAGGATATACATTTATTGGGGTAAGAAAAAGAAAAAAAATGGGCATAATCTAAAGAGAAAGAGGCACACACAGACCTTGAGAAAGAGAGAGAAGAAGAGAACAAGCTGGGTCTTTCATCATAAGAGTTTTCAAGGGTGAAAATTATAAGGGAGGTGCCAAGAAAGAATCTCAATAAAACATTCATCAGATTTCCAGGTGTGTCTCTTCAAGGTTGTGATCTAAAGTGATTGGTCAGTGCTAGGTGTGGAGGTCATTAGTCATTGCAGGTGGTCCTGAATGGAATTGCCCTGCCTAGTCTTGCTTTTCTGAACTTGTAGCTGAAATACTACTGAGGCCTAGATATTCTCTCTATTTTGACTAAATTCTGTCTCTGTGGTCAACAGACGCAAGGCTTTGTTCCTAAGCCTATTCAGTGCTGATCAGAATCTCATTGTATTGAAGGCTTAATGCTTAAGGAAGTGGTTGTGGAAGGGCTTGTATGAAAGTTGCATAAGGCTTTTTCCCACCCTCATTGTTCCTCCTAAAATAGAGTTTATTGCAAGAAAGCCACAGGTTAAGGGAGGGTACAAATTGAATGATGAGCCATATGAAATGTAAGGGGGTCTAAAGCACAAGATCAGTGATATGTTAGGGTAGAAAAGTTTACTCTGGGGAGGGCAAGGTTCTCCCAGTCTTTCCCCCAGTTACATACCAATGCCATTCAACCCTGTGGGCCTTTCAGAACCTAGCCTATAATTCTTAATCTGCGCCTGCCTTCCTAAATGCCTATTAGAGTCATTGAAACAAAGTGTTCCTTCAGTGCATAGCTATTGGAGCCAGGTAGATGCTGTCATAAAGTTCAAGCTGTAAGAAAAATGGCTTATTCTGCAGGCATTCTATAATTAAACCAAGACAAAATATAGATTAATTGCCTCAATCTTACCACAAAGTAAAAATTTATATCCAGGTATTTCTATAACTTTAATGAAGTAATCTCTCTTCAAATTGAAAGGCTAGCTTGACCAAGCGGTGGCACAGTGGATAGAGCATCAGACTGGGATGCAGAGGACCCAGTTTCGAGACCCCGAGGTCGCCAGCTTGAACGCAGGCTCATCTGGCTTGAGCATAAAGTTCACCAGCTTGGACCCAAGGTTGCTGTCTCAAGCAAGGGGTTACTCAGTCTGCTGAAGGTCCACGGTCAGGGCACATATGGGAAAGCAATCAATGAACAGCTAAGGTGTCACAATGAAATACTGATGATTGATGCTTCTCATCTCTCTTCCTTCCAGTCTGTTTGTCCCTATCTGTCCCTCTCTCTTTGTCCCTGTAATAAATAAATAAATAAATAGAATGGCTAATATTTCCAAAAACCAATTGTGATGTGGCTCTTGGTTACTGAACTAAAATTCAGTAAAATTTTTTACCTTACTGGGTCTAATTTGAAAACTATGACATTATGGAAAGAAGGCTTGTTTCTGATAATGAAATGTGACTCCACACAAGACTCAGAGGTCACAGAATTCAAATGTTTTTTGATGTACCTTCTCCTTCAAGTATTAGCTTAAGAAAGTGTCCTTCTTGGTCTAAAATAACTATTCATTCCTAGTCTGAAGAAGTTCTCTGCCCTTATAATATATAAAATGCAATTTCCTTCATGCCACACCTCACTTGGTTTCATTGTTTTTATTTGAGATACAAAACTAGAAAAAGAAAATCAATTTAAATACTCAAATATTATAGATCATTTGTGCAAACAAATTTTGAGCATGTTCAACCAAGGAGAACAAACAAAACTTTAGTCCTGTCTGAATTATTTGATGTGGGTTATGTTTTCTCTAAACTCAGAGCCACATACGCACCTTTTTTTATATCTGCACTTGGATGTGTAATAGTCATCTCAAACTTATCATGTTTAAACCTGAAATTTTAAACACAGCATATTATATTTCCCAAAACCAGTCTTATTGAGATGTGTGTGTGTGTGTGTGTGTGTGTGTGTGTGTGTGTGTGTGTGTAGTATCTCACATCTCACATACTCTCCTTACAAAGCAATACCTAATTTGTTTTATCAAGAGCTGGGGTATTTTTTTTCCTTGAGTTTGGGTAAATCTTTGTGAGAGCTAAGATACAGTAAATGGGACATACCTGATCATGTACAATTTTTAAGGATAAATTTTTAAAAGGTAGGCTAAGAACATCAAATCACCGATTGAAAAGAAGATATGCATTCTCATGTTTATTGTAGCACTGTTTACAATAACCAAGATCTGGAAATAGCCCATGTGTCCAACAGTAAGAGAGTGGATTAAAAAGCTGTGGTACATATACTCAATGGAATACTACACTGCCATGAAAAAGATGGAAATCTTACCTTTGCAATGGCACAAATGAACCAGGAGATTATTATGCTAAGTGAAGTAAGCCAGGCAGAGAAAGAAAAATATCATATGATCTTACTTATATGGAATCTAACAAAGTAACTGAGGAATGGAATAGAGGCACAGGTGGGGTCACAAGGAGCAAAGGGACAGCTGTCAGAGGCAAGGGCGATGAGGGGATGGGATCGGAGAAGGTGAAGGGATTCACGAAAATATATACACATAGATATAACACATAGATACTGATAACAGTACAGCAAATCCCAAAGGGAAGGGGAGAGAAAGTTAAGAGAAGGGGGGACAAAAGGAAGGGTAATGGGGGACAAAGGGGTGGGGGTGAGGGAGTTCTATTGAGTGGGACACTTGAATTCATGTTAATACAATAAATTAAAATTAATAAAAAATTAAAAAGAAAAGTAGCATGGCTTCAGCATGGCTTTCTTTATTATCACTTCAATCCTGGAGACCTCATTGCCATGCTGATAGAGAAAGCACAAGCTACATGGAGTGGTACTTTAGGTATACAGGCTAGTCATTCCAGCTTAAATCTTATTCAATGATTAGCAACAACTATCAGATATCAGTTAGCCTTCAAATGATTCCAGCTGTAGCATTAAGCTTGCCAGCTGACATCAACAGAAATAAAGAAGGGGAATCTCTATTCTATTCACGCTGAGTTGCAACTTTTTTTTCCCGAAGTAAGAAGCAGGGGGGAGGCAGACAGACTTCCACATGTGCCTGACTGAGATCCATCCAACATACCCACCATAGGGCAGTGCTCAGCCCCTCTGGGGCATTGCTCTGCTGCAATCGAAGCCATTTATTCTAGCTCCTGAGGTGGAGGCCATGGAGCCATCCTCAGCACCTGGGCCAACTTTGCTCCAATGGAACCTTGGCTGTGGGAGAGAAGAGAGAGATAAGAGAAAGGAGCGGGGAAAGGATGAGAAGTAGATGGGCACTTCTACTGTATGTTCTGGCTGGGAATCGAACCCAGGACTTCCACACTCTGGGCGGATGCTCCTCAGCTGAGCCAACCAGCCAGAGCCCTGAGTTGCAATTTTATTAGCATTTCTTATTTGTTTTGTTTAAGTCACTACTTTTATGGTAATTTGTTCCAAATTGTATCAATTCAAAGCCTCTCCTTCTTCAAAGCAGTTTTTCTTCCATTGTTTTTTTATCAATTAATGGCATTTTAATTTTTCCAGTTCTTGAAGCAAAAATATTAAGGATTAATATTTTTTATTTCCCTTTTCCTTATATCACTTCATTCGTAAATCCTATTGGTTCAAGTTTTAAAGTAAATCTAAAACTCTTCCAATTCTTACCTCCCTTCCTATGTTGTCATCACAGTCTTCTAATCTTCCATTTTTCATTTTTCTTTCTGTGTCACTGAAAAATATTATACTGTTTATTTTCTCAATATGCTTTTCCCTTTCACCTATTTTACATAAAATTTCATTGAACAAAATGATAAAACATTAATTCTTGTGCAAGTTAATTAATGACAGAGTGCACTTGGGATAAAGTTGAAAGGCAAAGAGGAAGCAAGATAGTGTTTAAAAGAAAATTAGGAAAAAATATGGGATTAGGAGAAATCTAGTTATAATCAGATGCCATAAGGAGCTCTGGAGTGTTAACTGAACTACAGTGGTTGTCTTACCAAAAGTTCATTATTTCTTAATTTCTCAGTCATTGGGAGTCCAGGACTCATGACTCCTCAGATTTATTGATACTGAGTTGTTCTTGTTAGCCAAAAGCAGTTTTATGAGGAAGGATGTAGCTGTCAGTACTCAACCGCAACACCTTTGATAGTTAGAAGACAAAGTGGGAAATTAATGATCAGGTGAAGGGGATCTGCACAGCATCCACAATACCATCATATTAAAATGTTAACTTCTTATGTTTCATGTCCTGCTTCACTATTTTATGCTCTCTTTTCAGAATTTATTTGTTTTTTATTCAGAGAGAGGAAAGGAGTCAGAGACAGACTACTGCATACACCTTGATCAGCATCCACCTGGCAAGCCCAGTAGGGGGCAATGATCTGCACATTTGGGACATTGCTAGGGGTTCCTCAGCAACTGAGCTCTTTGTAGCACCTGAGAGGGAATACTTGGAGCCATCCTTAGTGCCTGGGGCTAACTCACTACAATTGAGCCATGGCTGTAGGAGGGGGAAGAGAGAAATAAAAAGGGACAAAGAGAAACAAAAGGAAAGGGTGGAGAAGCAGATGGTAACTTCTCCTGTGTACCCTAACTGGAAATTGTATCCCGGATCTCCACAAGTCAGACTTTACCACTGAGCCAACTGGCCAGGGCAAACACTTATTTTTAATTAATATTATAGATATACTTTATTTATTTATTTACTTACTTACTTATTATTTATTATTTTTTCCTGTTTCCTTGTGAATGAAGCTCTACTATGCCCTGTTTTATTTGAATTTTATATATATATTTTTTGTTTCTGTTTTCATTTTCTACCGCATACCTAAAAATTTGAAAATCACTTTGCCTTCAGTAACTGTGTTAAATGAACTAAAAATTGAATAACTAATATGCAATGACGAGAAAGAGAAAAAACTAAACAAATGTCAGTTCTCAGTACTAGGGAAAATCAAACAGTTTAGGAGAACTGGAAAGCAGGGATCACAAACTAAATGCTTTATGACTTGGCTGACACAGTGTCTGTTGCAACTATTCAATACTACCTTGTAGTGCAAAAATAGCAAAAGATAGTAAGTAAATGAATGGTCATGCCTGTATTCCAAAATAACTTTATATACAAAAATGGGGAAAAAGCCAGTTTTTTCAGAAACTTTACAAAGACTCAAAAACTCCCAAATAGAAAGAATTAAAGGGCAGATAGAATACCAAAACTTATTGAACTTTTTGCATCAAAGCATACCTTTACTGTGTCTCTTAAACATTAGGGGATATTTCAAAATGAATATGAAATGTTAGAAAAATGAAGCATTTGGGTTTTTTTTATTAAGCAAGAACATCAGAAAAGCAAATGACAAGTCAAAGAAAGTTGTCATATTATGCAAATGAGATGCAAAACCCAACTTTTATTTCATTGGTGAAAATGCACTATACCAAAGGCTGATAGTACTGGAGTATCTGCACATTCCCTAATCTTAAAAGTGCACATTCTGCAATTTCCAAGTCCTTGCAATGTCCCTGCAAATGATTTGCCTAAATGTAAAGCCTGGAGAACCATTAGATGCCTTGAAGCTTGTCAAACATAGACTGTACTTGGAACATCTCAAAGCATGATTAGCAGACTGTAAAATTGCTTTCAAGAGAGTGGCACAGTACAAAGAAGATGGAGGTAGCATCTCCCATCTGCCACAACAGGAGATAACCATTGCTTCTGTTTCTTCTTTACCTTATTGGCAAGAAGAAACAGAAGCAGCAATGCAACAGAGTTGTGGGGACAGTTTCTTGCTGCCACTAGACAGTGGATATGCACCCAGACCATATGAAATCTGCTACTTCATGTTGGTCTGCAAACCCAGAGACCAATGGCATGAAATCTATTATCTGCTGAACACAAGAGAACCCACAGAACTTGGGCTGATAAGCATCATTATTGGACCTGTGATGAGTGGTCAATTGTCCTTCTCTCTGATGAGTCAGGATTCAGTCTACAGACTGACAATGATTTTGTTCAGATCTGGCATAAATGAGGAAGATGGGAGAATACACATTTCATGTGAGAAAGGAACTCCTTTGGTGGTGGTGGAATCATGGTGTGGGCTAGCATCAGCATTGGTGGTTGTACCAATCTCCACATCATCAGAAACAGATTGCTGACTGCTGTCAGATGTTGACATTATTTCCTGCACCCTAGAGTGGTCCCCTATGCGGTAGAAGTTGGAAACAATCTTCTTTTCATGGACGATACTGCAAGGCCCCACCATGTGCATTTTGTCAACAACATCCTTCAGGATGCAGGAATTGAACACATGGACTGGCCTTCACATTCTCCAGACCTGAATCCCATGCTTGGAATGTACTTAAAAGACATTTGGCAAACCATCCAATGCCTCCCACACAGTCCTTGAGCTGAAAGTTACCCTAAAGCAAGAGTGGCAGATTATCCCACAAGAACTGCTGGATAATCTGATCCTGTGCACGCCTCATCTATTGCTGGCAGTGTGTTTTGGCAGTCTTTTATGACTCTACTGAATAATGTGTGGCAGTCTCATCCAGTGTGACATGGTTCTGTTCACCTCCACTTGCTATTCAATCACTATGATCAGGTTTGCACCTCATTTGTAAAATCAAACAACTTTCTTTGAATTGTCATTTACTTTTCTGAAGTTCTTGTTTAATAAAAAAAATCAAATGTTTCTTTTGCTTCATATTCATTTTAAAATATCCCCTAATTTTTGTGAGCAGTATATTATATTACTGTCTTTTCTTAATTTGACTCAGCTATTAAAAACCACACATTAAACCTGGCATTCATATCTCATAAATATTCTAATTTTGACCTTCTTTGCTAAAACAGAACTAAGGCAAGGCAATGCTTTTTCTTCCTGCTAAAGGCAATAAACTCAGGTTTGTCTCATCAACAGAAAGTTTTGATAATATTGAAGAAGCTAGAATTTGATATTTGCTTTGTGATAAGTTATACTTTTGCTTTCTTCACGTGTTTTTCCTCTTGGAATATAAAGCTGCCTTATCTATAGATGGTAGTATAGACCCTTTATGATGTCATTCAAACTGCTCTTTTTACAAAGGTTCTGTCTCTTATACTCTCTAATAAAAAGTGATTTGTCAATGGTTTGAGATACTGAAGATATATTGTTTTTCTTAGGTCAATGAGGAAAAAACATACATAGAATTTTGAGTCCTGCCATTCAGGAGGGGGGTTGTGTTAGACCTGCTTGTTACCATCTTTTAGACACTTTATCTTTTTTATAAAATGTCTTTATTACAGTCCATTTTACATAATTACTTTAAAAGTTAAATAATATACTGAAGTCAACTATATTTTTCTTCTTTACATACCATGTTTCAACTGCTATGGCAAACAATTTAGATATAGTTTGCATCTCTAAAGTTTCACCTATCTATAAGGACTAAACGCATTTAATATTTTTCTCAACAAACTTAATATGTATAATACTTTCCACTTTATTAGATTATTTCATAAAATGTTGAATCTTTTATTTGTCAATATGCTTCACATACCAATGTTATTAAATCTAACAATGCAATTACTAATCAGAAACTCAATAAATATTTTTGAAGAAATAATGCATGAAAGAATAAAGAAAAAATATTAAACTCTTAAGTTTTATTTTTAATTAAGGAGAATGCCTTTAGAGTCAACATATTCAATTTCTCTGAATTAATATAAATTTGCCTATTTTCTGAACCAACTCTGTGTCAGTCTCCTCATTCTTTTTTTAGAATTGTACCTCAAAACCTAAACAAATTTAAATTAATGTTTATGTGAATTTACTTTCTTAAGTTTCAGTGAATAGAAAAATTCTGTTAAATCACTTTTTTCTAAAGCTAGAAAAATACTGATGAAAAAATGAAAGAAATGCAAAGCACAAAGTTTTCTCATTTGAAATTCTACTGTCTCATACATCTGCAAATCTCAATTCTTAAGTTGATCAAAGGGAAAGAAATAAAGTAGGTTCTGAATCAATAGTATAAGAAAGCCATACAAATTTTTTATTTTGAAATGTGGGTAAAATGTGCAATCTATTTGAAAACCAATTAGATATATAAAAATAATATAAAGGAAAGGATTAATGACAACTATATTTAAACTTGCCATGTTCTTCCACTGTGAATCTTAAAATTAATATTAAATAGCTGTTTGGAAAAAGATACAACTTACTTCTGAATCTTTAGTTTCTCATGTATTTGCTTTACATGAATTAGTTTAATTTATCAGTTTGCAATGTTTGAATCAAGTATAAACATGGCTCAAGCACGTAAAACAGTGATAGTGTTTAAATCTCTAAATGTAGTTTATCTACTGTGCAAGAAGTTAATAAATGAACCCTTAGGTGAGAAGAAAAAAAAATAAAACAGATTATAGTGAATAAGACAAAGATTTGTGTACACATTCATGTAAAAAGATCATTTCTTGAAAGCAGATTGAAAATTTCTTTTAAATTATTTTTCTGTAAAAAATATATAATTTTTACCATGGACAGGAGATGTATAAATCTGATAACCATAGAAACACACACATCTAATCTAATTTTAAGTTTAGAAAGGAGAGTTAAAAAGTGATATTTATGTATAGAAGTCAAGTTTTCTATTTCTTTGCTTAAATCATAATGCTGCCCAGAAGATGGATATCGTTTCTTTTTTCTTTTGATAGAGAGAAAAGGACAATGAGAGGGACATATAGTGACAGATAGACAGAAAGGGAGAGAAATAAGAAGTATCAATTCTTCATAGCAGAACATTATTAGGTCATTAATTGCTTTCTTATATGTGCCTCGACTGGGGAGGGCTACAGCAGAGTGAGTGACCTTTTGCTCAAGCCAGCAAGCTTGGGCTCAAAGCAGCGACATTGGGCTTCAAGGCAGCGACATTGGGCTTTAAGGCAGCAACTTCTGGACTCAAGCCAGTGACCATGCGGCCATGTCTGTGATTCCATGCTCAAACCAGTGACTTCATGCTCAAGCTGGGTAGCCTGTGACAATCAGAGTTAGGTGATACTCAAACCAGAGACTTCGTATTTTGAGCCTGAGGCCTCCACTATGCAGCTTAATTACCTATCCACTGCACCAGCACCTGGTCAAGTCGGATGGAGATCTTCACATTTATAAAAGATCTTTCTTTTATAATACAATGAAGAGATTTGTTCAGTTTTGTTTTAATAAGTAATGTAAAGCCAGTAGCCACGTCCACCATCACAGCTGCCTGGCCCATGCAGGTTAGCATTTGATTAGAATAGATGGTAAGGAAACAATGAAGCCAAGAACTGGTGGGTAGGTCATTATTTTTAATCCTAGCTTGCACCCGGCAGGCAAAAATACACACAATGAGAAAACACTTCCCTTTTCATTCAGGGCTCCCAAAGCCATAGACTTATCTGAGTTCCCTAGAATCAAAGTTTCTACCTCACCAGCCTTATTCAACTCTGTTCCCCATCTCTTTCTCTCTACACAAACTCTCCAAAAACTGGCTTTTACGTGAGCACTCCATCTTGGCTGCTTCTCCTCTCCTCCACGTGGCCTTTTCTGCTCTCCTCCCATGGGCTTTTCCTGGAATGTAATCACTCTTCCCCAGAACAACGTGATCTCTCCTTTTTAAAACCTTTTGGTGCGTTTCTGACTAGACAGTGGTGCAGGGGATAGATGCAGAGGACCCAGGTTCGAGACCCTGAGGTAGCCATTTTGAGCGCAGGTTCATCTGGTTTGAGCAAAGCTCACCAGCTCGGACCCAAGGTTGCTGGCTCGAGCAAGGGGTTACTTGGTCTGCTGAAGACCGGTGGTCAAGGTATCTATGAGAAAGCAATCAATGAACAACTAGGTGTCGCAACAAAAAACTGATGAATGATGCTTCTCATTTCTCTTCGTTCCTGCTTGTCTGTCCCTATCTATCCCTCTCTCTGACTCTCTCTCTGTCCCTGTTAAAAATAAAAATAAAAAATAAAACCTTTTGATGTGAAAGCCCTCCCACAACACACACTAATATAATCATGCCCATCCCAAGCAAGAAGGGTAACTAACATTATCACCTGGGTAACAGGCTTCCACGTCGACAGCACCATTTTAAACAAAGTGAGCATAATATATTTTATCTGCCCAACAAAGTTATATAATTTATTTAAACAAGTTTTTTCTAATGACTATTTTTCAGTATTATGTTTGTTTGGAGGTTTATATATTCTTCCGGATAATGATGTTGCGACAAAATACCACATACTATACTCTAGGATGATTTTACTTCTTACTATTCACTTCTCATGTGATTATGTCCTTCATAAAAAATTTAGTTCTTTTTCTCTATTATTAAAAAAATACATTGATTTGTAAAATTATGATAGCACATTTCATGTGTTTTTCCACATAGAATTGAAGGTTTACAGTATGGTGTAGAAATATTACAGATTTAAGAATCACAATATTTAAAATTACAATAAACATTAACGTAAAGAATCTTATATCTTCTTCATGGGTGTTGGTCAAATAAGTTTGTAAATATGATGTATATGTTTGCTCACTTATAGTTTGCATTGGATTTAGGGAGTCAGGCTGTAAGCAGGCAGGATTCTTATAGCCTGAGGCTAAGTTTTAAGACTAAGCCTTTCTCACCCTTTTTGATGTGGGGTGGTACACTCTCATGAGTAATCCTATTATGCCTCAGATAAGTGACTTTGTATCAGAGACTTCCTTGTTTGTATATTGGATTAAAGGTTTTGATTTCTATACTATAAACTGGGGCAGATCGGGAGCTTGCTCTCTCTGGGTTCTAGAGATTAGCATTAGAGAGGAGAGCAGAGAAAGTCCACGTGGAGGAGAGGAGAAACAGCCAAGATGGCGGAGTGCTGAAGGAGAAGCCAGTTTGTGCAGATTTTGTGCAGAGAAAAGGAGATGGGGAACAGAGTTGAATAAGGCTGGTGAGGTACAAACCTTTGATTCTAGGAAACTTGGATAAGTCAGTGGCTTTGGGAGCCCTGAATGTAAAGGGAAGTGTTTTCCCACTGAGTGTATTTTTTGCCTGCTGAATGAAAGCTAGGATTAAAGATAATGGCCCACCAGTTTTTGGCTCCATTGTTTCATTACAGTCTGTCCGAATCAAATGCGAACCTACGTGGGCCAGGTGGCTGTGATGGTGGCCGTGGCTACTGACTATACAGTGGGTGATGGGGGCAGGGGTTAGAATGAGGGAGAAATAGAGAGAAATAGGTGTTTGTCAAACAAAATCAGTAAGAACACATTATGAATTACATAAATTTTAAATTGTTTTCTCTCCTTATGGTAAGTGTCTTGCATTTTAAAGTGCATATGTTGGATAAACTAGCTTGATTTGGATATACATTTTTTAGTGGATAAAGAGATAACACAAATTATAAACTCAAGGAACACAATTGGGGAGACAAAATTGGCATACAGAACTGGAGAAAGGTGATTATGCTTTCAATTTAAGAATTATTTGCCTTTGTAAGAGTCATTAGTAAAAAAGAAAATATTTGTTTTAAGTAAAACCTAAACATTTACTTAAGTACTTTTTTTCAATAGAAACTACATTTTTAGTTGTGTCTTAAACACGAGAGTTACAAAATAATAATTATAATCAGGCTTCCTATTACTCTAGCTTAAGAAAGAACTGCCTCAAAAATACAAATTAAACATTTAAAAATGTTTAAATTTAAATAATTTTTTGAAATGGGTATTTATACAGTAACATTTCAAGACAATATTTAATACTATTCTCCTCTTCTGGTGAGTCACAAGATTATAAACAGGAAACTGGGCTAATCAAACCCGAAAACACAATGAGGCACTAAAACAAGAATGGGCAAGAGAGAATGTGCCTTTCTGAATAGCAAACCCAAATTAACAAATACCTGTTCTTTAAGAAAACATGCAAAGAAAAACATTCCTAAGTGTAGAATGTGAAGCTATAAACGTCAGAAATAAGTGCCAGAAGTTTTGAAAACTGGAAAGCCTTCATTAGTTACTGCAGTAGTTTGGATTGTTTATTCATTTATGAATTTGTGATTACTTTTAGGAGAAAAAAAAGTAAGAATTGAAGTGAGACTTTGCTGTATAAAGAATCTTTTAAGATTAACTATTAGTATTTTAATTTATGTTACTTACTTAAATTAACGTACACTTAATAGATTTAAGTGTCTTATGTAATTGAAAGTCAAGAATTTATACAAGGAATCTGTCTCATGTCATGAAATTCAAGGATCATGATCTACGTTTTCAATATAATTTATAATAGTGAATAGAGTTTTTCTTTATTATACAATTATATAGGAAAAGTAGGAAAAGGAAACAGTGTGTATATTAAGCACTACTTTTGGCTCAATCTTAAGTGAATATTGAAAAACAGTTTCCATAGAGAATGGCAAGTGATTATTGAATATTAAACTAGTGGTTCTTACATTTAGTCCTTGAATCATTTTCCATAAAAGAATGTTGGGCAAATGAGTTTGTAAAATTTGTTTTCTGAGTTTGCTCACTTTTATTGTTAAAAATGGCACTGGTTTGAAATTGCTAATTACCTTCCTGCTTAGGAAGGACCATTGTTATGCTAATGTATGCAACAGGAAGGGTCTTTGTGGGCCCAAGTAGTTTATAGGAAGAAGGAAGAAAAAGGAAGAGGAAGAAGGAACCAAGATGGATGGGAAGGAGAGAGAAGCCAGTTTTGCAGAGTAAGAAGCCATGCTGGCATATGGGGAATCCGAGATGACTGAGACTGGTGGGAGCCTTTGATTCTATGAAAACCCAGATATGTCAGTAGCTTTGTGAGCTCTGAATAAGTGGGTTTTGGAGCCCTGTGTGTTTTTACTCACCTGCCAGGTGTGATGCTAGAATAAAGAAAAGGCCCACCAGTTTTTTGTTTGTTTGTTTGTTTGATTTATTTTATTTTATTTTATTTTACAGGGACAGAGAGAGAGAGAGCCAGAGAGAGGGATAGATAGGAACCAACAGACAGGAACAGAGAGAGATGAGAAGCATTAATATTAGTTTTTTGTCGCCGTTGCAACACCTTAGTTGTTCATTGAGTGCTTTCTCACATGTGCCTTGACCATGGACCTTCAGCAGATCGAGCCACCCCTTGCTGGAGCCAGCAACCTTGGGTTCAAGCTGGTGAGCTTTTGCTCAAGGCAGATGGGCCCGTGCTCAAACTGGCAACCTCAGGGTCTCAAACCTGGGTCTGCCGCATCCCAGTCCGATGCTCTATCCACTGCGCCACTGCCTGGTCAGGCAGGCCCAGCAGTTTTGGTTCCACAGTTTCTTTACCATCTGCTCAAATCTAATGGGAACCTGCATGTGAATGGCCACAACGGCCGCAGCTACTGGCCATACAAGGAACAAGAAAGAAGTAGAAAAGAACTTTACATTTAAGCAACATAAGTAAATGTGGTACTTGTCTCCTCCTAAAATCACATTAAAATTACAACTAAACTACAGAACAACCATTATTTGGAACTTCTAAAATACGGCTGAATCAAAGTCTTACAACTAGAGAATTAAAGAAAAGTCATATCAAGATTGATAAGAGAAGTAGAGACACAGGACAGCTTGGTGCCACACCCACATGTGGTGGATAAAAATGGGGAGAAATATTTCAACTGCAGAGGTCCCCTTTAAGGAGCAAGAGTTACCAGCCACATATCATGCCTCTCAGCACAGGGTTCTGAGGGCAGGAAGAGAAGTCCTCATAACTTCTGGCTGTAAAAATCAGTGGATATTGAGGTTTATTGAGACAGAGGCTGCTAGAGTCTCAAGGAGTTCCTCTTAAAGGGCTCATGCATGGACTTAAAATCACTCTCTGAGCTCAAGCACTGAAGAAGCAGCCTGTAAAACACCAGAGACATATGGGGAGGAACTGAATTGCCTAGCAACAGAACAACAGCTGGTGGTGGAGGGAACTTTCTGCCAGACAGAAGTGCTGGCAGAAGTCATTGTTCCTTTGATGAACCCACCCATTACAGAGCTAGAAGGCAACACCATATCTTAGACTCCATTAACCTGACTCACACTGTTTTCTTACCCCCATGCAACTTTCAGGCCCACATAGTTGTTTACAGTGGCTTTTCCGTATAAATGACCTGTCTTGGCTCGTGCTTCAGGTTTTTCAAAATCTCTCACACAAACAGGATCTGGCCTCAGCATGTCCCGTATCTCTCATGAAGTGGCTCCAACTGCCGCACTAGTATCAGGCAGCCTTAGTACACAACTTGGCCTTGCCTCGGTTCCTCTAAGCTCAGCACAAGTAGCATTCATCTTCAGACAGTTTTGTAGCTCTTGCCAGGCAGCCCTTGGCAGAATACAGGCAGTGATTAACATTGGCCTGTACCTCCCAGGAGGCCCCAGACCTAGTGAACTTATTGGACAACTATATAGATCATGTCAAAGCACCACCACCCAACCACCTCCACAAGTGAAAATCTCAAGGTGTGGACTCAGGAGGCACCAGATTCCCATTGAAGCAAATTCTATCCTATGGGGTGGGCCCCTGCACAGTTGACCATTCACAGCGGTCAAAGATTGGTAGTCGAACATTAGTAGTCACAGTGAGTATGTCCAGCTGATTAGCCTGGAAATAAATACCTCCCATTGACATGCCAATATTGATTAAGGCTCAATTATTAGAGGTAGGTGTACCCAGCTCACATGAGGGACACATCTCAAGGGCCTAGCTTGGGTGATCAGAAAGTCTATGCCACTGGACCCTACAAGATCCCTACTATATTAGGCCAATCTACAAAGCCTGGGGAACATAACAGTTCTACCTAATATGCAGAAATAAATACAAGGAGGCCGGCAAAATGAGGAGACAAAGAAACATAGCTCAAGTAAAAAAACAGAAGAAAACTCTAGAGAAAGAAGTAAACAAAATGGAGACTAGCAATCTACTAGATACAGAGTTCATATCACTGGTTATAAGGAAGCTCAATAAACTTAATGAGAAATGCAACAGTGCAAAAATAGACCAGTCAGAATCCTGGGTAGATGGTTCAATGGATAGAGCATCATCTCAGCATGTTGAGGTCACGGGTTTGATCCCTGGTCACGGCACATACAAGGAGCAACTAATGAGTACACAACTAAATGGAACAACTAAGTAAAACAATGATTTGATGTTTTTTTTTCTCTCTCTCTTTCTCAATTTATCTCTCTCAAATCAAAAAATAAAATAGAATAAAAAGAAACCAGGCAGAAATGAAGGATACACTAAAATAAAGAACAATTTACAGGGAATCATCAGTAGTGTTGATGAAGTCAAGAATTATATTAGTTGAATTGGAATACTGTATAAGCAAGCAAAAACACACCCACTTAGAATTGCAAAAGGAAAAATAATCCAAAAAAAATGAGGATAATATAAGACACCTGTGAGAGAACACTTAGACATTCACATAGTGGGGATGCTAGAATGAGAAGAGAGATAGTAAAAAATTGAAAACCTTTGAAAAATAACAACAGAAAAAATGTCTTTATTTGATAAGGTAAATAGACATACAAGCCCAAGAAGCACAGAGAAGCCCAAATAACACGAATTCAAAGAGGATTACACCAAAACATGTCATAGTTTCATTTTTTTGCATATGCTGTTCAATTTCTCCAGCAACATTTATTAAACAGACTGTCTTTACTTAATTGTATACTTTTGCCTCCTTTGTCAAATATTAATTGACCATAAAGGAATGGGTTTATTTCTGGGTTCTCTGTTCTGATCCATTGTTCTGTTTGCCTGTTTTTATACCAGTACTAGGCTGTTTTGATTACAATGGCCATGCTTGATATCAGAAAGTGATACTTCCAACTTTGTTCTTCATTTTCAAGATTGTAAGATTATTCAGGTTCTTTTTTGGTTCCATAAGTTTTTGGAATATTTTAGCTCTGTAAAGTATGCCATTGTTATTTTAATAGGAATTGCATTGAATGTATGTGTTGCTTCAGGTAGTATGGACATTTTAATGATGTTAATTCTTATTCATGAATACAGTATATGCTTCCACTTTTTTGTATCTTCTTTGATTTCTTTTTTAATGTCTCATAGTTTTTTGAATACTAGTCTTTTTATTTACTTGGTTAAATTTATTACTAGGTACTTTATATTTATTTTTTTGTTTTATATTTGCAATAGCAAATGTGATTGTTTCCCTAATTCTTTTTCTGACAGTTCACTATTTGTGTGTAAAAATGTCACTGATTTTTTAATATAAATTTATATGCTGCCACTTTGCTTAATTTATTTATCAGGTCTAACAATTTTTTGATAGAGACTTTAGGGTTTTCAATGTATAGTATCAAGTTAACAACAGAAAATGACAGTTTTAGTACTTTCTTTCTAATTTGGATGTCTTTAATTTCTTCTTGTTGTCGAATTGCTGTGCTTAAGACTTCCAGTACTATATTGAATAAGAGTGGTAAAAGGGGTCACTCCTGTCTTGTCCTTGATCTTAAGGGGATTGTTTTTAGTTTTTGCCCATTGAGTATGATGTTGGCTATCAGTTTGTCTTATATGGCCTCTATTATGTTGAGGTATATTCCTGTTATTTCCACTTTCCTAAAAATTTTGATGAAAAATAGGTGCTGGATTTTATAAAATGTTTTTTCTTCATCTATTGATATAATTATGTGATTTTATCTTTTTTATGTTATAAACCACAATTATTTTTTTATTTTATTTTATATTTTTTATTAAGTATGAGTCAGGGAGGTACAGAGTCCCGAATAAGCCCCAACCAGGATCCACTCAGCAAGCCCCCTACCAGGCTATGCTTTGCCTGTCTAAGGAAATGCTTCATTGCTTGGCAACCAAGCCATTTTAGCACCTAGACTGAGGCCATGGAACCATCCTCAGAACCCAGGGCTAACTTTGCTCAAACCATTTGAGCCATGGCTGTGAAAGGGGAATAAAGAAAGAAAGATAAGTGGTTGGAGAAGCAGATGGTCACCTCTCGTTTGTGTCCTGACAGGAAATTGAACCCAGGACTTCCACAGGCTGAGCCAGTGCCTTATTGCTCCAGATTATTGATTTGCAAATATTGTACCAGCACTGTCTTCCCCAGAACAAATCCCACTTAATCATAATATATGATCGTTTTAATGTATTGCTGAATTTGGTGCTAATATTTTTTGAAATTTTTAAATAAATAAGCTCAAAATTTATAAAGACTTAAAAGTAAGTCATGAAACCATAAAAATCCTAAAAGAAAACATAGGAAGTAGTCTCTTAGATGTGTTTCATAGCAATATTTATGCTGATATATAGTCATCCCTCACCATACTGTGGTTCACTTTTTGCCATCTCACTGCATTGCAGATTTTTAAATTGTATATATCTAATTTTGTATAAAATTATATATATATAATTTTGTATAATTATACTATATTGTGGAATTTTGCAGTATATAGGTATTTTTACATATTTATTATTTTAATTATTTTTTCAGTAAAATAAGCATTTTTTAGCCTAAAAATTGAAATCAAAATAAAAAACATATAAAAATATTAATTAAAACATATTAAGAGAATAGCAAATTGAAATAAAACCTTAAAATATATATGAATAGTAAAATAAACATAAAGTTGCTACTTCATGGACTTTTGCCTATCATGGAAAGTTCTGGAACCTAACCTCCATGATAGATGAGTGACCACTGTATCTCCATGGGCAAGGGGAATGAAAGACAAAATAAACAAATAGGACTACATCAAACAAAAAAGCTTTTGCATAGCAAAAGACAACATTAACAAAATAAAAGGACAACCCACTCAATGAAAAAACATATTCACTAAGTTCAATAAGAGGTTAATTACCAAAATTTTTAAAGAACTTATAAAACTCAATGCCAAAATTTTTAAAGAACTTATAAAACTCAATGCCAGGACAAACAATACTCTGGTTTTTCTTCAGATCACATAAATCTTTTGTCTTTTACCAGGAAGACAAATAACTCAATCAAAAAATGAGCAAATAACCTGAATAGATACTTCTCCAAAGAGAACATGCAGATGGCCAATAGGCATATGAAAAAGGGTTCAACATCACTAATCATCAGAGAATTGCAAATGAAAACCACAATGAGATATCACCTCACACCTGCCAGAAGGGCTTTCATTAATAAATAACAAATAAAAACCAAACTTTGGTGAGGGTGTAGAAAATGGGAACCCTCCAGCACCTTTGTAAGGAATGAAGACTCATGCAGCCATTGTGAAAAACAGTATGGAATTTTATCAAAATATCAAATATGGAAATGCCTTTTAACCCAGCTATTTCACTTCCAGGAGTATATCTTAAGCATCCCAAAATTCAAAAGAAGATATACACCACCTTGTTCATTGCAGTATTGTTTGCAATAGCCAAGATCCAGAAACAGTTTGAGTTTTCATCAGTGAAAAAGTGAATAAAAATACTGTGTTACATTTATAAAATAGAAATAAAAAAAGAGCCATAAAAAAAGAAAATCTTACTTTTTGCGACAGCATGGATAGACCTGGAAATTATTATGCTGAGTGAAATAAACCAGACAAAGAAAGACAAATGCCATATAACCTCACTTATATATGAAATCTAATAAACACAATAAGCTGAGAAACAAAACAAAAACAGAACTAGAGTCACAGGAATAGATGGACAGCTGTCAAAAGGAAAGGAGTATAGAAATGGGATTAAAGTGGGTGAAGGGATTAGCCAAAATCATATACAGGTAACACATATATATGGACAACAGGGCAGCAATAACCAGAGGAAATAGGGTGGAAGTAGGGGCAGGGGGCAAAAGGATTGAAATAGGGGTGGAAAGAGACTGCTTAAGGCATTGGGGGCACAATGTGTTGTATAAAGGGTGTTATATTGAATGGTGTACTTGAAACCATGTAAACATAATAAATTAATTTTTTTTTCTTTCTTTTTTTTTTTTTTAGGTGACAAGAGAAGAGATAATGAGAGAGATCCAACCAAGATCCACCCAGCAATCTTGTCTAGAACCGATGCTTGAGTGCCAATCTATTTTTAGCATGTGAGGCTGATGCACTCAGACCAATTGAGCTATCTTCAGCACCCAGAGCCATGCTTGAACCAATCAAACCACTGGCTGCAGGAAGAGAAGAAGGTGATAAGGAGAAGAGGAAAGAAAAGCAGATGGTTACTTTTCTTGTGTGTCCTGACCAGGAATCAAATTCAGGATTTCCCCATACCAGGCAATGCGCTATCAAGAGCCACTGACCAGAGCTCAAAATAAGAAAATTAAAAAAGGATATTGCTGTTCATAAGAATGAAATATATGTTATTCACAGTTGAAAAGACATAAAAATAACTGAAGTGTCCTTTGTTAGATTATTGAAAGAAGTAATATGATACAGGCCCTGGCCGGTTGGCTCAGTGGTAGAGCATCGGCTTGGAATGTGGATGTCCTGGGTTCCATTCCCAGCCAGGGTACACAGGAGAAACACCCATCTGCTTCCCCACATTCTATCTCTCTCTTTCCCTCCCTCAGCCAAGGCTCCACTTGAGAAAACTTGGCTTGGACACTGAGGATGGCCCCACAACCTCTGCCTCAGGTGGTAGAATGGTTCAGGTTGCAATGAAGCAATGCCCTAAATGGGCAGAGCATTGCCCCTTACTTGTCATGCTGGGTTTGTCTCTCTGCCTCCCTGCTTCTCACTTCAGAAAAATTAAAAAATAATAATAATAATAAAAAGAAATGTACATGTGTACAATGGAATATTACTCAGCCACAGAAAAGTAGAAATACTGCCATTTGCAACATGGATGAACCTTGAGAAAATCGTGCTAAGCAAAATAAGTCAGTCAATAAAGTTAAGATTTATGTTTTTACTCTTATGTGGGAAGGAAAACTGAAAATAATAAATGAAGAAAGAAAAACAAATACAGTACACTAAACTAATAGACACAGACAACAGTATGGTGGTTACCAGATGAAATAAGTAGGGGGTAGTAAACAATGAAGGAAACAAAATATATGGTGACGGAAACAAAATATATGGTGACAGAAGATCATTTTACTTTGGGTTGTGGGCACACATCCAATATACAGCTCATTTACTATTGTATAGCCAGTAGGCACTGCCACAATCACAGCCGCCTGGCCCATGCAGATTCTCATTAAATTCGGAAAGATGGTAATGAAACAACCGACCCAAGAATTGGTGGGCCATCATCTGTAATTCTAATTTGTACCCAGAAGGCAAGTAAAAATACACACTGGGCTTCAAAACCCACTCATTCAGTGATCACAAAGTTATTAACTTATCCGAGTTTCCAAAAATCAAAGGCTTCTAGATCATCAGTCTTGTTTACCTCTGTTCCCATCTCCTTCTCTCTGCACAAACTCTGCACTAAATGACTTCTCCCTCAGCACTCCACCATCTTGGCTGCTTTTCCTGACTTCCTCCATGTGGCCTTTCTCTGCTTTCTTCTCTACTGCTAATCCCAGGAACTGAGAGAGAGCAAGCTCCAGGTCGGCCCCCCTTTATAGTGTAGAAATCCAAACCTTTAAGCCAATCTACACATAAGAAAGTCTCTGAGGCATAATGGGATTCCTCATGAGAGTGCACTACCCTACATCATGCAATCAGTCAAGGGTGTGGGAAAAAGCTTAGTCTTAAAATTAAGCCTTCAGCTATAACAACCCTGCCTGCTTACAGCCTGTCCCCCACACACAATAATATAATTCCACCCATCCCAAGCATAGGGGCAACTAATATCACCTGGATGATGGGCTTCTATGTGGGCAGTGCCATCTCTAACAAAGTGAGCATAATATATTTTATCTGCCCAAAAATTATCAAAAACATACTGTAAAGCCAGTAGCCACGACCACCATCACAGCTCCTGGCCCATGCAGGTTCGCATTAGATTTGGACAAATGGTAATGAAACAATGGAGCCAAGAACTGGTGAGCCATCAGCTTTAATCCTAGCTTGCACCCGGCGGGCAAGTAAAAACACACACTGGGCTCCAAAACCCACTCATTGAATGCTCACAAAGCTACTGACTTATCCAAGTTTCCTAGAATCAAATGTTTCTAGTTCAGCAGACTTATTCACCTTTGTTTCTGTTGGGCAGATAAAATATATTATGCTCACTTTGTTAAAGATGGCACTGCCCATGTGAAAGTCTGTTGATATTAATGTGTGCTGGGGACAGGATGTGGGCAGGCCAGGTCGGTATAGCCTAAGGCTTAGTTTTAAGAGTAAGCTTCTCCCCTTACCCTTGAATGATTGTATGATGTGGGGTGATGCACTCTCATGAGGAATCCTCCCATTATGCCTCAGATAAGTGACTTTCTATCAGAGATTTTTTTGTTTGTAGATTGGATTAAATGTTTGGATTTCTACAATATAAAGGAAGGCAGACTGGGAGCTTGCTCTCTCTCAGTTTCTGGGATTAGCAGGAGAGAAGAGAGCATAAAAAGGCCACATGAAGGAGGTCAGGAGAAGCAGCCAAGATGGTGAAGTGCTGAAGGAGAAGTCATTTAGTGCAGAGTTTGTGCAGAGAGGAGATGGAAACAGAGGTGAACAAGACTGTTGATCTAGAAGCCTTTGATTCTTTGAAACTCGGATGTCAGCAACTTTGTGATCACTGAATGAGTGCGTTTTGGAGCCCAGTGTGTGTTTTTACTTTCTAGCCCGCCAGGTGCAAGCTAGGATTAAAGCTGATGGCTCACCAGTTCTTGGCTCCTGTGTTTCATTACTGACTGTCCAAATCTAATGCAAACCTACACTGGCCAGGCCGCTGTGATGGTGACCTTGGCCACTGGCTTTACTTTGTTGATTTGGAGATCAGTATAGAGCCGCCACCCTTGAGGCGCACGGTAGAGGACTGGCTGCTGTTATGGTTCCACATGGCTGTTCTTTTGAGGACCTTAGGCTGGCCAATTTTACAGCCATTCGTGAGAAAATCAAGAGCTCTGTGAAAGAGGCTGCCTGGGACTTGCAAACTGAGCAGTGGAAGGAGTTGGAGGAAACGTGGGAGAAACAGATGCCGACTCTAGAGCTAGAGGAAGAGCCGGAGGAGGAGGCCAACCAGGTTTGTGAGATTTGCCTGGAGATGAAGCAGCCGCCGGAGAAGGAATCACAGATTCGTGAGTTCAAGATTTCCCTGGACATTGATAAGAGCCAGCAGCAGTGGGAGTTCGAGGCTGAGGCTGGGGCAGGAGCTGCAAGGCCTGCTGTGCAGAAGGCAGTAGTAGCCTAGGGCTCAAGCCCAGCAGCAGGACCTGGTGTTTTCAGTTTTTCTTTGGAGGATGAGGAGAATCAGGCTGGAGTTGCAACCCTCAGTATCCAGAAGATGAGAGCACAGCAGGAAGGAGTAGCTATGCTCCTGGTAGGTCTGCAATTTTGGGACATAGGGGTGGATGACATCATGCTCTCCAGAGTAGAAATGGAAATGCTGACTACTATTTCCACGAGCTTCTTTTGTGGACAGTGTATGCGCTGCCAGGATGGCAGGGATAAGAGGGGAGGCTAACACCCCACGTGCGTAGACTGATTTCCTGGACTACGACTGGAGTGAGCACTGGCTCCTTTGTTGAATGGACTTATAGATTTTGGACAATGTGAAATACCCTGATGGGGGTGGGGGGCACCTTTTATGGAAGGAGGCCTTCCCCCTGCCCCAGGAAACCTTTCAAATGGCATGAGAGAAGACTGAGGACACTTTGCACTTTTGGCAAAGTGCTCAGAGATGGTGAAATGTACCTGTATAATTGTTGAAATTGTATGATTTGTCATATATATGTAATTTATGTAATGTACCTAATTTCCTGTACAAGGATACCGATGTGTAGTAAAGTGAGCATAGGGGTGAATTGTTGGGCAGAAAAAAAATATTATGCTCACTTTATTAAAGATGGCACTGCCCACATGCAAGTCTGTTGATATTAATGTGTGTTGGGGGATGGGCTGTGGGCAGGCCGGGTCGATATACCCTAAGGCTTAGTTTTAAAAGTAAGCTTTTCCCCACAACCTTGACTGATTGGATGATGTGGGGTGGTGCACTCTGCTGAGGAATCCTATTATGCCTCAGATGGGTGACTTTGTATCAGAGACTTTCTTGTTTGTAGATTAGATTAAAGGTTTGGATTTCTACACTATAAAGGGGGGCAGACCTGGAGCTTTCTCTCTCTCAGTTCCTGAGATTAGGAGTAGAGAGGAGAGCAGAGAAAGGCCACATGGAGGAGGCCAGGAGAAGCAGCCAAGATGGTGGAATGCTGAGGGAAAAGCCAGTTAGTTCAGAGTTTGTGCAGAGAGAAGGAGATGGGGAACAGAGGTAAATAAGACTGGTGAGCTAGAAACCTTTGATTTTAGGAAACTTGGGTAAGTCAGTAGCTTTGTGAGCACTGAATGAGTGGGTGTTGGTGACATAAGTTTGTGAATATGATATATTCACTTATAGTTTGTATTGGGTGTGGGAGACGGGCTGTGAGCAGGCTGGGTCGTTATAGCCCAGGGCTTAGTTTTAAGACTAAACCTTTCCCACCCCTTTTGATGTGGGGTGGCACACTCTCATGAGGAATCCCATTATGTTGCAGATGAGTGACTTTGTATCAGAGACTTTCTTATTTGTAGATTGGATTAGACGTTTGGATATTACACTATAAAGTGGATGCAGACCCTGAGCTTGCTCTCTCAGTTCTTGCTATCACCATTGCAGGGACCTCCCTGATTCCTTGCCCTTAATGGGAAAAGCTGGTTTTTTGCTTTTTCCTTGTCTTCTCTTGTGGCTTGCCTGTCTTGGTGAGACACCAATAAACAGAGTGGCCTACCATCCTCTGACTCCGCCATTTCTTCACCGTCTGCCCGAATCCTATGGGAACCTGCATGTGAATGGCCACGATGGTGGCTCCTGGCCTTACAATTGGCGTAGTTTGCAGCAAGATTCGGAGATCGGTATGGGGCCACCACCCCTGAGGGGTGGGGTAAAGGACTGTTTGCTGTTCTGGCTTCCCATGGCTATCCTTTTAGGAGCTGTGGGCTGCGTGTTTTTTACTCAAGAGGAAACCAAGAGTTCTCTGTGAGAGGTTGCTCAAGGTCAAAAGCTTCAGTATGAATTGCAAATTGAATGGCAGAAAAGGCTGGAATTGGAGCGAGCACTGGAGAAGGAATTACGGGTTTGCGAGTTGCAGTTTGCCCTGGAAGCTGAACATTTGCACCAGCACTTGTTGGAGCAACAACAGTGGATTCAAGAGCTGGAGTCTCAGCTTCTGGCCAAAAGCCAACAGCCACAGGAGCCTAAACGGTCGCCAAAGGAGCAGCAGCACCCGTGCCGGTGGACTGGCTTTGAGTCAGCGGGAGCAGGCGCTTGCAACTTCTCTTCTGAGGATGAGAAGGCTCAGGCTGAAGCTGCTATATGTACACTGAGAGCCCGACCAGTGGTCTCCAAGAAGGTAAAAACCCAACAGTGTAGAGTCCCTCAGAAGCAGCCACAGCCTCCTGCTCAGGTAATGGAACATTCTGTGGTCCGGCCCTATACCCAGGCAGAGCTGATGGAGTTGGGGGCACAATTTAGACAGAAACCTACTGAATCCCTGATAGCCTAGTTACTATGATTATGGGACATAGGGGTGGATGGCATCATGCTCTCTGGAACAGAGATGGAGAAATTGGCTGCCATTACCACACACTCCTCCTTGAGGCAAAGTTTTCAGAACTGCCATGGCAACCCAGATGGGGAAGTGTTTATGGAAAAAATGAGCAAATTTATCCTTGCTAGCACCCGTCAGCCCTTTTTGGGTCACTTGTGGCTATCTTGGGCCCCTATATGGGACAGCCCATCAATGCAGTTACATAGATGGTAGCAGATTTGGGAGAGTTGGAGGCCGCTAGGGATCGTAAAGCAGTGAGGGTTGCTGCCCATATTGCCCCCCCAACTAACAGGGAAATAGGCCTATAAAGGTTACCCCAACACAGATGTGGGTAGATTTGATTGCGGCTGGAGCAGATAAGGGGAAATTGGATGGCCAGTCTAATAAAATTCTCTTGAAGCTTTGGTGGCAGCTTAAACCAGAACAGAAGTTCCAGCCACTGAGACGAAGGGCCCCAGCATCTACCAATAAAACGTTTGGTGCATGAGCAGCTCTGTTACAAGATTATATGATAGAGACGGCCGAGGGAGAGGAGAATTCCCAAGACCCATTGTACCAGTTTGAATAGGAAAATGGCCGAGGCACCCGTCTAACGGGGATGGGTGGGGACCAGAGGCCACACGTGGAACTGGCTATTCACTGGTCCCCTTACCATGTACAATGGGTGTTGGCATAGGCTTTGAATGTGTTTGATCCTGCCAGGCCCTGGATGTTCATGTAACCTCGGATGGGGTTTGGAGCACTTACGGCAACCAATTTGGTTTTGGTTCCAATTGTGGAAAGGTGCTGAAGTTCGTTACTCATTAGTAGAGAAGCAGCTGGCAGCTGTGTATGCTGCCCTCCTGGCAACTGAGAGTATTATAACCACAATGCCAGTTACAGTCAAGACAACATACCCTATTGCAGGATGGGTGAGAGATTGGGCGACCAAACCATGTAGTGGTATGGCCCAAATGTCCATCCTGGCCAAGTGGGGTGCCTACCTGCAACAACGCTGCGCTCTTAGCACCAGCCCGTTGAGAGCAGAACTGCAGGAAGTCTTGGATCCAGTCACCTATGTGACCTTAGAGTCAGGTGCAGTGGGGGCTCAGGAGGCAGAACCTGAAGTCAGTCCCTACCAGGAGGGGCGGGTGCCCATCCCCGAGGATGCCTGGTATACTGATGGTTCCAGCAAAGGCCAACCTGCCAAGTGGATGGCCATAGCCTTTCATCCGGCCACTGAGACTATTTGGATGAACATGGGTACAGATCAAAACAGCCAATGGGCATAATTAAGAGCTGTTTGGCTAGTTGTCCACAATAAATTTTCACCACTGGTGATCTGTACTGACAGCTGGGCTGTATATCGTGGACTGACCCTTTGGATTGCTACTTGACACATTAACCAGTGGATGGTAATGCACCATCCACTATGGGGTCAGACCATGTGGCAGGACTTATGGGAAATAGGACACCAGAAGCAGGTGACAGAATATCATGTCACGGGGCATGCCCCTCTAGCCCATCCTGGGAATAATGAAGCAGATACATTGGAAAGGTGCGATGGTTGGAGACTGCACCTGCAGGTGATGTGGCACAGTGACTCCACCGGTGCCTGCTCCATGTGGGACAGAAAACTATGTGGGCTACGGTTAAGGCGTGGAACTTGCCTGTGTCCTACGCAGAGGTGCTTGTAGCTTGTGAGCAATGTGCAGTGTGTTCCAAGGAGCACCCTCGGAGACCACTGGTGTCACCTGAACAGATCCAAGAGGGGTCATGTTCCACTGACACGATGGCAGATAGACATCATTGGATCCTTACCAAAGTCAGAAGGGTACCAGTATGTAGTCACTTGTATAGATACTGCCACCGGTCTGCATGCTGCTTATCCCACCAGTAATCCTGACCAGAGGGCTGTCATACAGGCTTTGGACCACCTGAGTGCTGCATATGGGTGACCGCTGGTCCTTGAAAAAGACAATGGTACCCACTTCATTGGTTCAATGGTGAGGCAATGGGCTCAAGAGCTGGGGGTGGACTGTTAATACCATGTTCCCTACCACCCCCAGGCTGCTGGTATCACTGAGCGGTATAACGGACTCTTAAAGCAGGGACTGCGACAGGAGGGGGGCACCAGCTCCCTTACTGGATGGACATGCCGCTTATGGACAGTACTCCGGATTTTGAATAAGAGACCTCAACGTGGGAGCCCAGCTCCAGTAGAGACCCTCCTGCATCGGGCAGCTGCCCTAATTCAGTTAAATATAGACACCAAGGACATTTTACTCAAGCCAGGCTTTGGACAACAGGGCAACGTGCTCTTGCCTGCCCCAACAGCCCTTCTTTAAGGACAACGGCTTCGATGGATTTGACCCTGGACTGTCCAGGCCCCCCATCTTATATGGGTGGCCTTGTTGACACCATGGGGAAAGAGGGTAGAGGTGGACCTCTAGTTAACTCTTTGGGCAACCAGCACCTGGCCACCTAAGGTAGAAGTGTATTATCCTTTGAGTGCTCAGGGGGACAGCATAATGAAGGGCACCTTTGTAATTTCTTTATGGCCAATAATGAGTTCTCCTATTTTACTACACGTAGAACCAGCAGATGCTGGTGTATTAGCTAATAAGGTTTGGTATGCCCACTCAGGGCGGCCTCTGGTACCAGCTATGGTGCTGTCTGCAGACAAATCTCTGGCCTGTATTATGCCAGAGGGAAAAGATTTGCCTTTCTTGGTGCCATTGACAGCTCTGTTATTTCGCCCATAGCTTTTGATATGTTAATTCTATTGCTGTACTTGGTACTGTTTCTGTTTATACAATCTACCCCACTCCTTGCACAGTGACCATCATGGAAGATATCTGTGGTTTAGATTGTGAAGCTAGCAAAAGGAGTGGAATGTTGGTCAAATAAGGTTGTGAATATGATATACATGTTTGCTCACTTATAGTTTGCATTAGGTGTGGGAGACGGGCTGTGAGCAGGCTGGGTCATTATAGCCCAGGACTTAGTTTTAAGACTAAGCCTTTCCCACCCTTTTTGATGTGAGGTGGTCCACTCCCATGAGGAATCCCATTATGCCGCAGATGAGTGACTTTGTATTGGAGACTTGTTTGTAGATTGGATTAGAGGTTTGATTTTTATACTATAAAGTGGGGCAGATCCTGAGCTTTCTCTCTCGGTTCCTGCTATCACCACTGCAGGGGCCTCCCTGATCCCTTGCTCTCCATGGGAAAAGATGGTTTTCTGCTTTTTTCTTGTCTTCTCTTGTGGCTTGCCTGTCTTGGTGAGACACCAATAAACAGAATGGCATACCATCCTCCGACTCTGCCATTTCTCCACTGTCTGCCTGAATCCAATGGGAACCTGCATGTGAATGGCCACAGTGGTGCTTCCTGGCCTTACAGTGGGTTTTTGAGCCCAGTGTGTATTTTTACTTGCCTGCCAGGTGCAAGTTATGATTAAAGATGATGACCCACCAGTTCTTGGCTCCATTGTTTCATTACCAACTGTCTGAATCTAATGTGAACCTGCACTGGCCAGGAGGCTGTGATGATGGCCACGGGCACTGGCTTTACAGTTTTTCATCTTCTTCTCTCTACACAAACTCTGCACAAACTGACTTCTCCTTCAACGCTCTGCCATCTTGACTGCTTCTCATGGTCTCCACGTGGCCTTACTCTGCTCTTTTACAGCATGAACTCCTCCTAGAATGCAATCACTCTTCTCCCAAACAATTTGATCTCTCTTTCTTTTAAAACCTTTTTATGCGATTGTGCTTCCCCAACACACATTAATATAATCACGCCCATTCCAAGAAAGAAGGGCAACTAATGTTATCACCTGGGTGATGAGCTTCCAAGTGGACAGCACCATCTTTAACAAAATGAACATAATATATTTTATCTTCCCAACACATATATTTGAAACCTATATACTGTTATTAACCAATGTCACTCACCTCAATAAATTTAATAAAAAATTAATTAAAATTGCATTATAAAACACTTGGGAGAGAAGTTGTTTTAATTGATAAATGTTTAAATCCATAAATATAACTTAGCACTTAACTTGAAATTAACTCTTTATACCATGATATGCCAGCTGATATTTTTGGATTATATACTAGTGAGACATTCTTTTCTTTCCTTGGTACTAACACACATTCTATGATAAGTTACAAAATGTGGAAAGAAATTATTATATTCCCCCTCTTGGAAATCAAATGGCCTATATCTTCTATACAACTCTCTTCCAATGGTATTTTTTTAAGCTCATTTTTTAACCAGATAAATAAAAACTATTTAGATTTTAAAAATGGCCAATATATCTTAGCTGCAAAGCTGGGTTCTCTAAGGATCACTTAGCAAGTTTTTCACTTATTAAAAACAGAGGGATACAGTTATTGGTTTTAAAAAAAAAGGGTTCACAACCATCCTAAATACATTTAAAAGTGAATGTTTGTAGGTATATTCACAAAATTTCCTTAAAAACTGAAAAGCAGCTACCAACATTAAGTGGGTAGATAACAGGAGTGTGAAACATCATGCAATGCATATGACAGTGAAACATTATCCCTTCAAAGATTTCAACACATACTCATTGAGAAATACTACTTTAAAGCATTAAACAATTTTTGTCTGTCTTTCAAGACACAATCAAAAATATTTGGTGCCTATCTGACTTGGCATCATCATAACCTTAGTAAAATAACAGTGAATCTGATGATGTGTTCAAAGCTCTCAGGCATGTTTTCACTGGCACCATTTGGAGAACAATTTTAACGATTTATAATTTTTTTTTCAAAAGTGAGGTTAATTCAGCTTAAAAATTTATGTTCTATCATATAATATTTTTTGAAAAAGATTTCCAGACAAGGTTCAATTTTATTTTTTTTAATGAAGTTTATTGGGGCAACATTGGCTAATAGTTTTTATAAGTTTCAGGTGTGCAATTTTATAACACATTATATGTATATCCATTGTGTGCTTAGCACACGGTCTAGTCTCCTTCCATCACATATATTAGACCCAATTTACCCATTTTTTCCTTCCCTAATCTTCTTCCTGTCTGGTAACCACCATGCATTGAAATGATCTTCAAACTATATCACATATAAAGACCTTTACTATTGGGAAGATAAAATATATTATGCTCACTTTGTTAAAGATGTCACTGCCCACATGGAAGCCCATCACTCAGGTGATATTATTTGCCATTATGCTTGGGATGGGTGTAATTATATTATTGGTTGTGGGGAACAGGCTGTAAGCAGGCCAGGTCATTATAGCCTAAGGTTTAGTTTTAAAAGTAAGCTTTTCCCCACACCCTTGACTAATTGGATGATGTGGGGTGGTGCACTCTCCTGAGGAATCCCATTATGCCTCAGATGGGTGACTTTGTATCAGAGACTTTCTTGTTTGTAGATTGGATTAAAGGTTTGGATTTCTACACTATACAGTGCGACACACCAGAAGCTAGCTTTCTCTCAGTTCCTGAGGTTAGCATTAGAGAGGATAGCAGATTAAGGCCACGTGGAGTAGAGGAGAAGCAGCCAAGATGGCAGAGTGCTGAGGGAGAAGCCAGTTAGTGCACAGTTTGTGCAGAGAGAAGGAGATGGGGAACAGAGGTGAATAAGACTGGTGAGCTAGAAGCCTTTGATTTTAGGAAACTTGGATAAGTCAGTAGCTTTGTGAGCACTGAATGAGTGGGTTTTGGAGCCCAGTGTGTGTTTTTACTTGCCTGCTGGGTGCAAGCTAGGATTATAGACAATGGCCCACCAGTTCTTGGCTCCATTGTTTCATTACTGACTGTACAAATCTAATGCGGACCTGCATGGGCCAGGTAGCTGTGTTAGTGGCTGTAGCTACTGGCTTTACAATGTATATATACATATATATGAATACACATATACATATATACAGTATGTATATACATATACATATATATACATTATATATATATATATATATATATATATATATATATATATATATATATATATATATGACGTGTTTGACCACTGATATGTGTTGAGAGTATGTACCTTTAATTTTCCTTAATGCTGAACAACAAAACTAGGGCCTTTAGTCCTCTTCTATAAAGACTCACTTGAGGCTAAGTATAGATAAATTGAAACCAACTATAGTGTTTGACAGCAAAAGTTGAGAAACAATCTATAAATCTATCAACAGCTATAATCTGTAAAGAGAGTAGCTCCTTAGAGATAAGCTTCAAGGATTATTTTAGTGTCTTTTATCTGTTAGTAAGAAATTGCTCTTTACCAGAGACTTTCTCTAGTAAAAGAACCAGGTTTTCAAGAAGAAATAAATTATTCATGAGGTTAGGTTTTGCCTTATTCTACTCAAGCCACTTTTATTAAGGGGTTTCTATGAGTCCATTCACCTAATAGGAGCAAAATAATTTGTTTCAAAGAAGTCTGAACAAGCATCTAAGAGCTGACATTAAATTGCAGTATTCCATTTCAAAGTACAGGGACTGAGACTCTGCAGGGACCTGCCAATGCTGCATGCAGTTACATTGGCAAGAAGAGACCCCAGGGAGCATCATCTTGACCTGAACAATAAGCACGAAAAACAGTGTAGGCATGAACTTGTTTTTGTGGCCCTTATGTAACTGAACTGTTGGGGCCCAATGTAAATTCCTGTGCAGAATCAGTTATCTGATGAACACACTCCACTATAATACCCAGCTACATGATATACAGACTTCAGATACAAACACGCTAAAATTTTTCCTTTTTCTTTTCTCTAAACTTGCCTCTGAAAAATATCTATACCCCCAAAGAGGACTTTTGTGAGGAAACCACTGTTATAAAGTACCACGCCCCAGATTCTGAAAGGCACCATGCCTCACTTCATCAGGTTTACATAGAGACACCAAGTCCAGATGAATTTTTTTTTATGTTTTTATTTATTTATTTATTTATTTATTTATTTATTACAGGGACAGAGAGAGAGAGTAAGAGAGAGGGATAGATAGTGACAGACAGACAGGAACAGAGAGAAATGAGAAGTATCAATCATTAGTTTATCATTGCCATTGCGACACCATAGTTGTTCATTGATTGCTTTCTCACACATGCCTTGACCGCGGGCCTGCAGCAGACCGAGCAACCCCTTGCTGGAGCCAGCAACCTTGGGTGCAAGCTCGCCAGCTTTTTGCTCAAGCCAGATGGGCCCACACTCAAGCTGGCGAGCTCGGGGTCTCGAACCTGGGTCTTCTGCATCGCAGGCCAACGCTATATTCACTGCACAACCGCCTGGTCAGGCCCAGATGAATTTTGAAGAGTTTTATTAAAGAAGAAGATTTATTAAATATGCTGGCCGCATATGACTGACACGGGACATCAGACCCAAATTGTGCAGTCCCAAAAATAATTCAGGGGCTGCTTATATACCCTTGATCACACACAGGTGAGGGAGATCATGACATCATGGCACAAGCTGGCAACATTTGTTTAGGGGATATACAGAAACATTGAAACTTTCAAGGTAACACAATCAAAGATGTTTACAAATCTTTTAGGGTTCATCTTCCCTCACTGGCCTAGAAGTATTTTAATTTCAAGATTCCAGGAAGGGAGAGGAACTTCAGTCAATTCAAGGTGGTATGTAAATTCTGCCTCCTTATGAAAGAGAAGTTTCTCGGTTAACCTTTATTTTTGATTTAAAACTAAATGACCCATTGTTCTTGAAAGCTAGAAACTTCTAGCTTTCCTGTCCTCAAAGAAAGGATGGGACAGGAAAGCCTGAAAGGAAATCCTGACCTTTCCTTCCAAATATCAATATTAATTTTGCAGCTTTTTAGTTCCTTACAACACTACTAATCGTTTTTCCTGTTGAATGACCCATTTCCTTTCATGTATTAAATCAGAAAAAAAGATTAGTGCCTCAGTTACTGTTTTTTTTAAATCCCCCTGTTCATCATGCCATCAGGAAAATGGATTTTATTAATTTTGGATTATGTTAGGTCATATTATGTATAATTCTATATTCATATTTTGATATAATACTTAGAAATCTAACCATTTCTTAGCAGAATAGAAAAGATAAATTGTTATCTCAAGTAAGGTCAAATTTACATTGATTATTTAAAAATACTATCCTAAATATCATTAAAGTCAGTGATGACACAACTGAAAGAATGATTTATAAAAAGCTACCAATACCGAACAAACAAAAACATTTAATTAATAACACTGATACCACCACAATTCATTTTCTATCATAATTAGGTAATGGTTAGGACAACCTCTCTTTTTCACAGTCTGTGATAAAAATTTAAAATAGTTGTTAGGATATGTTATTCCTAGTTTCTCCACTCTGAAAAAAATAGTTGTGACTTGATTTAATCTTATTTCAAAGAAAATAAGTTCAAAAACAATTTTTTTTTGAGCAGGAGCTTCTGAGATTCCTACTATTTGTGTGGTCTTACTAATTCACTTAAGCTCTTCCTATTCAAAAAGAATCTTATCGTTTCACCAACATTAACAAAAATCAGTTCTAATAACATGCTTTGGGCAACTAATAATTATCTCTGGAAATTTCTTGATTTTGTGATTAGGTTTTAGGAGTTAGGATAATGTAGCTATCTCCTGAAATCCTGATGTGCTGTAAGCATGAAGCTCATATGGTGGGCACAGCATTAGACTATTGTCTTTCTGTCAGCTGCCAAATAAGAGCAGGACAAAAGGAGGGGAGGTAGTCTGTGTTTTCTCTCCATCAGAGACTGTCTACAACCAAATGAAATGTGACGGGAAGGAGAAGGCTTAACTTGTGAGCCCATCTTTGCACAACTGCAATAAGCCCTCAGAAAAGGAAATTCAACCAACCTTAAATAAGGCAGACATGTTTAAGTTCTTGTACTACTGTCTTCTTACTGATGACTGAATTCTACCCCATGGAAAGCATGCCTTTGGTCTAAAATCCAAGGTGAACACTAAAAGAGATAATAGTGAACTGCATTCTTTGAAGTGGGACTTCAAGTTCTCCCTTGAAAGAAGGTTTGAGTTCAGCATCTGTATTTCTGAGAGCAAACTTATAAGAGAGAGGTTTATAAGAAGACCTAGATCCATCTTTGCATTTTGTCTCAGGGCCATAATTTATACCCATTAATCCCTCACCCATTCTCCACTATAAATTGTCCTCTTCTTAACCCCACTTCTGCCACTCCCTGTAACTTATTTGATGTTTTAGTCTAACCCTTATATTTAAGGGGTCTGAGTCTTTAGTAAACTTTTTTGAGTTTGGTGCAAATTGCTCAATACATACACATTTGTTGAAAAAATGAATTATATTCTTTAATATAAGAAAATATGTGGAATAATATCTATGCATGAACTTGTAAATTGTTCTGTATTTTTAAACTACACAAGGACAGTTGATCAATGTTTAGACACTATTAATAATGTAGATGGGTACTCATATATTAAAATGTGATTTTAGTCTAATAGATGTTTTTTGCAAAATCAAAAATTGTGTTTTAAGACATAGAGAGAAGGCAGAGCGATTTTAATACAGATTAGATACCAAAAAGCATGGATGATTCAGTAAAACTGGAGCTGTGTTTATTTGTATCACACAGTAATGACACTTTCATTTGAAAAAAGAAACAATAAAAAACATTCTGAAACAAAAAGTAAAAAAATATTGATGAACAGGGTATTATATCATGTTTATAATATGATAAACTAGATAATTTGTGGTAAAATTTCCATATCAACATGAATTTTAAAAGAGATTAAACAATGACAAAACTAAAGGTACTGATGTTAGCTTATAGTTTTACTTCATAAAAATATAACACAGCAAGTGACTAAAAAATTAAAGCATCTGCTTTATAATCATTCAGAAATTCCATTTATATTTTAAAGCTTTAGCAACAGAAATTTCTATTTAAGCAAAAAAATTATTTAAGCAACATAGTTCAATATAAAATGATTGTGTGAGGGATTATCTGAAATAGCAATAAATATATATTGTTTATTTCTGGTCTATTCTTAACCTTCAACAAATGAGAAAATAAAATTTTAGTGGATGACCTGAATTAATTTCAAGTTTATTATTCTAGATGATCTTTGTGTGGTATTCAGAATAGATGCAAACAATATTAAAGCAACTATAAATGAACGCTTCTGCAATGCCTAATATGGGTCATTCCATGCAAGGCCAAAAAGGTCATTTCACCATAAATAAATGCATTTATCAGTATAGAAACATATTGATTAAATGTATCTTCTAAAATTAAATTGTGTGGTTGAAATATTAACTTCAACATTAATAACTTTTGTGTCTTATCTAATTACTAATTGTCTATATACCTCAGCTTCTTTACTTTCAAAATAAAATGATACTGTATAAAAATAAAAATTTCAAAATTTTTCTAAAAATTATATATAATTACAAAACAGCAAAATGGAATAAGAGAGTCTAGATCAGTGGTTCTTAACCTGGGTTCTATAGAACCCTAGGGGTTATATGAGTCAGTCTCTGGGGTTCGGAGAAGTCTCTGCCGCGGAGGCTTCTCCGTAATTTGTTGTGTAATACCGTAATTTGTTGTGAGTTCATGCACTTTGTTGGTTTTGTTCTTTGAGCAAGGTGATGTTCATGCACGGCTCATTTTGTGCATCAGTAAAAAAACATATACCTAGGTCTTGAATTTGGGGAAAAAATCATATTTTATTTATCACTAAAGAAGGGTTCGGTGAATGCGCATATGAAACTGGTGGGTTCGGTACCTCAAAAAAAGTTAAGAACCATTGGTCTAGATAAAAAAGCATTTCTCAGGTCCCAGGTATTAATTCACATGCTTAAAACTTATCTACCATTCATTCTCTGTATATTAAATGCTTATTATGGTCCAAAATTTTGCTATTCACTGATTATGCAAAGTGATAATTCTGAAATTGTCTTTCCTCAAAAAACTTGTAATCAAGTGATGGAGAAAAAAGATGT